>CM051842.1:100400676-101007139 GCA_028451465.1 Erethizon dorsatum
TCCACTGCTTTGTTTTTCATTCAAAATAATTCTACGACATTTAAAAAGACTTCATGATTAACAAGCACTCTATACCTACATATTTTTCCCATTTAGTGACCCTGCTTGTGGTACAGTAAGAGAGAAATTTGTTGTGTTAAATACTAGAAAAGTTTTATCTCTAGGTATGCCCCAAAATGGGCATTGCAGAGCTGATGCTGAGGTTTTTTTTTCAGTTAAGCAAAAACGAGAAATGCTGAAAATATCATTTGATATAATCATAACATTATACAAAAAAAGAAATCTCTGACTCTTAATATTTGCTTATACACAGATAGATAGATAGATATAGATAGATAGATAGATAGATAGATAGATCATTATATAGTTATGCCTTGCATTTAAGTCCTGAGATGAACAAGGAAAAAATAAAATCTCTTGGCAGAATTATTTTTGCTTCGTTGATCTGTGCAAGTATCTTCCTTGGAGTGCTTGGCCAGAATCTGGTTACTCAGTCTTATAATCTTTTAGGGTGTACTAAAATAGGGCTCTCTGGTCAAAAGGGGAATAACGAAGAGTAATAGTAACTATTATTGATAAGAAAGTTTCCAAAGTCTCAAATGATGTGGAACTTTTTCTTACTTAGTAACAATCTTAAATTTCTTCCTGACTTTTTAAACCAGTCATTTTGGAAAGGGCTGTATCTCAAGTGAGAAGAAATTCCCCTGGTGCAAAAGTTGTAAAAGGACAGCCTATATAGATAGCCTTAGAAACTGGGGCAACTACGGGGTGAGGGGATCACTAAGGATTTGAATCAAACTTGAGGAATTCACTGTAAATGACTCCTTTTTTTCAGGGACAACTTCCGGAGGAAGGAAAGGGAACGCGGCGAAAACCCTAAGCTGATTCCCCAGGCCTCCTTAGGGAGGAGTTCCAAGAAAATCTTTCTGGCTGAGACAGAGCACGCCGGATTATATTTGTTTTCAGTTTGCTTCTCCAATTTTTAAGTGTGCCCTAAATTTCTCCTCACACTATACTCTCCCTGGCTGGTGTTCCCCAAACCTCCAAATCCGGTGGATTCGCCAGCTCTCTGCCAAGCTGCAGCCTACAGAACCTGGCCAAGAGAGATGCGCCGCAAATGCAGGAAAGCTCAGCGGCTGCTTCCAGTCGACCGGGAGCCCCGAGCCCGGCTGAACCCAGCGTCCCAAGCCTGGCTGCACCTGCTCGGGCTCACGCTCACGGGCTCCGGGCTGCTCCGGGAGCGCCGCTCAAAGGCAAACTTGCTTGCCGGGTGCAGACCCGAACTCCGAAGCCCAGGAGCACTTCAGCACCCTGCCCTGCTAGGTAACTTTCTGCTGCACGGGGAAGCCTTCCCAACCATGTTCCTCATCCGCACTTTGCCTTTCCCAGAGAAAGGGAGGGAACAGCTTATACAGACAGAAATGTAATAAAGATGACGATAATGATAATAATTATTATCGTCATCTTTACCCTCATCTTCACAAAACTGTTATTATTGTCGTCAATTTCTCTAAGCCCAGGAACTGGCAAGAGACAACAGGTTTCAGTGGATGCTATCTCTCGCGCTGGGCTCGGCAATCTATTTTCCTTTAGAGAATGTATCGCAGGAATTTGTATTTACATTTTCTGAAGTAACATAAGTATCTCATCCTCCGACAAAATTAATAAAAGTCGCGCCAGAAAAGGCAAGGTGAAGTACTCCGTGTTTATGGGGATAGAGAAAGAGGACACTTCGCGAGTTTTAAAGATTAGTGCTTAATTATTTAAAGAGAAGACATATGTTTTCTCTTCGATATTTATAAATTACTGTTAGCTAACAAAGCATTTCTAAAGATGTGAGCGTCACAGTCGGTGGACTTGGCAATGCGGTCGCCGCCACCTGTGCAGCATCAAACAGTAGCATTCAACAGATACAAGAAAACTGCGATGGGCTTTTTGCTTTGCGAAACAGAACTTGGGTGTGGACGATATGTTCACTACCAAATGAAATTTCAGAGCCCTGCAAGGTGTCTGAATTCACTAGGGAAGGAAAGAATCGGGATTCCCAAATGTCCCTATTGGAATGGACCAAAAAGTTCTTCTTTTTACAGATTTGGAAACCCAGGCGCGGAGAAAAAATGACTAACCCTAAAGTACCCAGAATAAGGAAGAGACCCAACTCATAATTTCTCCCACTTTCTCCTTCACGCCTAACTTCCGGGGCTACTAAGGCAAACAGTCCCGGGGCAACCACCGCTTGCTCCCTTCCCTTTTGCATTCTTCTGGGTTTGATCTTCCAAGCCGCCGCACGTCCTCCCAATAAGCTTCATCTGTACATTCGCTGCTCTGCTATCCGATCCCAAGTAGCTGAACCGAAGCCCAGATCTCTTGCTTTAGTCCAGCTACCTCCAACTATTGGGGAACCAGTCTCCTCTGCTCCCACACACGGTCATCGGTGTAGTGCTGTAGAGCCTCCACCAAGACCTGAGAACCCCCACTCTCATTCATTCTTTTAGGGGAAATCTGCTAAACCCTCCTCGGTGGGAACATCTCCACTCCCAAGCTTGGTCTTGGTGCCTCCCAGATGCCTTGGCCAAGGCGGGCTCGATCAACCTTCCCTGACCTGTACCGGGGACGCGGCAGGCACCTGCCTGGTGGCGCCTGTGAACTGATGGAGAAGAGGTCTGCCTGCTGGGGTGCACCTGAGCATCCCGGCGGTTGCCAAAAGGGAGCTTTTATAGCTTATCCTTTGCCTTGCTCCGCTGTCCATATCTTGACAGCCCTCGCAGCGTCTGGGCAACTAACTGGTGGGCCGCTTGCTGTGGGGAGGAAAGATTCAGCTCCCTCAAGGAACCGAAAAAGCTGCCCTCAAAGTGTCTTTCTAAGTACTTAGCAGAGGCCTGCAGGGTGAAGAAAGGAGCTAAGCTGTCCCTTCTAGGGCTTTCCTTTTTCCCTTGTCTGCATTTGAGGCTGGGGGTAAGCTTGGGAAAGCGGACCTTCTAACAGGACTGTGGTCTTTGCACACTTATATGACCCCGTGGGTGATCCTGTTGCAGAAAGGGACAAGAGTTGGTGTGGAGACCACGGAAGAGAGTTTCAAAGCTCAGTGAAACTTCTCAGATTTGGAAAATGTGTTTCTTGAAATGTACGGGTGTGTGGGGGGGTGGGGAGGAAGGGAATTCTTTGAACCTTTGAGGGTACATTATTGACAAAGCCTTACCCCACCCCCGACCCTGCGCCTCGGCTGGGCTGCCCCCAATTCCTCCATCTTCAGGCCTTAAGAATCAAGTTAATTACCACCCCCACTCACTCCATAGGGTCTCACGCCCCCTGTCAGCGGGTTCTAGCTGCACCCAGAGACTGGTCCAAACAGGCCCCGGGCAGTGTAACGCCGAGCGCTGATTGGTTGCTCTTGGCTCCTCCCCTCATCCAGCGTTTGGCCCTAGAGCGCTGTGCAGCTTCACCAACGCAGGGTAGGCGCTCTTGTGCTCGCCGAGGATGCTTCCTTCCTCGAGCGCACAGATATTTCCGATTCTGCCTTTGAAGCGGCTGGATTGCTAACCTTGGCTGCTCCATCGGCCTGCCTGCCCCTTACCTGCCGATTGCCTATGAACTTTTCTTCTATCTGCACATCGTTGTCGTCGGAGTCGTCGAGATCGTCGTGGCGCTCGCGTGATGGCCTTCGTCCTTTTAGAGTAGTGTAGTTAGTTAGGGACCATCGATGAAGAAAGAAGACGCGATTGGCGCAGAGATGCTGGAGGTGGTCAGTTACTAAGGCAAGGCAGAATAGTGGAAAGAAACGAGCCAAACCTAGCCGGGGGTCGCACGGTTGCCCACAGGAGGTCGACTTGCCGGCGCTTCCCCTCGCGCCGAGCTCCCTCCGTCCCTCTCTCCCTCTGCTGAGGCGCGAGGTTGCTGCGCGCAGTGCAGCGCGGCGCACTGACTGCCGCGGGCTCCGCTGGGCGATTGCAGCCGAGTCCGTTTCTCGTCTAGCTGCCGCCGCGGCGACCGCTGCCCTGTCTTCCTCCCGGACGCTAGTGGTAAGTTGGAGCCCCAGGCGGCATTGCTAGCCAAGACCCTAATGATTTAGGCGGGGGATGGGGTGGGAAGCGGGGACAGGTCCCGGATGGCAGCAGCCTGCAGGACCGCACTGGCCGGGGCGGGGGATGGGAAGGGACTCTGAACGCTCAGACCTTGAGGAGGCTGAGGTCTCTGGAAAGAGAGAGGAGCTTAGGTTTCACGGGAGGAGCAGAGAGTCTCAAGGAGATTGGGGGCCCAGGACTCGATAAGAAGGCGCTGGGCGGAGGCTGGGGTCTGGAGAACCCTGCGCTGGGGAAGCCAGGAGGGAGATGGAAGGCGGAGGTGGGGGTCTCAGGAAGTGTGGGGAGGAGGGAGGGAGAGGATAGAGACAACGTAGATGCCGCTGGGTGAGGGTTGGGCTGAGGAAGGCGCAATTGAGTTGGGGGTACTAACTACGCTCTTAGGTAATCGCACTAGGGCCAAGTGGGAGGGGGCTCAGGGCCTGGGACAGTGGGAGCCGAAGGCGGCAAAGGGTCTTTTGTTATGTTTTCATTGAAAACGACCCTAATATCCGGTGGGTCTGAGTGAACACCCGTAACTCTGGGAGGTACACACTGCGGATGTGTGTCTTGGTCAGCTGTTGGCTGAATTTGAACAGCGCTGCTAATGGTCACGTAAGTTTGAGGAGAGTATAAGGGCATCCAGCGAGTCTTTTTATTAGCTTACTTAAGTCATTTGGTGACAGTTTTATATTTTGAAAAGGATTGCGGAAGTCTCCAGCGCGGCCTCTTATTCCGGTCCCTTTGCTCAGTTTAACCTGACGCGCAGTGTTAACAGCGTACCTCGGAATTACTAAACATAAGAACAGGTTGCTGATCCTGATGCCACATAAAGTTCGTAATTGCAAAACGTGTCTGTGTATCTGTTTCTTTTCTGCGCCGAACCCTTTGCCTTTTGCTTCCTGTGGGGTAATAAGTGACTGGGGTGACAAACACTATGCATTGTTTTCTAGACCCTCTTATTTTAAGCGACAGTGCTCCCCAACTCACATTCAGTCGGCGGCATTCAGCAGTTAGAGGATACCTAATTTGGTTGAGAATCACTGCCAATACCGCCCAGCATCTTCATTAATATTTACCAGTACCCGTCTCATTCAAGGAAGACTGATTGCTGAGCTGCTCAGTGCTTATACCCCTTACCACATACCTTTTTGGCGGGTTTAACTGAGGGGAAAATAGGATTGAGCTAAAATGGTTGGGATGGAGGAGATGATGCACAATGAGTAATCTCTGAGCTCCCCAGTCTGCAGACAATTGTGACCTCACATACACAGTAGTGAAAAAAATTAAAAAACAAATGGGCTCCAGAGTTTAAATTTTTCATTGAGAAATTTACATATGTATCAGCCATTCTAGCGATCAAATATGAATACAGTAGAAATGAGGTGTTTCTGTAATTGGCTACATGTGTGTAGATGATGAGAAAGGCCAACTGACATATCCACAAAAATTATTTCTACCATGATCGTTGTGTCTCTTTTGCAGCATTTAAATCACCCTGAATATTGTCCTTTCAGAAGAATATAATGACCTTGGCACCTTGCTGTTTGGGAATCATCTGTAATTCCCCATTCTGTCCCATGGGTGGGAGAAATTCATTATTTTTATATTTTGAGGAAGTAGGATATTTTTCATTCCCTAAACATATTCTTCTGGTCCTCCTGGGGAGAGAAGAACATATTTGTTTCATCTTCATGATTTCTTTCTTAATAGCCTCTATCGTCTACAGCGCCAAGTTCAACGCAAGTCCTGAAATTCGGAAGGTGGGTAAGGTTTGTGATTGCAATGTCAAGGTAGGATTTGGGGTGGTTAAGCCAACACTGCCAGTGTTTTTCTAGCTGTATAATGCAAAGAGGGCTATTAACCCTTTCCTGTGCTATCTTCAGAGAGTCTTTATCCATCTAGCGCTGACACAGATGACAGTGATGACTTTTTCAGATAATGATATGCCAGGCTTTGGTGCAATATGAATGTGTGGGAAGAAAGGTGAGAACAAGCATTTTTATGAACCTCCTGGATGCCAGGCATGGATCTAAAAGCATTACTTATATGCTTTATTTCACATAGTCTCCATAGCAAGCTTATGAATAGGAAAGTATTATCTCATATTTTATTGGTACCATTGAATTCCCCTTCTGTTTCTCAAGATACTCTTGTAGATTAAGAGAAAGGAATAATAAATATTTATGCTACCTGGCTACCCAGGAAAAACAGGTCTATTTCTTTAGTAATTAAAATCTAAAAAGTGTGGGCTAGGGGTATAGATGGGTGGTAGAGTACTTGCCTATGATACAAAAAACCCTGGGTTCAATCCCTATCATTGCAAAATAAATAAAAAGTAAAAAGCCTAACATTTCCAAAATGTTGGGCTAACCCATTAAAATTTAAGCAATATGGAAACCTCGCTCATTGTGGTTCACAAATAATAGATTTCTCTTCTTGAAAAGAAATTCTAAAATTCTCTTTGGTTTTCAAGGTTATCACTACCATTTGGAATTTAGTCACTTCATTTACTTGGTAAATACCTAAACCTAAATAATAAGCAGATGCCCGAATCAACCCTTAATTTAGTAATCCTGTAATTCTACTGATCTATTTATTTCTTTCAAGTAAAAGGCATCCCTCTCTAACTAAAGGAAACACAGACATTAAAATTTGGGGTAAACATTATTAGTAACCAACCTTAAGTATCTTAAGCTGCTCTTGTTAAATTGTTCAAGGCTTGAAATTGAAGAAGGCTATAATTTGCTGACCCCTGCTGCAAAATAGTTAAGTCCCAGGTCCTAATGGCTTCTGATTCTCCAGGCTATTTGGCCAGTATCATTACAGAATCTTTTACCGCCTCACTCATATAAAAGTGAAGTAAATGAGGATGTATAGTACATATATTGAGATTATTTTAGTACAGCATCTGATAAATTAATGTGTCTAGTGGAAGAAATTCTTAATCATGGCCCGTTAACTGCCTGGGTAGCCATAAGCAAACTAGGAAACTTGACCATAAACTGGGATTAATACGATACTGTAATGTAATAATATGTAGTAATATATGAATCTTACCTAATTGTTGTGAAACAAATGAGTATAAAGGACTTTGAAAATTTTACATTGTTGCACAAAACAATATTTTATATTACTGTTTGCCACTTTTCCAGAATGCCTAGTAATTTTGTCTACATATTGTTCTATTTAACCTCAGAAAGAAATCAGTTGGCAGCCTAATGAGTGTTCGTTTGATATCTCCATCTCTGCTGTTCGTCAAAACATTTTAAGACTTCACATACCGTGAACACTGCTTAAAAAAACCCTAGTAATGTCCATTTTAGACAAATAACATTGAAACTAACCACGAGGTTAAATTGCATCATCACTTACCCAGTCATTAGCAGATTTAATTTTAAAGTGCACCTTTACCAACTCTTTGACAAGCACTTCTGACATTTAATGCCCAAGTGACATAGTAAAAGCAGGATTTCAAATAAGATATACACAAGCTGGAATCTTAATTCTGCTTTTGTCTCCCTCTACCCAGCATCTCTACTTCATCCTTCTGTTGATTGCTTCTTTCAGCTGTGGCGAAGACTGTGCCATCTACAGTTTCCTAAAATAAATGTTTGTTATCACATTATATGTGTCAGTGGCATTTGACACCATTTACTCATATTTAGAGTGAACCTGATTCATAGATTAAATGGTCTAAATTGTGAAGCACTCAAAAGGCCTCTTGGCCCCCAAACTAGTAGCCTCCATGGTTTTCTGTGGCACTTGAAATTCTACATTTGGAAATTTCCTTCTTTAATTTTAGTCATTTTCTCCTTCCTATACATATACCCACATAAAGAGGTAAGATGTTGTTATTGCCCATTAACAACAAAGTGTCAATGTATGGATAGTTACAAGAAAGCCTTTAGAAGTGCTTTGTCCAATACAACAGCTACCAGTCCCCTGTGGGTGTTTACATTTATTCAAGTCAATTACAAATTCAGCTCCTCATTTTAACTCCTGGCTACATAAGTAAGGTCATTGAAGACATAGGCCATCTTCATCATTTCAGAAAGTTTCACTGCACAACAGTGTAAGAGAAGTAGGGACCAATGGTTCCTGAACATTTCCTCCACCTCCTCGCCTTAACCAAAACCTAGTGTCCTCCAGAGAAGCTTTCCTACCTCCTGACAGACACTTCAATTGGAGAGATTTTTTTCCCCTTTATCCCTCCTTACTTCACAAATTGTATTACTCCTCTCTATATGTGAAAAGGCCTAAAGCTGTAATTGAAACTCTACTTCTTTTTTTTTTTTTAACTGCCAAGGCACTGGAACATGACTCCTTTACTTTTTATTACAAACAATCCTCTACTGAAACTTGCATGGGTCCAAGACTTCTTTCTTGTCTCAGTTGTCTACACCTTCACTAAAATCTTTGACACCAGTCTATTACTGTTCATTTTTTTATTTTGCCATTGTCTGGTGACCTAAGTATTTTTGAAACATTGTTGTATAACAGTCTTGCCTCATAACTCCTTCACCTCTTATTTTCCATTGTCCTCAACTTCAGGCCCTTGGCTACACCAGAAATGCATTAATTTCTAAAAGTTTACCTTTAGAAATACTACTCTCAGATTATGACTTCCAGCCTCTTCATCTCCTCCTTCTCCCTTCCCTTATACCTGCTCTTTGACCTCAAGATATCTGCAGCCCTTATCTTGGCTTCACTTCCTGTTCTTCCTAGTGTGACCCCTATGTCAGTCATATCAATATTTTTTTAGCATCACCCAGAATACACACCCCTCAAGCTCTTCTACTGCTCCCACCCTATCCCTCCCCTATTTAAAGTTAATGCACCCTATTTTCTTCTTCGATTGCTCCTTAGTGGAGAGAAACTACCAGCACTACACACTGTTTTCTCCAACCCAAACAATCTTTTCTGTGCCTTTAGTCAATTCCCTGTCCTATATCCCTAGACTCCACTTTTGCTACTTGTCTCAACTTCTGTATTCCACTCCCACATCTGCTACTCAGCAGTCCAACTTGTATACTTTACAGAGAAAATAGAAAATAAAGAGATGGGCAGGCTAAGTTTCTCCAACTTCTTAATACAACCAAGGGTACTCAATTGCTTGAATTTGAGTTTAGATGAATTTATAATCACATCCTAAATTGCTGATACACTGATTTAATATTCCCCAACTTTATGCGGAAAACCTGTCTTCCTTAGGCCTTTGTGGGAAGAGAAAAAACCACCCAACTGTTATATTTTGGCCAAAAATTTTGCCATGTCATTGCAAAGAAATACACTCCAGGGATTTTAAAGCATTTCCTTAAACACATTCATATCCATTTTGACTATAAAATGACACTACTAGAACGTTGGAGCAAAAGACCTGATGCTATTACTCTTATTTTTCTGATACTCTAGTTTTATACTGTGAATAAATATTAAAATGTATAATGGTAAGAATAAATGAGGTGGCGACTTTACAGCTCTGCAAATGATGGTTAACACATTTTGAAAGATTAATTATTAAAATAGTTAAAGCTATTATTAAATTTATTATATTAAATTTTAATAAATTAAAATAAATAAAGCTTTCCTTCTGATTCATTGTTCCATTAAATATCCTATGAGCTTGTTCGTCACTCCATCCCCAAACATACTCCTTTTAATATTAAATTTTCTTCTGGTACACAGAACAATTTCAAAAATATGTA
Source organism: Erethizon dorsatum (assembly GCA_028451465.1). Lineage (NCBI taxonomy): Eukaryota > Metazoa > Chordata > Mammalia > Rodentia > Erethizontidae > Erethizon > Erethizon dorsatum. Next base: position 100,410,443 of record CM051842.1, read on the forward strand.
GATGGTCAACCATGGCCACTGCATCTGCTTCATGTTCTAAACATGTTTCTCATTAGTCGGGACAGTAAGAACAAGACATGCTCTGATGAACAAGAATGGAGTATATGTCTGATCAAAGGAGTGAGCAGTAGAGAAAGCAGAGCACAGGTCAAGGCCCTTGGGGGCAACCTGAACTACTATACATACTAGGTAGTTAGCAGAGTCTCGAAAGAAGAGAGGTGAGTGGTCTATAAAAGATGAAGCAGCTTGATTGGGAGAGGCAAGAAGGATGAGCATTCAGAGTTGAATTAATACTAATGGCAGTGTGTGTGGTGGTGTCAGTATAGAAATAAAAAATGGAAACAAAACACCATTGGAACCAAAGACACTGCCAAAGGCAAAGTTAATATCTAAAAAATAGCAATTATTGAACTGGCTAGGATTTTCTCTATCATTTCATTTTTATAAAAAAAATTGCTTTAAAGTCATTAATAAGTGCTAGGAGTAAATGTCACATATTCCCAAATTTTTGTAAGTATATTTTAAACTCACATGTCTCCTATTTTAGCTTAGCAATCAAGACTCAATACTCTTCAAATACAACTTCCTATAATCAAAGCAAGAAGACTTGCCCAAGTTACCAATCAAGTAATTATTCTTCATAAGAGAATGAAAGATGATAATAATAACCATTACTCATTGAAAATGACCATACAATACACATTTCTGAGAGGTTTTCACGTATTTATTCATATAAGCCTCATGGTAGTACTACTACCCACAGTTTTCAGACAGGGAAACTGAGACACATAAAAAGAGTTAAATAATGTGTTTAAACTAAATGAACAAACCCAAGCTTAAAAGCAGGCAGTTTTGATTACAGAGGCTATGCTATTAAGCAGTAAACTGTACAGTCTCTGCTTAGGAATTAGATAACTTCTTTTTTTTTTTTTGTGGGTACCGTGGGGTCGACCTCAGGACCTCACGCGCCAACAGGCACCCGTGCCACTGAGCGATATCACCGGCCCCTTTTTCGTATGTGGGATCCGGGAGTTGAACTCGGGCCCTCGCGCTTGCAAGGCAGGCGCTTATGCCGCTGAGCCATCTCACCGGCCCGACAAATGTTTTTTAAACCTACATTTAAAAAAATGAGTTATTCTTTCAATAGATTTATTTCTTTAGTCCTTTATTACACTTCTATATCTACTTTAAAAAATCACTATGCAAATGGTAAAGAATCAATGACATAGAGTAGAATTATATGCCCAAAAGAATACTTATTGATTACTATGACTCTCACTCTCCAAAATCTAGCAAGTCTAGATTCATTAGTTGGGAGGATTATTATCCTCTTTTCATGCAATAGCAATCTATTTCAACTGTTTTCTACTTCTGCAAAGCCTAAGCTAATTTTCTAATCTTTATGTAAGTCTACAAAATTCACTATCCATGTTTATCTTCTAGATTAGTCAACTATAAGGTGAAGCCGAATAAAAACCTGTGAGAATTTCAGCAGTTATTTGTTAAAGGCCTAGTCTTTCCCTGGATGTTAAATAGGTGATAAGCATATTACACAGTACTTGCCTAAGAAACTAATACTTATTATGCAGAAAAGACAATTCAATATAATAATATAGTTTTATAATTTATAGTATTAGTGACATTGATTCTCTCTTTCCCACTCTCCCACTCTGAGTAAATGAAGAAAAATGGGCCAATCACTTCCTTAACTTGAGCCTCAGTTTCTAAAACCTTGAAATGAGACTGCTGTATTAGATCATTTTTCTACAAGGATCCTTCAAACTGACCTCGTTGTTACAAACAAACACAGAATACAGAAACCACTAAGGTTAAATGATTTAATGCCCTGATGTTACAAATAAGTAATCATATATAATGATTTTTTATATACTAATATATTAGTTCATATATTGGGAAAAAATATGGAAAAAAACTACCATAAATTTTACCATTATAGTAAAGAGTCAGAATTTAGAAGTTAGACACACTCAAAACCTAAGAAGCTAATACATTGTTATAAAACAATTTTATTTTCTTTACCTTATATTACATGAACTCTCAATTCAATCCATTTATACATCTTTAGCATTATTTTTGGAAAATGTTGTTCACTTGCACCACTTTTTTCATTTCATTACGATTATAGACTCTGATCATTAGTTCAAAGCTCACTTCAGGCAACTCCGCATCCCATATTTGAACTTGACACATTCCTCACTCCCACCACAATGCACAAATAAAGACGCCCAACTCTTATGTAGAACATATAGAAGGTTAATAGTAATGAGATGCTGAAGTAGTTCTCAAATGCCAAGATGAGATAAAGGGACAATACGGTGGGTTATGAAATAATGAACTTCAGGTAATGGCCACTGGGAAATGACTGCAGATGAATTCTTGTGCCTACTTCATGGAAAAATGTACTGTTTCAGTTGGAAAGGATGGGGGAAAAGGTATTGTGCAAACTATAAAACCAAGAAACAATGCTTAAAATTCAAATACGTCATGATTTTATATGCACAGTCTGAAAAACATTACTGGCCATATTTTTAAAAATTATCTAGGGGCCGGGAATTTAGCTCAGTGGCACAGCGCCCGCCTGGCAAATGTGAGGTGCTGAGCTCAATTCTCACTACGCCCCCACAAAAAAAATAAATAAATATTATCTAGTTGCAATCACATACATAAGACCATAATTTCAATTTTTAAAGAAAATAGACATATTTTGCACATTTTCCTTGGCACTTAGCGTACTGTATTGCATTTTATTATTATTCTTTGGTTTTTAACTTATAGTTCAAATTTCAGTGCCTTCTGTCTGGCAGTCATATTGTTAAAGAATTTATATGCACTTTTTGAGTCTTATATTTCCTACCAGACTATAAATTCACACAAAGACTTTCATTTATGTTTATAATTCCAACTGCCTTTTGGACGTGTCATTATACCTTGCTGGGTCTTTCAATGTTTGTTTGCAGAACAATTAATGTATAAAAATACACAGGCACCATGGCAAAGGGTTTTATATTGCAAATTTAGAGTTAAATGGCCTGAATTCTAGTCTTTTATGAGCCTCTACATCTTTGTCTGTTAAAGGAGTAAACCATGCTCAGTGGTAAAGCATTTGCTTTGTGTGCATGAGGGGGGAAAATGTCACACAGACTGGATAATTACTAAGATTGTTTTAAGTTCTACAACGTGGGAATAAAAAGAATGGAAAATGATCAAGATAGATATACATATATATATTTTTTTCAAAACAAACGTAACTATTATATATCACCCATAATACACTAAGAAAAATGGTGAAAGTAAAAAAAAAATGCTACAACCTTATGAAAATGTCAATGGTTTTCCAGTTCTGAAAATCCACTTCAAATGATAATACTCAGTTGATTTTTCTAGTTCAGAAAATAATACATATGACTCTAACTAAATAAGAAATTCTTATACAAGCTAAAACCAATTCTCACCTCTGGCCTTGAACTTGTCATTTTCCCTTCACTCTAGTAGTCTACATTTGAAATGATTTATGTTTTATAGATTACTGAATGAATGAAGAATGTCTCTCCTTTTGTCTTTTATTACTTAAAAATTTTAAGAGATCATTGGCTATCAATAACAACAAAATATAATCATTTTAGATGAATTAAATTAAGTGGTGTGAAGCTGTAATCCCTACACAAGTGAAGTCATTTAATGATGTGATAAGATGCATAATATTGGGGCCAGTGAGATGGCTCAGCGGCTTAAGCGCCTGCCTTGCAAGCACGAGGGCCCGAGTTCGACTCCCGGATCCCACATATGAAAAAGGGGCCGGTGATATCGCTCAGCGGCACGGGCGCCTCCTGGCGCACGAGGTCCTGAGGTCGACCCCCTGGTACCCACAAAAAAAAAAAAAAAGATGCATAATATTCTGTTGTCTTTTCAGAAAACATTAAATTATGTCTTATAGTTATGCTAGTAAACCATAAACTAACTCCTTAAAATATGGAAATATTACTAAAGAATAATTATGATTGATTTGTTTTCAATAGAATTTTTCTTTCACTACTAGAGATTGAACTCAGGGCTTTGCACATTTCTCAACAGAATATTTAACAAGATTTCTAGCCATTTTGAATGGTAAACATAGCATGATAGATACAGTATTTTGGAGAAGAAGGAATGGTTTAAAATATTTTTTTAAATTTCTGTAATGTTTTATAAATATACAGTAGTTGAAAAATTTAAAACTAAATGGATCAAAAGGTTTTACAAAAGTCTTCCTGATGCAAAAGCAATACAAAACACACACACACACACACAAACAACTCCAGTAATTTATTGTCAACTCGTAAACATAGAAAATGTTTTTTACCCATAGTAAAGAATAAAATTGGAGATACTTACATTTTCTTGCTAAAACATTTTCATTTCATTATGCTAGTTCCTATAGTTATATATGCTTCATGAAGTGTAAATACATATAGTATGTAGAGAATTCCAAATTTCTTGATTTTGCTATTTGTTAATATAGACACATTTTTAAGCTTCATGCCAACACATCTATTTTTTGTGTGTGTGTGGGTACTGGGGATCGAGCTCAGGACCTCACGCGCCAGCAGGCGCCCATGCCGCTGAGCAATATCACCGACCCTTTTTTTTTTCATATGTGGGTACCGGGAGTCAAACTCAGGACCTCGCGCTTGCCAGGCAGGCACTTATGCCATTGAGCTATCTCAACGCCCCCCCCCAACATCTATTTTATGTTATCATTTAGCTTCTTTATATATTTATAAAAATTTCTGCTATTTGCTACTACGGATTTTTTTCAGCCTAACAGTTATTCTTATATTCTCTTCCCTGCTGTTTTCCCCTCATTTATCTTATTTTCTAACAAAGGTAACAATATATCTGAAAGTGCTTAATAATATAATCACAGAATATCTTTATTATTAATACAGCTACTTTTTACACTACAGCAAAATTTACATTTAGAGTTCTCATGTATCTCATTTTTGATTTTCAATTATTGTAAAATAATTAGGACCAATATTATTACATTGATTATACAAATGAAAAAACCAAGTATATGAAACATTGAAAAGCTTATCCGTGGTCACACAGTTCATTATACAGCCGGATTCATACAAAGTCATACTTTCTCTTTCAAGATGCCATACTATTTCTAGCATTCCCCCATCCTTTCATATCATGGCTATTTAGTTCCAGAGGACATTAGGAGCATACAAATAAACAATGCAATTAAGAAATTATAGAGACTAGGGATGTATCTCAGTGGTAGAGATCACGTGCCTAACATGAGCAAGGCCCTAGGCTCCATTCTTAGCACCAAAAAGATTTTTTTTGTCCTACAGAGAAGCAGACATTCATTTGCATATGGTCAAGGTTTAAATAAACATAGGCTGATTAATGAACAATGTGACATTGATGGAAACCGTAAAAAAATCCAAATCACTTTCTATAGATTAAATTGGAAAGACAACTATCCAGCTGGACTGTAGCCAAGTAAAGCTTCTTGACAGTCACTCAAGCCCTGTTTGATTTCCCCTTCAAATTTTTAGGAGTGCTTCAACTTAGTATGATTTTTTTCTTCTACTTTTATAACTATCAGCTATTTCCCTATTCATATTTACTGTGATATCCAGAGCACAAGATAGCACAGAGGCTATCTTCCATGTTTCAAAAATTATTTTCCAATACATGTATTTAATGTAAACATTGCTGCTTTACCCACATGTACAGTATATTATAAAGGTTTAAAACTAAGTTATATAATATTAAATCATATATTAAAAAACACTGTGCAAGTGAGTAAGAAAGCAATGTTTACATTAAATGCAAGTGTTGGAAAAGACTTTATACTCAGGAGAAAACTAATTAGTATAAGATAGTGCAGTTTTTCATTTAAAAAGATTGAATTATTTTATCTCAAAGTCAGGTTTCAGCAAAGAATTTTAAATAGGAGTTCACTGATATCTTACTGAATACCAATGCTGTCGATTCTTAATTTATGACTGAGCTGTATGATTAGCAATTGACTTAGCCTTTTAATATACATTATTCTTAGATTTAATTTGACACCCAGACTATTACTTTATAAAGGCTTCAAAATAAAAGGAATCTGTCAACAAATATTCATCCAGAGGCCTTTAATTACATTTCATATGATCTTTTTTACCCCTGTATTGGAAACTTTGTTTTAATGAGGAACATTCAATTTCCTGGTTTTGTATTCAGAACTCCTTTGAGTCTTTGGAGGTAACCCAAGATGGTAGGAAGGAAAAAAGGAAAAGTCATTTATAGTTTGTTCGCAACTTCTATAAGTGTTTCCTTTTGATTTCTAATTATTCTTCCCTCAAAATAATATTTAGATCCCTTATCACCATTTTTTAGTAGGTATAAAGTTGTATCATTTGTGTTGGCATAAAAGGCTTTCAAAGGAATTATTCAAACTTCTGTCCACAGTCAGATCCTAACCTGTGGCACTCAAGCCTGCTGTTGATTTGAGAAATCATGTAGATTTCCATCATCATCACGCTGAAGAAATATATTTGAAGTTTAATTATACCTCACGTTGCAAAAATATGACAGAGAACACAAATAACAAACTTACTGAAAGAGAAATTAGGGAAACAATACCTTTCACAATAACATCCAAAAAAATGAAATACCTAGGAATCAACCTCACAAAGGATGTAAAAGACCTATACACTGAAAACTACAGTACTCTGAAAAAGGAGATTGAAGAGGATATCAGAAAATGGAAAGATATCCCTTGCTCCTGGATAGGAAGAACCAATATAGTGAAAATGGCCATACTTCCAAAATTGTTATACAGATTTAATGCAATTCCAATCCAAAATCCAACAGCATATCTCACAGAATTAGAGAAAACAATCCTAAAATTCATTTGGAATCAGAAGAGACCTAGAATAGCAAAGGCAATTCTGGGCAACAAAGGCAGGGCAGGGGGCATCACAATCCCCTACTTGAAATTATACTATAAAGCTACTGTGATAAAAACAGTGTGGTACTGGCAAAAAAACAGACCTGAAGATCAATGGAACAGATTAGAAGATGCTGAAACAACCCCAGACATACTAAGCCACCTTATCTTTGACAAAGGTGCCAAACACATTCAGTGGAAGAAAGAAAGCCTCTTTAATAAATGGTGCTGAAAAAACTGGCTCTACACATGCCGAAGATTAAAACTAGACCCATATCTTTCACCATGCACTAAACTAAATTCAAAATGGATCAGAGATCTAAATATTAAAACAGAAACATTAAATCTGCTGGAAGGTAGGATAGGTAAATCCCTTGAAGACATTGGTGTAGGCAAAGACTTTATGAATTAAAACTCAACCGCATGGGAAATATCCCAAAGAATCAATAACTGGGATCTCATCTCATTAAAAAGCTTTTGCACAGCGAGAGAAACCACCAACAGAGTGAAAAGACAACCCACAACGTGGGAAAAAATGTTTGCCAGCTGTTCCTCAGACAAAGGATTACTATAGAGAACATATAAAGAACTCAAAAAAATCAGACCTCCCAAATTTAAAGACCCACTCCAAAAATGGGCATCTGAGATGAATACACATTTCTCAGATGAAGAAATACTAATGGCAAATAAATATACAAAAAAATGTGCAACATCACTAGTCATTCGAGAGACGCAAATTAAAACAACACTGAGATACCATCTCACCCCAGAAAGAATGGCTACTATAAAGAAATCAACTAATAACAAATGCTGGAGGGGCTGTGGGGAAAAAGGAACCATTCTTTCTTCACTGTTGGTGGGAGTGTCGACTGGTACAGCCACTGTGGAAGTCAGTGTGGAGATTCCTCAAAAAACTAGGGTTGGAGGTCCCATTTGACCCAGCTATTCCCCTTCTGGGCATCTTCCCAGAAGAATTAAAAACATTGTACCACAGCGATATATGTGCACCCATGTTTATAGCAGCACAATTTGTAATAGCCAGATCTTGGAAACAACCCTAATGCCCATCAACTGAGGAATGGGTAAGAAAGATGTGGTATTTTTATACAATGGAGTACTATTCAGTCATAAAGAAGGATAAACTGGAGACTTTTATAGGTAAATGGATGCAACTCGTGAAAATACTCATAAGTGAAATAAACCAGACGCACATGTGTAAGCATCGTATTGTCTCTCTAGTATGAGAAACTGAAAGAGTAAATAAGATCCAAAATGTACAATAGACATGGTGAATCAAAAAGAAACTGCTCAATAAGAAAGAGAGACTGGAATGGGGAAAAGAAAGAAGGGAAAGGGAAAAAAAATTGTATATGTATATAAGATGGTTAAGATAGATACACTACCAATTTTACTTAGTTCATTGAAGAGTAAGGTTTGAGCCAATAATGTTTGGACAATTGAATGCTAATGTCTGGTATCCTGAATAACTAACTTAAAGATAATAATACATAATGCATTGACCATTGTTACCCTCATATTATGTTGTTTTGAAAATTTGTTCTTTTTTTTTTATTTGTTTTGTTTTTTCTTCTCTTTAAAATAAAAAAAATATGACAGAGAATATAGCATTTGTTCTTAGGCTCACAGAACTGTCAAACCAGGATTTAATGACTATTTCCTGTATGATAAGATTTCTATCATTCAGGAGCTTATATAATATAAAATAGATTAACAGGCAACAAAAATCAAGACATTATATAATGAACTACTAAACTGTGTGCCATATACAAATGAAGAAAGAGAAACAATTAAGAGATTTTTTGGCGTAGGTAGGAAGTGAAATGGAGGCTAAGGACAACTATGGTTTGGGCTGACAAAGAGAAAGGCAACATTCCAAAAAGCTGTGGGATAGTCATGTTTTGCAGTCTGCAAAACGTTAAATAGGAAATAGTTAGTGGAGCTAAGAGAGTGACCTTTGACTTAGATATACGTACGATTCTGGTGAGACATACACAAGCAGATGTTTTCTGGAAAGCTGAAAATATGATATTGGATCTCTGATTTTCCCTGGAGTTAAATGAATTTGGAACAACTCGTGGTATACTAATTCAGCTGAATTTCAAAACTTTGCAAGCAAGAGAAGGTTGTGGTAGAAAAAGAACAGAGGTCTAATGATTAAGCATTGGTTGCTTAAAGCTTTGGGGAATATTTAAGAATCATGCTTATCTTGGAATTTTTAAAATAAATCCTTTATTTTTCTCTAGCTTTATATATCATTACATTCAATAATTGTTAAGACTCTGCTCTGTGCAAGATATTTAACTGAGGACTTCAGGGCCTTCTAGAAGAGGAAGTAATTCTTATTTCTGATCTCCAATAGTTTGGAGCCTGGTCAGTAGATAGAGATCCAGTATATAAGCTCTACACAAAGGTTTTGGCAGAAAAATGTCACCATTTTACCTGTAGAAAATTCAGAAAGTAGAGTAGATAAAAACAATGTTATATGGGATGAAAATTCTAATATGCTGAATCCCCAAGTAATAATATGAATTTGAATCATTTCTCTCAGGTGCCATTTTTACAAGCACTTAACAACATATACCCTAGTCTCTTTTTTACTGAATCACAGAGATTTTCATATGGATAAGACTTGTAAAAAAGTTTTAAAAGAAGGAAAAAGAAAATCCGAATCTTGTTCTTACTTATTTTAAAATAAATTTATTTTTTAAATTTAGGAAACATTTTATTTACAAAGGGTGAATTGTTACATAGTTGGAGTTACTTTTTATTTGGTAATTTAATTGGTTATAAAGGATAAAAGACTGGGAATTGGGAGCTGGCATGGTGGCACACAACTGTAATCCCAGAACTCTGAGAAGTTGAGACAGGAGGATCCCAAGTTCCAGGCCAGCCTGGAGAATTTAATAACTTAGTACAACCTTTTCTCAAAAAAGAGGTGGGGGAGTCTGGGGATGGATGTAGCTCAATATGTAGGCCCTGGCTTCAATCCCGAGTACTTTAAAAAAATGGGAATTATGGCAAACTTTTGCATTTAGGTGTTCAAATCTAAAATCCATAGCCTTTTCACCCAAGTTTTAAATTTTAAACTATATTTTTATTAGTGCCTATTAATTTTACAAAATATAGAATTTCACTGTGGTATTTTGATATATACATATAATATATTTTGATGTTATCCATTTTTGTAACTTTAGTTAAAAAATAAATCAGCAAACAAATTGAGCATCTTCTGTATGTCTAGCAATACATTAGGTTTTTAATTGATGCAAATAGATACAGTAAAGTTCCTACAGGTAGAAGTTGTAAATTAGTTGTTATTAGCAAGCCCTTAGATGCATTTTGGCTTATGTTACAGGTAATTAAATACTGAGTTGTAGATTAGACTCCCTGGTAAAAATCAATTGTCTGAATATCATGTGACGGTAAGTTCCCAAAATCAACAAAGCTATTTACTTTTATTAGATTATTTTTAAGAACATCAGCAAAGCACTTTATAACTCCTAAATGCATGGATGATATTACAAAAACAAAGACACATTAAGTTCTAAATATACTAATAAAGCAATAGAACTAAAGTATACTGATTACATTTGTGTCAGTATTGCTTACATTTAAAAAATGAATGAATTCAAGGTTTAGAGAGTGTCCCTAACTCATTTCTGATCACACAGCTAATTATTATTAAAGCTACAAAAAGACCCAAATCTTATAACCACGAAGTCAGGTTTTCCACAATGGGTCCACTGTTTCTTAAAGGCTATGTTGCATATTAAATAAAAGCTTTTAAAAATTTGACTACATCATACTGTCCTTGAAAATCATGTCATGCTTTAATAAATTCACAACAAGCAAAGTACATTTTCATTCTTGGCTTCAAAAATACAAAGTTAGTGCAATTATATGAACACGGTCAAAACCGTACCTTTTATTCTTACCGACATATAGGTAGGAGACATATATGTGTCTCACAATGGGAGAGAGAAAACTGTAAAAGGCACATAAGAGTATCTTTTAAGGTTTAAATCAGATGACTGACCAGTTGTCAGGTCAGGCACACTTATTTATGTTAACTTTTATTTCTTTTATTTCTTAATTTGAGCAACTGAAGTCTGAAACTGCTCAAGGCTGGATGCCTCCTTTCTATAAATTATGTCTCTTAAAATGTACAAATGTGAGCATGAGTCACTAGCTACAGAATTCCAGCTTTAATCCATTATGTCATTTTTATAAGGAAACAAACCAGTGACCTTCATGTGGTTTTAAGGACAATGACTAAATTACAGAGTATGTGAAAGATGAAATCATAACATGAACAATCAAAGGAACTCAATGGAATTATCTAAAAGGTAAAAAATAAAGTGTATTTTATAGAATTAAAGTTGATTATTTCTGTGACTTTTTTAATATGCATTTATCTGTGCACCTTGCATATAGTGGATTGGTTTGACACTAAATTGAAACAATCACATATTTCCCTATCAAATTGTAAATAGAGAACTCTCACTTAGGTATGTACAAGAAGAAATAGTAATGAGAAGGAAAGTGTCTAAACCAAGATCATTCTTAAAGTATTTGTTTCATCAGTGGTTTAAAGTTTCTGTTTATTCAATCTTTTTTCAAAACTTATAAACCAGTATTACTGAAATTGTTATTTGCAATTACTGTTCTATTTATTAAATATAAAGCAGAATCTCTGAGCTAAGAGGAGGTTCAAGGGAGAAATAATGAGTGCTACTAGTAAAAAAGAGAAGGGGAAATAAATTGGTAATATTAAGGCCCTATTATATCCCAGTCTGCTTTTAGTAGAGTACATATATTATTTCATGTAATTCTCACAACAACTATAAGAAATTTGAAATGGAGACAGAGAGAGGATAACTCAAACACCAAAACATACAATAAAGAGCAGAGCTAGGATTCAAAGCCAGTACTGTCTGACTACAAAGTTTCAAAAATATGCCAAATACTAATGCACAAAACAGTGCCTCTGTGTAGCATGTAGTTAGTCCCTGACACTGTTTTCAACCAAATGAAAGACAAATAAGAAGACATATTAATCATATAGCTGCTTCTATAAATCAGGAATGTATGTATTTTTGAAGATTTCAGCTCATTTTTTAAAAGTAAGAGAGTAGCCATTTACTAATAAGGATGGAAAAATGTGCAAAATCTTATTAATAGTGCTGTAATTGAAAAAAGAATTTTAAAAATTAGTAATCGGGGGAGTGGGGATGTGGTTTAGTGGTAGAGCTCTTGCCTTGCATGCACAAGGCCCTGAGTTCGATCCCCAGCACCACACACACACAAAAAAAGTAATTGGCAATTAGATAGTAAAATGGAAAAAAAATTTATCGTAATATTTTTAAAAGGTCAGAGAGATTCACCTTAAATTCCCCCAAATCACATTTACTAGAGAAAAGAAAGAATGTTATGATAACAGGAAGTAGTTTGACTGAATATTCTATGAAAATCCTCTCTACCTTTATATTTTTGCAACTTAAACCATTCTATTTTACTCTAGTTTCACAAATAGTAGTCATGTATTTTCATAATTTATCACTGTAAACGCAATACCTGCATTTTAAAGGCAAAGCATATTAAAGTCGAATTTTAAAGCTCCATTTTATGTATTTTTCTAACTTCAAAATATTTTCTTTTACTATATAACTTCACATTGTTAGCAGTGTATTGTGCATTGAATTTTTCCAGTGACTGTTACAGTGAAGCTTGTCATTTTGAGTAAATATCATGAATAGATTTTCAAAAAAACAGTATCAAACAAATCTACTTTCTATCTAGAGTATTTTAAGAATCTGGGTTTAAATATTACTCAGAGAAATTTGCACTCTTTTTTTTTTTTTTTTGGCAGGGTCTCACTATGTAGCCCAGGCTGGCCTTGAACTCACGGTGATCCTGCCTCAGCCTCCTGAGTGCTGGGATTACAGGAGTGCTCCACTACACCCAGCTTTGCATTCATTTTTTATTTCAATTCTGAGTTCATTTGCTTTACCTTTATGAAAATGAAAATCACAAGTCATATGCATATGCCAGTGTAATTTAAACAACAATGTTGAGAAGAGATAAACTTGCATAAAAAGGTATAGAAACCTTCAAAATAAACTGTAATGTATATAAACCATGATAGACTTTAAAATAAAGTATCAAATAGTTTTCCCCTATGACAAAAAAGATATGGAGTTGCTTTGACTTGCTGTTTATTGGATGCTTATATGTTGATAGCTTTCTCACCAGAGAAGTCACTCAAACGTATGGTTCAGGGTTGAGATCAATCACTTAAAAGAGTCATCACAGACAGAAGTTTTCATCATCAAACTCACAACCTCGAGCTTCCCAGGCAGGCGCTGTGCCTCTGAGCTATATCCCCCGCCCCCTTTCATGAATCTTAAATGTATAAAATGTTTCAATTTTTAGTATGTGAAATTAATATATTTACCATGTATTTTATAACAATGCAGTCTTTCAAAGCTATTTTCAAATCTGATTTTTCATTTGAGGTAATGGATTCAACATCGAATTATTTTTTACCAGTTGTATCGACATGGAATTCAATGTACTTACCAAGTTGTACAACTATCATCACCGTTTAGAACACACACAGCCCCCAAGAAAAAATCTTATGCCCATTAGCAGTCACTCCCCATACTTCCTGCACACTCAGCTTTAGGCAATGACAAATCCTCTTTTCTGTCTCTATAGATTTCTTCATTCTGAGAAGCTGCAAACTATTAGCAGATGTGTTTGCCGAGGATATCTGAGAGTTTGTTTTACATTAAAAGGGTTAGAAAATAAAATATGTGGTCAGATCGAAGCAATAGGCTTTTTTTTTATTTTTAATTTTTGGTGGGTACCAGGGTGGAACTCAGGACCTCGCGCGCCAGCAGGCGCCCGTGCCGCTGAGCTATCTCACCGGCCCTAGGATTTTGATTTATCTCACTAAATCTTTAATTTTTTCATACTTCTGAAAGTAATAAAATGTGTCTGAACTTCTATCATCCTTACTTTATTATTCAAGTTTATTTCAATAGTGCAAAATCAATAAAAAGGAAGTCATCCTCCTAGTACTCCTGCTCAAAATCAATTGACTTGGAAAATATAAATTTCAAACTCAGGAAACTTAAATTGCTAGTCCATTTTTAATTTTTTTTCTTGATATCCAATCATGACTTGCCAAATGTAACTATCCTTTCCAGAGAGGAGACATTTACCTCCCAAAATTTGTGTGCATGTCCTTCACAGTTGAATATGTAACAATCAGTTGAAGTATGCCATCTGTTTGTTTTCTAAATCTCTAATATAAAAGACAATTCTTGGGCTGGTGAGATAGCTCAGCGGCATAAGCACCTGCCTGGCAAGCGCGAGGTCCTGAGTTCCACTCTCGGTACCCACATATGAAGAAAGGGCAGGTGATATCACTCAGAGGCACGGGCGCCTGCTGGTGCGCGAGATCCTGAGTTCAACCCTCGGTACCCACAAAAAAAAAAAAAAAAGACAATTATTTCAAATTACACCTCTTCTGGGGCGCCTCCCACCACCACAAGACTGGGGATTGAATCTCGGATCTTCACACTGAGTTATACCCCTACCCCTTTTTTAGTTCTTTTGTTTTGAAATAGGACCCAGCTAAATTGCCCAAGCTGGGTTGGAATTTACAATCCTTTTACTTCAGCCTCCCAGAGTGCGGGCATTACAGGCATGAGCTACCACACCCAGCTTGATTTTTCATTAGTATGTCCTAGTGTACAGCCGAACACATTCCTAGGAGCTTTCACTTGGCGTATATTTTAGCTGCTGTCACTAATAAAAAAGGCATAAAAGCTGAATATAAAAAATGGGGCCTTCTGGGCCGGTGAGATGGCTCAGCGGTTTAAGCGCCTGCCTTGCAAGCGCGAGGGCCCAAGTTCGACTCCCGTAACCCACATACAAAAAAGGGGCCGGTGATATCGCTCAGCGGCACGGGCGCCTGCTGGCGCGCGAGGTCCTGAGGTCGACCCCCCGGTACCCACAAAAAAAAAAAAATGGGGCCTTCTAACTAAGATGTGGTGTCTATTATTTAATATATTTTCTATTAAAATAGTCAATCTCATATCTACTAAAATATGTAAATACATCCTACTGGTAACAACCCTAAATACATGTTTTAATATTTTTTTCCTAAAATATAGCCGGGCATGGTGGCGCATTCCTGTAATCCCAACACTTGGGAAAGTGAGGCAGGAGGATTGCTGTGTTGTGAGTTCAAGGCCAGTCTGTGCCACATAGTGAGACCCTATCTCTCAAAAAACAAAACAAAACAATAAGAGTTCAAGTTACTGAAAAAGATGTTTGAAACTGTACAGTTCATTTTCCTAAATTATATACACTGTATACACACTAGAAACTAGCACGTCTGTTATCTGCATTGTGCCAAATCCGAGTAGATGATGTACAAGTCACCATCTTGTATTTGAAAGCTTTCTCCTGTGGTTTTGTCTTTTGTAATTGCTCCTTTGATTTGCCAGATTCTGCTGAATTTCTGATCATTCTTGTAGGTACCACTGACAGTCCACTCCATAGCTCTCTTAACTTGATGCAGTCAATTTAAAGGGCAGTATCTTGTTAAACAAAGATTAAGGTTTTAAAAAGTCCATGGTAACTTGAAACAAAAGCACAGGAAATCTAAGTTAATAAATCAACATCATAAGAAGATTGGCTATATGTGCTTCAAGCAGTCTATAAATGAAATTCAGTGAATGAGAACAAAAATGTTTTCAACAGAAGGTGGAAAAAATAGAGGAGGCAAAGAGCCTACTATATGGTTCCATTTATATGAACTTCCCGAAAAGGCAAAAACAATCAATAGTGGTAGAATTCAGAAAGTGGTAAAGGAGAAGGATAAAAGTGTCTTTATCTTTATCTTTATCTTTATCATCACTGCAATGGCTATTGTACTACTGCAAGCATTTATCAAAACCAACAGAATTCTACATTTGAAATATGCACATTATATGTAAATTATACTCATTAACAGTGATTTCTTAAGAACCCAAAGTAGGCAGTAAAAAACGTACCTTCTGGTCCATCTGTGGTCTTGTTTTCATTTTGAAAAGAAGAAAGCACCTTGTTTTTAAATGAGTATGAATATCCAAAGAACATTAAGCTCCTTTGTAAAGGTAGCATTTACTCATCCTGCTCAGGACTGAGTACTGGTGTTTTAATGACAGCTGAACCACAGCAAGATTGGCGTTTCTTTGAAAGACAATTCCACTTTAAAGCCTGCTTTTGCCCCATTATTTCAGCTGTTGGAGAAATAAGGAAGCAAAAGTATCCATTAAATCTTTATGGATTCGTATGACTTTTAGAGCACAGTTTTCAACTGGAACTCCTATTTTTTAATATCTTCCTTAGGGTAAGCTAAAAGCAAAATAGCAATAATTTTTGTAGGAAATCTAGGGCAAAATCTGTCTTGAACAATCATAAAATTAGTCTTAACATCACTTTATAAATCCATTATAAGTAGTGTCAAAAGTAATAGTGATGTAGGAATGATATGGGACCTCCAAATAATCCATATAATATCAGGGAAATATTATAACTCCCAACCTGTTTGATGTCCCATACGCCGAGTTCGTGTTCCACAAAACTGAAGGATGAATTCTAAGGAACAATGGAGATTAAGAGCAGGAAATATTTACTGGGAAAAAGAAAGCTTCTGTCTAAGAGAGAGAAGTGGTCCTGAGTGGTTGGAGGACCCCGCTTCTCAAGGAAATTTTATAGAGCAAAATCACGTGGTGGGTATAAGGTTGGACAAAACTATGGTCAACTAATAAGATTACAAGTATAGTTGCTTAGATAATATTGATCCAATGGGGAAGCAAGTCACATGGCAAATGTACTTGGAACAAACAAGGACTTTTCCTGCAGGGGGTGTGTCAGGAACTTTTCCTGGCCTCCCATTCAGGTGATTGATGCCTATTTTTTTTTTTTGTGGGTACCGGGGGGGTCGACCTCAGGACCTCGCGCGCCAACAGGCACCCGTGCCGCTGAGCGATATCACTGGCCACTTTTTCGTATGTGGGTTCCGGGAGTCGAACTCGGGCCCTCGCGCTTGCAAGGCAGGCGCTTACACTGCTGAGCCATCTTACCGGCCCCTTGATGCCTATTTAGAATGTCAATCATTATTATTTATCCCTAGGGGAAGTATGTAGGTGTAGTCATTCCATCTTTTGTCTTGAGGCCTGGCCTCCAACAGATGCTCCTCCACAGTTGTAATGTATCTTTTGTATTGACTCATTTTAGGGCCTAGGCCTGTCTGACTGCCTATATTTCTAACTCACTTAGCTGTCTATAATATTAGGATTACACATGTGAAATTTAAAAATATTCTATGCATTATTTTTGTAGAAAGGAATTGTGTAGTGTTTGGGTTAGTATGTAGAACAAGGTTATGATCAGAGATTTTTTTTTTCTATCTTGAGTTACTGGGCTACAAAAGGATAAAAATCAAAGTCATTGTGAGAATTTAAAAAATAATAGCTCAGGGCCGGTGAGATGGCTCAGCAGCGTACACGCCTGCCTGGCAAGCGCGAGGGCCCGAGTTCGACTCCCGGAACCCACATATGAAAAAAAGGGCCGGTGATATCGCTCAGCGGCACGGGCGCCTGCTGGTGCACGAGGTCCTGAGGTCAACCCCCGGTACCCACAAAAATAATAATAATAATAATAATAATAATAATAACAATAATAATAGTTCAGTAAGGTGGAGGGAAATTTGAAATGACAGAATGTTTATTATAACATACACCTTAACTTGATGCATAACTAGCTAAGAGAAAAAAATAAGACTGTGCATAGTACATGCAAAATATTAATATAAGGAATACCATGGTTAGGAAAAGATTTAATTTTACTTAAGGTACAGTATTTCAAACTTTTACAAAATTAATACAGGTTTTAGAAATCTACACTAAAGTGTTACAGAAACCAGAAAAAAAATATGTTTAGCTGGCAAATCTTGGGAAACAATTTTCAGGTTATCAGATTATATGATTTTTTATTAAAAAGCCCAAATGCTTTATTATAAGATATTTCAGTCTTCCCCAAAGGGAGCGGGGAATCTGCAATAAATAAATCCTAAATGAGGTAATCGAAATTATAGCTCTCATTGTCCTTACTGCACTAATCACAATTGGCCACTAGGAGGGTGTAATTCCATTCTCCGCAGTTGTCTGGCCACAACACTTTCATTCCCACCAAGGGCACTTGTACAGTTAGGTAAAATAATTGAAGTGGGAGCTACAACAGGTAGAATGGATCATTACTGTGTATTGAGATGATCTTATGCTTTACTGAAATGCAATATATAATTTTCTCATCACTCTATTTTACTTCCTTAGCTGAATGAAAGTGTTTGCTTTATGGTTTAATATTCCTCTATTTAGCATATTTTGGTCATGTTTTACATGTTTTGGAAATCTTTTCATGCTTAAAATATGTTCAGTATTGACATTATTACACCATATTTATTCATCATACTACAAAAAATATAGCTGGCTAATATTTGTTTCAATTTTGCTTTTCCATCCCCAAATAAATACTGGCAACTTATACTATTAAAAGAACTGATACTAAAATACTGATTTGCAAACATTTTATCTTCTAGAGTCTAATATCACTTTATGGGTCAAATACATATGGGTCAAATACCATTTAACTACTCCTGCGCTGTACATTTTTTTCTGTGAAATAATGGTTAAACATAACACTTTATTTAAAAATTTGCTGACTCATTTAGAACAATTAACTGATGTTTAATTTCCTCTTTATCAGATGGATAAACACTGATATACTGCTGTACTAATATTTCAGTTTTTAAAATGTTTTTTTATATAGGCTTGGATAGCAGCCTCACTGCTTTTCAGTCATGTTTTATACGTATGTGAAAATAGTGTAGGTACTTTAAATAGCACCTTACTTACAGAATTCTTATTGCATTTTTCCCAATGTTTGCTTTTAGGGTTATCAGCTAATGCCCACGAGCATAGGCCAATGAACACCATCCTTCAAAAATAACTGTAAGTATACCCATAAGCATGCTTAAGGGCTCTTATTTTGCAATAATATTCAACTATTTTATTTAGGTAATTCCTGTCATTTTGCTGACTTAGACTGACCTTTGAACTAGTAAAACATATGTCGTTAATGGCTTACCATATATGAAAAAGAATATTATTTAATTGGTAAACAGCATTTTAATGTAACCTCAAAATATCTCCTCTTATTTTATTACCAAGTGATGTGTGCTAACTACCGCTCCAACATATGTATAGGTTTATAGTTAATAATAATAAAATAGGATGGTATAAATTGGGACAATTTAGTGAAGACAGAACACAAATATTCAATTTTTTTCTTCACTGACAAACTCTTATATGCACAAAGGAGGATAGGAAATTCAGCTATTGTTTTCCTATGATAAATTTTAGAAAGTGAAGTTCTCCAACATAGTTTCAATGGATGAGGGCTGAGTGTAGGTCAGTGGTACAACACTTGCCTAGCACGTGTGAGGTCCTGGGTTCCATCCCCAGCACTGAAAAAAAAGTCTTAATAGATAGAACTAAAAATATCAGAATGAGGGGAGAGGAGACAGAAAACTTAGTTTCTTGAAAAAGAGGTATCACTCGCGAATGTTGTAAAACAAAGTGGACAGTTCCACATTCTAGAGATTTCCAGAGCATGATTGATTGAGCAAATGTATTACAAATTAGGCAAAGTATGTCAAAATTGGATCCCTTATTTTAAACACTGTTTAGAAAATTGTCAATTAAATTTCTGACCACTGAGCTACACACCCAACTCCTTCTTTGAGTATTTAAAATATATTCATAATATATATTCACAATATATATTTTGAAATCCCTGGTGATTGCTGTAGCTGTTTTATGCAATATTCAGTGGTTCTTAAAAATTTAGTCATTTGACTTGATTTGTGTCCACTTAGTAATACTTCCCTAAAGCCTTACTAATGCATATACATAGGTGCATGCTACTATGATTAATGTATGTATATATGTATTTATATTATAGTCAGATAACAATTTAGGTAATGTATTCAATGTTGCCTATGAAACATGATCAATTGGACAACTGTGTTCCTCCTGAGCTGGATAAGGTTTGTAATAGCAGTAAGTATTAAAATTAAACAATTTTTTTCCTGTAAAATCATATCACCATTTAACATTCTTCACAAAAATGTTAATGTAATAAAGAAATAGTGCACATGCATCCCCTGTACACTGTCAGGACAAGATTTATAGGTGTTATTTTCTTGACACCTGTAACAATAATTCAAGAGTTTTTATCTTTT
This sequence comes from Erethizon dorsatum, assembly GCA_028451465.1. Lineage (NCBI taxonomy): Eukaryota > Metazoa > Chordata > Mammalia > Rodentia > Erethizontidae > Erethizon > Erethizon dorsatum. The sequence continues at coordinate 100,430,779 of CM051842.1, forward strand.
CATGTGTGCATTTGTGTTGCTACAAATAAATACAAGCTCAGTTAACAGAAATTATTTTTTTTCAATATGAGTTCTCTGTTGTATAACTGAGTAATATATCTATGTCAGAGTTCTTTACTCTAGGTTGCAAAATTACTTTAATAAAGATATAAATAAGCCAGGTGTGGTGGTGCACACCTGTAATCCCAGCACTCAGGAGGCTGAGGTAGGAGGATTGCCTTGAGTTGGAGGCCAGCCTGGGCTACATAGTGAGTCCAGGCCAGCCTGAACTACATAGCAAGACCCTGTCTGAAAGAAAGAAAGAAAGAAAGAAAGAAAGAAAGAAAGAAAGAAAGAAACTATAACAAATATCAACTATTACTTTTACACTGATTGTTCCATTATTTTACTTTCTAGTTTATTGTCATTTGTTTTATTCACAAATATTTTAATTTATTGTATTTATTAGAATAATTACATTTTCACACTTCATCATTTGATTAAATTAAATGATATCTAATAAAAAAGCTTTGAAAGAAGCACAGGATTGGGTGTTAAGTGATGGAATATAATGCTTTCTGTACAGAGTACATACATTTTTTAATCACCTGCAAGAACTAACATGGTGTTTTGAACATAACATATATATATTCAATAATTAATTTTAATAATAACTATTGAACTTATGACATAATAATAGCACTTCCAGAAGAGTGACACTCAACCAAGCATGCATTCTAGTAAGTGAACATATACATGTTTAAGACATGAAAAAACTTAAACTTTATAATCCCACATTATGCAGTTTTTAGTTTTATTGATAATCTAAAATTTTAAGTGGTCCTTTATAATAATAAGTTGAGCTCAAAAGATACAGGATTGCCTAAATAGTTCAAGAAGGAATTACTGCCCCCGAAGCATATAAGAATTAAAAATTGATAATTTAAAATTCTTATCCATAAAAAATAAGTGATTACTATACTTAATAATCTAATTGAGCCAACTGGTAGCTGGAAAGACTACACAACTTACATATCTATTCTCACTTGTAGCAAAATCCAACACAGCTAACAGCATAATTTAAAATGTACACATTTAAAAATATTTCAGCTTTGGCAAAATAAGTGAAAATTACTTTATTTTGAAAGGGGAAGTAGCTAAACAGTTTCAAGGTAGAGTTAAATGTCTATCCATACTAGATAATTACTGTCAAATGATTTTCTACGTATATTTTCGGTTTTTGAACATACACCTTTCAAAAATATGGTTGGGGGCCGGTGAGACAGCTCAGCAGGATAAGCGCCTGCCTGGCAAGCGCGAGGTCCTGAGTTCGACTCCCGGAACCCACATAAAGGAAAAAAAGGGCCGGTGATAGCGCTCAGCGGCACAAGCGCTTGCTGGCAAGCGTGAGGTCCTGAGGTCAATTCCCAGTACCCACATTAAAAAAATATATGTATGGTTGGACTTTTAAATTATATGTTTTTAAAGCATATACATCTCCTAAATATAAAATGAAGGTATAATTTATATTGATATATGCTACATAAAAATTTATCAATTTCAAAGAGTTTGTGACCCAGAAAATATTCACTTTATTTCACTTTTTTTTTTTTTTTCAGTACTGGAAATTGAAACCAGGACCTTTACACTGAGCTATATCTCCAGGCAGGCCTTTTTTTTTTTTTTTTTTTTTTTTTTTTTTTAATTTTGAGACAGGGTCTTGCTTAGTTGCTGAGCTTAAACTTTTGATACTTCTGCCTCAGCCTGCCAGAGTGTTGGGATTATAGGTTAGCAACACCACACCTGGCTTATTTTACTATTTTAAAATATTTATTAGTGTTAGGTACATAACATTTATTTTTCAAATAAAATACAGACATTTTAGTGGCATGGAAGCTTTTCTATGCTGTGTGAAGTGACTATTTTCATATTATGTCATTATTTCCATCACATTTTACTCCTTAAAAATCATCCCCCCCAAATAAACATATGTCCCATGCAAGTAGTACATTGTGTATGTCAGATTTCTAGGAATTTATTTCCAAAATTTTGTTACTGCATAGACCTAGGTAAGATAGTCCACTTAATTCTCCCAAAACAAATCTTTTTTTCTCAATTTTTATTTTTTATGAGTGGACCCTCAAGTTACGACCAGCCTGACATATGAACAATTTGGGTTATGCCTGGAATTTTAGTTTCAACTTGCAACCAAAGTCTTGTTATGATCCGAATGCTGGCCACTTGTCCTTCCAGTTGGTCTTAGATACAGATTTAACCCTTAAAGGGTTCTGGAAGGACCATTACAACATCCTCTGCTGTATGGGGTTAATTGAGAAATCTTGAGCCAATGTCTCTCTATGGATACTGAGATCTGCCTATATACAGGAGAGTGACTTTGACGGCTGTGTAGAGGAGCCTGGCCTTCAATTAACAACTTGAGTTACAACCAGCCGTCAGGAACACATTGAGTTTGTAAGTCAAGGGTCCACTGTACATGTTTACAGTACATAATCACATTTCTTTTTTTTTTTTTTTGGTACCAGGAATTGAACTCAGGACCTTGCCCTTGCCAGGCAGGCGCTTGTGCCATTGAGCTAAATCCCCAACCCATTAATCACATTTCTTGTGGGGAGTTGGTACATGTACATAACACATCTCAATTCCCTTTTCATCGCCTTTCCCCTCCCTTCCCTCTCCCCTCCCTGCATCTCTTAGACCCCTTCCCATTTGCAAAAGATCTATCTCCCTATTTTCTATTATCTGTCTTTTATTTGCGGCGCTATGAATCAAACACAGGGCCCAACACATGCTAGGCAAGCGCTCTACCACTGAGTTACACACCTAGCCTAAAGCAAAGTTTTAGAGATATGAATAAATTAATAGGAACTAATGACAAAGATTCTAGTCAAATATGAAAACTAGGGCCGGGGATATAGCTGAACAGCACAGCACCTGCCTGGTAAGCGTGAGGTCGTGAGTTCGATTCCCAGTACCAAAAAAAAAAAAAAAAAAAAAGAAAACTAAATCATGTATTTGTGGTATATCCATTGAAAGTATACATCAATTAAAATCTATAAATTGAGTATTTTTTTGGTTGGTTGATTGGTTGCTTTGGAGCTCTGGCAGCACTGGAGATCCAATCCCTCAAACACACTAGATATATATTTTACCACTGAGCTACATTCCCAACCCCTTCGTAGGTTTTAATTATGGAAGAAAATAAAGTACTCTCAATATGTTGCAAGTTTCTTAGCATAGTGGGAAATAATACTGTCATTTGGATAGTTAAATTAAGGAAGGAACTGTGAGTCATCCTTGAACATCTTCCTGTCTCTATCCTCCACAACCAAATTTATCACTTACTCTTGTCCATTTTAGTTCCTAAATATCTTCACTTTATTTCAGCAATCGTTAAACCAGTTTGGTTTTCCATCACCTCTTCCCTGAGTATTGGAATAGCCTCCTCACTAGCCCTACCAATTACACATTTTCACTCCCACATCTACTCTCTCAATCTGTATTGTTCTTAAGATAAGTACCAAAATCTGTATAATGGTTTATAAGATACAATGTGGTCTGGACCATGTCTACTGCTTCAATGTCACATTTTATCCTTTCCTACAACTCCTATCATGAATGCTTCAGCTATGTTGCTCTATTTTCAGTTCCTTGCCAGAGACAGTGTCTTCTGTCATGAGTACTAACTCCAATTCCTCACTTCTCTTAACATTCACATCTCCACTTAACCCTTGTCAGCCTTCAAACCACACACTAAAAAGCTTTTTTTCAGGGAATGGGAATCTTTCCTCCCACCTGATTAGGGGAGTGCCCTTATCCATACCCTCATGGAGAACACTGGGTCATTTTCCATCCCAGCCCTTGTCCCATTTGCTTTTGCGATTTCTTAAGGATTGCTCTCTCCTCTACTAGATGTGAACTCTGAGAGATCAGAGAGTGTTTGCTTTTGCTCATTCTTATATTTTTAGCATCTAGAACAGTGACTAGCATATATCAATGATTCCATAAATGTTTGTTGACTTAGTAAATAAATGTGGCATTGCCTATTAAAAAATCATTGTGTAACATTTGGGGTTTGTTAGTCTGTGGCTGTTAACTGCAGAGGATGTTTTTCTACTCTCCTCCACCAGAGGCAGCTGTAAATATTGCAACCTGGGTGAAAAATTAGAAGCCTCGGTTGACAAAAACCTCAATGTAAAGTTGCATATGTGAGCTGCTAGCTGACAACTGTGGCAGGAGTAAAATTTTTGCCATGATTTTAAATATAATGTGAGCTATACAAGCAGCTGACACTTACAAATGACTAATATCCTACTTGAATTGTGTAGTAGTTGAGAAGGGATTTTGAATCTTTCATAACCTATTTCATGCACCAAGAGCATTACATTCACATTTTAAGGGGTCAGATATCCAAATCATATCATTGTTGTGCTTTATTAAATAAGCAATTCAAATTAATGACAAATGAATTACAGCATAACCTGTAGAGTATTAAGGGTTACTGCTAACCAGGCTTACATTTCACATGAAAGAAATAGAATATGTATATACATATATAAAATAGGATGAATACATTATTAAATATATATTAATATAAATGAAATATGTTTTTAGATACATTGCTAAGTGATATAATTCTTCATATTTCCTCCTTGTTAAGCTTCCTTATATACATTTTTTTTTTTTTTTGTCTTTTTGAGACAAGGTTTCACTATACAGTTCAGGCTGGCCTTGAACAAACTTCGTAGTCCAGGCTGGCCTCAAACTCACAGCGATGCTCCTGCGTTTGCCTCCTGAGTGCTGGGATTACAGGTGTGCGCCACCACACCCAGCCTTTCTTATCTACTTTAATTTCATATTGCATTTTATTTCTTTCCCCTGAATTGTGCTTTACTATTTTGCAATAACCCAAATTTGTCTTAAATTGTATATACCTGACATGCTTTATTACCCTGGTCATGTTTCCAAATTTTCACGTGCTATTGAGAAACAATTTTAAGACAGCATGATGAGTGCTAGACTTTGTGTTTCTCGAATCTTCCTGTGCGTAGAGTCCTCTGGGGATCCTGTTAAGCTGCAGATTCTGATTCCATAGCTCTGGGGAGGGGCCTGAGATTCTGTTTCTAACAAGCTCCCAGGAGTCAATGATCTACACTTGGAGTAGCAAAGTCAAAGAGCAGTGGTAAACAAACCTATTTTGTAAAGAGTCAGATAGTAAATATTTTAGATGTTGTGGAGCATATGAACTCTGTTACCAGTACTCAGCTCTTCTATTGTCCCTTGAAGTCAGCCAGGACAACATAGAAATGAATGGGTGGGGTTGGTTCTAATGAAGACTTTATGAACTCTGAAATTTGAATACTTAACAATTTTCACACATCTTGACATATTATTCATCTTTTGATTTTTTTTCCCAACTGTGTAAAATGTAAACTCCATTCTTGGCTCATGGCCCATAAAAAACATCTATAGTTTGCCAAGCACATTGCCAGAGCAGAAGGTACCAGTGGATAACTCTACTATAACCTATGAGTGGGGCTGGATTGGCAGGCCAGGCTCTGTAGAAAAGGTTATAGTTGAGCTAGGACTTAAAGATGCAGGCTTTTCTGGACTCACAAGTAAGGAAAAGTGAAAAAGAGAAATAAACATGCAACAACACCGGTGTGTTCTCTGAACTGAAAGTATGAGATATGGCATGAGAAAAACAAGCTCTTCTGGGTTGAGAAGGCTGAAAGAGATGGGAATTCCTTATACACATATTGAAATAGTTTTAAAGTTTAATGAGCAGTGGTATCAGGTGAGCATACAGAGTGAACAGTGGGGGATGCTATTAAGTTCCACATTTTGAAATTTCAAGAGGACTGGTCTGTTGGTAGGGAGAAAGAATCAAAATGATTGAGGAAACCAAGAAAATCTATGGTGGAAAGGTCAGGACTCATGGAAAGTGGCTGCAAACTGTTCTCAAATGAAAGATTTGTGGAAGCATTTTCATAAATGATCAGGGGGTGCGAATTCATTGATGAAATATGAAATGGTATCAGGAAGCCGGGGAGAGCAGGCCTGTCAAGTTGCTTTGCCACTGTTACAAAGCACACAGAAGATTAAAAAGGGAAGCTAAGAACTGAAGATTGAAGATTTTAAAAAATGATCTCTACAAATGTTTCAGTATCTTCCTGGCTTTGCTGATGAGTTACAAAGTAGGCATACGTGCTGAGAGGTAAAAGGAGCATATAGATTTTATAGAAGATGTTTTTATTCATTGTCTGGAGGTGGCAGTGAAATGAGATGATGAAATATTACAAAAAACACTAGTGTTAGTATGACATATGTAACATCGAGTACAGAATTAACACAATTGCAATACTTTTTAGAACTCTTTCACCAATTCTCATTTAATTTCCTGTCTCATCAAGTGCCCCCTTCTGCACCCCACTAAAGGACCTTGTTGGGTTGTCTTGGAAGTACAGTATGTTTCATTTGACTGCTGGAAATGAATTAGGATTTGTTGAAGATATACACCAGGCACAATTTTTGAAAAATTTCTCAACAATCTAATAAGTGATGAGTTTTTACCACCACTTAATAGGTGAGGAAAGACAAACTTAGAAGCCTAAATTACTTATCCAGCTCTCCCTCACCCCAATAGTCAATACTTTTACCAGTAAATGCAGCTTGGTTATAACCCAGGGGTAAAAAGGACAATTTCTGCTTTTCTACAATAGGGGGAATGCTAATTCTCTTCCAGATGTACAGGAAAGCTTTGTTTCTGGCTTCGTTCAAACTAAAAACAACTATGTATAGATTTTGGTTAAAAAATTTTAGTTGACTTAAAAATACTAGCTAACTAATGGTGCTGAAAAACTAAACCACTGTTACATGACCAGCTTTTATTTATTTTAATTTTTATTTTGAGAGAGTCTTACTAAGTCTTCAAGTTACCCAGGCTGGGCTGGAACTTTCAATCCTCCTACCTTAGCCTCTCAGGTTTGTGCCATCGTTCTTGGCTCTTTTTTTGTTTTAATACTCAATGAACTTGTGAGTAGGTTTGGCATCAATTAAGAGATGTTATTTATAGGTATAATATAAATTTTCTTTGACTGTCATGTATAAGCATCTTCTCAATGCCAGACATGCTCTGGACATGATACAAACTATTACCTTTAATTTTCACAACATTCCAGTGAAAGTGGTAATTAAACCACCCATACTTAATGTAGGGGGACAAGAGTGCCTCAGTGAGTTATCCAAGGCCCCTCAACTTCTATGGATGTGCTAAAAAAAAGCTGCTAGTGTAAATCTGATAAAATGAAGTACCTAACACATTCTAGATGCTAAACAGATGTTAACTGGTGTTGTTTTCTTGCTCTTATTGTAATGATTATAATTGTTATTTATCAACTCCCTTAAGTCTAATTTACTTCAACCATGGCATGGAAATGACTATTAATTTGTCAAAGATATAGAGAGCCCTTCCTGGTCCTCGTCACAGTCCAGGAAGTTTATATTTGGAATTCCATGGAAAAGTTATTGGAATTCTAGCGAGTTAATTCCAATCTACCACTTCCAGTGCAACCCATGGCGAGAATAAAGACACTAAGGCATATTTATAGTTGTGGGGAGCCAAGGGGTCCTAAGTCCAGCCAAGATGGTGGTTACTGGAACAAAGACTTCAACCCAGGGCCGAACCCAGGTTTTATTAATTCTCAAGGAGGGGAGTGGCTCGGGGATGAGTGACTGTGAGAATGGTGGGAAGTCTGTGAGTACTGTGAGCTGGGCTAGGTAGGCGGCCTGAAATCACCTTTGCAATATGCAGAGGGAAAGATATGCAGAAGGAGTAATCTGCATAGCACAATTCAAGATAGTATCTAATGTTTTGGGGTCGGTGCTTCAGCTCTGATGTGTAATCTTCTATGCCCTGGAAAGTCATAGCCTCTTTCTTGAGGCTCGATCCCAGCTGACAGCGTGGAGCACTACTCTCCATCCCATCAGGCTCAACCATGTATTGAGAGCAAAGGGGTGGGGAAACACTGACCTGTCACCTTGCTTCAAAGTATACACATCAGCACCTCGGCTGGACCGATTTGCATTGCTTAAAGCCAATTGAAGGGATAAGGAAAAGTCCTAGCCAGCTCTGTACATATCAGTACATGGAAATAGGGCCAGGTTTAGCCAAAAGGGAGATAATTGCTCTTCTTTCAAGGAGAGTCGTCCAGGTGGTCCTCCACAAAAGAGATTACATGAATTGGCTCACTTAAAGTTTCTAGTGTATAGAAGCCATTTAGTAAGTGTCAAAACCTTATAACCTTTCTCCTAAAAAGTGCTATTTATTTTAAAATAAGGTCAAATAAGACAGTAAATATTGACATTCAATTACCTTGGAACATGCTAACCCATTGGTAGCATGTTCCTGGGTAATGAACTTGATGTTTATCTTCAGAGAATGATGTTTATCTAGAAAATGACTTTGGTTCAGTGCCTGCAATCCAAAGTTAAGAGCACTTTTTCTTCTGTTTTTTTCTTCCGCCATACTCAACTTTCTTTTGCTATCTTCCTATAATTCGTCTCTCTAAGGAATTTAAACAGATATTTCTTAAGATGTATACACTTAACAAAACAGTATTATTCATAATACTATTTAAAAAAGTCTAACTCATTCATTTGTATCCCACTTCAAAAGTTGTCTTTTAGGGCCGGTGAGATGGCTCAGCGGCGTAAGCGCCTGCCTTGCAAGCGCGAAGGCCCGAGTTCGACTCCCGGATCCCACATACGAAAAAGGGGCCGGTGATATCGCTCAGTGGCACGGGCGCCTGTTGGCGCGCGAGGTCCTGAGGTCGTCCCCCCGGTACCCACAAAAAAAAAAAAAAAAAAAAAAAAGTTGTCTTTTAATAGTTGAAGCAATGTTTACCAATAGTGTGGAAATACTCAATAAATGTGTACAATAAATGTTGGATGAAAGAGTGAATGAATGACTCATTTCCATTATTTGTTCTTTTTATAACTTTAGACTTCTACAAAGAAAGCTTCCTTTAAATTGAATATATACTTACCTTGCAAGTTCATTTTAAGAAAACTCACCATGTTCTCCTGGATATAAAAGCATGAATAAGTTGGTCTTTATTACACTTTGTGTTGTAGAATTATATTTAAAACTGATTTTGATACTTGATGTGTTAACATTTAAGTGTGGTGCACCTTCCTTGCATTGCTAGCTCTTTGGTGCTTCTCTTCCTTTAATATTTGCTTTGATGAATTCTGGCACTCCTCATGCCTTTAAAGAATAAGAAAAATGAGCTGGGCTTGGTGACATGTGGCTATAATCTCAGCATTAGGAGGCTGAGCTGGAGGATCACTGCAAGTTCAAGGCCAGTCTGGACTACATAGCGAGACCCTATCTCAAACAAACAAAAAAACAACAAACAAACACTAAGACACTAGGGCAAATGTTGAGTTTATAAACAGGGCTTTATGTTATTGGCTAACCGCAATTTCTGATTCTAAAAGGGAGGGTGTATGACCATATATCTCTAGTGTAGTTAAAAAAAAAAGCTGATATTTTAGGGTCTTCTCCAAATTTGTCAAATGAAGTCAAGACTACAAAATACATTTTTAGAGTGAGTCTATGGGAAAAAATGTTTATTTAAAAAGTTATCATTGAAAATATAACTCAGGGAAAGAAAGTATAAGGCCAATGAGGAAAAAAAAATAGAGCAGGATTCACTTGCATTGTAATAAAGCATAAGAAGTGGCTCTGAGTTCAATGGTGAAGATGGAGGAAGCGTATTTCAACGTTTGTGTTGGATTGGAGGAGCTTTAGGAAAAGCTGGGAAACCACTGAGCATTCAATGAGGCAGGGTCGATGGGGCTGTGCCTTGCTGGGTTATACTCAATAAGCAGAGATAAAGTGGGGCACAGAAGGTGAGAGCAGTATGGAGATGGTAATTACAGGGCTTTGATAATGTTTATGTAGCACTTCCAAAGAGAAACTCCTTAAGTCCTTAGAACTACAGCACTGATTTCTCACAGTTCTGGTGAGACAGTATAGTGCTCTGCCACAGAGGTCCCCTACCATCAAGTGGCTACAGACTCATCCAGCACTAGGATGGGCCTGGTGTGGGGAGAGTTTTTCCAAGTCACAATTTTTTAAAAATGGCAATCTATTTAATGTCCTACCTGCTATGTAGGCAACCTTTTAGAAAAAGTTTACTTGAGTTCATCTTCTCAATATCCACAGGTTTGTGGAACTGCTTTATCTGTTAGATTGCAGAGGGAGGCACTACAGTATGCAAAATAGAGAAAATTAATGTCATTTGTACCTAGTTTCTCTGTACCCTACATTATAAGCTGTGACCTATTCTGAGGTAATTTTCTTTGGTGTCACTGTTATCCAGCATTGACTTCTGTCATCTAAAAATATTTTTTTATCCTTCTTCCACAATTCACTGATTGAGGTTTCCTATGGCAGAGCTATAGCTATAAGAAGAGATAGTCACTAAATTAGAGGAAAAGAAAAAGATAACAAGGCCTTCTGAGGCCTTCAGGGAAAGGTCAGTGGCAAGTTGGATAGTAAAAGTTGGCAGAATACAGATCCTGCAGGCTCTGTCTTCATTATACTTTATGATATCATGCCCCAGAGAACGTAAAGTTCTCAGTTCATTTTTTGGGAAAATTATACAAATGCAAGATCATTGTTTTTGCCTCTTCGTATTAACAGGCAATGCATTAAGTTTGCATTAGAACTGAAAATGATGTAACCTAGTTTTAAAAGCAAACCACTGCTTTTAAAATTAACAAATCAAAATGCCCCATCACAGGGAAAGAATGCTGTTTATTGATCTAAATTATTCAGAAATTTTCACACAATTTGCTGTAAACGTCAGACTGATAGAAGAGCCCAGAACTACTGCTTGGTGTTGATACACTGAATTTCATCAGTTTTTCCTTGAATTGTGTTTATGGGAGTTATACTAAAGACTGAGCAGACTAAAGAGTTGGGATGACTTATACTTGAATATTACCAAAGTAATTATGGGGAACAATTATGTGATAGTGTGATTAGCACTATCAGGAGTTACTAGGGCTGCAGGTAAGTACTGCCCTAGTTCTCTGATATTTTAAATTGCTCACAATCTTATTGGTAGATAAGATTAATTAAAATAAAACAAAGAAAAGGTAATCTATAAGGATTATACCCATATAAAGAAGGGAGGAATCAAGGAAGCCTACATTTCAGCAGTACCATCAGGAAGTGCACTTGTGAATTGGGGTGTATTATTTCCATATCTCCCATTATTATCTCTCCCATCTCATTAAGTGGTCGGATTTTCTTTTTCTGCTCCATCTAAGCCCTTGCATCAGTACCTTGCACATGGCAGGCATGCCATGAATATTTGCTGCTTGATCAAATTATTTTTTGACAAGGCTGTAGTAAAAGTAAGCCAAAGAGAGATACTCTGGTTTTTCAGTCAAATAGGTAGCAATCTTGAGCAAAACTCTGCATTGACCATGATAGAGTATCTTACCAAAATATCATCTAGCCAGTCAGAAAGTAAAGTTCTTAAGTCTGCTTAAAGAACGCAGTACCCAATAGGTCCCCTCACACCATGAAAGAATGAAAGGCAAAAGGAACGCCTATTGCATTCTGGAAACAATTTTAGTTCACTGGTCTGATCAACTAGTCATGATCTATAATATCAGTATTTTATAGGGCCAGTAGTTAATTCTTCTTTTCAGCAACAAATATTCAACGTAGGGACTTCAAACTGACCTACATCTCCAGCCCTTTTTTATTTTTTACTTTGAGACAAGGTCTTGCTAATTCACTTAGTTGTCTAGGCTGTGGTCAAACTTGCTCTCCTTGCCTCAGCCATACAGAGTGCAGGGATTATAGGTATGCATCACATATAGGTATGCTCAGCTAGTAGTTAACTTTTCAGCAGAAATGTTTCTCTAATGCTTGGTATATCCAAAATTTGATGTAAATATTTAAAGGATGTGAACTGACTCTCTTTTTTTAGGAGTAGTATTTAAATAGTACCTATTTTATGCCTAAGAAAGGCAGGCGTATTTTATCCTGATCTCTTTATGTTGAGGAACTGTTGTCTGTTTAGACCCCATCCATTTAAATTTCCATCTCCCAAATAAACAAAAAGCATTGAATGATATGGTTGCAATTAGTGTTGGGCAAGCATGTAATGTTACTTAAGCAGTTAGACATAATTAGAATAGAGGTACATCATCAAAGGCAGTGATAGAATGACACCCATTAATCAAGTAACAATCTTGGCTGAATTTCTTTTAGGTGAATTATGTCTACTACGAAGTTGCATTTTGATGTGTATCCACAATGAAATGAATATTATAATTTAGGGTTAAGGCTGCTGGAAACATACATACAAAACAAGTACTGTGAGAACCACAATGGCTTTTCAAAACTGTGGTATATTGAGCATGTAGTTTTCTAAATGATGAATGAGATGGGACTACAGCTTCATAAATGAATGTCTCCATGCAAACCCACAATCAATAAACAATTAGTCATATGTTATTTTCCATCTTTCTGTATTTATATTCATTAAATGATCTTGCATTCAAAAGAGTACCTGTCATCTAATTGGTTAACAAACAGTTTGTAAATAAATTGGAAATAGAATCTGAAAAACAAAATAAAAAATTGAAAAAAGTTCTTGCAAGACAGGGTTAATTCATATTTTTCCCCCTGATTTGCCATTATTCTACTATTTTAGACAGGAAGATATATCCTTTTATGAGTCAGATAATCCTATACATCTTAATTCCTGGAGTATACTTTTATTTCTACTCTCAAGATGGGTTATGCTCAGTTTGAAATTGTTTTCTTCCTCCTTATTTTTAAAAATCTTTAGCCAAGAAGTGCCTAGAATATCACCTGTAGTTCTCATTTTGCTGAGAAAGTTCTGGTATTTTATTTATTCCATTCTATTTCAGGTGTTTTGGAAAAGTTCCAAACTTCAACTTTGGGGGAAAATTTTCCTTATACTGTAGGAGTGCAAGCAAGACAAAAATGAGAGATTTTATACCAATTTTATTATAATTTTTAAAAGTCTGAAAGAAGTAAGCATTTGTGGGAATGGGAACCAATTGGATCTCTTATGCATTGCTGGCAGAAGTACAAATTTGTACAACTACTTGGAAAAATGTTGGCATTGTTTCCTAAATTTGAACATTCACAAGGCATATACAATATTTTTAAATAATGAATTAATTATATCAGGGAGTCAAGGGTGACAAGATGATAACAGTGATTCATAAACCAAAGGTTATTATTAATCCCATTCTTTATATTGAGGCCAAGCTCTTAGAATATAAAGGTGGCTGAGAACCCAAGTGGGCACCACTTAATAAGGTAACATGCCAGGCTAGGACAGAAGTAGAGGTGAGTATGAAAATAGACTTGTGGTTTTGGGAACACCATTATTTTAAGGTAGTGCTTAGTTCATAAAATTTGAATCAATAAATACTTGCTTACCTAATGAAGCAAAGATTGGAGGAAGAAATAATGATTTTCTTCAGGCAGCTGCTTGAGACAGCAGCTTATCAGAAATAGCCAAGAAAAACAATGCAAGGTACGTAAAATGGGTAGAGTTTTTGTTTTACACATTTGAGAGAACATGAGTCCCTTCCAGATGCACAGGAAAAATGTGTCATTCTCTTTTTTGTAATTCAAGGATAATGATCTACAATTCTTACTAGATAATTGTAAGTAGTTATTCCATATTTAAACCAACATAAACATTTAACTTTAATGGAACTTCGCTTTGATAAGGGAAAAGTATAAGAAGAGCAGAAAAATGTAGAATTATTTATTAAAAATTAATTTCAAGATATTTAGCTGAAACCTCGAAAATGGTAATTTGAAAAAGAAAAAGATAATTGCCTGTGACAATTAGGGAGATGTTTAGTTATGAAAATTTAGCTATTATTTACTGAACAACTGATGTCAGGAACTGGACTGGACCCTACAAGTTATTCTTCCAATTCTCGCAACAGTCAATGAAGCGGTTATCATTGATCCCCTGTGCACAGAGCACAAGGTCGCAACCTCAGCTCTGCTGTCTACAGCACTGGCAAGTGACCCATTGGGCTCCCCCTTGACCAACTGGGCATCGAGCAGTGCAAAAGCAAATCCCTCCATAATCTGGGAGAGTCACACTGTGGGCTGCTCCTGCATGCAGGTGGGTACATTCCTCCCTTGTCCTGTGACCCTAAGAAAATGGAAGAGTAGAGGGACAAATCAAGTGACTGTGGTTACCATATAAAGGTGACTATGTGCACACCAGGTTAATAGCAGGCACTCAATAAATGTTACCCTTACTATTATATTATTGTCCTTACTAGCTGTGAAACTCAGGAATTTAGTTAACCCTTCTTAGACTCGGTGTTGTAGTCCATAAAATAAGCTTGACGCTGCAATAATCTGAAATTGTCATGATAATTACATAAAAGTATAAGCCCATTTAAATTTCTTGACAAATTGCTCCTTCAATGCTAGTGGGACAGAGAGATAAGTGGCTTTCTCCTTTTGATGTGATGAAAATACAATTATAAAATTGCAGATGTTGACTCCCATATATTTTATTCGTTCCACATTCCTACTAGCTTCTTGACAAACTAGCCATCACCAGCTTCTTCATCCACTGTATATAAAAATAGGCTTTGACCTAGTGTTACCAGAATTCCCTTTCTAATTCTTACTTCTATGTTAGAGCTACATCCAAAGTCCATTCCTGCCCTCTTCTTTACTTCAAGATACCTTTGGATACTTAAGTCCCCCTTAATCTCTTCTGCCACATAGTTGGGCAATGATTATTTTCTCGTTTTTGTGTTCACTTATCTTATTAGCTAGTTGGTAAACACTTTGAAAGCAGGAGTCTACCTAATACATTTTAGTGTTTACCACACCGTGTAGCCCAGTGCCTTACACAAAGTAGGAGCTCAATAATAATTATTGATGGATAAATTTATGGAATTTAAGGCAGTCATCAATTTTTATAACAAGAACTAGAGGAATGCTCTAGAAAATTGAGTGCCATATTTTTAGCACCATATATAACAATATAAGGCACTGTTTGAATTAGTAAATAAAATATAAACTGAAAATTCACCTAACATCTAAAAAAATTTTGTCCAAGGTGAATCCATGATGTTATTTAATTAAAATAACTATGTTGAACAGAGACTTCACATTTTTCTTGTGTTAATATAATGGGTGGTAAATTTACCTTCCTAGGAAATTTTGCTAGGGGTCCTCTATCAGGCTCATAGGTCTAATCTTAGGTTACATTTATGTTCTAATAACTAGGTCAACATTATAAAAGAAGGTATACAACTTGCATCTTTAGTGTTAAGAGTGCAATTTTCCTATTTTTGGACAATAGAGATGATATATATCAGTGAATAATACATATCTAAATAACTAAATCTTCATTGATTGATCTATAAAAACAGTTTTAAAAAGCCCTACATTTTTCCTGACAATTGGTAAGGATAAAGTGTAATGACTCTTCTAGACAGTATTTCAGAATACATTTTTAAAATTATTCTTCTTTCAACTATCACCTTATGAACACTACTGAATCAAAGGTAAAAAAGAATTTGAATGTCAAGTAGGCAGTTAATATGAAATAGGAGAAGAATGGCTATGTGACTTTATATAAACCTCCTTGTTTTGAGGTTTGAGACTGGCCTCCTTTTGAAATAAAAATAAATATATGAATTTTTTCTTAGAAATCTGGCAAGGTAAAGTGTTCATGTGACCTACTGACCTTGTGAATGAATGTGTTACAATGTTACAGAGTTTTACTATTTTCCCTTTATTATTTTAAAACAGAATAAATGCTATTTGAATATCCTCCACCTCCAGTCATACACACAAATATTCCACTGATAGCAACATATGAGAAGGCAGTCTTTAAAATAGATTTTTAAAACTTAATTTCTTAAAATAATATGGTGTTGAGGCTTGTCTTAGAGGTCTATGTGGGTAGGTGAGAATCTGTCAGCATAATGTCTTTTCCTCAGCATTTTTCCTAAGGTCAGCGTGCTATTTTGTTTCCTTTGTAATAATTTTTGCTGTCTGGGTTTTTTTTTCCCCTGCTGGTCTATTTTAATTTCATTTGGAACTATGAGAATGGAAAAGTATGGTTATTTAGATAATCTTATAATATAAGAGTTTTTGTGATAAAGAGTAAGCTTTCTTTTTGCTACAAACATCTGCCTGTATTTCAATGAAGTATTGTTTAGTATGGAATATGCTATTCAAAAGCAAAAGTAATTTATCTAAGAAATTCTTCTTCCCTTGTTGCATTGACCCTCTTGCTAGCTTGCTGTATCTCTATTATTGCCTGTTTGGTTTTTGTTACTGTCAAGATAGCAAATTTCTATCTGTAGCAGATGGTTTAACTGCCATTGTGCAGGTGTTTAAAATTCATCCTACTGCAGGATATTTTTTATCATTAAACCTCTTATTTAACCACATTAACAAATTGAATCTATGGACTGTTCTGTCTGGAATGCCTGAACCTTTGTTTTCTATCTGAACATAAAATATGTATTTTTTTATATGAGGAAAATTCTATCAAAAGAAGCTACTTGCTTGCTTGCTTGCTTGCTTGCTTTTTTCTTTCTTTCATTTTTTTCTTTCTTTCTGTCCTTGCTTACTTATGAATGAGGTGAGGATCTTGCTATGTTGCCCAAGCTGGCCTCATACTCTTGGGCTAAACAATCCTCCTGCCTCAGTTTCCAGTGTATCTGAGACAACAGATGTGCATTATCACACTTGGCTATTTGATTGTTTCTTAACAGAAATCAGTGTTAGGATTTATTTTATTAAAATGTCCTAAGACATTCTCTCTAGATCGATGGCAGATAAATGATAGACAATCGATAGATAGATCGATAGATAGATAGATGATAGATAGATAGATAAAGTTAAATAGTAGGTATATGGTATCAAATTTTAGTCATTACTTATACATAAATTTATCAAAGATTTACTTGTTCCCTTTATTAATTCCTCCATTATTTCTCACAAAAGAAATAGAAAATCATGATGCACATCTTCATACTTTTTGAACAGGGTGGTTGAATCTATTTTTAAACTTCAAATTTGGGCCTCTTTATCCATAAGTCCTAACAGCATCCCACCTCACCTATCTCACATAAAAAGTCATCAGATTTCATATTTTACCACCAGGAAGGAGTTAAGAGTCAGTGCCAATATTTTCACTCTCTGCTGTATTTTCAATATTGGAATGACTAAAACTGGACCAACAAAAGTTTTGCATTTAACTTTATCCTTACAGCTTTAAGAATAAGACAACAGGGGAGGAAGCAAAGAGGGGAGTTCAAGAGAGGGCAGAACTGAAGGTGGATGTGATCAGTGAATGTACGTAACTGTCACAGTGCGGCCTGGCAAGCACGAGGTTCTGAGTTCGATTCCCGGTACCAAAAAACAAAGTAAATGTCATAGTGAAACTCATTAATTTGTAAAATTAGCATGTTAATAATTATAATAATTAGAATGTATAGAAATACACAGAAAAAATAAAAGTAATGGAATGAGTGAATACTTTGTGGAAATATTCATTTCCACAAAGTTAGTACTGGCTAACTTTATATCATTGAGTTAATTTTTCTTCCCTTTGCCTTTAGTTTCTTCATTTGTAAAATAAGAGACTGAACTGGATTTATTCATTCATCAGTTTTTTACAGTAAGACTACTTTATGCAAAGCACATGACTAAGGACTATATGATCGTTGAAGTTCTTTTCCTAACTTTTACAGCAATCACTTTTGCCACCTATGTTTCTAGTAATGTAGTTGTAGTCGGTTTGGGAGTATATGCTTCTCTGTCAAAGAAGAACATTTCTTGAAGGTAAGCGACCCCAAACTAGCAAATATTTATTGTTTTAAATTGAACTGAAATTTGCTGGGCATGGTGGTGCATGCTTGTAATCCCAGCACTTGGGAGGCTGAAGCAGGAGGATTTCTGCAAGTTCAAGGCCTTTCTAGGCTACATAGTGAATTCAAAACCAGTCTGAACTACATGGGGAGACCTCGTCTCAAAAAACAAAAAATAAGCAAACAAAAAAAATTGAACTGAAATTTTTCTTTGCATATTCATTTTCTAGTCAGATTAGGAACATATTTCATTCCCTGTCATAGTGCTACAATCCAGAATGATAGGGGGCTCTGCCAAGAGAGGTTGGCATTGAATATTTTCAGAGAGTGAAACCGAGTAACCGAGGCTACCGCCAACTCAATTGGAAAGTACAGACTTTGTGCACTGGTCTCCTTTGCCCTTTCTCACACCCGAGGCCAGTTCCCCACTGGCCCTGCTACTCTCATCTCAGGAATCTTGCTCTTATTCCTATTACTGATCACCTAACAGGAGATATGCTCTCTGGTGTGGAGTTCTAACAACGGAACAGCAAGGAACTCTGCAAATGCAAAGAAGCTGCAATGTCTTCTACGAATCCAGCTGGTTCAAGGCTGCAGGCCCACTTCCCTTGACAGGTTTTTCTATTGCAGGGAGTGGAAAAAGTGGCCCTAAACCATCAGAATGGATTATACATCACTCTTGATGATATGCATGGACAATCCCCTGCGTTAACTGGAGGAATGGAACTACATTAGTCTAAAAGCAATCGGAGTAATTATTTTTACTTGTCTGGTATTAAGTATGTACTTTAAAATTGTGGTGCAATAAAAGTAGCTATATATCTATCCATAAATAAATCTAGAGGCTTCTTAATATAGTACATTCAAAATATAAGATCAAATGCAATATTTAGGCTGATTGATTCTTAGTTCTTTTGCATTTGTTGCTTACCAAAGAGCAGAGACTTTTTTTAGTAAGTTAGAAGTACCAAGATGTATTTAAATCCTGCCGTAAATCTACCTTTGACTACGTTTGCTTTCAGTATAGATATTGGTAGTCGTGGTGCTCATGAGAGGAAATGAAATGGAGAGAATTCAAGGTTTTATTTTATTTTATTTTATTTTTTGGTACTGGGAATCAAATTCATGATGTTGTGCTTGCCAGGCAGACGCTGTGCCCCTGAGCTATATCTGTGGCCCTAAGATTTTATAAAGAATTGTAAAATTGGAAGTTAGGAAAAATAGGGACTCTAATACATGTTGTTTCAGAAATGGTGCTACAGGGAAAGCATATAATGGAACTTTAAATCTGAGAATATTTTGTCCATATTTCACTTTCACACATTGCTACAAATGTTCCTTTTTACTTTTGGTATGGTCAGATAACTGAAGTCCTTTTTGGAAAATATGCTTGGTGTTTTTCACTACAGTTTTTAAAGGTGAATTCTAACATCTAAGGTATTTCTATTAACTTTACGCATAGCTCCACTGAAACTTTTAAATGCTCAGTATACTTTTTTACAAAAATGCATACTCATACCTTTAAATCTGTAAATGTCCTGTGCCAGCTACATAAAGCATTTAAGTCAGAGATAACAAACATCCGAGTACTGACACAATAGAAATAGAGTAGTAAGTAAACGGTTGGGAATTTGTATTTTCCTATATGCAGCAAGAGTTATAAATCAATTCCCATCTTATTCTGCCAATTATTTTAGACTATTCTACCTCCTCAATTTATAAAGAATTTAAAACTTTGAAACTTTTGACTAAAAGGGGAAAGAATAGGAAGAGCACAGGCAAAAAGCATATGAACTAATGACAACGTGCTGAAATATCAAGCCGCAGACATCTCTAAGTATACATAAAATAAAGAGCAAATTGAAAGTAGAATATTTATTTTGAAAATAAGCTCAATTGTTTCAGGGTCTGGAAATAAAGATAATTCAAACCTCCATGCATTGAATAAGTGTGTGTGTATGTGTGTGTGTGTGTGTGTGCGTGTGTGTGTGTGTTTAATCACTGTTGTGGCAAAATAAGAGCAGGATCCAAATTTTGTGCCTCATCCCAGACCTAGAGATTGGTCTGTCCTTGCTGAGTCATTGCAAGGAGTCGGGCATAAGAAGGAAACTAAGCCGAGAGCAGCAGTGCACACCTGTAATCCCAGCAGTAGGGAGGCTGAAGCAGGAGGATCACAGGTTGGAGCCCAGCAACTTCAGTACTTATGGAGACCTTGCCTCCAAATAAAAAAATAAAAAGGGGCTGGGGATGTAGCTCAGTGCAGAGAGCCTGGGTTCAATCCCCAGTATCAAAAGAGGGAGAAGGAGGCGGGGAAGAGGAGGAGGGGGGAAATGATGCTCTCCCCCACTAACATCTGGAGGGAGTAACCAGCCTTAGAGAAACTGAAAAGTCGAGAGTTTTGTCTTTAAATCAGCAGTGGCGGGCCGGTGAGATGGCTCAGCGGCATAAGCACCTGCCGGGCAAGCACGAGGGCCCGAGTTCGACTCCCGGAACCCACAAACGAAAAAAGGGCCGGTGATATTGCTCAGCGGCACGGGCGCCTGCTGGCGCGCGAGGTCCTGAGGTCGACCCCCCGGTACCCACAAAAAAAAAAAAAAAAAAAAAAAAACAGCAGTGGCAAGGCTTCCTGCCTTCCAGTGGAAGAAAGCCAGGATTATCTAGGGGAGAGTGAGTGTCTTTACAAAGAGGAAGGAAGTAGATTTGAGACCTACAAGGTAGTAGGTATTCCTTTTTTTCCTAACGAGATATGAACTTGTCTGAGACAGACTAATAAGAAGGTATCTGCACCCACTGTGTTTCAGGGCAACTAATTGGGCCCTGTAATGGAGTTACAAACAACTTTGTCTTTTTAATGTAGAAAAATTGATTTTGATTAAGTGGGGTGCTTCACTGAGTTTTTCCAAACAACCATATTCATGGAATTGCCTTCTCAAATGAGCTAATATGTAACTACCAGTATCTTGAACAGCGTTATTGCAAACAAGCTGAGAAAGAGTAACAAAATACCCTGAGAGTTCAATACAGTATAGAAATTCACGTAATTTACAGACAAAGTCTGTCAGTATTAATACTTTCAATTAGGGATTTAATGACATCTGTCAACATCCATCTTTCAAATCCAGAGGCATGAAATGCTGCATTATAAGGGCCTTTAGGTTAGTAAACCTGTAGATCAAGTATTTTGTAAATGAAATCCTTGTGCAACTTTTATCTCTTTTAAAGCAATCATTTATAATTTGTTTTTGACCATCGTATAATATTTTATGTATGTTTCCGTAATATTCTGCAGAAAGAATGAATATCCTTAGTGATCTTTAATAATCCTGGTTTTGCAGCTGGGCATGGTAGCACACACCTGTAATCCCAGCATTTGGGAGGTGAGGCAGGAGGATTGCTGGGAGTTCCAGGCCAGCCCCTGGCTTCATAGTGAGTTCAAGGCCAGCCTGAACTACGCAGTGAGACCCTCTCTCAAAAACAAAAACAAAAACAAACAAACGAAAAAATTCTGGTTTTGCTTTCTCTTTAGTAGCTCCATAAATGAATGTTTTGTTTGATACATTAATGTTGATTATGAAAAGAAAAAGTTTCTTTTGTTACAAAAAGTAGTTCTATAAATATTTTACTCAAACATTATTTGATTTCTACTTATATGATAAAACAATGTAAAATAAACATTTCAAATGTCATTTATTTATAATTACTATGTAAATATTGTTAAATTCTGTGTACAAATTCTTTGAGACATTTGGTTTTTAAGGGAAAAACACCATGATTAAGGTATGGATGGGTGACTCTCAGCCTTTTCCAGAAGGTTTATTCTGTTATACTCTAAAGAATCCTGGTGTGTTCGAGTAATATTTTCATCTAAAATCTAGGAGGCAGGTGCTCACTTGTCCTCCTCCATGCTTGAAAGATACAGGGAGGAGGCCATAGTGGCCACTGTCACCATGATTGATTTTCTTGGGATAGAAGATTGACCAGCTGGTTGTAATCAATCTCCTAACAACAAAACTGTTACATTTAAACCCCTCAAGGTAGAGCGAAGGAGTAGTGTTTTGAAACTTCAAAGATTTTGAAATGCAAGATACTTTTCTTCTGTCATTTCCTCTATACAACACAATGTAATGTTTAACACATGTGTTATTCACAGATTATAATGTTGTAATGATAAAATGTATGCTCCAAAGACAAAAATACATATTGGTAAAAGTCTGATAGTCTTTATTTTAATTTTATATCTAACATTGTAGAAGGCTACTTGAAAAATTTTGGTAGATGTGTAAATAAATGTGAAAGGATTATTATATGACCATCATATTTTATAATCTGGCCTTGAGTTTGAAGTGTATTGCAGGTTAAACCAAAGCCATGCAATTAGATTGTTCTGTAGAATCCTATGACTCTCATAATTGACATGTGAAGAGATTTTGGTAACTAAATAGTGAAAGAATAGTAATTCTAAGGTAAATATAACCATAATTAAAATATGAATTTATCATTCTTTTGTTCAACAAATATTTATGTAACACTCAATATAGCTATTTTTCATTTATAATCTATTTTTAATGAAAAACGTCTAAGCAATCTGTAGTGGAGGTAGTATTACCTTTAATTGACTGCTGATAATGCATCTCCAAATCATGAAAAGTAGAATTGGATTTTATCACTTTCAATATCTCTATGTAAATGTATTTTACACTCACTCTAAATGAAAAGGTGCAACATGGCTATCATTAGAAGTGATTACTGAGTAGGAATTTTGAGGAAGACTTCTTGCGGGACACAGAGCATTAGCTAGCTGGAGTGAAGTGGGAAGATGGGCCATTGAGAAGTAGAACATTAAAGATTTTACCAATAACGCATCATCATTTACAAAACTGCAGGTAGAATTTTACCCATGTTTTGATCTTATAAGACTCAAATTCATATTACATAGACATGTGTTACAGAGTGCTTTCAGGCTATTCCATATCAAAATGAAGCATGACAGCAAATGCGTTGTCATTGTACTTTTGATAGCAAATTATGTATATATTTTTTAAATTATTGAAATTCATGCTGAATTTGATAGTCAATGCAATTGAACAAACATCTTTTGAAGATTTACTAAATACCAGGCTCTATGTTAAAGGCAATGAAGAAAAAAGCACATTCTATGCATTCAAGCAGCTTACAATCTGCTATGTTTGATCTCCTGATACCTTTTCAAAAGTAGAACTGACTCTTCAGGCCAAGTGTGGTGGCGCAGTCCTGTAATCCCAGCACTCTGGGAGACTGAGGCAAGAGAATCACAAGTTTGAGCCCAACTTGGAGAACTTAGTAACATAATGAGACCCTGTCTCATAGTAAAAAATAAAAACAGGCAGGCAATGTAGCTAGAGTAAAGGCCATGGGTTCAATTCCCAGTACCACAGAAGTAGGACTATTCTACCATGTGCATGTGAGTTACATTATCTTATATTTTATTGTGCTTTCTGTTTCTCCTTGTTTTGTTTTGTTTGTTTAAATTCAGGTGCTAGGGATGGAATCCAGGGATTGACAAAAGCTAAGCAAATGCTCTACCACTGAGCTACACTCCCAGCCCCAATAGCTTAGTTTTTATTACTATAGTTTACATAAAAAAGATTCAATCCAAACAGAAAAGAGAGAGTTGCTACAAATTATAAGTTTGAATTTTAATTAAAAATTTGTGATACCATCAGAAGTTCTTAAAACACTTGGGATTAAGGATGTAGCTTCGTAGCAGACTCTGGATTCAATTCCCAACACACATACACATAAACAAAAGTTCTTAAGAACTTGACCAAATATCTCATTTTGAAACTACTGTAGGAATATACAACCTAGTAGTTTTTGTGGTTTTTGGGGTTTTTTTTGTTTTTCTGGTTCTAGGGCTTGGAACATGTCTGGCAAGCGCTCTTCCACTGAGCTACCTCTCCAAACCCACAAGTTAGTATTTGATCTATAACACGAATAGATGTTATTCATATTAATTAGTGAGACATATTCTTGTATGTTCTTAATTTTTAGATACTTACTTAGGCTTTTAGTTGTTGTTCCTTTTTTTTGGTTTTGCTTGTAAAGCTGCTATAACTGAATGATAACGTATTTTTAGCTTCTAAATTTCTTTAGAAAAGTGTATAATATTGCAATTTAGGGATTGGTGTATATTTGTTTTTATGTAAATCAGTTTTCAACAAATTCGTTATATAGAGAAAGATTTCTTAGACTGTTCATGAATTTTCTGTCTACTACTGACAGATACATTTGTTTTCTTGTTAGAAATAGTTTTAGCCCCAGGGGCCTGTGAGATGGCTCAGCGGCATAAGTGCCTGCCTGGCAAGCGCGAGGGCCCGAGTTCGACTCCCGGAACCCACTTACGAAAAAAGGGCCGGTGATATCGCTCAGCAGCATGGGCGCCTGCTGGCGCACAAGGTCCTGAGGTCGACCCCCAGTACCCACACACAAAAAAAGAAATAGTTTTAGACCCAATGATTTGATAATTAACTTCCAACATTTTGCATGGTGGTGCTATTGATGAGTAAAGTGGGAAAAATTCAACAAGGAATTTTGCAAAATATAACCCATTTTTTAAGAAAATATTTCAAAAAGAAAACCAGCATTATTATTAGTGCATTGGAAATAATTTTTGTGATATCAGATTACTGTTGCTTCCTTTTTAGTTCATAGTTCATTCTATATAGGTGAAATTCCTGGATAATGAGTTTTTGCAGTTTACAGAATACTTAAAATATGTAACTCTTTTATTTTTCATAAGAACTTTAGAAGCTAGTTTACTGATTTTTGTCTTAGGGGAAATGAGTGTAGTAATATTGATTACTTTGTTGTCTTTATTTTACCTTCTGTATTGCATGTGTTGCTTTTTATGCAAATATTTTATTGCAATAATGCTTTGTCAGATCTCACATATTATTTATTAATAGCTTGATTTAATATGAACCACAAATAATTTGGATGATTTAACCTAGACAATAAGGGGGCAGGAAAAGGATGGGAAAAGCCTATAAGCTCTGACTCTCTGTCCTCCCTATAAAACCAAAATTAATTAGTTATAACAGGATAAATTTCTCAGTGTAAAAGTACTTATCAAAGCACAAGTTAATTAGAACACTGAGCTACTTGCTTGGGCTGAAAGTTATTAATTACATTTTCCTGCATTTCAGACAATTCACTGCTAAACGAAACAAAAACTTTCTGTTAGTTTTTAGTTCTGCAGAGAAAAACAACCCCTCAAAGTATCAACTAAGAAATAACTGTTATATATGGTATATAGACAACATATTTTAGATTTAAAGTTTTGGGCAGTACTTTTAGAATTTTTATTGCCTTCACTATATTTTCCAATACCAATTATAGTTAGTGGAACACTTTGGGAGCTTATGTGCCTACCTAAGTAAAATAGGGTGTTCAAAGTTGATGTAACTAGTGGGAAATAAGTATTAGTTTGACTTGTTTTAGGCAACAGACATATTTTTGAGTAGTATGCAACTAAACTTTTGTTACTCATATTTCAAGTGCAAGGGAAATTATTTAAAGAAGTTCATGAGCCTCTTAGATTCATACAGGAAGATTACTATTGTATTTTTCCCCTTTAATTTTATCTTCCTCACACTCTAATCAGATCAACATCTTACTCTTGAAAATTAGTTACTGTCATTCCTCTTTAGGGGTGTATTAAACTGGCATGTCTCTTATGTAGGGGATCTGAAGTTTTTGGTTTTTGAGCTTCTGTTGATAAGAGATACATATCTCTGATGTAAAATTAGTACTAGCAGAGGCTTACTGGTAATTACCTTCTCTAAACTGCAAGTCTTAAGAATAGGTGGCAACATACTGTGGAAAATAAATGAAAAGTGAGAAAATACAAATCAAGGTTTTAGTTCCATAGTTGTGATGTAAGAGACTCAGGACCTCAGCAGGGGCTGGATCTACAACAAGGACATGAGCCTGTTGATGAGAATGAAGTCTCCAGAAATTGCCAGAGTGAATTCTCTATGCCAAAGAATTTCAGGTTCAGAGTAAGGAGGATAGAATTTTTCGGGAAAGGAATATGTATGACTTGCAGAGGAAAGACATGAAAGCAGCCTCAAACATAAGAAAATGCAGTATTAAATGTCTGAGGGTTTTGGGGAGAGGGATGGAATTACTGAGCTTGTGACAAGAATTAGTGTAATTAGTGTAGGAGATCTGAAAAGCCACTATGTACAAAGAGAGGGAATAAAATATGAGGAAGCTCTACAAAAAGAAGTGTAAATATCAGGTTGTGACAGGAATGAAAAATATAGATAAAAATAGATGCATTAAGTGTTCAAGCAAAGAAAATTGTACCTCAAGAAATGTATCTCACAGAGCATGGTGGCACGGTCTTGTAATTCCAGCACTCTGGCAGGCTGAGGCAGGCAGGAGGATGGAAAGTTTGAGCCCAAAAACATACGCTGGATGAAAGACAGCCTCTTTAACAAATGGTGCTGGAGGACCTGGCTACCCATGTGCAGAAGATTGAATCTAGACCCGTATCTCTCACTAAGTACTAAACTAAAATCAAAATGGATCAAAGAACTAAACATTAAAACAGAAACAATCTGCTGGGAGACAATACAGGTAAGTCTTGAAGACATAGGTGTAGGCAAGGACTTTCTGAACAGAACCCCAAATGCACAAGAAATAGCATCAATAATCAACAAATGGGATTATATCAAATTAAAAAGCTTCTGCACAGCAAAGGAAATAACTAACAGAATGAAGAGACAACCTACAGAATGGGAAAACATTTTTGTCAGCTACTCCTCATATAGAGGACTAATAACAGAATATAAAAAGAATGCAAAAAATTAGACCCCCAAAATAAAAGACCCAAAGAAAGGCCAAGAATATAGCTGAGCAGGCACAATGCCTGCCTGGCAAGCATGAGGTCATGAGTTCTAGTCCCAGTACAAAAAAAAAAAAAGACCCAAAGAAAAACTGAGCAATGGGCAATTGAAATGAATAAGCACTTCTCAGAAGTACAAATGGCCAACAAATACATGAAAAAATAAGCAATATCTGGCTATTAGAGAAGTGCAAATTAAAACAACGCTGAGATTGTATCTTACTCTAGAAAGAATGGCTATCATTAAAAAAAATCATATAATAACAAGTGCTGGTGAGGTTGTAAGGAAAAATGAACTCTTCTGCATTGTTGATGGGAATGTAAACCAGTACAGCCACTATGAAAATCAGTATGGAGATTCCTCAAAAAAGTAAAACTAGAAATTCCATTTGAATCAGCTATTCCCCTTCTACATATCCTCCCCAAAGAGTCAAAGACAACATATTACAGTGACACATGCATATCTATGTTTATGACAGTACAGGTCACAATAGCTAAATCTTGGAAGTAGCCTATATGCCCTGAATAGATGAATGGATAAAGAAAATGTGGCATTTATGCAAAATGGAGTAGTACTCTGTCATAAAGAATTATAAACTTGAATCATTTGGCACCTTTCTGAGAACATAATGTTAGGTGAAATAAGTCAGAGACATGAGCTTAAACATTGCGTGGTTTCTCTTAAATGAGAAAGCCAAAATACAAATAAAGAGCAAAATAAAAGCTAATAGGAAACAGGGAGATAGATCTTTTGTAAGTGGGAGAAGAATTTGGTGGAGGGAGGGAGAGAGATGGGAAGGAAAGGGTATGAAAAAAGAATTAAGATGTCTTATATACATGTACCAACTCCCCACGAGGAATGTAATCATTATGTACTGCAAACATGTGCAAATATAAATAAAATTTAATTTAAAAAAAAGAAAGTTTGAGCCCAGCCTGTGCAAGGGTGTAATTCAGTGCAAAGTCCCTGGATTCAATTACCAATATGAAAGAAATAAAAGAAAGGAAGGAAGGAATCTCATAAAAGATTTAGATCCATAGAAGAGGAAATAATAAACATGAGAAAATATGAACAAAAAGATTGGAACATAGCAGTTCTCTCAGCAGGGTTGGTGGGGAAGGTGGGAGAAGGGAGAAAAAATATGTAAATAAAATGTATAAATAAGTTGGAAATTGGTATCTGAAAGCATAAAGGATGAAGTCAAAAGCAAAATTTAAGAATTTAGAGTTTAAGGGGATTGTTGAATAATTTGAACCTGACAGCTAAGATCAGCACAGCTGAAAACAGGTACATGCACTATGTGTAGTGTAAGAATGCAAAAGGCAGGATTTCAAAAACACAAAAGGTTATGGAGGTTTATGCAAGTCCAAGGCAGTAAATCAGATTAACAGTGAAGAAAATGTTTTTATGAGAAAGGGTAGAATATGGACCATTCTAAATGACCTTTATCAATCATTAGATAAGGTCAGTTTTTTTCAAAACAAACGTAAAAGAGTAATTAAAAATATAGTAAATCTAGGGGGCATAATGGATGTTTATGGATAAAGTGGCAAGCAAAAAAGAGGAAATCAGATTTGTGAATATCATTCATCACAACAGTGAGACTGTCTCTCTTCCATGCACAATCCAAAGGTCTAAAAATTTTTTTTACTTGTCTAAAAAAGAAATTCTAGAGAACTTAAAAGAATTTGTGTATGTTATTTATGTTCTCAAATTAAACATATTTTATCTCCAAACCATTACAAAAATAAATGTGGGGTAGGTTAAATTTTTATGACATTTCTGAGAAGCACTTTAAAGGTCTAATTCATTAATAAACAGTGTTGGAAACTGTTAGGTAGAGTTGTACAGGTTGTTGAAATTCTTTAAAGCATATTTAGATTTTTTGACAAAGACATGTTTGATTTGATTAATATTTTATTTTTATTGCACAATGAAGATTTGTTAATGAAGGGCAAGCTGTCTTTAATTTTAGATTCCAATTTCTATGGTATGGAGCTATAATAAATTTAAATTGACTATACATTTTTCTTGGCTCCTTATAGTAAGTTTTCAATTGCTTAAGAAACACATTAATTATTTTTTTACTCATCTGTCTGTTTTTACAGAAGTACAAGTTGTCTAATGTATGGATACTACTCAAAGGAGAGCCTGTGTAACTTTAGGATGTCTTCTTCATATCAAAAAGTAATTTGGCGTAATTCCTCTAGGCTTATTGTCACAAATAGCAGTTTCCTTCTTTTTAAAGACTAAATAGGGGCCGGTGAGATAGCTCAGCGGCAAAAGTGCCTGCCCGGCAAGCGCGAGGTCCTGAGGTCGACTCCCGGTATCCATGTAAAATAAATAAATAAATAAAGACTAAATAGTATTCCACTGTGTATATGTACCATACTTTTAAAAAATCCATTCATCAGTTGATGGCCACCTCCAGTGTTTCCATGTTTTAGCTCTTGTAAATAGTGCTGCAATGAAAAAAAATATATAGTGCTACAATTAACATGGGAGTGCGGGTGTTTCTTCCACAGACTGATTTCATTTCCTTTGCATACATACCCAGAAAGGAAACCGCTGTATCATATGGTATCCCATTTTTAGTTTCCTGAAGGACCTCCATACTGTTTTCCACAATGGGTGTACTAATTTTACATCCCTGCCGGTAGTGTGCAAGAGTTCCCTTTTCCCCACACCCTTGCCAGCATTTGTTATCTTTTGTCTTTTAGGCAACAACCATTCTTACTGGTGTGAGATATCTCATTGTTTGATTTGCATTTCCCTGATGATTAGTGATGTTGAGTATTTTTCATGTACCAGTTGGCCATTTGTATGATTTCTTTTGAGAAACATCTGTTCACAGCTTTGCTGGTCGTATGCTAAGTGAAATAAATCAGGCACAGGAAGACAAATACCATAGGATCTCACTTATATGAGGAATCTAAAAAAGAGGGACCCAAAAACACAGAGACTAGAAAAGTTACCAGAAGCTGGGGGAGAGGGAGGGATGGGGAAAGGGGAGATACTGGTCAAAGGGTATAATATTCCAGTTAGATAAGAAGAATAGGTTCTGATGACCTATCCCACAGCATAATGATTGCAATTAATACTCATGTGTACTTTATTTATTTATTTATTTATTTATTTATTTATTTATTTTTGTGGGTACTGGGGATGGATCTCAGGATCTCGCGCACCAGCAGGCGCCCGTGCCGCTGAGCGATATCACCAGCCCCTTTTTCGTATGTGGGATCCAGGAGTCGAACTCGGTCCCTCGCGCTTGCCAGGCAGGCGCTTACGCTGCTGAGCCATCTCACTGGCCCTCATGTGTACTTTAGAATAGCTAAAAGAATGAATTTTAAATGTTTACACCACAAAGAAATGTTAACTATTTAAAGTGATAGCTATTTTAATCAGCCTGATTTGATCATTCCAAAACGTATACATGTATGAAAATATCACATCATGCCCATAAATATAACAAATTATTTATCAATTCACACTTAAAAATTGGCAACCTGCTTTGCTTCACACTTTTCAGTAAGAAAGGTCTCTATATTCAATTTTAAATCAACCTTTTTATTTTCTAAAATTTTCAAGCATCTGTAAATATTTTGCTTAGCACTGTTCAATCTGCTAAGTTTATAAAATGCTTACTGTGTGCCAGGCCCTATGCCAAGTATTGAGGAACCAAAAATGAATAAATAATAGCTAGGTGTGGTGGTGCACACCTGGAGGATCTCAGGTTTGAGCTCAGTCTGGGCAATTTAGTGACTTAGTGAGACCCTGTCTTGCAATTAAAAGTTTTTTTAACAGGCTGAGGATGTAGCTCAGTGTGCCACACACACACACAAAAGAATAAATTATACTTCTTAATTATAGTTCTTGTTCATTAGTTTCGTCCAGTCTTGAGGAGGAGACAAGTGCGTAAATAATTAAAAGAAACTGCATGAAGACAACAACAGAAGTAAGCAAGTATGAGGCACACAAGTAATCTCAAGAAGTAAATGGCTGCTGGCGCAGTCAGGGCTGGCTTCATAGAGGATGTGAAACTACCAGAGCTCTGTGTAATGATAGTGAGTTAGCGGAGTATAGAAAAGAGGTCAAAGTCATAATCAGAGGAAATAACACATGCCAAGGCAGAGATATACATATGGAGACAGTGTAGTCTGTGCTTTGGTTTCGCTGTTGTAGGGAAGGAAAGATATCTTGTCCTTATCCTGTGTTCATATCTAACACCTCTATAACAAATGGCAGATTAACAAGAGAAAACTATGTAAATTTATTTAATATAAGTTTTACATGACAAAAGAGCCTTCATTAAGAAAGGGAACCCAAAGAAGCAAGTAAACATGTGTATTTTATTATGTTGGGGTTGATGGAGAAGTGGCTAGCAGTGGAAAAGCATGATTGGATGTAAGAGTATGATCTAATGGTGATAACCTGCAAGGAACCTGGCAGGCCTATTGCTTCAGATTCCTCTCTGTGACCCTGTGTCTTTAGAGATGAGGAAGTCCCTCTCCTCTGGGAGTAAGGATACTACCTCTCAAATGAGGGGCTCAGGATGGGCTTCAGGAGAGAAATATAAGGGAAAGATAAGAGAAACCTTCCGACTTCTGCTAATTTCTCCAGTGCCCAAAGTGCCATACTTTCGGGGTAAGGTGTCCTGAACCCCATACCTGTAATCCAAGAGTCTTCTAGAACCCTTCTCTTTCCTTCAAAAGATATAGAAGAGCCAGGTGTGGTGGCACACACCAGTAAGCCGAGCACTCGAGGCTGAGCCAGGAGGATCAATGTGAGTTCAAGACCAGCCTGAAATATATAGCGAGACCCTATCTAAAAAAAAAAAAAAAAAAAAAATATATATATATATATATATATATATATATATATAAACTAACAGGTTGATATTTGTTATTACTTTTACTTGTTGCTTAGTATGTGTTAGGTTTGGGCCGGTGAGATGGCTCAGCGGCTTAAGCGCTTGCCCGGCAAGCACGAGGGCCCGAGTTCGACTCCCGGAACCCACATACAAAAAAGGCGCTGGTGATATCGCTCAGCGGCATGGGCGCCTGCTGGTGCGCGAGGTCCTGAGTTCGAACCCCCGGTACCCACAAAAAAAAAAATTAAAAAAAAAAGTATGTGTTAGGCTCTAGTATTTTAAATCATTTTCTCCCACATGTATAATTTTTTAGCTTTAAGCTAATTTTCAGAGACATGACTGCTATATTAATTAGGTCAGTAAAATTTTAGAATTCTGTCTTTCGACAAACTTTAAGCAAAGAATACTTCATTTTTTTTCCTTTCCCTATTAGGCTACAGAAATCAGAACGTACCAAGGAGTTCAGTGCAGTAATAATGTATTACCTGCTGTAAACCACTTTCAGATACTTTAACCTCAACAAATCTTATCTCCAAGAGAATAGTAATACATCAGTTTAGATGCAGGCATTATATTCTCCTCTTTTTCCCTCAATTATTTCACTTAAGTATTTCCTACGTATGAGCATGACAACTATAGAACTAAATACACAGTTACTTCTGAAGCACTTGAGAAGAGAGTGTTTTCACTTATCAAATTTGGGGTTTTTCAATACTATTTAAAGGCTATACAGAAAATATTAACAGTTGGGAGCACATTTTGTTACATTTGTCTACTGGCCAACAGTACAGAGTAATCTTTATCCTTGTCCATTGATGATTAATTATTTTGATATTCTGGATACCACATGATATAGAAGATTATCTTTAGGTATGGAGAAACAGTATTTATCCAACCACTAATGCATTTATTTTTTTCTGAAAGAATGCTTTGGTCTTTTGGGATAGGGAACATCAGCAAGGCTTTTAGCTGGAGGAAACTAAGAGATGCTCGTGTTCATAGAGCAAAGGTAACCTTTAGTCCTTTCTCATAAAGACTTTTCTTTTGGGGGGGTACCGGGAATTGAACTCAGGACCTTACACTTGCCAGGCAGGTGCTGCGCTACTGAGTTAAATCCCTGGCCTCAATAAAGAGTTTTCTGTACGATATCACTATTTAATTATTTTTTAATTGAATGGCGGAGAAGAGTAGGAAACAGGGCTTTCTTCATGTACAGAGGGGCTCTGTAATTTGGCATGAGATCCTATAAAATGGAAATAGCACAGCCCTGACTTGTCGATTTGTCTTGGCAGATCTGTAAAATGAACACAAATGGATAGCACAAATCTCTAAGATGACTAAATTTAATGTCAATCATCACTCTATTTATTGCACAGTACCATATAAACAACTGCTTGACGCTTACTAACAAGAGATGAAAGGAAAATCCCCAAGTCCAGTTTGCAGATCATTTAGAGAGTAAAAAAGGCCCTCCGTGGTCAGTTGCATGCATTAAGAAGATTCAGAAATCACTGTAAACTCTGAATGTTAGTTAGTTGTTTGGCTCATTTTAACACATCACTCTATGTTTCAAATTGTTCAATGCCTTCCTACGCTTTAGTGACATGATCCTAGGCTTGCCTCTCTAACCTTCTGTCATACAACTCATTCTCTATTCTGCAGCCACAGTGGCTCACACCCACCTTGAAGTCACTTGCACTTGATCTGCTCTCTGGAACACTATTCTTCAAGGCCTCCAAATGACTAAATCGTTCTCATTCTTCAAGACGCAGGTTATACGTGATTGTCTCACACAGTTCTCCCCTGACCATGCCAACCAAACTACTCGCTCTCTCATCTCTCAATATATATGTGTTTTATTTTTTACAGAATCCTTACTTTATAAAATTATCTTGTTTATTTGTTCACTTCGTTATTAACTCCCTCCCTGCCCCTTCATTCTAAACTCTGTCGTAGCCTGGACCTCAGATAGTGATTTAACAACACCCTGTCTCAAAACAAAAAAATAAAAAGGCCTGGGGATGCCGCTCAGTGGCAACACCATGTATGTGTTCAAGACTTAATATTAGAAAATAAATAAAAAGAATGGTAAGTAATAGAAATAGACTTTAGCTGGCTGCATTAAGTCTTGGGCCTAGTTCAATGATGAAAAAATTAGTAAACATGACCTATGAAAAGGAGAAAATGATATGGTTTGGATTATTAACTACTCTAGAGTAAGAATCCATTATATTTGCATACTATTTACAGAGTTCTTTGACATGTAGGGCTCCTCTAATCTCTTCAGAATAAATATTTAAATTTTTTATTTTTATCCCCATTTTATGGGCATAGAAACCAAGGCTCAGGGAGGGAATTTAGCTAATTTGTTCAAAGTCACATTCTTAACAAGCTATACTTCATGTTTCCTTAGTCCTATGTCTAATTTTTTTCCCATGACACCACTTAGTCATTGGTTTAATTTGCAGAGCAAGGAATGTAATTTAAATTCTGATAAGTTATCCCAGATGGCTCTCAGATATCTTTGGAATTCATTTGGAATATTCATCTCCCTGGTATGGTTTGAATGAGGGTAGAAGGTATTGCTAGAGGGTAAGGGATTACTGAAGTATGGTCTCTTCGAGTTCTAAGATTCTATAATTGTTTGGCCAAATTTTCAACTTTCAAAATTAAATGTTTCCAGTTTACTTAATACTCGAAATTTGACCAAATGATACCACCTTGTATCACATCTGGACTTGGCTCTAGGATGTGCTCATTGCGTGAACTGTGTATATTTTTATTCAATACCCAGAGCATGCAGTGTGAACATAATAGAGATGGAAAGACAGCCAGAAGGGCAAACACAAATTCTTAAAAGAGTAACTCTGTATTTGATGTAAGTTAATTCTCCATTTTAAGCTTTTCACTAACCCTGCTTCCAAACTCTAAATTCCACAACCTAGATTCTAAATCCACAACATGAATTTGCATATGGTTTCTATTTTTATAATTGATTTGTTATTCCTCTTTTATATAGAAGTTTGTTAAATTTCACATGGAGAGTCAAAGTTAGCTTTTAGTAGCAGTTAGAAACATTCTTTCCATAGAGCTATAAAAATTTGGAAGAACATAATTTTAATGATTTTTCATCATGTGTTAAAATTTCTTTTGAGGACACATCAGATACACTTAGTTTATACTTGGTAATGGAAATCTCTATAGTATAGTTTCACTTCATGATGACATCAATAGACATATCCTCTGATGATCAGTGCACTGGAGGTTTTTTTAATTCACTTATTTTAAATTTACACTTTTAAAAATAGACTCTATTACTTCAACAATTATAAATAGATTACATGTCCTTCATTTGAAATAGGAAAATAAGTTCCTAGAGTATTAGAATGAGTTAGTTTGATTTGAAACATGAGTGACTTTTTTGTAAAGGTTCCAAATATAAATCGTACTTGCTCCAATTGTGACTATATTCCTTGTAAATACAAAATTGTTTCCTTATTCTTATTTTAGCATCTCCTTGCTTATATCATAAACCAAAAGTTGAACTTAGACACCTAATAGCAAAATAAATATTTACAAGTACTTATTAAGAAATCTAGTCCAAATTAAAAAATGAATGAAAAAATTATATTTCAAAGAAAAACAACAGAAGTATGCTTGGATAAAAATATACCCAGAATAAAAATGCAAAATGGGTTCATAGAGAAAGAAGAACTTTAATATGCTGATTAGAAATATTGGGACATTTTCCATAATATTTATGAAACCAAAAATTATGGTTCAGTAGTTTTAAAGAAAATATAGGGACATATGCAACACAGTGTGTTTCTTCATGCCTGGCATATAGCAGGTCCTCAATAAGTATTTGTTGAAAGAATAAATGAACCAACAAGTCTTATTTGAGCACCTGTTATGTGGAGGATAAAAAGCTACAACCCAGACAAAGCTTATAGTTTAGTATGGGAAAGAAGAAATATAAGGAAGACACAAAAATGATCACTATGTGTGAGAGTATGTGATAAGAATAAATGTGTCATTAAAAAACCATGACCAGATCATTTCCCATCTAGGAAGTTTTTAGGGAGAAAAAGGGACTTGAGTCTGGAGCTTATAAGAATTAAGGGAGTAGGGCCGGTGAGATGGCTCAGCGGCGTAAGCGCCTGCCTGGCAAGCGCGAGGGCCCGAGTTTGACTCCCAGAACCCACATACGAAAAAAGGGCCAGTGATATCGCTCAGCGGCATGGGTGCCTGCTGGTGCACGAGGTCCTGAGGTCGACCCCTGGTACCCACAAAAAAAAAAAAATTAAGGGAATAAACTTATTTGTTGAAGAAATTTAATCAAATATGCAAAATTGTTAAATCAATATTATTATAAAATGTCCAAGAAATTAAAAACAAAAATTAATGGATCAAGAAATCTTGTTATAATCATTCATTCTTAATTACATTTGCATTTTACATTAATATAAAATAAGATAGTTTGGGTTCCTGCAAGCTTTTATGTCACTTAGGTTTTTTTTTTCCTTTAATATCCATATCATCCATATCCAAAATATTTGAATAATTACCCTGCCCATCATTTTATTCTTCAGGTTAAAATTCTACCCTAAGTCATTAGAAAGTAACTTAAATAATGCAAATAATATTAGTTGTTTCTAATTTTAAAATTCCTTTTAAGCATGTAGAACTATAAAATATTCATTTTTTATCCTTGAGACCAAAGAACTTGACATTTTTCTTTCTGTTTCCTCCTAGGACATCTTTGTGAGGAGGAACTGGTACTAGGAAATGTTTATTTCATCAGGGTTGGGAGATGAGTTAGTACTAAGGCAAACTGATTGCTCCTTCTAGGCATTTTATCCCCAGCTTGTGAATGATGTGAAGATCACCTTGACCCTAAACTAGTTTTCTCATCCCTTTATCATATAACTTCTGCCTAATCCACTTTCCTATTTATCAGACAGAACCTAGATCAGCCTGTCCTCCTCCTCCTATTTCTTCGCTTTTATCTTTCTTCTTCACTGAGTATGGAAGGATCATTCAGGTTTTGTTCACCGTTCTATATGCAACTACTTACCTAGCCCACAGGTTTGAATTAGGATCCATATGAATGTTTGCTAAATAAATTAATAACTACCTGCTTTGCAAAAAGTACACTCATTTAAATATACCATTCTAAGGAAAAATAGTACAAGAAGATGTATCTGACTCCTGAGTGTACATGGTGCATGGTGAAATAAAATGCAAATGGCTTTTCATTATTCACTGCTTTGAAATATGTCTACTGCTACTCTACCTAGCCTTGCCTAGGAGGACGGAAGACTTGCGGCTTACCTCACCACTGCTGGTTCAATGCTTACTAGCTGTGTAATTTGAGCTAGTGAACTGACCTTCCTGAGCTTCAAGGTCACTCCATATAAAATGTGACTAATAGTAATCTTGTCTATGTGAAGGCAGTATATTATCTAATGTGTTGATCCAATTTATGATGGAGATGTGAAATATTTTTTATAAATTAATGTGGAAAAATATATGCTGAATTTTTTGCTGTTTACTAATTGGCTAAAACTAAAGAATTACTGCAATTAATTTCACATGAAAATTCCAAAATCTCTGAATTTAAAAATAATATATATGAATATAAACATATCTCTATATTTTTTAACTAAGAACTCATGGCACCTACCTAGTAATGCTGATTTTAATACCATCAGTTAGAAAAATGTAATGCATGAAAAATTTCAGTTTTCGTCTTTGTTTTTTTGAGACAGGTTCTCACTTTGTAATCCAGGCTGACCTTGAACTCACTATGTAGCCCAGGCTGGGCGGCAATCCTCCTGCCTCAGCCTCCAGAGTGCTGGGATTACAGGTATATGCCACCACACCCATCTAACTCATGAAATTTCTTTTTTTAAAATTGTTTACTGGTACATTTTAGATATGCATAATGATCATATTCATCATAGGGAATTTATACCTGTGCGTGACATATTTTGATTCCTCTTTTTTTGCCCAATCCCCTTAACCCATGAAATTTCTAAACACAAATCCAGATGATAAAAGATTTTACTATATAGTTATAGCCTTAGCTGTTTGATAATATATCTGAAGCATTAAAATTTTAAAAAATGTTCCTAATGCCCTTTCCAATACAATAATTATAGAATACTTTTTATTGGTAAGCGCTTTTTATGTGCACTGAAATTTGCCTCACATTTTTTTATTCCTTCAGTAAAGTTGTACTTAATGCCTGCTACTGTATTAGGAGCTACAACTGCAGCATTGTGTAAAAAACTATTACCCACTCTAAGAGATAAAATTTTATTATGGGAAGTAGGCAAGTGAGCAGACTACTAAAATATTGTGCTGTAGGGGCCAGGGATATCGCTCAGCGGCACAGCGCCTGCCTGGCAAGCATGAGGTTCTGAGTTCAATTCCCAGTACCCCCCAAAAAAAAACCCAAAAATGATTGTGCTGTATATGCTAGGGTGGGCTTGGCATGCTTTGGGAGCATGTGGACGCTTTCTAGACTCAGCCACAGGTTGGGGAGTCAGTCAAGAAGGGTTTCCTTAAAAACAAAACAAAACAAAAAAATCAAAAACAAAAAAAAAGAAGGGCTTCTTAGAGGAGATAGATAATATCAGGGATTCGGTTCTCCTACATTCATGTGCTTCCTAGGGAGGGTGAAATCCAAACTATTCCAACATTTAATGTGAGACATAGAGAAAGAATTTATTGTTTGGTTATACTGTGTACTTAGTACTAAATGGAACTACAAAATGCATTACTCAGAGCTGGCTTGGTAGCACATGCCCATAATCCCAACACTCTGAAGGCTGAGGCAGGAGGATCACTGTGAGGCTGAGGCCAGCCTGGGCTACATAGTGAGGTCAAGACCAGCCTGAACTGTATAGTGAGACCTGTCTCAAAAAAGCAAAACCAAAAATAAAAACAAAAAAAAAATTACTGGGACTAAAGCTGGGGATAAAAATAAAAGGGGAAGAAAAAGACTAAGATATGAAGAGGTAGTTTTCACAAACCTAGTAAGTAAAAAATAGGTTATGGGGCCGGTGAGATGGCTCAGCGGCTTAAGCGCCTGCCCGGCAAGTGCGAGGGCCCGAGTTCGACTCCCGGAACCCACATACGAAAAAGGGGCCGGTGATATCGCTCAGCGGCACGGGTGCCTGCTGGTGCGCGAGGTCCTGAGGTCGACCCCCCGGTACCCACAAAAAAAAAATAGGTTATGACTAGAAATCTGGTACTTACTAGTAGAATTTCTGGAAACTCCAAATGAAAAGGTTGAATGTAATGTGTTAGGTGACAATGCTAAGGATTTTTCTGACAGGGCGATATACGTAGGCTATGTAGGAAACAAGACAGACCATTTGAACTGTGTACATGAGCTTGTTCATAGAAAGATCAGCGCAACTGCTACTTCACTACTTCTTTAAGTGTATGAAATGTGGTGGTTAACTATCCAGTCTGTTAGCCAAAATGCATTGAGATATAGTGATTGCTTTTAATATCCATTCCTTTCTTTTCAAAGCTGGGGTTTGAACCCAGATCCTCACACATGCTAGGCAAGGGCTCTACCCCTGAACTACATCCCCAGCCCCTTTTATTTTACTATATTTTAAATTTTTGAGACAGGGTCTCCCTATGATGAATAGGCTGACCTCAAACTTGTGACCTTCCTCTGTCCACTTCCTGGGAAGCTAGAATTACAGGTATGTGCCACTACACCCGCTTCTTTACAATATTTTTATAAAAATAATTTTACAGCTTCCTCATGTACCAGCCCCAAATGTCAATATATGAATTGCCTTACTATGACTCTGAAGCAGACATTTACATCTGCATTTTAGGTGGCTAATGAGGCTATATAGTGTAGGATAATTTTCTACCACTTAAATTCTATTGGCTCATTTGCCTGGATTTTCTTGGAAGATATGATACCTTCTCAAGTTTTAATCATGAAAAGCTCTACTCATTTCCATTGACCTGTTAATTAGGGTTGCAAAAATGTCTTACTGAATCACAGTGCATTTATTTTGATTATTCCCATCCTGGCTTTCTTCTCATTTTCATTATCATTTCAAATATGCATTTAATTTTTGTTTGCATGGTCATTTCAGACAATATACCTTCATTCAGGTCACTCTGTATGAGAAAACGAATGATTTCATTGTTGCACCCACTTGATTGATTTCTGCTACTGTATATACCTTTGAGCTGCCCCAGATCTTTTCTGAGCTGCTCTGTTAACTTTCCTGAGTTCCTTTTTATCATATAATCACCCCTTGTCTTTTATATACTCATTTTATTGCTCTTGGATGTTTTGTGTCTCACTTGTTACTATTTAGGTAGGGAAATTCAAGATGGGGAGAGAAATGGAAAGATTTTCTTAAATGAATCTCACAACTTCATTATTACCTGCCCTTACATAGTATTTTTCCTAGAGAATTACTTCAAGATGAGGAAAGGGAATGCTCATTTAATCACCCATCCATTCACGTATGCATTTATTTTCTATCATTACTACAATACTTCACACACAGTACACAGTTGGTTACATTAGTTTTTGTTTGTATGCAGATTGTCTTTGGTAGTTTTTTTGTTTGTTTTTTGTTTTGGCAGTGCTTGTGATGGAACACAAAGTCTCCCACAGGCTAGACAAGCAAGTCTACCTCTGAGCTATATCTCTAGCCCCCCTTTTAGTTTCTTAACGCAATAAGTCCTGCTTCCACAGAGTCAGGTTACTTTTTTGTATTATAATCTAAAGAAGGAGAAAGAGAGATTTTAACCTGGTATAATTTAGAAAGAGTTTGATAAGGTAAACCCTAGTGCCCTGGGTTTTAAGCAAAAGTTGTCAAGAATAAAAATGGTTGATGTTTGACTTTACCATCCAATATCATAGACCTTACACAGAAATCTTTTCATGGAAGGTGATTCTTTTTTTTTGGTGTGTGTGTGTGTGTGTGGTGGTACTGGGGATTGAATGCAGGGCCTTGGCACTGAAATAAATCCCCAGACATATCTATTTATTTAATTTGAGACAGGGTCTTGCTAAGTCATCAAATTGCCCAGCCGAGGCTAGAACTTGGGATCCTCCTGCCTCAGCCTCTGAAGAGTAATGGGATTATGGGCATGCACCACCACACCCAGCCAGCAAAGTCATTTTTAAAAATAGACAGTTTAAGGCCAGTGAGATGGCTCAGCAGCGTAAGCGCCTGCCTGGCAAGCGCGAGGGCCCGAGTTCGACTCCCGGATCCCACATACGAAAAAAGGGCCAGTGATATTGCTCAGCCGCACAGGCGCCTGCTGGCGCATGAGGTCCTGAGGTCAACCCCTGGTACCCACACACACACAAAAATAGACAGTTTATATCACATCATATAACTTAAATGTTAACACAGTGATAATCTCTTTTTATTTCAATTTTGTTCAGAAGACATTTTGTGGGTTTTTTT
This sequence comes from Erethizon dorsatum, assembly GCA_028451465.1. NCBI lineage: Eukaryota > Metazoa > Chordata > Mammalia > Rodentia > Erethizontidae > Erethizon > Erethizon dorsatum. The sequence goes on from CM051842.1 coordinate 100,471,947, forward strand.
TGTTTTTTTTGTTATTTTTATTTTTTGTGGGTACTGGGGGGTCGACCTCAGGGCCTCGCGCGCCAACAGGCACCCATGCCGCTGAGCGATATCACCGGCCCCTTTTTCATATGTGGGATCAGGGAGTCGAACTCGGGCCCTCGCGCTTGCCAGGCAGGCGCTTACGCCACTGAGCCATCTCACCGGCCTCAGAAGACATTTTGATCTAGAAAAGGACATCGGGGAAATACAACCTAACAAAGTAAATGCGCTCACATCATATTTAACTTTGCAAGGAAAAGGTAAAATCTACTTCAAGAAATAAACATTACATAACAAAGTCATAAATCATATTTGTAGTGGGAAAAGTAAAAATTACTATTCAAGTTGGGAGTACAAAACGATCTTACAAGTAAGTGTGTGTACCTCATTGAACTTTAGAAACATACATCTTCAACATTGTTCAATTGGTTGTTTTTTGTCACATTTCTTGATTTTCAAAATATTAGTTTGAAACAGGAATCTTCTCAGGCTGAGCTGTAGCTCAGTGGTAGAAGACTTCACTAGCATGCGTGAGACCCTGGGTTTGATCCTGAGTCGTCCTGGACTCAAGACCACCACTGCCAAAAGTAATGTTGTCATACATTTTCCATAACCTGATTTTTCTTTTATTCCAAGAAGTGAAACCAGAAAAATTGTCTCCCAGAAAATATTTATACATATCACATTTGATGTCTTTAAAGATCAATGATATCTTAGGATATTTATTTTAATTATCTTTTATTTTTAATTGAATTGCCTTCAGACAGTGTTGTTGATAATCAACAGCAGGATGCATGCATATAATCTGTAAGAAGGATATGTATGGAAGTGTTTTCTCTTTTTATATAACTCATGCAGATTCAGCAATACACCTCCAAAATGATTTTTATAACCTAAATGTAGAACACATTTAGCGATATTAAAAAGTAATTTTAATGAATAGAAGAAATCTGTTTCAGTGTGGGAAGTCTACTTCCCTTAGGACACAGTTTGTTTGCAGCAGACATGATTATGTTTCTGTATTTTGTGGAACACCTAATCCAATTCAAGGGACGTAATTATTTTATGTTCGTATTTTCAGGGTTCATAGTTTCCAAGATATAAATAAATTATTTGTAACTATAGCTTAAAGTTCCCAAAGAACAAGCCAACAGCTTGCTCTTTTCTTTGGTGCCTTATGTAAAACCAATGACTTTTGTCAATTAATTGATGGCTTAGAAGGCAGTCATTCATAATTTGAAGACTTAATCCATCCAGAATAAACACAAGGTTGGGGCAGGGATATAGCTCAGTGGTGCAGCGCCTCCCTGGCAAGCGCGAGATCGAGTTCGATTCCCGGTACCATAAATAAATAAATAAGTAAACACAAGGTCTCCTGGCTTAAAAATCTCTTGACTATAATATAATAATATTTCTGAAATAATAAATAGTTGGAAATTTATTTTGTAGAGGAGCAAAATAATATAATGGGTTTTTTTTGCTCTCCCTCCATAATCTTTGCTTTAATATGACCCTAGCTTAACTTATTTTATCTGTGTTTGCTTCTGTACTAAATGTCTTTAAACAAGTAGAATAAAAATGCTCGAACTGATCAAGTTTTTGTGATTACAAAAGATAAATATTCTCATGTGTCATCTTGAATATTTGCGAATTGTCATATTCCCTTATAAGATGGATAGAAATGGCAAAGACAGTTTGTAATCCTGAATAGTTGATACAAATAATTAACCAATGAAATATGAAATACTAAAGAAATAAATAAAAGAAGTAGGTACAAGAGTCAAAATACGCAGAAGGATCAACTACAAACTGAAGTTGTTTTTTTCTTTTTCTTGGTGGGTACCGGGGGGTCGACCTCAGGACCTCGCGCGCCAGCAGGCGCCCGTGCCGCTGAGCGATATCACCGGCCCCTTTTTCATATGTGGGTTCCAGGAGTCAAACTCGGGCCCTCGCGCTTGCCAGGCAGGTGCTTAAGCCGCTGAGCCATCTCACTGGCCCCTGAAGTTGTTTTTAACTTTTAGTTTGGAAATATCCAGAAAAACTTGAATTTTGTCACTATCACTAGGGAATAACCAAAAAATGATTTTAGTGTGCATTTATACCTTATTTTTTCCCTTGAAATGATGGTTAATGGGTGAGAATAATAAAGAACATTGGGGGATATCTATTTTATCTCTTGTGATCCTATACATGGTGAAGCAGTATAATACTAAAAGAATGACTGTGTATTTTCCCATAGTAAATATAAATAAGCTAGGAAAAATCCATAATAAATCTATAATTCTATACCAATATAAATAATTGAACAAGTAAATAAGGTGAAGAAGAAAAATATCTCTTAAAGGTATTCTTGCCCACTCCCCAAAGAGAACAACATCATTATAATCATCTGACAAACCCAAGTTGAAACATTCTACAAAATAATTGATCATTACTCACCAAAAGATGGAAGTTATGGCCAGGTATGGTGGTGCACACCTGAAATCTCAGCACTCGGGAGGCACAGCAAGAAGGATGGCAAGTTCCTGGCCTGGACAATTTAGAAAAACTCAATCTGAAAAACAAAAAAGATTGAAGAACTCTTAAAGATTGGAAGAGATTAAAGACAAACAAAAATCGGATGCAATGTGGGATCCTGACTGAATACTGGAGTAGAAAAAACATCAATAGAAAAATTGGTAGAAGTCGGGTGAGGCTGATAGTTGAATTAGAAGCATTTGCTCAATGTTAATTTCCCGGTTTGGATCATTTTTCTGTGGTTGCCAAAGTTATTAACGTTAGAAGGAAACAGTTGAGGGGTATAGGAATTCTCCCCTAGTTTTGCAACTTTTCTGTCAGTCTAAAAATTTTTTAAAATAAAAAGTAAATAAGCAAACAAAATGAGAAAAATATTATCTATCCTCTCCGTGGCGCAGGTTTTATCAAATGATATAATGAATTTTCAGACTTATATAAATACGAACTGAAATTGGACAGGTAGTGAAATCAGTGTATCCATTGCATAGACTATTTACCACGTGTCAGTGTTTTTAAGCCACACCTGCACAACCCAGAGATAACAGCCTGTATGCTAACTTGAAGGCTAGAAAAATATAGTTTTATTTTCTAAGATTCTAATTATTACTCAAGAGTTTTTGAAGGAAATCCTAACTTCAGAGCACTAGAGTTTTCAGAGTTTTCATATTTTCTCACTCATTCTTATTTTCCAAACATAAGAACTTTCTATTTCCTTATCACTTCATTTTTATGGGAAACAAGAATCCTAAAGTGATTCTGGGAGTGCACATTGCATGGGGGTTTACTCTCCTGTAATTAATTAGTAATTTTAAACGGGGGGTAAGGGGGGTTGCTAAAAGATTGCCATTGGTAATTTCATACGTGTGCATACGTGTGCGTAATCTTGTATGTCCTTCGAGCATTAAAAGAAATCACCACAGAAATAATCCAATGGGAGACGAGAATACTCATTTATAAGTCCAGCTACAATTGAATTGACTGAGACCATGCCTTGATGGCTATGGTGAGTCATAGCATCCCGGAAAATAAAAAGATACCAAATGCATGAAACCACAGTTATGTGTGATCATGGGCTGATTAGTCATTAGTCCATCGAGATGTCTTATTTAAGAGGAACGAGTGGGTGATCTTAAATCTATGGCCCTGAAGTAAGAACCAGATGCCTGTTAAAGTTTCAGGAATAGAAACCCCCACATGTTATGGGCCCGGAGCGAGAAGAGGGATCCCTGTCTAGCGGGTTGTTGGTTTCACAGAGGATGGTAGATTAAGAGGTTGATTAATGGAAAGTGATAGTCATGGTTGCGAGGAGGAGTTTGACTTGGATGTGCTAATGTCTGATGACGGAATGGGTGTATCATGTAGTGTAAACCCTAGTGATTGGACGAGGATATTCGTGTTGACAGGTAGTTCTGGTTCGGTGAGCTGGGTATGGTTTACGTACGTTTGTGGTGTACTGTACTGGCTTATAAGCATGGGGTGGTGGGTGTAATGTGGATTAAACATATGATGGTTGATGTTGAATTATACAATATATGTACTTATGCATATATGTATGGGGACGAGCATTAATGCACGAATTACATAGTTGTGATAGGACATGATATGAATGGGGGTCTAATATCAGGGAATAGTTTAATAAGAATTCTAGCTTTGGGAGCTAGGGGTGTAGTACTTGACTTCTTCCCTGAGGTTTATGGTGTCTTGGGGAGGAAGGTCTCCAGTTTTGGTTTACAAAACCAAAGTAATAAATATACTACAAAGACTCTTCATTTAAGAAATTTATTCTCTATCATGCTTGTTAGTGGTATAAGGACTAGGATGATGGAGAAATAAGTAATAGAGGCTAATTGGCCAATGAGAATGAATGGGTGTTCAACCGGTTGGCCGCCAATTCATGTCAGGATAAGTAAGTTTGCCACTAGCATTCATAGTAGGCACTGGCTGATAGGGCGAAATGACATATTGCGTTGCTTCGAGGAATGTAGGAGTGGAATTAGGGCCAAGATTAGGATTGAGAGTACTAGGGCTAAAACTCCTCCTAGTTTGTTAGGAATTGAGTGGAGGACGGCATATGCAAGTAGGAAGTATCATTCTGGTTTGATGTATGGGGATGTATTTAGGGGATTTGCTGGGGTGTAGTTGTCAGGGTCTCCTAAGAGGTCCGGTGAAAATAGAGTTAGAGTTAGGAGAACTAGTAGTATAAGAATCAGTCCTAGAATGTCTTTGATTGAGTAGTATGGGTGAAATGGGATTTTGTCTGAGTCAGAGTTTAGGCCTGAGGGGTTATTTGATCCGGTTTCATGTAGGAATAAAAGGTGCACTATGACTAAGGCTGTAATGATAAATGGTAGGATAAAGTGGAAGGCGAAGAATCGGGTTAGGGTTGCTTTGTCTACTGAGTGTCAGATTCATTCGACTAAGGTTGTACCAATATAAGGGATTGCGGAGAGGAGATTAGTAATTACGGTTGCTCCTCAAAATGATATTTGCCCTCAAGGTAGAACGTATCCTATGAAGGCCGTGGCTATGACCGTAAATAGAAGGAGGATTCCGATATTTCATGTTTCTGTAAACGTATAAGAGCCGTAGTAGATTCCTCGTCCCACATGGAGGTATAAGAGAATAAAGAATATAGATGCTCTGTTGGCATGGAGGTATCGGATAAACCACCCATAATTTGCATCTCGGCAAATATGGGCGACTGATGAGAATGCTGTGTCCTTGTCTGCAGTGTAATGTATAGCTAAAAATAAGCCTGTGGTAATTTGTAGTAGTAATCATATGCCTAGTAAGGACCCAAAATTTCATCATGCTGAGATATTAGAGGGGGTTGGAAGGTCAATGAATGAGTGGTTGATGATTTTGATGAGTGGATGGGATTTGCGGATGTTGGTCATTAATGTTAGTTCTTATAGTTGAATTATAACGGTGATTTTTCGTGTCATTGGTCGTGGTTAATCCCATGTAGGAATTATGGTTTTAAATATTATATTCATTTTAAGTGTATTATTTGTTTTGGGCTTTGTTGGTTTATCTGTTAAGCCTTCACCTGTGTATGGTGGATTGGCTTTGGTTATGAGTGGTGGTATTGGGTGTACAATTATTTTGGGCTATAGTGGGTCTTTTTTAGGGTTAATAATGTTCTTAATTTATTTAGGAGGGATAATGGTAGTGTTTGGTTATACGGCTGCAATAGCTACCGAGTGTTATCCTGGGACCTGAGTGTCTAATGTGATTATTTGGGGGTCATTATTGATAGGGATTGTTGTAGAATCTTTATTATTACTTTGATGGATGAAGTATGATTTTATTGCTCCAGCCGGGTGTCATGGTATGGGAGAGTGGGTAATTTATGATGAAGGAGGCATAGGCTTTCTTCGTGAAGATCCCATTGGGGTGGCTGCTATTTATAGTTATAGTTGTTGATTGGTAGTTGTAGCTGGGTGGTCATTACTTGTGGGTATTTTTATTGCAGTTGAGATTACTCAGGGCAATTAGGAGATGAGAATTATGGCTAAGATAATTGAGGTAAGAAAAGATAGGAAATAGCATTTGATTAATCGTATTTGGTTAGATATAGAAGTAGATGCTGATATTAGCGAGTTTGTGATGCTTTTTGGTGCTAGCTTTTCGAATCAAATTAGGTCAATTAATGAAGTAGCTAAGTTTTGACTTATTAGAAGGCTTATATGTGGGGGTAGGTGGTGTATTAGTGTAGGGAAATAAGCTAGCATATTTGAGAAGTAAAATATTTTAGAGGGGTAGTTGATCTTTAGGTTGTGGGTTATTGAGTTTAGTTCTATTGCGATTGTGAAACCCGTGATTGTTATTACGAGGGCCTTCAGGAGTAGAGAGGTCAAGCAACTGATTTAAATAAAAATGTTAATAAATTAATTAAATTGCCCATTGAGTAAGAAAAAGATGAACGTGATGATGGTAACTTTCCTCCTTCAATGAATTTACTCAGAAAGGGTAAAGGGGGAAGGAAGAGATGAGGAAAAAGTAATGCAAAGTTTTGAGAAATGATACAGATTTTTGTCTCTTCTCCCAAATTCATAACTCCTTTACTTTCTAGTCCTTCTGTCCCTCTACTCCTGTGGTGTTGTTGAGTGTGTTGGGGGGGGACAGATCAATAGAATATTATTTTTTTAAAAACACATAAGTGAATACAATTTGAACATTACAAAACAAAAATCTATGAAAGCATTTTAAACTCAGAGAAGTTACAAATTATCTTGGACTCTTATCCTTTATGGATAAGCCTTGGATTTATTCACCTTTGAATCCCCAGTATATAGAGCACTGCATAGTAGTTTCCCATTCATTACATGTGTGCTGAAGGAGTTAACTCAGTTCCTTTCGGCAGGCATTTACATGGTACTGTTGTTTTACCTTCCGTCTCTGTCCACCTACTGCCACTTTTTGTGCTATTTGATTACTACTTTAATACATTATTTTCTTCTGATCTTTTCCACTAAATAGTTTTAGCGCTTTGCTTTATACGTACCTTATCAACAGAATTAAATTCTATGCCTCATAGGCAGGAATTAAGTCACTCACTTCACCTGTACCTTTTAAAAGCCAGCACACAAATGCACAATAATTATTTTGACGATTAATCTGCACAGTATGAGTGAACTTGAAAAATGCTGCCACACTGCCTTATACTGTTCAAGTCATTCCCAAAAGAAACACGTTTTAGGAGGAAAGATACAATATACAGTAAATGCCATTAAGTAAATTTTTTCTTTACTCCAGAATGTCAGTTAATGCTAGTAACAGAACTTGCATGAAATACTTTAATTTAAAATAACAAATTAGTGCTGAATTTTCAATTTGCAGAACATCCTTGTTTCTCAAATTTAGAGTTTAACTTTCATTTGAAATTGAATTGCACAGTTATTACTCAATTTCTTCATTTGTGAATACTATCTTCTGTGTTTATTTTTCAACTAATAGTAACACTATAAGGCAATATGTGCGCATTTCGTTGCTCTAATTTTATAGTTTAATATTTCCTTTCTTCTGTTATTAGAGAATTTTCAATGATATAAAAATAATGCATTCAGTGTAAAGAGTTTGAGTGTGTTTCAATTACCAATTGCTGTGATTATAGAGCCAAAGAATAGGTTTTATACATTTAGGCCTAGCTGACTTATGACAATAGTGACTTCATGGTATCTATACTCTTCTCGGACACCCAGCATGAGGCTTGGTTAAGTATACAGTCGATATCTCTTCTTCAGCAATAATAACAGAAAAGAGTCACCTAACCCTTTCATTCTTCTGAATCAGTCAGTATTCAACACCTTTCAGGAAATCTAATTGTTAGTAACGATTTATGTTGTCGTTTGTGTATCTGCGTGCCTCCCTCCTTTGGGCATTCAGAGCTTTCAAATCCCTAATCTGTTGAGGACTATGACTGTTACACCCACCTGTGGCTTTGTTCTTGACTTTAATTTAAATCTTCCTTGCAGGCAGATACAATCAAGTCTTGCATTTCCTGTATTTTGCTCTTTGAAATTTTAATTTGCAAGCTAATCCCCAAGCTACACTAGTCAATTTGTCAACCCTTTCAATAGTCTTACTCCTAACTAATTAACTAGTTAATGATTTCAAGCCATTTAAACATATGCAGTAAATTTGTATGTATTATTGCACCATCAATAAGTTGTTTCATTCCACATTGATTACTTTCCATTGGCAATTGTCTTCCTCTGGGGCTAAAATGAATGCTGAAGAAGAACAGTTTTAAAAAAATTCTTTAGGAATACAAGATGATAGGTCTGCCTTTTTGAAATTACCACACAGCTAAGCCTCTCAGGTAATACTTCTTAATTTCAACTTCTCATGCTCATGGTAGAGAATGTTTATGAGAGTATTGGGTTACTGAATATTTTGCTTAATATTGTTTATATCAACATTATTATTATTATAAAATTATATGCTGTTTCTTTTACTGAAATAAAACAATAAAATTCAATGAACTCCTCTAAACTCAATTTGGTTCATTTTTATATGCAAATATATTCACAAACTTGAATCAATTTTGTTGTACTCAATGAATGAGACTACAAAGGGAGGATGTCCAAAAAATAAAAATTGAGCTCTTTATTTTAGCTGGTACCCAGCGGCGTCCTCTATGCCAGAACAAAGAGGAGCCCTGGGGGCAGGTAGAGTGTAGTTTTTATAGTAGCAAGCAGTTGTACAGAAGCCAATAGTGACGGTTAATAAAGTAATTTTACAAACTTATTGGTTAGGCTTTTAGGCGCGGGGTATTTGGCATCAATTCATTGGGCAAAAGGAACATCTTATTATGGGTTGCCAGAGGTGGGAAGGTGCATTTCTTCACTATGGGGGAATCTCGACTTAAACAGAAAGGAATTTATCTAGCCTAAACAAAGGAGAGGCTTATCTAATGGAATTTGGCGGGAAGCAGGAGCCAGACAGGCGAAATGGTGGTTTGTTCATAAGATGGCATTAGCTTTGTCAGGTTACAACAAATTTGTATAACATCCACGGAAGAGGGGTCCGAGAAGGGGGACGCTCCAAGAACCACACAGGCTCTTATGTAAAAAGCACGGGGTTTATTGAAAGGCTACACCAGCGTAGGGTCACCCAGCGAACGTGCTAAGGTGACCCCGAAGGGCAGGAGCAAGGGGTTTCTATAGGGTTGGGTATGGTAATGAGGGATAGGCAAGCGAAGTTTTACAGAAGCCAATCGCAAGGAGTTAAAGGGTAATTAATACATTCATTGGTTACTTAGGGGAACCTATAGATAGGGGAGCTTAGCAAACGGGCAACCAATCAGTTTGGAGGAAAGGCTAACAAAGGAGACAAAGGAGCCCGGGCGTGGGAATGTAGCCCGTGCGCGGGCTTGGCAACCAGCCAAGTCACATGATTTCCAGGAATTTGCCCGGAGGTAGGGAAACAGAAACTTCAGACACTTATCTACCTAAAACAGAAACTTAATCTAATAGGTTAGAGTCTAATAGGTTAGAGCCCAATAAGTTAGAGCCCTAATGGCCATCACATAGTTCGGCCTAACACATCAGAATTACAACTTGTATAACTTTTATATGAATCTTTCAACAAACATAACTTTATGTCACATCAAACTTCACATTTGGAATGATTTAGTTCTACATAGTTACTGATGAGACATCCCTATGAAATCTCTGTCTCTCTTTTCTGTTTCTCTGTTCCTACACACACACCAAGATAAAGATAATATATATGAGAAAGAAATTGTTCCCCAGATTCAGGACTTAAAATCAAACCTTAAGATGTAGAAGCTATTTTAAAACATTTTATAGATCTTAGCAGATACAATATATCCCAAGAATTTTACAATACAATGAAATATACTTTTTTTTCTGAATGAAAATACAGACATATACAGGTATCATTATGCACCAAAGTGACCAATAACTTCTTTTGCTGGTAATAATTCACATCATCTAATAGACAGTGCTAATCTTGCCAAGAGATGGCTGTTTATTCATGTTGAAATTATCAACAAACCAGAAAATGTACCTATTCTATGCTGGAAATAAGTGAGGAAGCACAGATGAGAGAGAAAAATCATCCTAAAATAAAGTGTGTGCAATGGTACCGTCCTTGATTTTAAGTACTTGCATAAATAATAAGAAAACTATGATAGCTAATGTAAATGTCCTAAATTCAGTAACAGTGGCTAAATCCAAGCACAGAGTACTCAGTGCTCGATAACAGAAAGAGTGGGCATACTGATGCAGGGGAAAGAAACTCCCAACCTGCTAGATGTCCGAAATGCCAAGTTCTGTTTTCTAAAATTGAGGAATGAATTCTAGGAACAACAGAGGTTAAGAGTAGGATGAATTTATTGAGAGAAAGAAAGCTTCTGTCTAAGAGGGACAAAAGGGGGCCCAGAAAGTGGGTTGCCCACCAACCCCGCTTCTCAAGGGTGTTTTATTGAACAAAGCCACTAGGTGAGACGGGGTTAAGGTGAGACAGAACTATAGTCAACTAATAAGATTACAAGTATAGTCATTTAGGTAATATTGACCTGATGGAAAGATCACAAGATAATGTGAGGTGGCATAAGACTATGGACAACCAATAAGATTACAACAAGTATAGTTGCTCAGGTAATATTGATTAAATGGGGATCAAGCTGGGAAGCAAGTCACCTAGGAAGCATACGTGGGATGGACAAGGACTTTCCTGGAAGGGGTGGATTAAGGAGGTTTTGTCCCCCACCCAAGGTGATTGATGCCTATTTAGGATCCCAATCAGTGCTGTTCATCCCTAGGGGAAGTTTATTGGTGAGTAGTTCCTCTTTTTCTTGAAGCCGCAGCCACAGTAGTCTTCTGTACTGACCTTTTGAAGGCTCAGCCCTATCTGACTGCCTACAATAATTCTAAATAACTTAGCTATGTATAATAATATGACTTAATTCTTGTAATTTGTGCTAATCGTGGATTTGCTTGATTGACTCTATTCCTCAGGCCCCACTTTATTTCTGTAACTGTTGTTAAGTCTCGCCTTCCCAATTACATCATTAAATTCTTTTATGTCATCATCAGTCACCTCTTCTTTTTGATTTACCTCCCATAGTACCTAAGACTGTACTGGCTTTTTAATCAGGTTGCCTGTGGAACCTAAAAAATATTTAGTATATTTGTTCCAGCAGTAGGTTCAGCACTGTTTGATTGAGGAATGGGGGTAACAAACATAATAGAATGATAGGAAATTTACATTGGCATTGATTTTTAAGTTAAAAAACTGAAATATTAAAACTTAAAAGCAGTATATTGGATATGTAGTCACATTTGTTATGAAACTTTGAGCAAAAATGTGGCACCAAGAGGATCATAATTAGCTGGCACTTATGCTTGCAATTTTCATTCAAAACTCTTGGACAATTTAACAAAAACCAAACACATTTTAAAAGAATTATTTTCATCTCCCCATAAGGGATTTTTGTTTTGCTTTTGTTTTTGATGGGTTGAATTTTTTTTAATGATACTAAAATCTTTGAAACAGTAAGGATCTTTTCCATATTTAACCACCACTGAATGAGGGGAAAATGTTTCCAAACTTTTAAAAAATATATATATTTATTTACCAGGTTTGTTTACCTTTTTCCAGAAGATACAAGAAGGAAAATCAATCCACTTATTTCTTTAGTATTTTACTTACGAGGCATAAAAGGAATTATTAGGTAGAATTTTAAAAGTACACACAAAGAAATAGAGTACTGGCCATCAAGAGAGGTGCCTTATTTTCTGGAAGGGGGCATTCTTTTTAGGGGGGTGGCTTGTGAAATTTGTGAATCTATAGGAAGTTCCCTCTGGGTTTACAGGAGAAAAGTGTGGCCATCCCACTTGTAGAAAGATAATGGTTCATTTAACAGGTGAAAGAATGGCCCATTTTATAGAAGAAAAGCACAGAATTAGTCCACTGTATTATCGTTTTTTAAGAGAGTGATGTTTTCACCCAAAACATTCTATGAAACCTTTAAATCTGTTTCTCTATCTTAAGGTCAGGTTTCTGCCCTTTACCAGCTAAACTAATTTATGGATCTACATCTTTAAGCAATTTGGGTGTTATGGACCTATAAGAAAATCAAGTTAAAGAATAGATCTGATCTTTGTCTCAGCAAGTAGACCTCTCTAGAAAGAAGAACTGTACTAGACCTGAAGGGCAGGGCAGAGTGGGCAGGGTGGGGAGGAGCAGGCACTCTGCTAAGGTCGGAATATTAACTGATAGAAAAAGCTCTTAGTAGGCCATTGGAGAAGACTGACAGGAGGGAAAGCCCAGGCAGATAGGAAAATTATTTCTGAAAGACCAAGTCCTGTAAATCGGATCCTTTCATCCAAGTTCAAGCTGTTCTGTAATTTAAGGTGGAATTCTCCACAATACTAAAAAGTATTTAGCTTTGTCCACTGATGTTCATGTACATTTTATTAAACTTTTTTTAAACAGCTTTATGGAGGTATCTAAAGGCAAAATTACAACAAATTTAGAAATGTAACTGACTTTTGTTCACTATTCAAGAAAATCAGGGCAGCCTCCATTTCCTCCTCAGTGGGAGGATGAGGGCTCCCACTGAGCAATGGCAGAGCAGTGAATTTTGTAAGGTGGGGACAAGGAAACAGAACAATAGGGGAAAAAAACTCTTTTTAAGTATTAAAGCTCTGTGGACTTCCTCAATTATACTACTACTCAGGTAGACTGGAACCTCCTGTTTTTGGGAAACTGCTCTGTTGGGGAAATCTATCTGCTTCATTAGTTTTGGTTTGATTATGGAGCTTGCAGCATGAGTGACTTCATTTTGGTTTGGCCTGCTTTGTTGGTGCCTACTATAGGACTCCATCCAAAACAATTTTCAATGATTTTTGTTTAATATAGTTATAACATAAATGTTTGGTTAGTATTTTATATATCATTCTTCTTATAGTGTATACCTTGTAGGCATTAATTAATGCCCAATTTCTTGTATAAATATTCATTATATATTACTTTCTCCTTTATATGAGATTTTTCTTCTTAAATTATTTTCTTTATCTTTCTGATAGTCTGTCTTCCATCTCTGTTGTTTAGAAGATAATTATTTCTTGGGCTGGAACTTGTTTATAAAGAGATGTACTCTCTTGCTTAATACTGATAAAAGAGTCATATATTTATAATGCAGCATTATTCAGTCATAAATAAGAATACAATCCTGTCATTTACAGCAAAATAGACGGAACTGGAGGGCATTATGTTAAGTACAAAAAGCCAGACACAGAAAAAACAAGTACTGCATACTCTCTGTCATATATGGAAGTTTCGCTTTATTTTGTTGTTGTTGTTGTTGTTGTTGTTGTTGTTGTTGAAGTCTACCTGAGTGTAGAAAAGTGATTACTAGAGGTTGGGTAGAAGGGGGAGGGGAGATAAAAGGAGCATGAATTCAATGCACCAAACCCTATTAATATGTACAATTAATACAGGTTAATCAACAATTTTCAAAAATTTAAAAGGACAAAAGATTTGTAGTGATAATAAGGAAAGCAACTTATTATCAATAAACTATAGTAAAGAGGGGAAATATATTAATAATAAGAAAGTACAATGATCTGGCAGCTAAACAACAGATTGAGAACACAAGCTACAAATAAGAATTTTGACCTCAACTCTTGTGAGCTTGCTCTCTTCAGTTATCTTTATATAAAATGGAGTAAACACAGTTAATCAATTTTGAGAGATAGTTTTAAGGAATGTCGCAAAGAATAACATGGTACAATAGTCACAAAGATAATTTTCTAGAGAGACTGAATTCAAATAAGCTGGATATCTAAAACATAATTTTTTTTTTGTGGGTACCGGGGGGTCAACCTCAGGACCTCGAGCGCCAACAGGCACCCGTGCCGCTGAGCGATATCACCAGCCCCTTTTTTGTATGTGGGTTCCGGGAGTCGAACTCGGGCCCTCACGCTTGCCGGGCAGGCGCTTAAGCCGCTGAGCCATCTCACCGGCTCCCTAAAACATAATTTTTAAAACGTTTATTCAGACAACCTTTATTTCTAATATTCAATTATCTTATTTTACCTTATGATGATCTTTTTTTTTTTTCATATTACTGTTGCCAAGGTGCCATACTATATATGATAATTAGAGAAATTTGGTTCAGGAAAAAAGATTACATTTTGGATTTTGTAATAACATTGAGAAGATTCATGATGTAAAAGCTTTGTATTTAGTTATTTATGTCAGTAGTTGAACACATTTCTTTTTTTTTTGACTTGATTTTTAAGGTCATTTATAGTAGCTCTTTCTTTGGTAACTCATATAATATAACTTTTTTTCTTTTGAGTATTATCCATTGTACAGCATAATGTATAGTTTTGAAAAGAATTTTAAAAAATCTTAAATTCAATAAATAGCCATATTGGGTACTAAAGTACAATGGGTCAATTATTTGTGAAAAAGCTATTTCAAAAAGAATAGCATAGTTCAGAAAATGTACTGTCACTAAGTTATTGACCTTTGTCTTGAATAACATTCTCCTTTTTAATTAAAAAGTAGTTACATAGCAACACAGTAACATTACTACAGCAGTGGCATAGAAAACAAACAACTTTGCATTGCATCTGTTTCCTGCTATTTTGTATAGCATTCTGTGGCTTATGGATTATTGAAATTATTAAACTCGTAATCATTTGTTCATTTATTGAGTTCTAAGTGAACTTTGGCCCCCTCCAAACACCAAGCTTAATATATTCAAACCCTCAAATAACAATTCTAAACAATAGATTATGGGGTGATCTGATAAGTAAAACTATTCTTTATAGAATTAGTTGTTTTTTTGACAAAATAATATCTAGAGAACAATAAAAATTTATTTACAAATGGCCTTCATTCTTCTCTCCATGGGAGGATACTTAGTTTCTACCTTTAATTGTTTTCCTTAGACATTGGAAATAGGATAGATAAGTGAATTTTTGAAAATCAGATTTCTAGTTTATTTCATTTTTTTAGGTATTAGGTACTAAGTCTGCTTATAACCTAACATAAACAATTGAATTATCATTAACTTATTTTGTCTTTACCATTGACCAATACAACACTCAAAGCTTACTCTATTATGAACATCTTATAAAATAGGTATTGACTTGCATTTTGATGAGCCTAAAGTAGATGAAGAAAGGAATAATCATTAAATTTTGAAGCTGTCTCAGACTGTGTATTTATTACAAATTGAGGTACTGGAGCTGTGAAACTCGATGACGTTTAAATCACATGCAGCATTGACTTCTAAGAATCCAAGGAAATAAATTTGGCCCAGTTAGTTCTTCTTGTCAGCACAGATTGTACACAGACCCTTTTCCAAATCGCAAACCTAAGGCAGCTATAGAAATCTGAATGTGTGTCTTGATTATGAGTCAAAAGCATGGCCTTTACCGAAAGGCAATGACATATTTATTAGCTGTTCAATTAACCCTAGAAATCCACAGACCTATTTAATGCTTGCATTAAAATAATGTTAGCAAAATCCATTTATGTACTTTCTTTTAATGTATGGTCAAAATTGTTTTCCTCTAAACATAGTAAGAATTATAGCTTGTCCATGTCTTGAGAGAGAAAAGACATATAAAAACTTCTGCTTCATTGATACTGAAAAACAACATATGTATATATGCAGAATACAAAATTATCTTAGATCTTACAGTAAATAATGGAGGTATTCTGATACAATATATCCTCAATGACAAGTCCTATGACTTTCTTTCTTTGTAGAAAATACTATATTCTAAAGTAAGACTATTAATGAGTTTATTGTCCTAGCATATAGTTGCCCGCTGGGTGATCCTTTCAGCTTAAAACAATTTTTTTTTCATTACGAGCTTCCCACAATAAATTGGAAGGTACTTTGAGAACATGTCTTAAGAATATCTAAAGTTAATGACAATCATCCTAATTCAAACTGACAAATGCTGAGATGTACTATTACACCTCACCCACATATTTTTGATTTGAAATTTTTACTTAGCTCTCCAAGATGCTGTGAGGGAAGCCATTCTCAGAAGGACAAAAAAGCTATAATTATCTTAAAAAGTGTTTTTACAGCAAATTTAAATTTAAGATAAGTGGGCATCAAACCTATCTTAAGGCATAGAGGGAGAAAAAAATAGGTTTTACAGTATATGCTCCATAAGTAAATTCTACTCCATTTCCTTCTTGCAAGTACTCTAAATTTAGTGTCAGTTTATTGTGCAATTGCAATTTACATTTCTCAAACCATCACAATAATAATATAATAAAAAATAAATACCAAGAACTACTTTCTTTGCCTATAACATTTCATACAGTTCCTCTTATATAACATTTTTTTTTGCGTAGGAAGGTCTAAAATATAAAATGAAAGGGAGACTGGATAGCCACAAGTTCCCATGGAATTATTCAGATATTTCAAATAGTGTTACATATTTTGGTCCAACAAATTAACCTTTACTTCAATTTAAATATACATATGGTTTAGATTCTATGTATGTGGTGGTACTGACAATTAAACCCTGGGACACTCTACCACTGAGCTATATCTGCAGCCCTTTTGTGTTTTGCTGGCCTCGAACTTGTATCCTCAGCCTCAGCCTTCCAAATAGGTGCAATTAGAGATGTTTGCTGCCATGCCTGAGTCAGATTATTTCTGAAATAAGTGATTTTTGTAAGATGATGGCAGGGCTGATGTGTCAGGGCATGAACAGATGATTTTCTTTCCAATGACCTACAGAGGTCAAAACAAAAATACATGTAGTATACAATATTATCTATGATATATTTTTCATATTTGTGTCAATCGTTTTGACATTAAAAGGAAACTAGGACTAATTTCTCCTTTAACTGCATTTTCTATCAATAGGGTTCATTATTTTTTTTTAGTCAATTTCATTTTAATAGGTAAGATGTCAAAAATGTGATAAAATGATAATGATCATAGGCTACTTTTTATCTTACAGATTAAGCTAAGAGCTACATTCACATATAAATAATTTTCTGGTAATAAACTAGTTTTCCCAGCATGTGAAATATTACTTTAATTGATGAGTTAGTTGGTACATTAGAGCTCTTTCACTGGAGTAGAAAAAGTTCAGAAAGCCTAATTCCTTAAAGGTTTACGTAATGGTACCCAAATCCTTACTAAACCCCTTCATCTAATAATTAGAATTTTGATGATCCGATGAATTGTGTATCTTTTAATTGAGCATAATAATCATCCTCCAGGCCACTATGAACCATACCATTGAATGAATTAAACTTATTACCTTTAAAAACATTGTTTTCAATGTTTCCTATTCATTGCTTGCCTAACAAAATTGTTTTCTGTTCAAAATTTTCTTTGAAGAGAAAAAAATGTGATTCTGGTATGACACTAATTGATTATTTCCCGTGTCTCCTAACCTAATGACTATGAATCACTTGAACTTTTGAGCTATACATATTTTTCATGCAGCATTCATCTCTTCCCTTTCAAACAGTCCTATGGAAAATTTTAGTTAGATTGTTTTTTTTAGAATTTATTCCTTAATAGTACTAGAAAAGGTATATTAACTATGAGCACCTGCACTTCTATATTTTAAACACCAAGTTGAAATAATACTTTCAATCAATAAACTACGAATATTTTGCTTTGGTAACAACTCACATTTATTGAACACTTACTAGGTACCCAGCATCATTTTAAGAGTATTACACGCACATTTCACTGTCTTTGTAGAATAACATTTTACAATAAGTTTGTTAACATCACCATTAAAAAAATGAGGAAACAGTCCCAGAGAGGTTTGAGAAATTAGTCCGAGATCACACAGCTCATAATTGGCAGAGTTGACACAACTTTTTAACAATTTACTCCATAAAGTTTTCTATTTTTGTGCTCATAAAATCATTACTTTTATGTTTAGTCTTCATTAACTGTGTATTATACTGACCTTTGGTCAAAAGCAAAATTGTATTCTTATTCTGAATAAGCAGTTAAAAAGGAATTGATGTTTTCCTTTGAGCTTAGCTTGCTATTACTAATCTAATAGTGTGAGTTCAATGTGTATAATGAATATGTGTTTAACCAAAACTTAAATTTATGCATTATATTAAATTTCTAACTAAGTATATACATTTGTGGCAGAGAGATGATTAATACCTCCTGCAAGAGAATCGAGATTATTGGAATGAGCTGGGCGTGTGTATGCTTTTGGTCAGTTTGCCTGAATAAGATATATTCAGAGCAAAATATTCCTTCACAAAAGTAGTCTACTTTATAATTAACGCATGAGTTTAACTTAAGAACAGATCTGAATAGAGAATGGATTTAAAGTTCATTCCTATTTAAAATTATTGGATATATTCAGTGAATACATGCATGGTGGTGTGCCATGAAAACCACAGGCTTTCTTCATCATCTGACTTACATCCTTTATTTGATTTGTGAAATAGTTTTAGTAAATGATTTTAATTAACATGCATCTAATAACTTTCTACTTTGCAAAACTGTCTCTGTACAATTTTTAATTTATGGTGGAAGAAATCAAGCTGAGATTAACATTTTAATTTTCATGTATGCCCATCGGTATGTACAGAAGGAAAACATCCTAGAATGCTTTTCTACCGAAATTACTGATGAGTCTTTACAAATAAATTTCAGATCAATTTAGGGGCCGGTGAGATGGCTCAGCGGCGTAAGCGCCTGCCTTACAAGCGCGAGGGCCCGAGTTCGACTCCCGGAACCCACATACAAAAAAGGGGCCGGTGATATTGCTCAGAGGCACGGGTGCCTGTTGGCACGCGAGGTCCTGAGGTCGACCCCCTGGTACCCACAAAAAAAAAAAAAATTTCAGATCAATTTAAATGAACGCCCCAAAAAAATGACAAAAAATGATTACATGTAAATATGGTTATAGTCCTTATTTTCAGATCCTAAAACTAAATTAAAATTATTATTAATATAAATAATAAATATTAAAATGAGCATTTTGCTATGTTACTACTAAATTATACTTTTTAATTAATAAACTGAAGATTCAGAAACTTTCAGTTGGTAGCATTTTATTGCAAGATTTGTATTTGATATTTCCTTTAACTTTTATTGAGCCAGTTTTACATTTCCAATGTGATTGCATTAAACAAATTATGATGTTTATTTCTTTGATAGTTAAATTGATCTATGATGGCTGTGGAAACATGTAATATTCCTTAGTGTGTAAATATTTTAAAATACCATACCACTTTCAGAATATTTCTTTCACCATTAGAAGTATTATTATACTATAGTCATTGACATTATTGATGTAGACTATATTTTTAAGAAATTGGCATGCACAGTAACGGGCTGAGGCATTTCCATTATTCATAGCTGGCAGCTCATTGAAAAGTAAAAATAAAATTTTTAAATATTGTTACCATCTCTTTTTTAAAGATAGAGATAGGTGTATTCACTTGGAACATACTTTAGAATGAATCGAATACCCACCTGTTGTGAAGCCTTTTCATAGGAAATGAATAATGACAGTCCTCAAATATTTATCTTTTCTTTCTTTTGTAATGACAGAAATGAAAAATGTCACAGCAGTTTATATAACCACGTATCAGAAACTCTCAGAATTCTGTTATGTATAAGTAAATAAGATATAAACAATAAAAAAGTATCTGGAGGGCCTGTGATATAGCTCAGCAGCATAAGCGCCTGCCTGGCAAGCGCGAGGTCCTGAGTTCGGTTTCCGGTACCCACATAAAGGAAAAAAAAAAAAAAAAATGGAAAAAAGTATCTGGAGTATTTACCTTTATGAGAGAAATTTTACATCTGAAAACAGACAACAAAATTTTTGGACAACAAAATTAAAGTTTACCTGAAATATGACATAAAATAATGTGTCATGCACTTAGATAAAAGCTCATAAAAATTTCAATATTATTCCTGGATGAAGTAAATTCATATGTGTCTGGAGGTGTAGCTTAGTGGTAGAGCATTTGGCAAACATGTACAGGGGTCTGAGTTGAATCCCCACCAACACAAAAAATTGAACAAATAAATAATAAATAAATAAATTCACATATAATCATTTACTTATGCTAAACTTTTTTTTGGGGGGGTACTGGAAATTGAACTCAGTACCTTGTGCTTGCCAGGGAGGCGCTGTGCCACTGAGCTATATTCCCAGCCCTATGCTAAACTATTTTTAAAGGAATATGATAACTATATGATTTGGCAATTTATGTAGCTTCTTTGTGAAATGGGATATTCTTTACCTTTAAAATGGGGATAACAGATTTAAAATGGAGATTGTACAAAATATTATACTTACATACTTACTTTTAGATTATCTACAGCCAATTTTCCACTAAGAATATTCACAACGTGTATAAATGCACATAAACATCGAAGATTTCAAATTTAGGCATGTATAATTATTTTGTATATTTTCAAATATAACTTTGGAAAATATAGCTCCCATACATACATGTATATTCAAGTTAATATGGAGAAATTGAAATTATTAGACATGTTGCAGTGAGCTGTTCTTAACTGTATTGTTTGGTCCATGTTTTCTGGTTTACATTTTCATTACTTAAAAATGGTACAATAATGAATGAAGGTTATCTTAACTAGAACAAAATTAATATGGGCCATAAAGTTCATTTGATTAAATCATTAAGATTAGTAGGTATATTAGTCACTATAGTAGCAGAGACTTATTTTAGGGCGTACAATCCATACTCACCACAGAAGCAGCATGGTGGAGGAAAGCTGCGCACATCATGGCAGCAAGGATGCAGAGAGAGAGGGGAGGACCCCAGGAGGAAGATATACTATTCCAGGTCATGGCCCCAGTGAACTGACTCTTGAATCAAGGTCCTACCTCCTAGGAGGTACATTTTAGATCCAAACTATAACATAAGGAATTAGTTAAAGTTTTGCTTCCCCTACTGGGCCTTAAAATTCTGTTTTTCCACTAGCCAGTTTTTCAAGACAAAAGCTGTTCTCCATTTGTCAAACAGATGAATTTGAAACCTGTATGATTAACTCTTAAAGTTTCCAAAGACTACAATTGGCCTAAAGCAATAATACACTCTATCTCATCTTAGTGACCTTAGTTAACTAGAAGTTTACTATAGGGTAGACTTCATATTGAATAATAAATTTAAAATAATAAATTTAAAATAATAGCAAAAGTAAATTATTTTGCCAAATTTGTATATTTTTGTAGTAAACATAATTTGTATTTTTCTTTTCCTATGACTGTTTTCAATAGATTTGATTGTAAGGGTGTGAATGAATTAGGTACATATGATATTAAACTAAACCAACAGATTTTGAAAATAAGATTAAGAAATCTAAACTCATTGCACTTTAGAAAAAGTCTTTCGGCAACTATCTCTTCTAGATCTCCATCCCCAAGAAAAGTGGTACAAATAAAATCAGAAAAGAAAGGCGTACATCATCTGGTATTTGACACTTTTTTTTGCTGTGCTGGAGGTTGAACCCAGGGCCTCCTGCTAACAAGTGCTTTACCACTGAGCTAAAACCCCAGCCTGAATTTGATATTCTTATTATTGTATAATTGGCATCATATGGCATTTGAGGGTTTATTTTAAATGAATAACATCAAAATTAAGTAGAAGAACATGGACATAAAACTATGTATTTGTTTTCAGCTATGTGATAATATACATAAGATTAACAGTGGTTATATATAGGTGTTAAAATCATCTGGAATTTTAAAACTTTTTTATCAAATTTTATAGAATGAACATCTATATTATTTATAATTAGTGGGAATAATAAGTGATAATTTGAAAGATTAGGAACTTCGTTGCTTCAAAGACTGAAAGAAATCTCAAAATTCTACTTCTATAAAATATTCTGTCTCCTCAATCTGTGGAAAAACATTAATAAGATTTATAATATATTCTAATAAGAAAGCACATCAGCCACTGGCTGCTTAGAGGCTGTTTGGTGAATCTTTGAACTCCTACCTTGTTATGGACAGTAGTGAACAGCTCTAATGTCACCAGTTTTCTTTTCCCAAAAGCAGTGCGCTGGGGCGGAGTGGGCAAATATGTCTGTAGGTTAAACAAGGTCCAGAGGTTGTAATCAGAGTCCAGCAAAATGCTCCATACCATATCTTTCCAACTATTTTGTAGTCTAGTTTTCCAGGATATTCTACTAAGAAAATCTTTAGGAATTTCCCTTATGAATAACATATGGTTTGTTCTATTCAATGTCTGAAGCTGTGTTTCTATGGCAACCATAGCAACCTAAATGTTAAAATCCGAAACCCTCCATAGTTACCATTTCTCATGTTAACAACAAACATTTTTAGGGAAACTTCTGACCTCATACTAGTGACTTGGAAAGAGCGAGTAATTTTCAAGAATTTATTTCTCTGAA
Source organism: Erethizon dorsatum (assembly GCA_028451465.1). Taxonomy (NCBI): domain Eukaryota; kingdom Metazoa; phylum Chordata; class Mammalia; order Rodentia; family Erethizontidae; genus Erethizon; species Erethizon dorsatum. The sequence continues at coordinate 100,494,394 of CM051842.1, forward strand.
CTTACAACAGGAAAAAAAAAAAAGGAAAAAAATGTGTCTTCCTTATCTGCTTCTATACTTCAGACAGATTTTTCATTGAGTTTCTTCTCATATTTCCCCAAATAGTAAATATAACAATTTGAAGCAGTTTATTTGTTAAGTGTGATCACGCCTGATCAACAAAAATGCATAATATGATGGAACAATTTATATTGCGTGTCTTTAACATTGTATTTATTATTTTATTTAAATTTCCCAATAATTCTTCAAAATATGTAGTACAATTATTACATTCACTGCGCAGATGGGTGATTAAGTTATGGAGAAAGTGTTTTGCCTAAGATCACAGTTGTATTAAAGCAGAAGTGGTTCTAATTTTTTTTTTTGGTACTGGGAATCGAACTCAGGACCTCGTGCTTGCCAGACAGATGCTGTGCCACGGAGCTATCTCCCCGGCCCCAGAAGTGACTCTAGACGTTCTCAGACTTTATAATCTTTGCCAGATAGATGGCTTTTCTAATACTAAATTCGTGACTGTGGTCTAGGAAGAGATGAATCTTAGATCCTATTTCACATTTTCATACTCTGTTCGCAGAGGACCATGAATGCAAAATCATGTTTATCTAAACTTCAAAGAAATATGAAATTATATTTTGATTAGCACTAAATATACTAGTGCTGTGCCAGCTGTGGCCTTTTGCTCCTACACTGCATCTACAAAATAAGCAAACTAGAGGTTTTGTAAACATTACATTAGCATTTTCCACAACATAGATAATAATAATTAATCTAGCAACATAATTATGAAAAACTCGCATAATCAGTAACAAATGCTCTGCTTTATTTAATACCACAAGATTAAAGGGTTGTATTCATGTGATATAGGCACAAACATACTCCTTATTATAAAAAATAGACAAAAAATCTTACTTGGTTATTTGTAACAGTCTGACAATAGGAGTTCTGGTTAAATCCTTTTTTAAAACTCCAATATTTATAGTTGTACACCTTCTGAAATGTGGGAATCTTCTATACTAGTTTTAGTCAAAGATCTAATCCATCATTTATGTAAATGGGAAAATTTCAAGGGATACCAAAGAGGTTAGTACTTTTTTTCTGAGTTTTAAAAGAAAATTTTATTAATACACAATTTACAAGAAGCCATTCATGATGGCACGTGTCTGTAATCCCAGCACTCTGTGAGGCTGAGGCAGGAAGATCGCAACAACTTTGAACCCAGCCCGGGCAATTTAGTGACTTAGTAAAACCCTGTTCAAAAAAATAAATAAATAAATAAATAAATAAATAAGAAAAAGGGCTGGGGAATGTGGCTCAGTGCAAAGGCCCTAAGTTCAACTGCTGGTACTGGAAAAAAAAAGTAGAAAAGAACTGGGCATGGTGGCGCATACCTGTAGTCCCAGCTATTTATTCAAAGCAGAAAAAAAAAAAGAAAATGTAGAAAGGGACCTTCGGAAAGGCACAGTCTAATTTTTTCTTCATGTGTTGTATATGATCTAACATATGCTTGTTTAAAGGTTATTTTATATTCTCTCCTTGATAGTTCCAAATTAGGCATCTTTGGCATTTACATTATTCATTTATTTCCTGGGGTTTGCTGTGGTACAGTGAGATAATGATTGATCATATAATATGTGATGACCTGAAACAGTTGTAGCTTCCCCAGGTGCCAGACAGAAATAACTTAATCCCTGACATCTGACATCTTGATCATTTCATTAAACAGAAATCCAGAGTAGCGGCAGTTGCCAAAACCTTGAAAAATTACTGTAACGATTGAGAGATTATAACAGGGTTTAAGGAGTATTTTTTTTTTTTTGGTACAGGGAATCAAACTCACGACTTTGCGCTTGCCAGGCAGGTGCTGTTCCACTGAGCTATATCCCTGGCCCTTAAGGAGTATTTTTGATAACCATATCTAATTTTGAGAGTAGGTAAATATCCATGAAAATCATTTACTAGCCATAATAAGTTTTGTCTGTGGGTTCCTAATACATACAGGGAAAAATGAATAAATAAAATTGACTAATCTAACAAGATGACTAGGCAAAAGGCTCCGTCTCCAACATACAAAATTCTCTTTAATCTTGTGATCATCCATAGCTATTATCTCATCCTGAAAAGAGAAATGTGTTCCACTTCAGCTTTCTGAGGTAAAAAAAAGACCCACTTTGAAAGAAGAAAATAAAAGAAGGATCATTTGGGCTGAGAAATGTTTCCATTTCTACGGATACTGAAAAAACCCACTGGTAAGAAATCATTTGGGAACCAAAGAATTCATTGTGATCTGCAGAAATAACAACTTCTGAACTGCAGTATAGATGTTTTTCTTGTATAGGATTTATTAATTGTTGGAAATATTACTTGTGAGAGTTTTGAAATTGAAGTATGGAAAGTTCTGTCTCAGACAAAGGGCTCAAATAATGTATTATGGCCCTATGTTACTCTGATTTTTTATTTGTGTGTTTTTCACTTTTAGATCAGAGTAAGTATGCTCTGCATAAAATATTTTTTTATCCTTAGAAAACCATCAGAAGATCACCCTTAAGTTATTTGCTTTTGAGCTCAAAACTATTTGGATAGTAGAAGGCCTCAGGGTGTGAGCGTGAAAATCACAGAACACAGGAAAGGGAAATTTGCTTACTTGATATCCTCCTCCAGTTTGGTGACTGAGCTCCTTAATTGAATTCAACCCCAAGAAATTGCGTTTGCTTCTCTCTCTGTGGGAATGAAGGCATAGAGGCAAAATGGTGCCTTTTGGCATGTTCAAGGGACATAAAATGATTCATGTTGGATATGTGTGTTCGTGTGTCTTGTTGTGTGCTTGGAGGACCACTCTTTGCTGAAGGGCAAAACGAGAAGTAGGCTATGGGGACTTGGGGAAGAACTAGAGTTTGAATTTTCTTCTGTTGTCAACATGGATTTCTTGAGCTGATGGATAACATGATTGTATCAACTACAGGAAGTAAACCATGGGTAATGTTGAGTGGGATTGGAGCAGGTAAGAATGTAGAGACAAGGGGAAATATGTAGGAACTGTTGGAATAATCCAGATGAACAGTGGTGAGAGCCTCAATGGAAAGGAGGGGACCAAGTCAGAGACACTTTGATGATCTAATTTTAAAGTATCTGAGAAAGCTACCAGTATATTATAACATCTCAGTGAAATATTACTACTTTCTGGCTTCTATTTGGAGGGCAATCTTCAATTAACTTTAAAACAAACAAACATTCAGTCCTACTAGATAATGGAGTGTTTACTTGTATCTTAACCATGGTATAATGAAACAGTCTCCTGGGCAGAATGTAAAATGCTATTTTCAGCCACCCACTTCTTAATGACAGAGCTTTATATTTTAAAATACCATAAGGGGGCCAGTGAGATGGCTCAGCGACATAAGCGCCTGCCCGGCAAGCGCTAGGGCCCGAGTTCGACTCCCGGAACCCACATATGAAAAACAGGCTGGTGATATCGCTCAGCGGCATGGGGGCCTGCTGGCGCGTGAGGTACTGAGGTCGACCCCTGGTACCCACAAAAAACAAAACAAAACAAAACAAAAAAAAACCCATAAGATTTGACAATTTTCAAAATTGAAGATCTCAGAGGTAATCCTTCATCAATAATAAATCATATTAGCCTTTGTGATGTGTAAATAATCTTGAACACTTGCCAGTACAGGAGAAAAGAATTCTTATAAGAAGCCTGAACTTTTTTGCCATTATTTTGGCCCACTTACATGGAACACAGGAAAAATCAATCTTATTTATCCAAGGTTAGGAAAAATGAAAATATCATTGTATCCATTTCCATTGTTACCAGTTTCCTTTCTATGGCCTGCCAGATCATAAAAATGATTCTCTAATGCCATGGCTAAAAAAATAGGTATCTAAAGCATCTTTGTTTTCTTGTTTTCTGGAGCTCTTGTAATAAGGTCTTTCAGTACTGCTTTGAAACTATGCCGTTTTACAATATAAAACTGTTTTTTGAACCAGAAGGTCTGGCCACTCTCCTTTCCTTTTGTCTTTGCTTTATTATTAGACCCCAGCATAAATAAAGGTAAACAGACCCTGTGAATAGAGTAGGGGCGGAATTATTTTTCTGTGGTAAATATTAAAGATTGCTCAGATGAGATCTGGAAATTGTATATTTGGCCACACACACACACACACACACACACACACACTTACACATATGTTTATAAATGTTGATGCAAACCCTACCTAGAGGAGCAAACTAACCCCCCTCGAGTCCTATCGATCTCCTCACTATATTCTTACTTCCATGTTCTTAACTCGAACTGGAAAAAAGTGAAAGGGAAAATTACACAGTGGTAGCGTGTATTGAGTGGTGAGATAGGGGCAAGAGAGAGAAACCCAACCTTCCTTGTTGAAGCAGTATTGGCTATTAGCTACCAGACTATTCTAGGAAATGAATAGAACCCCGAGACTAATTATTAAACAGGAAAGATGGAATTTATGTTGCTTTCCCCCATCTGTTTCAGATCTTGGTGATCATGATCTTGTGAGACTCAGATGAGATAAGGAGTCTGAATGTGCTTTGAAAACTGTGAAGTTCAATATGGATTTTAGGAACATGTTACATTTGGGTTTAGGTAACAACCTTTCAAAAGATATAGACATTTCGGCTTAAGCGCCTGCCTTGCAAGCGCGAAGGCCCGAGTTCGACTCCCGGAACCCACATACGAAAAAGGGGCCGGTGATATCGCTCAGTGGCACGGGTGCCTGTTGGCGCGTGAGGTCCTGAGGTCGTCCCCCCGGTACCCACAAAAAAAAAAAAAAAAAAAAAAAGATATAGACATTTGCACAGCACCCCTTTAGTTTTACCTACACAAGGCTTTGAAAATGTTAGCCTTAAGATGTTTCATTTTCATTATGTAACTTGTTGCAAACTGAAATAAAAAAATGTTCTTGATGCCCAAGTAACTGACCATTAGAAGGGCTTGTGTTCACCCACAAATGACACTTATTTACACTTCCACAAGACTTTCCTAAAGAAATAATTTTTTTCCAGGTTCATAATTTATTGTACAAATTGAGTATTATGTGATGAGTTGACATCAGCTCCTCCAGGCATGGGAACTGAACAGATGAAGTCAGACACTGTAAAATCTTAGCATGCACAAAGCCCTGGGTTTGATCCCCAACACACTTATGTTGCTTTTTTTTTAATTTTTATTTTTTTATTTTAAAGAGAAAAAAATAGAACAAAATTTATTGCTTTCACAGGTGGCCTTTTTTCTCACCTTAACTTGAAGTACAAGATCATCAGAGCAATGCCTCCATATGAGGCCAGTACAGAATTCATTCTACCTATGAGAGTGTAAGAGTTGAAATATTTTTTGATGCCAGTGAACTGGAACTGGCTATCGGTTTCTGGACCTGCCATGATTTCAATCTTGCCAGTGACACAAATTGCACAGATGATGTCCTTCAATTTACACAGCTATCTCCATGGCCCAGCCAGAAGAAGTCCAAGAAATAAATTTTTAATAAATACATAAAAAGCCTGGTGCGGTGGTACATATCTAAAATCTCAGCTACGTGGGAGGCTGAGGCAAGAGGATTGCTTAAACCCAGGAGTTGAGGGCCAGCCTAGGCAACATAGGAAGATCTCATCTACTAAAAAAAAAAAAAAAATGTACATGTGCCAAGGCCTTAGGTTCAATCCTCAGCACCACAAATAATAATGATAATACAAATTAATTGTCTTAGGCACTTTCCTTGTTTCTGAAACACAATGCCCAACACCTACAACTTAACGGAGGGGAGATTTATTTTGATTCACAGTTTGTAGAGGTTTCAGTCCATAACAGACCGGCTCCAAGGCAGGGCAGCATGGCAGAGAAGCATTGCAGATAGGAAGTGGTGGAAAAAGGGAGAAGCCAGGGAGGGACATAAACCCTTCCAGGTGACACCCCCACTGACCAGCCTCTTCTGACCAGGCTGCACTGCCCAACACCATATTTAGTTATAAAACTCAACAGTGGACCAAGCCGTGGATGAGTATCGAGTCCCCGTGACCCAATCACCTTCCCAAAGCCCTACCTATGAGCACATCAGGCTTTGGGGGACATCTAGATATAAACCATTACAATAGTAAAACGAGAAATAAAGAAAAAAAATCAAAGGCAGAAAGATGTACTATTAGAAAAACAAACCTGCAAAACCACTAATCAGAAACACATAGTTAGAATACCAGTAAGATTATATGAGCAATTATGAATTGAGCCCCTTTGAGCTCATTTCCTTCCTTTTCTCTTTCCATACTTAATGTGCTGCTGTGAGATTTCTTTTCTTTTCCTACACGCAGTGCCAGCTTATCCTTGGCAATCTTCAAACATTAGTATCAGAATTTTTAAAGATGACCTTGAAGATTATCCAGTGAGAAAATCACACCCAACTAGAAAGAAGTAAGCCCCATGAAAGTACAAGCCATTTCATACTACAGCTGTGCTCTAAATCTAATAGTATGTGCATAGTACACGATAGATGTCGATCGAAAGGGAAACTGAACTATCAGAACAGCAAGAGACTTGATCAAGTTCGCAAAACTATGACCTAGATCTTCACTCCTAACTCAGTGTTTTTCATAGTGCTATGTTAGCCTCTTTAAGGATCTGATGTCATTTTTGAATCAATAAAATTTAAGAATAATGTTTTATGAGTTATTGATCCATATCTCACACTAAATTCATAACTTTTGAACCTGATCAAAATGATCTATACCAGCATATTACAAACTGCAATTATTTCACTTGGTTTTGTAATTGGACAATATTTGGTTACAATTTATTTACTTAAACATAGAACCATGGAGAAAACCAACGTAACTAAGTGACCAAAATAACAACATACTGCGGATTGTTTTCTCTTGAAAGAGGCAATAGTTAATTACCAATTCTAAGGCACTTCTAATACCCAAGAAGTTTTACCTCAATAAGAATGATAGCTAAGGAAAAACATCTCCAGAAGAAAACTATGCATAGAACTGGTTGGTAAGTTAAATTCTGTGAGGATGGGGGCTGGAGCCCAGTGGCAGGGTATGTCCCCTGGTTCAACTCCCAGAACAACAACAACAAAAATCTCTGAGGATAAGCACTCAAATGAGTAATATGAGCCATAAGGGAGGAAACATTTTGCCTCTGCTCTATTAAGGTTTTTTTTTTTTTTTTCTGGTTGAGACAGAATTAAATTGACATAAAACATAAATTGTTCAAGAGAAAAGCATACAAGTATATTTAATACAAGCTTTATCTGACACTGGAGATGTCAAAATGAAGACCTAAAATCCCAGAGTTGAATACCTCCATACTGAATTAAACAAAGAGTAGCAAATTGTAAAAGTGACAAGGCAGAATCGCTTGGGCTATGGTAGTTGACTGGGTAGAGAAAACGGCAGAAAGATAAGGGCTAGTCTAACAATATTTGTACAGATTTTCCTTACCCTCAACTTCCTGTCCTTAATAATAAAAGTAATACTTCTGTTTTTCAAATGTCTTTAACTCAAGATAGTCCGTGTGCCAGATCAGCAGATTTGAGGATGACGTATTCATAACTCCTTCAACACAAAAAGATGTGCACAGAGATTCTTTTTAAAGCAACCTTTGATGGTAAGAAAAAAAAATCTCCTTGTATCCTATTTGTCCCCAAAATTGGCAATTTCAAATTGAATACATTTCACAGATAAAACCTGGCATTGCTTTCTGTGGATAAAATATTACCATGCAGATCATGGTACCTGTATTAGACATTTAATTAATTTAGATGTGGAAAGGAAACATTGTTGATATTGGTGATGGCCACACAGAAATCTCATTTTTTCTAATTACCAGCCTTGTTCTCCATCCAGAAACAAATTTCAATATTGATTAATTTTTAGCAACTTCTTTTCTTACATCAAAGTTAAAGCTATTGTACCACAAAGTTATCCTCTTTTATATTTCATCTCCTGAGTGGAAACTGAGGACAATTTGCTATTTTATTTTCTATTTGGATATCCTTATTAAATTAGCTCCCTTGGTCTTTGCTAGCCTTAACAATAATTATTATTATAACTAACATCTACTGAGATCTTGCTGGGTGCATAGTATTTTTTTTTTTTTTTTTGGTACCAGGAATCAAACTCAGGACCTTGCGCTTGCCAGGCAGGCGCTGTGCTGCTTAGCTATATCCCCAGCCTCATGGATATAAATTTGTATTTTTATCTGCTGGATTTCCTATGTTTCCCCCAACTTCTTTTTATTTTTAAAAAAAATTTTTTCAGTACTGGGATGAAACCCAGGCTAAGCAAGTCTCTACCACTGAGCTACATCTCCAATCCTTTCAATTTTTATTTTGAGGCAGGGTCTTGATAAATTGCCCAGGCTGGCCTTGAACTTGTGATCCTCCTATCTCAGCCTCCAGAGTATCTGAGATTATAGATATGAGCCACCATGACTGACTCCCAGAACTCTTTGATGCAAATATTATCTCTATTTTATTTATTTATTCATTTATTTATTTATTTATTTATTTATTTTTTGTGGGTACTGGGGGTCGAACTCAGGACCTCGCACGCCAGCAGGCGCCTGTACCGCTGAGCGATATCACCGGCCCTTTTTTCGTATGTGGGTACCGGGACTCGAACTCAGGACCTCGCACTTGCCAGGCAGGAGCTTATGCCACTGATCTCACCAGCCCTATTATCTCTATTTTAAAGATGAGAAAACTGATGCTTGGAGAGAATGACTTTTCTTAAGGAATTTAAAGAAGGATCAAGCCTTAGCAGAAGTAATACTGCAATCAACAATAGGATAAAAGGGTTCAAGTTCAGATTTTTGGCAGGGTGGTGGTGGTGGTTTGAGACAGGGTCTCACTACGTAGTTGAGGCTGGCCTTGAGCTCACTATGTAGCCCAGGGTGACCTTGAACTCGTGGTGATCCTCCTGCCTCAGCCTCCCAAATGCTGGGATCTTAGGTGTGTGCCACCATACCCGGCTTCAAGTTAAGATTTGCAATTAGGTTTTCTAACTCTTAGATGGAAACAGAAAGTAAAGTGTCAAAGTTCTTTTGACAATGCATTCCTAGGTTTGCCTTTTACCTATCAGATTAAGGTGAAAAACACTCTTGTAAAGTCTCAGGTATTTTGATAATCTAATTTTAAAATGACCAAATCTTGGTTGACAGTTCTTTCTATAGCATAAAACTATGCTTGAAAAGGACTAACCTTAATATTTTTGTGCTTTTGTAACCTGTCAGACTATATTAGAAATTTCTATTGTCAAGAGTCCAAAAACTATACTTATTTTAAAGAGGCATTTCCCATCCTAAAAGAACATGTTCTTCACAAAGTGAAGTTATGCTTTGTGGGATGGGCATTTAGCTTAGTGGTAAAGCGTCTGCTTAGCATGCAGGAGGGCCTGTTTTTATCCCCAACACTACAAAAGAAAAATATAGCATGCTTTGTAATATGCTTGTATTGTTTTCTTACAAGGCAGGTGCGTAATCACAGAAACTACTTCTTGGATGTCATAGCTTTGGAAGTTTCTTAAGATACTTTTATTTATCCATTACCTTGGTTTTCTTGGTTACTTCTTGGAAGGGTGGAGATATTTTTGTAAAAAAAATCAGACAGATAATTCCTGCTCTCACAAGACTATTTAAAACACACACTAAGTGCAAAAGCTTTTTTGGCATATAAAGTATTGCAGCTTTTCATCAAAATACCAAATTTATGAAAATGGGAACTGTAATGGGAGGATTGTATTTCTCCTGACAATAGCACTTTGAAAATATGTCTTTATAGGAAAAGGACTAAAACAAGATCAAAATCACTGGCATAAATGAATCTAGTATTTTAAAAGTTTAATTCAAAAGAGGTCTTTTTATCAAAAGCTTCTGCTCTGGGAAGCTTATTTCTTTAAGGCTAGACAGGTAAGATCATTATACAAGTATATGAATACATACAAAAGACTAAAATCTTTCAATTAATAATGACATATAGTTTGATGCACCGGAAAGAATATTAGAAGAACCATGATATAATATTGTATTACAGTCATGACATTTCTGGGACCTTTAAATTTGATGGGTATTTTTTCCTAAAGGTTTTAGTGATGTCTTTAAAAATATTATTTCATAAATTTATACAATTTATGCTATAAATATCAATTTATATCATTAATAAATACTATCATGGTATATTAGTGTATCTGTTAATAACCGCTGTAAGATCAATGAGTAAACTTTTATTAAGAGTTTTTAAATGTCCTGGACTAATTAAGTCTTCTCATTCCATAAGAACAATGCTTAATTATCTTGATTTCCTGGCCAGGTGAGGTGGTGCACGCCTGTAGTCCCAGCACAGGGGAGGCTGAGGCAGGAGGATCGCTGTGAGTTCACGGCCAGCTTGGGCTACAAAGTGAGTTGAAGCCCTGCCTGAGCTGCATAGTGAGACTCTCTCTCAAAAAAAAAAAAAAAGAAAAACAGATTATCTTGACTACATAGCTTATAAGGAAGATGTTAATAGTGTACTCTTCTTTCATACCTCAGTGGTATGGATACTCTGTCAACAAAACAATCCTTTTGCGTTTGTAACATTTTGCTGGACTGATTATATGAATTCTGAATTCACCAACAAAGTGTTACCCTGCTACTGGCAATGGCATAGTTTGTGTCCTGGCATATACAAATATACCTTTCAGGAGTTGAATTCTTTGCCTAAGAGAAATAAATTTAGAGTTACCCACCATCAAGGAGTTGTCAATCCCTGGATTGCTCAGGTGTCAGACTTCTGCCTAGTGCCGTATATTTACTGACAGTTTATAGCCATTGATTAGCATAGATTCAGAGGATTTTAGAACCAGAGGGAATCTAGCCCTGTTGTTTTTATTTTACACAGGCAAAAAAATGAGTATCAGATTAAGTATTTCTAACTACCTCTGCTTTAAAAATGTTACTACTCAAGTCAGTGAAATTTAATAATATTAAGCCCTGGATAAAAGGCATTGATAGAGAGCAAATCATTTCCAGAGCAACAATATAAATTAAGATCTTTTTGATAACATCTATGGCACCCTTTCCCTGTTAGCACTCACCATTTACTCTCTTTTATTGTCCTCAACATGATTACAATGAATCTTTTTCAGAAATGATTTTGCTATCTACAGCTAGTGACTAGATTAGAATATAAGAATCCTTCAGCTGAACGCATGTTTAGTTTCCCTACTTTAGAGCACATTCCAGAAATAATCCTCTTTGGGTTGTACTTTTCCCCAGCTTTTATTCCCTCAGCAAATAGAAACAAAGACTCTGCGCTGTTTGATGCTACTAAATACATGCATATTTTGGAGCCATTTTTCTCTCAATCATAATATAGTCTCTAATCTTGCTTTCAAAATGTACTTCCAGTGGTAACTTTTGTTGATTTATTGGTAGAAAGTTTATCTTGAGGCTAAGTTTGAGTGTGAGAATGTTCGTTTTAGAGACTTATATCTGAGAGGGCCATGTATCTTTTGGAGTGGGCAAGGTTGTTATTTCTAGTCAAAATAATATTTTGTGAATTATTTTAAACTACTAAATCTTTAAGCAATCCACTATTTAAAATACTCATTTAACTTGGAAAATAGACAAAGATAGAAAAGACGGAAAATTTTACCCATGTTAACTTCAGCCAGTATATTTATAGACTTTATTAAAACAAATTTTAAAATAATCTTTACAGAAGAGTATAAAAACAGATGTATGGCATACACCAAGGGATATAAGTGTACAATAAATATACAGTCACTGTGCCATTATATTATATTTACTCTTATCTTAAATAAAAATAGTAAAGCTATTTTAATATTTCACATAAAAGAAAAATAAATTAAATAAAAAAAATTCATGAAGTTCAATTTCCTTTCATTTCAAAAGAAGAGTGGAAAACTTTAAAAAGTTATTTTAGTATTTGATGTAGTTTCTACTACTGAGGCTTTTAAGTTAATAAGATTTGTATGTAAAGTCACTGACTGAAACATGATTTTGAAAATTATAGCTATAGTGGGGTTCACAGCATTGACTTTAATATGCTGAAATTTAGAAGAGATTTTGTAAATTAAAACAATTATTACTGACATTTACACCAGCTGTGTTTTCTTTCAGTAAGAGTTTAAAACTTTCTTTGGAAAACACTGTGCAAAACAGTTACTTAGTATGTGTTAGGAGATATAAAATAGATATGCAGATGAAAAATAATATTCAGAAATCTTTGTTTAGAAAACAACTTGGTCTGGTTGAATCACAGGCAAAATGATATTTGTGCTTTAATAATACATTGCATGTACCATTCACTATTGAATAATATATCTATTTTTTACATTTTATATGCTTTTATTGATTTGAGAATTTAAATGTCTTTCATCATTATCATCTTATATATTCCACACCCTAGAATTTAATACTATATTGTTTGCAAAATGTCACTTAACTTTTGTTCCTTCTATTTTTCTTCAAAAAATACAGTATTTGTAATTCTTTTATCAGAGAATAGATAAGTAACTAAAATCTTTTTACTGCATTGTGAATTTTATAACACTAACAATTAGAATTTGGTTTGTCTAACCTCAAGACAAACCTACCATGATCTGTAAAATTTAGCAGTATAATTTCATAGTAATTTAAGTTTTGAGAAGCATAATTGTTTTTTAGTCCACTAAATAATGAGATAGACAGTTCATATATAAATGTAAATTGCAATTGAGATTCTTAATTTTATGATATCTTATTACAAAATTTATTCTATTAGCTTTTCTTTATAAATACGAACTCTATTCTTTGGGAATTTTTAGTATCTCAACCTCTTCCTTTTATATTATTATGGTTTGGAACTATAATGTCCCCCAAAAGTTTCGTATATTCATAGATGGATTTTCTGGAAGGTGCCTGGATCATGGGGTGCACTATATTCATCACTAGATCAATCCATTGATGAGTTCAAGGCTAAATGTGCTGTTAGGAGGTAAGGCCTGGCTGCTGACCTGGAAGTATGTATTCTTGTTCCTGGCTCTACCCTTCCCTCTCTGCTTCCCGACTATCATGGGGTGAGCAGCTATGCTCTATCAGGCTCTTCCACCATGCTGTTTTTACCTTGCCGCCAACCAACCACGGACTAAACCCACTGGAAACTGTGATCCAAAATGAAACTCTCTTCCTTTAATTTGTGGGTGTCAGGTATTTTTTCCCAGAAACAGGAAAATGACTAATACATGTTATCTGCTCCTGATCTTCATTAAAGTTCTCTATAGGCTGGTTATATATGTTAAAGTGGTCATAATATTGAATTCTGTGTCATTGGCTTTATAAAGCACAGCAATTTAAAAGCAAAAAGAAAACCCTGGAATTAAAATCCACGTGCATCTGAAGAAAACGCTGCACCAACACAATAGCAATTGGCATACAGTGCACACAGCTGCCTAGAGTAGAAATTTTATTATCAGTTAATGATAAACACATATAACTAACCATAACATAATGAAAACATTGTCTTATGATTTAAAGGTTAAGTTTAATAAGAAGTACACTTGATTAAACTAATGTGCACAGGTAGCTTTAGCTACCTGAGATTAGAAAACTATTTTAGCATTCATTCCCTAATGAAGAAATTTTCACTAAAATAGGGGAAATTAAATAATAAATTGATAGGAAGAATTCAAACTTTAGAAGATTTTTGGTCTTAGCCATAAGAAAGTGGATGATAATTTCAACCTTCAGGTCAACTTACTTATATGACTGAAAAGTGGGGGGGGGAGAAAGGACTGAGTTTCCAGATAACACTCCTCACCCCCATCCTAAGTCCCTTTTTCTAACCAACTCTTAGTTACCCTTCAAAACTCCCCTACCATGAGGAATTTTTTTAATTCCCAAATCTCAATGAGATGTGTTTCTTAACAGTGCTCATTAACACGGGGTATCTATCTCCATTGTGTTGTGTGCCACTGACTTGCGATTGCCCACTTATTTTTGTTTCTCCTTTAGACCTTTCCCTAAAACAGGCTTATTTAATCTCATATCCTCATAAATTATTACACAGAATGCATTCATTAAAAAAGACAATTTACTATTAATTTCTTTTTTTTTTTTTTTCTTTTTTTTTTTTTTTTTGGTGGGTACCGGGGGGTCGACCTCAGGACCTCGCGCGCCAGGAGGCTCCCGTGCCTCTGAGCGATATCACCGGCCCCTTTTTCGTATGTGGGATCCGGGAGTCGAACTCGGGCCCTCGCGCTTGCAAGGCAGGCGCTTACGCCGCTGAGCCATCTCACCGGCCCCTACTATTAATTTCTAATAACTAACTTATTATACAAAGCTATACAGTAGACGTAACAGTCTTTACTAGGGTGTTACTAATAAAGGACTGATACTGTCCTCACAAATCACGATTGCTTAATTTTCCCAGTTTTCACACTCATTGCACGATGACACTTCTTGGTAAGTTAGTGGAGAGAGCCTCTGAAGAAACTTCATGGGAGTGAAAGTCACTAGATCTTTAAATCAGCTCTTTCTCTGAAGGAATGGATTTTTTTCACTTGTGATTGAAAATATAAAAACTAATCCCTTTGTTTCCTCTCATAATAATTCACAAGAGAAGAAAGCAAGATACCAAAGAAGAAGGTGATCTCAACCTCTGAGAATAAGCAAACCTAGTAGTATTTTGTTTGAAACAGGTGTTCTTTGCATTAGAATGGTTATCTCGCTAAACCAGAGGAAAATAGTTTCTGACAACTGGGTTTTTTGTTGTTGTTATTGTTTGTTTGTTTGAGACAGGGTCTCACTATGTAGTTCATGCTGGCCTTGAACTCACTATGTAGCCCAGGCTGACCTTGAACTCATGGCAGTCCTCCTGCCTCAGCCTCCTGAGTGCTGGGATTACAAGCATGCACTACAATGCCCAGCTTCTAACAACTGTTTTTTAATAATGACTTTGAAGGGAAAAACTGCACAAATACTTATTTTATAAGTAGCTTTGAAAATTTAGATAGCTGTGCTTTTCAAAACTTCCACCCCTATTGAGGTGGTGGGGTGGCGGGGGGAATGAGGGAGGTTGGGAGAGAGAGAGAGAAAAAGAGAGAGATAGAGACTGAAATTTCAAAGAGCAGGATCTTTGATGGCAAATATGGCTAATGACCTTTATCACCCAAAGGTAGCTTGCTATATGGATTTATCATCCAAGTTGTGTGTATGATTTAAGAAGGTCAACTCAATTTAGATAGAAAGTGCACTTTGAGGGTAATACAATGTCATTCTGGTTCTGTTTTAGTTAATGTTACATTAATCTGGCTTCCAGAATGATGTGAACTCAATTCCTTGAAATAAAGAGATAGAATACATTTTCTTATTCTAAAATACAAATAAGCTTTCTTGTGTACATGAGACAGAGTCTTGCTATGTTGTTCAGGCTAGGTTTGATCTCCTGGGTTTAAGACATCCTCTTGTCTCAGCCTCCTGAGTAGCTGAGATTACAGGTCCAAGTGCAACACTTCTCCTGGCTTGAATAGGCTTTTGGTTTAACAAATCAGACTCAGTGGAGTTTGCTAGTACAATTTACCTAGCCAGGGCCTTACATTTAAAGACAAAACTGCTGCCTGTGCTATTCTAAACTTCCATTCCGTGCCACTGCAAAGTCAACATCATTTCTTCATTAAAGAAACATTAGAACCAGAGCACTGCAAAGATGTTAGATCATAAATTAATATTTATTGTAATTTTAATACACTACTAATCCTGAGGTTAGTCAGTAACTTAATAGTTAAAGTACAGTATTGCAGATCACCTTTAGTTTGTGATGCAGTAATTTTTAAAAGTGAAATTAAGTTTGCAGTTATTGCTGGGAATATTGCCTGTCATTTGTGAGATAACTCATCTTTTATTTTTGAAAAAAGTCAGTATTTATAAAAGGTATCAATTTGACAGCTCTGGAGACACACTTCATTTTTAAAAAATTATTCAAATAATAGAAACAGCAGTGCTGCAAATTTCTGCATAATTTCCAACTGAAGCATCTGTCATGTCTACCACTGTTTTGAAATGTCTGTTTCCTGGGCAAGGAATTATTTTGGCCAACATACACTATCTTATCAGCAGCCCCAACAAAGCCACCATTTTCCTTAGAGTACTAAAGATGATTGTGACACTTTCTTTTTAGTTTTTCGAGACAAGGTCTTGCTCTATAGCCCAGGCTGGCCTTGAACTTGTGATCCTCCTGCCTCAGCCTCTTCAGTGCTGGGATTACAGGCACACGCCAAGAGGCGTGCCTTCATGACACTTCTTGACTCTTACAAGGTAAAGATATACATAGCTGGTGAAACTTTCAACTTGCAACCCAGCCATTTCCTTTTGTAAACTTTGGGGGCAAGAATTAAATACTTTAACATATGGAAGTTCCTAGCACAGTGCCTGACATTCAATATGTGCTAGTTTGCCTTTCTTTGTTTTGTATTTTTCCCCCCTCCAGAATATACTGGAAAAAGACTAAAACTGGGACTACATGGTTTTGATTGTTTTCTTTCCATCTGCTTCAATACCCTTCAAGATGTTTTTCTTTCTTCAATATCATTTTCTTCTCTCATTTTCATTCACCTCTAAAAAAAATTCTATATAGAAAACACAGTGAGAAACTTTTACTTAAAAGATTATAAGAAGGGGCCGGTGAGATAGCTCAGCAGCATGAGTGCCTGCCTGGCAAGCGCGAGGTCCTGAGTTAAACCCCTGGAACCCACATACAAAGGAAAAAAGGGCCGGTGATATCGCTCAGTGGTACAAGCGCCTGCTGGCAAGCGCGAGGTCCTGAGTTCGATCCCCGGTACCAAAAAAAAAAAAAAAAAAAAAAGATTATAAGAAATAAATCATAAACAAAAATAAATGAACCATAAAGAATTCCTTTACTTTATATTGAGCAAATTAGGAACTAAATAGTAAATCATTGATTCTGGGATTACAGAGCATGTGACTTATTATTTGATGGTTAGCTTGAGATGAACATTACAAAAATAGGATACAGTTAATACAGGTGAAAAACAATAAGTATGCAATGTTTTACTTGATTCATCCTCTGTAATAAAATCATTAATACTTTAACACAATACCAGGGGAAAGATTGAGTATCATTTAATAAGTTTATTGTGTCAAGAAAAATATATAGCCTGTACCCCAGGCTGATATCCCCTTTGATACTATGCTGCATCCTATTATGGTCAAGAAAGAGCTCATTAGGCAGGTATAACTTCAAAGGGCATCAATATTTTTATTTTATCATAACTATCATATTGATTACAGTAATAATTTCATTTTTATCACTTTAAACCCTCACATAATAACCCTGTAAGACCAACACTATTATGAACTGTGTTTTATAGAAGAAGTTGAATTTAAAAATGATTAAGTACCTTGCAGTACAGAGTAACGCAATGGGAAAGAGGAATTTTATTTAAAAGAAATATTAGAACACTTTCTTCTGGTTGCCTTGGAAATTGTTATATAGTAGAGAAGTATTAAATATATGGAAAGCAGTGGCAAACAAATGTTTGTGAACTAGAAATAGCCATATACTATTTAGTCTTAGATACAGGACTCTGATAAAATGGAAACCACACTAATGATTGATGCTAAATGTTACAAGTGAAACAGTAGCAGCGATGTAGCCTGCTTAACATGGAAATCAGGCTTGCTTTGCTCTGTCACAGACTGATATGAAATGTAACTTGGAAAGGATTTTTGTATAAAACCAGAGCTTATCTGTTTATCATTGAATCCTTTGCTTTTTTAGTTAGCTCTATATCTTTGACAGGGCAAGTTTTTTTTTTTTTTTTTTTGTGGGTACCGGGGTGTCGACCTCAGGACCTCGCGCGCCAACAGGCACCCGTGCCGCTGAGCGATATCACCGGCCCTTTTTTCGTATGTGGGTTCCGGGAGTCGAACTCGGGCCCTCGCGTTTGCAAGGCAGGCGCTTACGCCGCTGAGCCATCTCACCAGCCCAACAGGGCAAGTTTTAAAGCAATCGTTTAAAATGTCTTTTTTTTTTTATTATTTTCTTTATCTTAAATGCCTCCTTTACATATTCTTTACAAAATTTCAGCTATTCAGTAATTTCTTCATTCAACAGATATTTGTTAAACTCCCACAATATGCTATCTTGCAGGTCCTATCTTAGGGAATTTAATGTTTAAATCTGGTTATATTTAGGGTTTTTGCATGTTTAAAACACATTCTTCTCAGATATATTAGCACAAATGAATAGATTGTTTCATAAAATGTGTTTGCACCAGATAGCTACTGCTTGCTAGAAAAAAATCTGCATTTGTTGAGAGGATTACTGCTAACTTGGAGCTCTTGAAAGTTTAGGAGAGAAAAGGTTATAACAGAACGATATTGAAATCTTATTTTCCTGATAAAAAAAGATTCAAAATCTTTCCTAAAAGAGAACTATTACATTTTTCCTAAGTTATAATCTTCATTTACATAGGGAAAATTCTCCTCTCAGGAAAATTAACTATCAATTTTTCACTTTTAAGTATTTTTATACTTCAGAATGATGTAGTTTGAATATTAGCTAACCTCAGAAAAAGTAATTTGCTTATGTCTAAAATTTGATAAATTATGTTATGTATGTTGTTTCAAAAAGAAGATAATTTTAATAGTCAGTGGATATTACTACTGAACATAATGACTTTTCAGCCAAGAATAAAGTAGACTTTAGAAATTCTTATTTCTATCTACTCATTTTTTGTTAAGACTTCAAATAATCAAGTACCTAGTACTTGTAAGGCAATTAGTTCTATAGTCAGCTACATAGAAAATGCCAATTATGGGACCAGTGAGATGGTTCAGTGGCATAAGCGCCTGCCTGGCAAGCTCAAGGTCCTGAGTTTGACTCCCGGTACCCATATAAAAAAAGAAAGAAAGAAAGAAAATGCCAATTATAAACATTTCCAAAAGAGATAATCATTCTTAGTTTTTTCTCATAAAAAAATTAAACAGCCTTAGCCTGTCACATACGAGTGAAAATATTCAAGTATTCAGTGTGACATCTTTTCTATATATTTATTAACTATAAGCATGTGCCTTGGGCTTTTTTCACTTATCGCTATATGGGTTGTTTTGCATATGCTGTAAACATTTAGTGACATTTTTCTTTCAATATTAAATACTCTTTGTTTTCTTTTTCTCCTTCCTTTCTCCCTCCCTCCCTCCCTTCCTTCTCTCCTTCCTTCCTTTCTTTTTTTTCCCCTGTACTAGGGATTGAACCCAGGGCCTTCACACTGAGTTACATCCCAAGCCCTTTTTTTATATTTTATTTGAGGCAGCCAAGTTGCCCAGGCTGGGCTCAAAATTGCCACCCTTCTTCCTCAGCTTCCCAGAGTTACGGGAGTGCACTTTCACACCAAGTGGTACCTTTTTTCCCTGTGGTGTAGGAGATGGGACCCAGGGCCTCAAGCACGCTAAGCAGACGCTCTACTTCTAAGCTATATTCCCACCCTCTTTCTTTTTTTCTTTCTTTTTTCTCTTTTTGAACACAATCTTGCTGTACTTCCTAGGTTGGCCTCAAATTTCTGGGCTCAGAGATTGTCCTGTCTTAGCCTCCTGAGTAGCTGGGACTGCAGGTGTACACCACCAAACCTGGCTAAAAACTAATACTGAAGAAAGAAGATTACAAAGATCTAATATATGTGAAACATATAATTGAATACAACATTTAAGATCCCTCAATAAAGAATTTCAATAAATATAAAGAATTTAGGTTACTGACAAAGTATAGGCAGACCAGAGTTTCTCAACCTCAGCACTATTGACACTTTAGGCCAAATAATTCTTTGTTGTGGAGGACTGTCCTTTGCACTGTAGGTTATTTTGTAGCATACCTAGCCTCTACTCACCAGATGCCATTAACAATACTGTTCCAATTAGAAGAAGGAAGAAATTTCTACTCCTGGGGCTGGGGCTGTAGCTTGGTGTTAGAGTACTTTCCTGGCACGTGCAAGGCCCTGGATTCCGTCCCCAGTGCCATGAAAATGTCTCGTCCAGACACTGCTAAATATCTTCAGAGGGGAAAAATCATCCCATATTGACATTCACTCACTTAAGAGGTAAATAGTTCACCTAGAGTGAAGAAAAAATTTAAAAAACAATAGACAGTCACTAAACCCAAAATATATCCACAAAGGGTATGCCTGAGGAAGAAGAGGAATTATTACCTGATATAGAGATAGGCAACTCTCCCGTATTCAACATGATGCCTGTGGATTATTTAAACCAGTCTGCTGCACTGCTTAGTCCTCCTTCTTACTGAAAAAAATACTGGATTGGTGTCTGTAAGTAAAGAAAAAGAGAATCTGGCAACGCTAATAACTTTCCATTTGTTCTACCCCAAGTTAACTGTCTTGGCAGGGCAAATTTGACTTTAATCAGGGTGGAAGTGCCAGAAGAATTTAGGATGAACTCATCAAAATATTTAGTTACAATTTAATAATAGCTAAATGCTTTAGTTATTCACTGTTGTCAATTAGCTATCTTTCCTCACTATGAGCTACCGAGATAGATGTTTGAAGTTGGTAGTAAGGATAAAAGATGTTACAATTAAAAATAAAAACGAGAAAAAAGAGCCACAATGAGAACATATTTTTCTTCTGTGCACTTTGCAATGATTTTTGTGTGAAATTTAGATATTTTTTCACCTACGAAAAATAGGCAAATAGTTGTTTGACCTAGCAAAATTCTAGTAAAGAAAAAATGTTATTTTGTGTCATCCCATGCTTATAATTATCAATCAAACTTCATTAACATTTTTTCTGAAAGTTTTAACAAGTTTTTCATAGCCAGATAATATTGCTGCTATGTAAAGAAAAAAGGATAATTAATAATTTATTTTTCTTCACTCTTGAAAGCTTAAGGAAGAATACATTTTATTCTATAGTTTTTTTTTTCTTAGCTTCTATTTATTAGTAATTTCCATATGATGAAGTCCAGGTATTTTTCAGAGATTTTTTTTACTATCATAGACACCCAAAACACAATTTCATGTGCTTGTGCTTTATAAAACAGTGGATTATATATATTGCAAGTCCTGTTCATTTCAGTCCTCAACTAAATATTTATTGGACAGTTTTAGTACAGAAATTCCAATAAAAATATACAGACCGATCAGAGGGACCTATTAGTTCCCACTAAACACCATTTTGCATGTTTAATGACATCATCTACTTTGTTGTTTCATAAACCTAGTCTGACTCTGTCATTTTAAATTTATTTTCAGTCCTTTTTTGTTCCTTTTAAGCCATCTCCCAAATGAATCACATTAGAAATAACAGATAACTCAAGGTGATTTATGTGAAATACACAGATTGGGAATAATGTAGTCAGCCAGGTGATTAATTTTCAATGTAATAATTTGCTACTCTTTGAAAGATTCATTTTCTTAATAAATGTAGTTTTCTTTCTCTGTCAGTTTCGATCACATTCAACGTTTCTCTCTTGCAGTGTTTACCAGTGGTCTAAAATTCTCCATCATGAAATAAAATCACAGTTGTTTGGATTGTACCTTCTACTTCAGAAGATTTTTCTTTTTATTAAATGAATTGGTTTTTGTACAGTAGCGGTATTTACTTGTCACTGAATAAGCAAAATTTCTTTCCATTTTCCAAGTATGTCTTTAGATATACGTGTACATATGTAATGTATATTTTTGGATTTTTGCATTATCTCAATAGTTACAGAGTCTTAAAAATTTTCAAAATTGAACTTTGTCCAAGTGACAGTGTCTTTCCAGTGCAAAGAATACTATGAGGTTTTTATGATGAAATCAGTAATATATTTAACATTAACAGAATATTCAACAATCTAACTCAGGATCTAGGTTAGAGGTATACTTTGGATTTTCTTCCAGTATATAGTTAAGGAATATTCCTCTTAATAAAAAAGTGTTGACCCCTAACAATTTTCCCAAAAAGGACCTCAGAATTTTAATTGAACTAGAAAAAATCTGTCTTGTAGAAAAATTCAATTATATGTATCATATTTATCCTAACATTAGCATTAACTTTTGGGAGGATTTTTTGATATAATCATACGAATACTGTGTATAACATTATGACAACCAAATATCTCTTAACATAAAATATTTCTTAACATAAATATTTCTTAACATAAAAAACATTTTTAAATTTTACTTGAACTTTTATGAGACTAATATTCAGTAAACTCCTATTTATTACTTTTTCTTTTCTTGAGCAGCTTCCCGGGAGGTAGTGCATTAGAAACAATAACATCTGTGACTTATGCACATCGTTACATATTTTCTGATATCCTGGGGTACTCGGTTGACTGCAAGTTTAATTTTAAGTTACGAACAGAATTTTCGTTATGGAGGATTAAACTTTTATAGGGACAAATAGAAGAAACAATACAAATATCATTGTAGCAATACTGTTTTTAAGATATAATTTCATATTTCTGAATGCTTAGTCCTTAGAGTACTTGCAAAGCCTTAATGAGTGACGTTTTTGATGTTGAGAAACAACCCTAGTCTGTTCTTGACTCTGTTTTGTTTCAACCCAAAGCATAGTCTTCACTGTTGTACCCTTACTTGGATCATTTTGAGTATCATCTCTCTGGTGGGGACTTTGCCAGACACTTTGTCAATTTCATTTCTGTACTTTCTCAGTCCCACTGCACTTTGCTTAACCATGATTAATACCATATTTTGAACTGAAACTATCTTCTAGAAGACTATCCAGTGGCTTACTCTGCTAAGGTTATTTACCCTGAGTTTATGAAACATCCTTCTAATTCTTTGAGTAGTGTACAGCCCAGGAGATGTTTAAAGTTCTAGGGCATTCTCCTGGGAAGCCATCATCTCTTTGTCTTCCCTTACATTGAAGATTTTAATTGCCTCTGTGTTTCAATAACAATTACAACCTGTTCAGAAATTTCTTGTGCATGATTTGACAGCACAGGTTTTAATTTCTCACAAGCTTTTCTTAAGTAGGTTATATTTGATATTCAAATTTTCAGAGAAATTTCAATCTATACATTATGGGATAAATTTCTCATTTGTTTGCTTTGAAGCCATCAGTATTTTTACCTGATTCTGTATATTAAGCAAGCGGAGCTTTCCAATGTTTCCATTTTCCTTTGTGCCACCAATCTAACAATGTACTGACTTGGTTGCTTGATTTATTAGTGTGCATCAATCTAAATAAAATGTCTCCTGTTTTTTGGCATAAATTTAATTCAATTCCTATTCATTCTTGCTCAAATCCAATAAAGATTTTCTATTAAGATGGATTGTGCTAATGTGCAATTGTAATTCTTTCCCAAACATCTTGATCTTTCAGAACATGTGCTGAGAAAATTTTGAGCCCAAACATCACGTATCTATTTAAGGTAAAACTAATAAAATGTAAATTATTTTTCCCATGAAAAAGAAATAACTTTACTTAATAAAAGGGACCAAATTTCACCTTCTATATTCACGAGTCCTTCTGTCCTTCATCCCTGTTCTCTCCTTGTCATTTTGCTGGGGCTCTACTTTTTGCTTATTCTCTCCTCGTGCCCTCTTTTTCTTATACATCTTATACAGTATTAATTGTATTGACTAACAGTATTAGTTTTCTACTACTGTATAACAAATACCAAAAAACCCAATGGGTTAAAACAATACTCATTTATTAAATTACTGTTCTATAGGTGTGAAGTTCCTGGACCTCACCTGGGCTCCTTGCTTCAGGTCTCACAGGCTGAATTCAAGGTGTCAGCAGGACCCACCTTTTACCTGGAGGCTCTGGAGAAAATGCTTATTCAGTTGTTGGCAAAGTCCATTTCCTTGGGGTTGTAGGACTAAAGTTTTCTTGTTGGCAGTCAGCTGTGGGCCACTGCTTCTAAGTGTCATATTCCTTCTCACGTGTTCCCCCCTCCCAACTGCATGTAGAAGCCTTTTCATGCTTCACTTCTTTCTGATACCCCCTTTGCTTACAAACTGTAGAATATTATCTGCTTTTAAAGAAAACACAGGATGAGATTAGTTCCACCTAGATAATCTCTCTTGCCATATAAAGGAACATACAGGAGTGATAACTCGTATTTACATGTTCTACTCACATGCAAAGGCAGGAGATTATAGAAGGGTGAGAGTCATTGGACTTCATTCTTAGAATTTTGCCTACCTTACTAAGCCATTATCATGGGAAGCTTTCCAGTACCTTTTGTGTGGTTTTGATTGATACTAGCAGCACTGAAATATACTGCACTGTGCAACCCAAAACACACACGTGCACACACACACACTCTGAAATAAGTGTTATTCTTTGTTCAATATATTGTGTTATTTTTAATTCTATTCCATTTAATTATAAAATGTATTATAAAACCAACAAACATTTTTCTTTGTTTTTTTTTTAACCACATTGGGAAATATAGTCACTTTTGTTTCCTTTTTTGGAAACCCATATATATTTTTTGATATTCTGCAAAACTGATCAATCAGAATTGGGAAGGGGGTCACATTTGAAATGATTTATCTACTATTTTTAATACTAATTTACCCAGTTCTCCTTTTAACATCACGTCTTTGTGCACTCAGAATTAGTTTTAATGTGAAAGAGGCTCGGGAATTCAATTTGCAGTCACATCTATTGTTACATTGGTAGGAATATTTTATTGTCAGTGTCCACCAATCTAAATTACCATTTATAGTAGTTATTATGGTTGTCACTAGATGGCAGCTCTAAAATGTGTTAGCCAAAATGAAAGGTGGCCACAGAAGGAAGTTTATTAGAATTTTACCTCAGATATTCTATGCATTCTTATGATTAACAATAAAATAAATAGTACTGTGGTATAGTTTAAAACATTTAATGTCATCTCATTTTCCTTTAGAAAGATTACAGCGTTTTTTTGCTTTTGCTTTAAGCTATGACTTTTTGCTGTTCTCATTACTAAGCTGTAACTCTATAAGTGGCTTTGATCTGCTAGACTTGGGAATGAAATATAATTCTTTTACCAATAACCTGTAACCTGCTGAAAAATTGGCACAGCATAAGTCCTTCAGTTCCTGGTTGATTGTTAACTTTCCCCCAAAGCTGTATTTGACCAATTAATGTAAAACTCCCTCAGAGCATCCTGCCTTTTCCCTTTTTATCAGTGACCATAATCTCTGACACTATGGAACTGATATGGTTATTTGCCTAAGGCTATTATACACACCAGACTTCATTCTCTATACAGAAAATCCCTGTCATTATGTCTCCATTACCTAGCACAGTGCATGACACACAGAAGGCCCTTGATGAGGGTTTATTCAATAAATTAATGATGAATATGAGTGTATATTCTTTTTTTTTCCTTATCAACTGCTTTCTGTTAGAGACCTTGCTAACATTTAGGCACATGTGAGCTTTCTTTTGAGTGATACCAAGGCAAAATAATTCACTGTTATCATTCAGGTTACTGTCAATTAAATGGAAGGCAAGGACACACAAGTATACTTTGAAAATTTACCTCTACAATATTTTATTTTATTTCTATTTATTATTTTTTCTTCTATAATATTTTAAATGAAAATATTGATTTTGAAAAATCTTCCTATACTTATATTTTTATGGAGGAAAATAAAAAATATCAAGCAACTAGTTAATGTGTTTTTTCTTGAGCTATTTTTTCTATGTTCCATCTGATTTCATATGTCTGCCAGTTCCCTCATTAAAATCGAAGGTTGCTGCTACAGATATTAGAATATTGCATTTCTTATGATTCAGCTATGAATTTCTTGGCAAGGAGGGCATGAGTCTACAGATTTGAAAGAATATATAATATGAGCATAATAAATGGCTCCTTTATTTCATTCTAGCAGTTTGCACTGGCAGGTGATTTTGTACTCATTCATATTTTTTATTTTGTAATAACATAACTAATGTAATGAAGCATTAGATTATCCCTTGAAGTGGAATATGAATCATGCCTAAGTGTAAATAGTGCTGACATACCAATTTAAATTATTATGAATAGAGGTGAAGGTATGTAATTCTACCTGCCTTTGTTAATAATAAACATTTTATCATGTTCTAAGTTTTGATGGACATAATATACTTTCCCTAATTCACTAGCTCTTCATTTTGTTATTGTTATTTTATTTGAATAGCAAACACCTTGCTGAAATAGAAGCCTCAAGATTGTTTTGCAGATGAGTTTTTTTGTTTTTTGGTTTCTTTCGGTACCGGGACTCGAACTCAGGACCTAGCACTTGCCAGGCAGGTGCTTGCACCTCTGAGCTATATCCCCGGCCCTGCAGATGAGTTTTGAGTCAATATAAAGACTTTAAATAGATGGGACATGCTCATTTCTTCCACACATGGCTCTCCTGATTTTTCTAAGCTTAAATGTAAAAATGACATGTATTTGACTCTTTTAAGCTTATTTCAAGATAAGTGCAAAAAAACCCTACAAAAATAGGTTTGAATAAATATATTCCCCAATTGGCTTTATCCTCTTTATATTCACCTGGATTGTACTACCATCCTGAGCTGAAATCTGTCACTTTGGGCAATTTAGTCAAGAGAAAAGTAGTAATTAAACAGTCACATATAATTGAAATATAATTTTATGAAATAAAAATATTACATGGTAATTGTTTAACATTTAACCCATTCAGTTTATTATATTCAAGATTCTAATATGTGTCCAGGCTTTTTTAGCGTTTATTAAAAATAAACAAAAGATTTCAATTACTACCATATAGAGAGAAATAATATAAACTGTCAATGACAGGAGCCATTCTAACTTCAACCCTCCAAAAAACTTGAAGAACTATTTATTCTTAAAACATTAACTGAGTAAAACTTAAGAGCTATTTTAGGGTGCCTACTGTGTGCCTGCTTAGAAAATGGTAATGTGGTAGAAACTCAATTTCTACTCAAAATATCTTTGTAGAAATTTAGAACATAATATTTAGAAATTTAAAACTTACATCATATTTATAAAGTTTATTAAAACTATGTTGTATCATGAGACTATAAAATCTAATGATCTAAATGTCACTTAAAAAACTACAGAAAAGGGGCCGGTGAGATGGCTCAGCAGCGTAAGTGCCTGCCTGGCAATCGCGAGGGCCCGAGTTCGACTCCCGGAACCCACATACGAAAAAAGGGCCGGTGATATCGCTCAGTGGCACGGGCGCCTGCTGGCGTGCGAGGTGCTGAGGTCGACCCTTGGTACCCGCACACAAAAAAAAAAACTACAGAAAAGATCTGTCTCCCCATTTCCTATCTGTTCTGCAAACACACACTAAAGATAATAACTAAAAAAACTACAGAAAAGGTCATCAACTTGAAAGCATGTGCTTGTTTAGCTAGCCATTGTGATTGGTTATTATTTTTTCTTGAATGGATTGCCAAAAATTGTAGGTACCTGATCAGGATGGCTACAATGCAGTCTATTAAAGAAGTGAAGTTGACTGGAGAGTGTATTTATATTGAATCTACTATCGAAGAGCTATTTCTTCACTAAAAGAAGTAATTTCCCCTTTCATAGGCCATTTATTCCCTTCCTACCATTCATGACTCAAGTGACTTTCTTTCCCTATACATATAAATTCTCAGGGTGCTTGGGAATCTGTCCCATTTGAAAGTTATGGAAAATCTACTAATTTCAGTTTTAGTCCAGTAGAAATGCAGTCATCTCAGTCTTTCAGAAGTTAACTTCGCATTTTTTCTAAGGTAACACTGTCCACAGAATTGTATTATAACCATTTCTGTCTCTCCCATACTTCAATGAAGACAAAGTAAAATATCTAGGTAAAATAAATTTTTTTTTGTGGGTACTCGGGGTCGACCTCAGGACCTCGCACACCAGCAGGCGCCCGTGCCGCTGAGCGATATCACCGGCCCTTTTTTCATATGTGGGTTGCAGGAGTCAAACTCGGGCCCTCGCGCTTGCCAGGCAGGCACTTACGCTGCTGAGCCATCTCACCAGCCCAGTAAAATAAATTTAAAAGAAATTTTTAAGGTCAGTTGTTTCATTAAGAATATATTTTGTTAGAGTTGCATGTGGGGGGGAAGTAATATTAATTAAAACATCTTGATAACTAATCATGTTACTCTGAACACAATTTCAAAATAATCAGATAATTCTATTGATAAATTTTAGGAAATTCATCTACTCATGAAGTCAACATATTTCTTCATTTTAACATTTTTCAGTCCTTTAGCTTTTTACAGGGTAATTTCTGTATATCAGATTTTTACTCATACATCAAATTAAACAATGGCACAGAAGAAATTAAACGAGTTGCCCAAAGATGCATAACTACAAAGTGAATGTTAGACTCAGTTGTCCATCTTTGGGCTCCAAAACTCTGTGCTCCTTCAAATCCAAAATGCTTTTGTCATTGTTTAATAATAAAGTCAACCTATTTCATTACTGTATATACCTTATTTGGAAGATTTGGAGACAAATTGTTTGTTTCCTGACTCAAAAGATTTAGTATCATTCAACTTCACAGGTAGTGGACAAAAGCCTTTCGATAGGTACTTAACTATATTCCTAGATGGAGAAGACATTATTTGGTAACCCTTAAACTATAGTCAAATATTTGTATTGTCTCCAATAAGTTTCTGCTTAGCTGAGTGTAGAGGTGCATCCCTGCAATCCTACTACTCTAGGTCCTCCTGTGGCAGGAGGACCACAAGTCTGAGCCCAGCCTGGACATCTCAGTTTCTGCTTTCAAAACAACCAGTACAACCAAACAGTGTTAGCAATATCAAAGAGAATGTAATCTTTCGAATCACTTGAGTTAATCTTCGTGAGTCAAAGCTGAAAATTATCTCCCACTGCTTTTTTTTTTTTTTTGTACCGGGAATCGATCCCATTGCTTTTAAAAACCTTTCTAGTGGAGTTTTGTTCTGCCTGCAATTGTGTCGATCATCCTAATTTATAAACTATATTAAAATAATAATCTGGGATATTGGTCAGTGGGATTATTTCTGTACTACTTGTTCAAATAAATAAACTAGTATGTTTTTCTACAGAACAAAATTTCCTTCTTTAAAGTCTTACTGTAGTCAAGGAAGTGTTAATTGTATCTAAAATCACTTTGTCCCACTGCTATTGTTGTGAATAAATTAAATGATCAAGAAAGCAAGTGGGAGATTTAACCAAGTTTTTGTATAAACAACTTATGTTTGAGAATAGTCCCGCCAGCTCATTCTTGCCAGTTTGTCCCTGAAACAGCTCACACAATAGAAGCACGTGGAGCCTGCAGACATCTAGGAATTAATACAGATTTGGGGACAAGAAGTTCCTTTGCCTTTCTTCCTTTTTTCTGTCCTTCCTTTTCTTCTTCTCCTTCATTTTTTTCTTTCTTTTTTTGCCTGCCTTTATTGCAGGACATCTTTCTTTGAATATTTGAAGAGCCATGTGTTCAGGAATGAATTCCAAAGTAGTTTTCTACTGGATTCATTTTGTAGTCTATGATACTTACTTCAGTCTCTTTCACTGAAAAAGAGATTATGAGTCAACTGTACTAAAAGTTATATGCAGACTGGGGAGACTCATCACTTGTGACTCTGAGTGGCCCTTTGCCGTCAGTAAGGCTCGAGGTCAATTGACTGGAAAGGGAACAGAAGACTGGCTTCTAGCTGCCAGTCTTGGCACTAACAAAAATTAACAGCAGGACACTGAATGAGTCATTTAGCTCTTCTGAATCAGTTTTCTTAACTATCAAAACAGGAAGCTGGATGATCTTCAAGTGTCTCCTTTCTTCATCTTCCCCAAAAGGATGTTTATTTAACACAGAAACTGTCAGTTATGTGTTCAGTTTGGAACTTTTATAGTCTCTCATGGGAATCAAAGAATAACTGCAGTGTGTAGCAGTACGGAGTGACAAAGTGTAGACACTGGACTGCAACAAATCTGACACAGAATCCTGCTCTACCACTTACTAGCTGTATGTAGTAATTTAAAACTCCAACTTAAATTTAAATCTAGTATTGCATTGCTGATTGTTGGCATAGTAAATATTAAATGAGAAAAGCTATATAGAGTAATAAATTAGTGCATGAGAACAATTATGATGTATTTCCTTTTTCCTGTTCTTTTGTATCTTGAGCAATTTCTACAGGGATAACTCAGTCCAGAAGATTGTTTAATCTTCTCCCTATTTGTCTTATGGTGACAGACGGTGTCTTAGATAGTAACACTTCCCAGGGTATACCACAATGACAGACTCGGAGGCATTATTTTCATAAAGTCCTATTTGAACACATTATTTAATGCCAGAATACAAAGTATCAAGCCAAAATATTGTAGGAGACTAATGAATAAGTTTCCAGAAACACTGGCATGAATTTGGTGCTTGATTCATGAATATAACTTCCTAGTATTTGACAAGTTAATTGCAATGACCATTTAGAATAATTTCTGGCTTTCTCTGAGTAACAGATGTTTTGTGGATTCTGTTGAATTTAGTATGAAGATATTATGTTACCATCTTGTCCATTTTGGCTTTCATTTATTTAGTTGTTTCTCTATATAGTTTTAATTTTAGTAACTTAAAATAAGATTTAAAACTCAAAGAATTTTTCTTATATTAACAAGTATTGTAATCATTTATGATTTCATTTTAGAACCCCAAAGCCAGAGATATTAGGAAAAATTAAGTCTGAATAGAGAACAGCAATGAATATAAAATCACCAATATGTTAGGCAGTTACTTTAGGAAATGAGATAATTTACCAAATGTAGATTACATAACTTTCATTCTTTTACCTATACAACAGATGAGTAAAATTTGAAAACATTTTGAAATTATAACAGTTTGTTTTATGATTAAATCTCATTTAAGAAAAAATTGATGATTGATGGAAAGAACAAAAACAGGGGTGTATGCTTTATTCAGTTATGTATCCAAAATGTCTAGAATATTGCCAAGCACATAGTAGGCATTAAATGAATGTATTGGATAAGTGAACAATTCCATGATGAACATGTAAACACTTTGCCGATACTCTCTTCCTAAATGTGCGATCCCCAGAATGTTCTTTTAGAATATTAACCTTGTCATTTCCAAGGAAAAATAGCTTTACTTCTTTGAACCTCACAATTTTGTTTTTCTGTAAAGTGAGTTTCTGTTAAAATGAGGTGAAGCAAATTATCACAATGCCTGGCATATAGTAAGTACTCAATGAATTCTCTATTGAATTATTTCAAATCATTTCACATTACTTGACCATGCATTTCTAAAAATTGTGGGTAGATTCTTACAAAACCACAGTGCTATGATCACACCTACTGGATTTTATTTCATAGCAGTACCTGAATTTTAAAAAGGAGAGTTGTATATCTTAAAACTAGGAAGTGTTATTTATAATGTGAGGAAATATGGCATTTTTTGGCAGTTTTTAATACATACTATTACAAGTTAACATCTCCACCTATTATTGACTATTTAAAGAACAAATGCTCATGTTGATGCATATAATATATTTTTATTGCACACATGTAAAATTGAGTCAGAATTATGTGCAGTTTTGAAAGGTAAAGCATTATTTGAATGTTATTTCTGTGATCTCATGAAATATAGGGTTCCTGAAATGAGACAAAAGAATAAAATATTCTTGTTAACTTATTTCCCTGCATAATTTAGAAGGTTTGTAAAATCACATGTGAGGCAAAGGCGTTGCCTTGTACCTAAGTGGTGATTTGTGCTGAATACATTTTCCTTTATAATTTCCAGAGTGAACAGAGGTTTCCAATGAGAAATGAATAATACATTTAATCAAAGCTGCTTTTCAATATATTTAGCCACTGATACTGCAAATTAGGCCCAGTCATGCATAATGGAACCAGTTGTCCTGAAAGATATTTAAGACCATTGCCAAATTAGAGCTACTGCCTATACTAAGTAATCACTATTTTGCCCTCCCCTGGAGAGCATAGATGAGAGAGTTTAAGGTGTCATAAACGGTTGTTAAGTAGAGAAGGTGGTACCGACAAAAAGACTTTCATAAATTCTTACTGGAAACATGCTTTACCGGAGGACCATTTTTCTCAAGATTCATTTCATAACATCCACTGGGGAGAAAGTCATCAAAGAAGAAAGATGTCTATATAGTTTTATATTAAGAAAGACTAACTTTTTGATGAGGAAACTACAGCATTTTCACTTTAGGAGAGGATTAAAATAATGATTTTTGCTTTGCTTCCTTTCGTTTTTAACAACTGGCCAGGTGGCACATTAAGGTGTTAATAAACACCAGACTAGGCATACAATAATGAAGACTTGTATATTTGAGAAAAACCTGTAGCATTCAGGTTATGCTACACAACCTGAAAGCATATCTGATTTGTAATCATAATTTCTCTTGAAAACTTTTAAACATACACCACTCCAGTTTAATAATTATTAAAGTTTTAGGGGCCAGTGAGATAGCTCAGCAGCATAAGCACCTGCCTGGCAAGTGCGAGGTCCTGAGTTCGACTCCCGGTACTCACATACGAGAAAAGGGCCGGTGATATCGCTCAGTGGCACGGGGGCCTGCTGGCACGCGAGGTCCTGAGTTCAACCCCCGGTACCCACACACACACAAAAATAATAATTATTTTTAATGTTTTAAAACTCTTGATTAAGCTAAACTTTTTCCTTCCTATTCTATTTGTTGAATTAGTTTCAAATCATTTCACATGACTAAAGCATGCATTTATAAAATTATGGGTATATTCTTACAAAACCACAGTGCAATTATCACACCTAACAATTTTAAGAATGATTCCTTAATGTTATCTTACACCCCAGTCCATAATCAGATTTTCTCAGTTGTCTTAAAAACATCATTTTATTTTTTTTTTCTTTTTAAAGTTAACTTTGGATGAAACTGTAGAACATGTTGACATTTTAGCAAAATTGCCTACAGTTGGCCTGTGTTATAGAATGAGTCTGTGTGACAGGAAACTACATCTCTACTGCACTCGAGTGGGTGGAACAATCGTGACTGACTATGTATAGAATAATCTTGGAGTGAGATGTAAAAAAAAGTGTTGCTGTTATGAAGCATCTGTTATTTCATAAATGAGTTATTTTTTCCAAGCTTTTAGCAATCAATATTTCATTGATTTTTTTATGTTAGGTAAGTTATTTCTTCCACTTGAAAAACATGAATGAAGATATTCAATAACACAAAAAGATTTGGTTCATCATAAAATGATTTCAATTTATGAAAGTATGGTGATTTAGAGGATCATAATAATAAAATTTGTGTATTTGTAGCACATTTCATTTTCTGCCCCCAACACACATGCACGTGCATGAATGAACATGCACACACACAAAAACTCATACCTTGAGGTCATGAGCAAAAGGATTCGACGATTTCTGCTGCTTTGATGTTCTTGAGAAATTTTATTTGTAAATTACATAGCAGGTACTCTGAGAGGATAATTAGCAGAATTTCTGTAAAACAAGTCAGAAAATTTGAAAAAATGAAAAATATATTACTTGTCATTTATAATCTGGTATTTTAACTTCAATCACAGGGAAGGGAGTTATAAAATAGTCATTTCTGGTCAGGTGGGATGGTGCACGCCTGTAATCCCAGCTACTCAAGAGGCTAAGGCAGGAGGATTGTGAGTTTGAGGCCAGTCTGGGCAATTTAGTGAGGCCCTGTCTCAAAATAAAGGAGGAAGGAAGGGAGGGAGGAAGGAGGAAGGGAGGGAGGAAGGAGGAAGGGAGGGAAAAAGTACTGGGATGTAGCTCAGAAATAGAGTGCTTGCCTAGCATGAGTGTGGCCCTTGACTCAATCCCTAGTATGAAAAGACATATCTATTTCTCTAAATGTTGACATCATTTGAACTGATGTGAAATTTATGAAAGTACTGCAAAAATTAGAGTATTTTTAAAATTATCATACTGAATTTCTATTTTTCTACATAAATCAATGAAACGGTAGTAGAGTATACCAAGCAATAGTGAGAATCTAGCTAAGCATTAAACTACTGAAACAAAGTCAGGCTTTAGATTTCCACAAAATTCTCCATTATTTCTTGCACTTCAGCCTTCTGTAAGAATTCTAGGTATAAGTTTTTTTTAAAATCAGAAAATCAAATAAATTTTTTTGTCTTAAATATTTTATTAGGCTGAATGATCTTCTGTTCAGAATAATATATGTATATATGGTTCATCTATGGAAGTAGACAGAAGAGATGGCGCGGAATGCATTTACATTATTTTGAGGGATATGTAGGCTTCACTGTGAAAATTCTCAAAAGTTACTTTCACGCTCCTTTCAGGTTGAGGCTTTTCATGTGAATGTCATGCTTTCTTTACTCTCAATTGATAATAACAAGTAGAATCTAATTTTAACCAGACTTACTTATTTAAAAGTATCCTCTTTGTAAAATAGCACAGAATAATGTTAAGCATTTATAAATTAAACTTGACCACAGCATTTGAGAGCAAGAAGGGGTACAGGTCTTCTACAGTAACTTTTAAATATCATGGATGAAAACGATGAGACCCAAAGAGGTTTAGTGACTAACAAGCCACACATCAACTAGTGATAAAGTCAAGAGTAAACCTGGCCTCTTACAGTCTAGTCTAATGATCTGTATCCTATATGAAACATATTTAACATCTGGGCTAAGTGCTGAATGATACCAGAATGAATTATGCACTATTTAAATTATGAATTAATCAAAGCTATTAATTTTGATTTTGACTCAGTTTTCTGTATTTGTGACATGTTTTAGTTTTGCATTATTGATGTTATTTACAAATATTACTGAATCATAGTGAGCTATATATATTTCATAGTAATAAGTTATAAAACAGTTGTAAGGATTGCTTTTCTTCAGGTGGGATTGCAAAACCAGAAATAGACTGAACCTTTAGTTCCAAAGTAGCTTTTGTGCTTGTTTCTCTCCCTTTTATATAGGAGTTTCTGAAGCTGTGAAACAAGAACTGTTGGAGAGATGAGGAGTTAAGAGTTCATTCGGATGTCCAGATGTATCCAAGTATCCAGTTATTTGGCAATAAATACATCTGGGCAACTGATTGAACTTTTCGCTTTTCGTGACTCACCTGGAACCCTCTACAACCTGAAGGGCCTGCTAGATAGTCCAAGTCTGTGATCTCTTACTTACACGAGCTGGGAAGTGGGAGCTGCCTATGGGTGAGGAGATGCCATTGTAAATGTAAGTGGGAATGCGTTTTAGTATGGAGCTAAATCTAACTGTGAATATCTTAGCAAGATAAGGCATTTTCTTTTCTAGTTTGCAAAAGTAAAATCAAACTAACAGAATATTTTCTATTATTCCTAGTTTTGACACTTGCCATGTGCCTCCTCACCAGTATAAGCTAACTGTATTTTTATTGTGATTGAGAATAGCTCACAAGTGCTGGCTAATATCTTTCAAATATTATAGTATTTTAAGTATCTATAGCCTCAAGCTGGCTACATATGAATATGGGTCCATCTAATGTATTTCCCCCAGCCATCCTTTATCCTGTTATGCAATTTCATCTTATTCACCACAGTCATCACTGTCAGAAAATATCCTATTTTTTTTTGCATGTTTATTGCCTCTTTCTCCAGCTAGAATGTAAGCTCCATGGGAGCAGGGATCTTGTCTACCGTGTTTACCACAACATGCTCAGCATTTGGTGTAGTGCCCAGCACATAAGGCATTCAATAAATATCTGGATACATGAAAATGCTGTTACACAGTTTTTGGTCTTGCAGATCAGCTGGAGTTGGTCTCCAACAAAGAAAGTTAATATATGGGTTCTCTATAAGCTCCGCTCTTTAAAAACCTTCAGTTTACTTTGTATGTAGATATTTACTTCTGCTACCACCTATTGAGAAAGCAGGTTAAAATCACTGGGCACGTTGCCCATTAAGACAGATTCTCTTGTCTGTTACTACCAACATGGCGTGATCTGCAGTAACTACTTTAACTATTAATTTGAAAGCTGTTTCTGAAATGCTATTTTAAGTAAATGGAACAGGTCTCACATTTTAGGTAAATGGAACCAAACAAACAAAATCTCTCACAAAACATGTCAAGCAGAAGAATTTGATAAATACAAATAAAGAGAAAATGTTTCATGTTCATTCCAAGTACAGGAAGAACAGTTAATTTGTCTCAACATCCTCTTGCATCATGTGGAGGGGCATGAAATTATTGGCACTAGAGTTGCCTTCAATTTGAATAACCGTGTTGTTATTAAGAGATCTAATAATGGCTTGGTGAGACCCAGAATCCCATCCAGTTAATGGTACCCTCTTTCACTTTCTTTTTTTTTCCTCTTTTTCTCCCATTCTCCTCCCCTCTCTTCAACCCCCTCCTTCCCTCCTTATTTACAAAGCTTTGTTTCCATTTTATGCTGTTTTTTCTCATTTTTTTTTCTTTTCCTTTCCATCCCTCCCTCCAATTTCCCTTTCCCCTAACTTTCTATTTCACAATATCTATTCTACATTTTGGTCCCTCCTTAACTTTTTTTTTTTTTTTTTTTTTGTGGGTACCGGTGGTCGACCTCAGGACCTCGCACACCAGCAGGCACCCATGTGGCTGAGCGATATCACCGGCCCTTTTTTCGTATGTGGGTTCCGGGAGTTGAACTCGGGCCCTCGTGCTTGCCAGGCAGGTGCTTACGCCACTGAGCCATCTCACCAGCCCCCTCCTTCACTTTCAAGAGTCTCAGTTTGGAGAAGAAATTGTAAAATCATTCAATTTATATAACGACATAACCAGAACTGTTCGATTTTCCTATAACACACTATTGAGCAGTATCAGGACCAAAGCACTGTATTAACTGGCTGCTACTATCATGGTGTCCTGTCCTATAGATCCAGTACTTGACATAGTAAGGAATTTAACTTCCGTTAAAGTCTATTAGTCCACTGAGTCTTTTGGTGAAATATAAAATAACATTTTCTGATGGAGCAGATTGCTGAACAGCAGAAGATTATGAAATTGCCTCTCCTGAAGGTTGCTGTAAAGAACATCAACTGTCAAACTTCTTGAAGTGGCTTCTTGAAGTGGCCTGTCTGAAGACAAGGCACTAAATTATTTGATTACTTATGATTTTTCAGTTCTAAGAGTTCTGTGAATTCAAAATTGTAGAATAAATCGAGGGCTTATTGTAGAAGATAGAAGGAAGGTTAGAGATTATTCATCTTCGTAGGATACAATTCCAAATGAATTTATCGTATTGAAAATCCTGCATTTACTACTGGAAGAGCAGTCTTTAATTTCACTGATTATAATAACTAGAAAATGTCCATCAAAATAATAGCTATCTAATGTGACTATGTTTGGCACAGGTGAATTTTTAGTATGACACCTGTGTGCTTTATGAGAAAATCTCTAGAGTACATTTGAAGTTGAAAGAGTACATCTACAGTATCCATTAGTCTTCAGGATAATTTTGAATTAAAAGAGTAGTCCCCAAATCACTTGTCATGAATATGTGCTGCATTAATAGCACCTTCCCAGGGCTAATCTGAATATTTGTGACTAATTGATATTTTTATTTAACCATCTGCTAAAAGCTCAGGGGGTATAATAACTAAGAGGAATATTTTGTATTTTGAGTCCATAATTTCTGAACAATAAAACTGACAAAGTCAAATCTGTATGTGTAATATCACATATTCAGTTCTTATGTGCTTTATTATAAAAAGTCAGACAGGAATCACCTGTTGATTCCATATTCTAATTTTTATAAACATGCACTGACAGATGTGGTCTCTTCAGTATGAGAAGAAATAATCCACTACATCACCACTATGATCATGAAATTGCCAGAAATCTATCTTAAACTATGTATTTTCATGACTTTATCCATGTTCCCTAATTTTTGTTAAAATATCAGTAGAAATGCTGGCATTTTATCTTTAGATTATTAATAGTGTGTTTGAACAAACTTGAGAAAGAAAGAATGAAAAGTATTTTGAGAACAGAAAATGTGATTGAAAAGTGACCAATCTTTCTTCAGTGTCAAAATGTGGAAAAGGTAAAGGTCAGGATGAATTATAAATGGCTAGCTTTAGAGGATGCAAGGAAATACCCACAGTTTTCAGTAAAGTTGTGACTTTTAACATTTCCAAACATAATTTGAGCAAAACTACTATTCTTCTTTTATCCTTAGGTAGGATCTTTTGACTTTACACCTTTAATCTCTTCAAGTTTTTCCAGTTCCCTTTCCTTTAATTAGCCAATTACTTTGTACTCAAAACTTGGCTAATGAATATGGAATGGAAGGCACATCTATATGGCTCCTCTACTCAAAAATTTGTCTTTAATACAAAACCCTTAAGGCCATGTTGCTACTAGCTTTTATTCCCTGCAATGCTTTAACTTTTTTTTCATTATTTTGATTTACAAGATGAATATTGATTATGGCTTTTAAGGATTTTTGTGAATAATATTGATTTTGATAGTTTGAAGTTTATTTTTGAATATCCGGTGAAGATACTATTTTGTTTCAATTGTTATCAAGTGTTCACACTGTTTTTGTTGATATATGCTAATGACACAGGTTAAGTACATAGAGTCCACAAGCATCATTTTCATATAATGTTCAGGTATGGGTTTGTGCTTAAATTTTCATACCATAAAGGTTAGTCTATAATATTTTGTGTAAAATTATAATACTAAAAACTATGTGGAAACTAATATTTGAATCCACAAGCATCATTTTCATATAATGCTCAGGTACGTGTTTGTGCTTAAATTTTCATACCATAAAGGTTAGTCTATAATATTTTGTGTAAAATTATACTACTGAAAACTATATGGAAACTAATATTTGTTCACCTTTGTGACTTAGCAAGTGTAGCTACTGTTATTTTTGCCTGAATATCTTACAGTTCTTTAGAAATAGCATGAAAATATTTGTGATTTATGCTGTAGAAGAAATGAGATGAGCTATCTACTTACTGATTCTAAACTTATTTCTGATTTTCTTTTAATATTGTAGATAGCTAATTTTTTTTGCTATTCAATCTTTTTCTGTACTTAAAACCATATATATAAATATATATGTACACACATATGTCAGTATGGGTATATATAAACACTTAGATTGTTACATGTTCAAATATAGTTGCTATAAAAGCCCTGTAAATTCTCATTAAAAATTAATCAATTCTGTTAGTTTTTACACTACTGATTTTCTTTTACTTTTATAAAATAAATTTTCTCAAATTTAAATACTTAAATTCACAGGTATTCTTTTTGTTTTTGCATAACTCTGATAACTCTGTTATGAAAGATTAGTGGAGTCTGAGAGCTGTGCAGATCAGAATTTTAGAGTTTTGTGTCATCTTAATAATTGATCTTATCCAAGGCTTAAGAGATTGTTGCATCCCTTTCCCTTTTTGTAGAATTACAGAACATTTCTGTTTTTTTTTTTTGGGGGGTACAGGGGATTGAACCCAGGACCTTCACACTGAGTTGCATTCTCATCCTTTTCATATTTTATTTTATGATAGGATCTTGCTAAGCCCCTGAATCATTCAGGTTGAGCTACAACTTTCCATCCTCCTACCTCACCCTCCCAGCATGCTGGGATTACAGATAGGTTCCATTACACTCAGCAACAGAACATTTCTTATTGCAAAATATCACCATACTGACCTAGCCACTTGAAGAATCATACTATGAAGTTTAATTTATGTTACATGATTTATATAGTTGATTCTTATTATATTGCTAAACTTCTAGTTTAGGGGCATTTTCTATCAGATTTAGTCAATTTTAAAAGAATACAAGCTTTGCCAGGTATTCTGGCACACAACCCTAATTCCAGCACTCTAGGAGACTGAGGCAGGAAGGAAGTTCGCAAGTTTGAACCCAACTCAAGAGACTTACCAAGACCTTGTCTAAAAATTTAAAAATACGTAAAGAACTTGAGGATGTCGCTCAGTGTGAAGGCCCTGAACTCAAACTTCAGTAAGTACCCAAACAAACAAACAAATAAATAACGGAATGCAAATTTTTAGCTAAATTTATAGCTTGGTGGTGGAACACTAAGCTAGTATATGTGAAGCCCTGGGTTTGATTCTCACTACCACTAAAACAATTTAAAAATAAACAAAAGAATGCAAATTTTACCAGCACAGGAAGACATAATTTTGCCCTCAAATTATTTTAGTTAATAAATTGGAGATCTCTGTACATAATAGATTTTGTGATTATTGTTCTTCTCAATGATATGAGAACTTAGAAAAATGAATATTTGTTGTTTAACATTTCTGTCTATGTTTCTCAGGAAAATACACATATAGAAACCTGACCCAGTGAATTGTTAAGATAATATAATATTTTGAGTTATAATAATGGGATTCTACCATGGCTGAGAATGTGGATAATAGAGTGTTTAATAAGATGATCACTATATCTTGCTATGGCAAATACAATTCCAATTGTTACATTACAATTTATTGGAGTACAGTGCATTTGCCATTTCTTCAAATCTTTTAAATTATATTAATCTTTGGGTGCTTGACAAATATTGAAAGTAATGTTATGGCTTCTTTTAGCACAAGAAAAGGGAAAGATTTTGATATTTATTGAGGGCTAAGGAGAAAAAAGATAAAGGATATTGATATTTATTGGTCTCTTTTATATTTTTTCCTGTCCTTTACTTCCAGACCTTCCAGGAAAAGGGACTTATGTGTTGTCTGGCAGGATCTTGTGACCTAATATTCTGGCTGATATCACTCTCTTCCATAAAATGTTTTTAGTTCCTGGGAGGCCATATTTTATGTATTATCGTGGTAAGGGGATGATTTTGAGATACATTTTTGTGTACATAGTACTAATAGAATTGAATAGTGAAAGTTGAGAATAAAAAGAGGAAATAATAAATTGATAGCTTGGGTGACTAGATGAATAGTGCTATTAAATGAGATGGGAAACAGAGAGGTACAGTTTGTTCTTGTGATATTTTACTTTCAAATTTCTAAAGGAGCTAG
Source organism: Erethizon dorsatum (assembly GCA_028451465.1). Lineage (NCBI taxonomy): Eukaryota > Metazoa > Chordata > Mammalia > Rodentia > Erethizontidae > Erethizon > Erethizon dorsatum. The sequence goes on from CM051842.1 coordinate 100,535,384, forward strand.
AAAATGCCAGAGAAAAATTATCAAGACAAATTTTTATTATCATATTCCTTGAAGATAATTACAAACTGACAAAATGGATCATCTTTCAATAGCATGCCATATTCTCAAGCTAGGTATCTCTCTCTCTCTCTCACACGCACACACACACACACACACACACACACACACACACAGATATCCCCAAATTCTTCTTTTTATTTTCTATTTTTTATTATTAGTATATATTTGTGTACATAATAATTACATTCATCTTGGGAAATTGGTACATATACACGTCACATCTTGATCATTTTCAGGTTCTTCTCATTGACAGCCCAGTGTGAGCAAACTTCAGAGCATCACATACCTGATTCTTGGAACAGTTTTATAACGCAGAAGCGAATATGGTTGGATGTTTAGTGTGGGAAAAGAATGCAATCAAAAAGTGAAATAGAAAATATAGAAAAAGTGAAAGAGAGAACAGAGAAGCCTAAACACTCTATTCCCAGTAAGGATCTCTAAGCAGAAAAACCAAAGGATCTTTATGTTAGTTACTAGAATCCACACTGACTAGTTCTTCAGTGTCAGTGTAAAGATCAATAGTGAGTGACCTTTTTCACTCCATAAAGATGTATTTCCACAGTGAGAGAAAGAGAAATTCTCAGCAAATTTGATCCACTCTACTCTTGACCATCACATTACCATACCAAAGATACTGAGTACTGAGTGAAAAATAATCCACTATATGAATATTAAGTTGGGTTTTGTGACACAACAAATAACTCTGAAAATAGACTATAGAAATAAAATGCATTCACTCTGAAATTCTTTGGTAAGTTATTCAAATTTACTTCTTACGGTAGTACCTTAGAAGATGTATTGTCACTTCTTTCTTAATCCACAAGAGAAACTAAAGATTTTTATTTCAATTGTCTTGTGCTACTGGTTTTTTGTTGCCAATTTTCAATATTACTCCTTATGCTCTGAGTATAACATACTATCTATTGGCTACTAACTGGTTGCTATATTTAATAAAGTAAACTTCACCAATTTTCTATTTTGGTGTAAACCTGCTGTTGCTGGTCTCTGGAGAATACTGTTGGTCAAGGTAAAGGCATAAATAGAGATTTCTATATAGATGCAGATTGCTTTACTTTGAAGAAAAAGAAAACAAAAAATATGCAAATTATTTTCATTTTATTAAAATTGTTTTAGTTTTCCATGTTACTATAAAACGAAATCTTTATTTTAGACATCATAATTGCTAGATTATACAGTTTCTTCCAATGGTTTGCAAATTAAGAAGGATATATTCTTAATTCTTTTTTTAAAAACATTGATTTGAAGGGATGTGTGTTCCAATGGGGAGATATTTAGTACAATCCCTTATAAATAAAGTTTGTACAAGCAATTTTAGAGAAGTTGTGGATGGTGATGCATTGGTAAATAAACAAAAAATTTGTTCTCCTTGCTATTCTTTATCACTGCCACAATATAACATGTTTACCTGTGTGCTAAGTTAAGTACTGCCTGTTTTTATCACTAAATAGGTGCATTTAAGTTTGTTAAATTGGTTACTATGCAAGTTATTTGTACTTTTAACTAATTTTCTCTTTCTTTTCTTTTTTTCTCTCCCCAGAATGGAGGATATGATAAATTCAATCTGTTAATTTTCTCTTCTCAAATTTAAACATTGGTTGCTTAAGACTGAAGCAATCATGGTGAACCTAAGGAATGTGGTGCATTCATTCTTGTAAGGATGTTATTACTTATTATTTTAATGAAAAGATAATTTTTATGGTAGCTTGCTTAAATATGTTCAAAATGCTTCTATATGACCAGTCAGGTATATCTGCCTCAATCTACATAAATGACTCACATCCCAAAAGATTTATATTATAGATGTTTCCTATTTCAAAATAATAAATGGGGAAAAATAATATGGATTTGAAGTAAACGTTACAGGTTATGCACTCAGACAAATGATATGGTGATAATACCCTGAATTCAAATAATCACAATTCTCATAGTTGTTTTCTGTATGAGTAAAACTTAAAAAGGAGAAAGATTTCTTCCTTTTTTTTTAATGTGACCTGAGCTGGCAAGTTAATAAGATGTCTCAATAAGCCTCTGACTTTATGAAGAATAATAGAGGTTGTAAAAGAAAAGGCCAGAAGTTAGGTGTAAGGGTTTGTTGATGTATATAGACAGAGGAAAACAATACCATCCTGAGAAGTCTTGATATGATCATCTACTAGTTGAAGTCAGTAGAATGCAACAGGAAAGGGGTAAGTAAAGAATCAGATTGAAGAACTAAGGGATTCTAAATTCGATTCAGTCTAAATCTACACTTGGAGCAATGGAGCATGGGAAAAGAACCAAATCTGTATGAACTCTGATCAGTACAGTTGAAAAGACTTGAATCTCCTTGCTCCTGCATATAATCTTCTCTGTGAGTCCTGTAAGGGAGCTTACTGAGAAAATTGTTTACAGCCTAGTATACTGTGCCAATATTAGATCCTGTGTAATATGATATAGGGCTGCCTTAAAGTCATCAACGTATTCTACTATCAAATTAAGGAATCCATATACAGCTTTTTTCATTCTACAAGAAAAACAAGGGACCATTTGTCTCTTCTATAAATGCCCATTGTCATATGTCATGCAAAAGCTCAGTAGATTTAAAATGAACTCAGGTATTTAATTTAAATTATCATTTTATATACTTAAAATGTAAAATATTTTCATTAAAATTTAGTAGCAGTGAGTAAATTGTTTGCGTTGTCCAGAGAGAAATTACAATTTTCATTTACATATTTTATGAGGTTCTGGTGGGCTTAGTAACAGTTAATATATGAGTAAAGTTCAAGAGCAAGACCTTAATGACTCTGTATTTGTAAAAAGACTTTATATATTTCAGCGAGCACATGAGTATTAAATGTTAGGTTTAATTAAATGCAGCCAATTCTTGATTACAAAATTGTGGACATAAGATTGATGTGCAACAAAAATCATAAAAACCTTGACAATCAGTGGTACTCCATAAGACTTAATTAAACTGAATTTAGTTAAAGTCAGGAAACTGAAATAAACATTCTTTCAAAATCTATCCCAGCACTGTCACTTTATTCTGCAAGTCACAAAGATATATTTGGATTTCACGAGATTCCTCAGCAATTCATTGTTTGTTTCATGGACTCTTTTTTTTTTTTTTTTTTTGTGGGTACCGGGAGTCTGCTTCAGGACCTCGCGGGCTAGCAGGCGCCCGTGCCGCTGAGCGATATCACCGGCCCCTTTTTCGTATGTGGGTTCCGGGAGTTGAACTCTGGCCCTCGCGCTTGCAAGGCAGGCGCTTACGCCGCTGAGCCATCTCACCGGCCCATGGACTCTTTAATATGAAAAATATATACATATATTTCTGACCAGTTAGAGATAGATAATTACTTCAAGTGTTTTTCTACCATAAAATGCTGAGATTATTAAATTGTAAAATTTATAATTAGACAGAAGTTTTCATGTGTGTTTTCATTATGCATGATTTTATCCTGAATTCCTCTACAACTTTTAAAGACATATGAAAAAATTTAGATGTTCTCATAATTTATTTAAAAAATGTGAAGTTAGCCTGCATATTTTCCTAGGATCTTATTACCTGGCCTTAAGGATAAATATATTTGTAGGTCTGCAACTGCTAGTTGACCACACAGCTTATTATTTGAGCATAAACTCCTGTAGGAATACATATGATAATTATCAACTAATTTACACGAGAACTTTTTTTTAACACAGCAGGACAAGTCTTGTATCAATGAGGCCACAAAAGACCCCGGAAAATACCCTAGAATTACTGTCTGAAGGGGCTGAGGGTTAGATTGTGTGCTTAGTATGCACAAGGCCCTGGGCTCAATCCTCAACACTAAGCTAAACTAAACTAAAATACAGCAAATTAAAATATAAAATTAAGTAATTATCTGATCCCAGTTCTACATAGATAGGTATCATTTTGAAAAAAAAAAGGGGCTTTCTTTTTTTTGCAAATTTTTAAATACATGAGTTAGTATTCACCAACCATAAAATACTTTGGTTTAACCTTGAAATCAAGTTGTCTTAGCTATTTTATAAATGAAAATAAGTATGTTAGTTTTATTAGACAGTTTAGGAGCTTATCCTTTGAAAGAACACTTATGTATGTAACTTGAACAAATCTCCTATCATCATCAGGAGAAATTGGAATGTGCAAAGTCAACCATGTCCATCTCTTTTCCATTAGACTGCCTCCTAGCCTGAAAGTCTTAATAGAAAAGTCTACCTAAATACCAATAAATACATTTTAATTGACTTGAGATTTAGTTCCTAGTTCATGAAATGTAACACACCCATGGGTGCTAATCATCACCACAAGTCATTACCTAGCCTAGAGCAGGTCCTAGAAAACATGGGACGCAAATGAGGAAAATGGAAAATAGATGGAAAATGTATAGCCCAAGACAGGTAATTGGGTCTTGGAACATAGGTTGCTGAGTGCATTTGTTTAGCACGTGCAAGGCTCTGGGTTTGACCCCCAGCACCAGAAAGAAAAGGAAGACAAGAAATTGTTAACCAGCATAAAGTCACTTTGCAAGTGGGAGAAGGTAGGAAGAGTTCTAAAAAGTAATGAATATGTACTACTGTCAAAACCCACTGTGCCTCTTTCAAACACTTTCTTGAAGTTGACTAGATGGCAAGTTATTTTTTCCTAGCTTTGGATCAAAAGAAGGCAACTTCTAATTTTCTTGTCAGGATACTGGATCATTTAAGAAAATCGTCTTCATTCTCTCGTCAGCTGTCTCAAAGGGTATTTCAACGAAATTGATATTTTAAAAAGTATGAAAAATAAACTAGCACAACAAATTTAACAATTCTGTGGTTTGGGGTTGCAGTACAAGTTTAGAACACAGCCCTTGAAATCAATGAGACTTTAGTATCGAAACTGGCCCTGCCACATACTGGTTTGAGAGTTATTTAACTTCTTTAAACTTGAGTCTGCTCAATCTATGTAATGGACATAAAACAGTACTGAGCTCATGTGGTGTTATATAAAATCAAAAGAGATTATACATATATTTCAACAAAGTACATGCCTATTTCATAATAATCAGACAACTAAGTATAGAGAAATATTGAAGTTTAAGAGAGTAAAAATAGTGACCAAGATAAGGATGATGACGATGATGGTTGTTGAAGGAGAGCAATTGCTTTATATAAGCAATATATTGTGCAGAAGCAATATTATTTGTACCTGATTGATTTTTTTCTTTTTCTTCTTAATTTTCAGTGTGCACCTAATTGGCCTGTTGGTTTGGCAATTTGATATTTCTGTGAGTCCAGTAGCAGCTAAGGTAACTGACATTTTCAATACCTCCAATGGTGGACGCTTTAAATTCCCAGACGGGGTACAAAACTGGCCAGCACTTTCAATCGTCATCATAATAATCATGACAATAGGTGGCAACATACTTGTTATCATGGCAGTAAGCATGGAAAAGAAATTGCACAATGCCACCAATTACTTCTTAATGTCCCTAGCCATTGCTGATATGCTAGTGGGACTACTTGTCATGCCACTTTCTCTGCTTGCAATCCTTTATGGTAAGTACAATTCTTTCAGCTTTTCAATCTCACTTTATACTGTAAATTTATGCCAGGTGTCATAGTAAACACAAAGTTCATTATTTTACCTATAGCATTTGTAAAATGTAAAAAGTAAATTATGTCAATCTCGCATAAAGCCAAAATATATTTCACAATCTCTTTTTTTTTTTTTTTTTGTGGGTACTGGGGGGTCCACCTCAGGACCTCGTGCGCCAACAGGCACCCGTGCCGCTGAGCGATATCACCGGCCCCTTTTTCGTATGTGGGATCCGGGAGTCGAACTCAGGCCCTCGCGCCTGCAAGGCAGGCGCTTATGCCGCTGAGCCATCTCACCGGCCCCACAATCTCTTTTATTATTGCATAAAGACATTTAAAAATACCCCCTCGGTGATTCAGTAATGTCAGGAACAGACTCAAGAAATAAGGATTTGGAAATTCTTGACGAATAGTTGGTGGAGGAAAATCATAAATGCCTTCATAAATCTCTTCCAGAGTTGGATAAAATAGTACAGCAAAAAATCCAATCTCCATTTGGAAGTCTGGTTCAGCAGATGGAGTCCAAATTCAGAAACCTAAGGCAAAAAGCTATAGTTCAAACTTGGAGTATACGGATGGTTCAAAGGAGTTGGTTGTGATGTCACATCAGGTGTCTTCAGTCTTGTTGATAAGCAGTCTTGAGAGAAGAATAACACCGGAGAAGATTTTAATGCCAAGGAATCTGGAACTCAGATGAGATAGGGAAAACCAAAAGTAGTTTCTCTTCTTCTAGAGAGAATGTCTCTAGTCAGCTAAAGATTTCTTTTTGAAGCAAAGATGCTAGGAAATCTAGGCAACTGGGAACCTGTGTGATGATAACAGAAACTAGGTAGTCTGCCCACAGAGGAAAAGAGTTGGATGTGAAGAGTTGTTACTATACCATTAGGTCTGTCTCTCATCAGTTGAGAGTCTGGGTGGGGCTGATTATGTCAATAATGAGGTGAACTGTGATGTCATAAAGCAGTAAGTACGGTTATCTGTTATTATTTGCACCACGGGGTATATTAAGTGTACTAAGGCAAGATGTAACTTCAAAATGTTTACAGTGTACCAAGAGATATAAACAGAAAATTGTAGTACAATACATGTACGCTAGGGTACAGATACATACAGGAGGCTATGGGAAGACATAGGAAGGAGTAGTCAATTCTGAATGTGGAGTTTTAGAAAAGGCTTCCCAGATGAAGTTCTGTATCCACTGGGTCTTTAATTATGGGTAGGAGTGTGCCTAAGGAGACCAAAAGGAGTTTAATAAAAGGGTGTTTTATAGATGTCATTCCGGGCAAAAGAGAAAATGTGTAAAAGGCGCTGACAAATGAAAGGGGGAAAATGGCTAAAGATGAGATTGGAATAGATGGAGATTAGAAAAGAGATGAAATTGGAATAGTATCAGATCTCGATACCAATTGAATCCTTCCCTTCCCTTCCTTTCCTTTCCCTTCCCTTCTCTTCCTTTCCCTTCCTTTCTTTTTCCTTCCCTTCCCTTCCCTTCCCCTCCACTCCCCTTTCTCTCTCTGTCTCTGTCTCTCCTCTCTCTCTCTCTCTCTCTCTCTCTCTCTCTCTCTCTCTCTCTCTCTCTGTCTCTCTTGAGATTAATCCTAGGCTCTCCACACTGGGCTACACCACACTGGGCTACACACACACCCCTTTTGGGACAAGGTCTCGACAACTCTCTAAACTGCCCAGGCTTGCCTTGAACTTGCAATAATCCTGCCCCAGAGTAACCTAGTTATGGCATAACATGTCATGCAGGACTGTCTTTGGGTGCTTTCACTCTACCACGGTAGGACCGAATAGTCTCAACAGAGAGCATACAGCCCAAGACAAAAACATGTAACCTTTGGCCTTTTACAGACAATCTTGCCATTCTCTGGTCTAAGATGCCTTCTAAAACCCCAATTTTTTTCATTTCAGTTTCTGTTTTGCTTTCTTCCCTCTCTGTTTTAATTGCTAGAAAAGAAATGCCCCTCTACTGTGTGTTTTCCTTGTGCTGGATTTATTTATTCACTTTTTAATCACATAATGCTTATCTCTATCCTGTAGAACTATGATAACAGGTATAATATTGTCCATCTGAATCATTCCCTCCCTCTGCCTGGTGTATTAAGAGTTGGCTATTTATTAAATATAAATAAAGCCACAAATTTATCTCAGACAAGAAAAAGAGTAAATCTATAAATTAATAAAATACTCCAGTTCTCCTGAAACTCTTTCCAATAGTTTTCTAATCATACTAGCAATATGAGTACTTTATTATCGTAGTATATGTGCTGCTGAAGTGAGTACAAGTACTTTATTACTCTAAAAAAGACATCTCAGTTATTAAAGATAGTATTTACTTTAATACTGGGCTCCTGAAACACATTGTTTTTCTAGGTGAATTTGAGAAAATTTTAGGGAAATCTTTAAAAGTGACAATCATTTAATTTTAAACCACAACTTTATTAGTGATGTGTATATATGTTTACATATGTGCATATATATATATATATGATAAACTTTTATGTTGATGTCTCTTTCTGGTCCTCTTTAGCCGCTCTAGTAGAAATTCCTGTTTTCTGGTAATTAAAATTTTATAGTCACTTTTCACCTATTCTCATGAATTGTTTGGAGAATAAATAGAAAGTGTAACACATTAATAAAATTTAGGATGTGGGGATGTTTGCAAATTGAACATATAAAAATAATGAATAAGTATATATTTTGATTTATAATGGAAAGGAGATCCTGAAGGCATTCAAGGTCAAACACTTGTTGTTTACTACTATTTCCAAGTCTTCAGTGATTACTGCATGTAAATGAGGGTCACTGACTGGAGCAAAAAGATGTGAATGTAGGCTAGAAAATAGAAAAGCAGCAGTTAGTAAGGTGTTCTGACTAAGGCTGCACCTGCTGTCTCTTTGAATTAACACTACACTGAGCCATCTACAAGCGTAATTGCTATATGATGCTTTAAGGAATCTTTTTGGTACTCAACAACCTGTTGTTGACACTAGTATCTATAGCTATTAACTTAGATTTCAGTGATTGGTACATATTAACGTATGAATTTAAGATAAAAAGAAATTGATTTCTATTTGTTATCATGTAGTTTTACCTTAAAATTTACTGTAGGAAATAATGTACCCTACAAAATTCCATAGTAAACTAGTTGCAATCAAAGTCGGTCTAAAATTCCCTAGTGGTTAATTACTTGGGAGCAAATCATTATTTAGAATACTAACTTTCACAAAATCTGCCTTTTGGTATTTATGAAAAAGGTATTACAGCTTAAATTCTTTTTTTTTTTTTTCTGAGACAGGGTCTTGCTATGTTTGCCAGACTGGTCTCAAACCTCTAGACTCAAGGGATCTTACTGCTGCCTTGGTCTGTGCGTGGCTCTCTACAAGTATCTTTCTAGAAAGTTGGAAAGCCCAGCTTGAATTTGCTAATACACTCATCTCACAAAAGAGTAACATAGACGTCCAGTCCCCTGGAGTGTATAATGGAATCATACCATAAAGAATACTGTTGAAAGTGTATCTAGTTTCTAAATCCTAAAAGAAATTCGATTGGCCTAGAAAATACTCTCTCATGAAACTTAAAAATTAATTAGCTGACTAAATGTACAGAATATACTGTGGCAACACATTATCTTAGTAGTTATTTTATTAAATGTTCTTAGAAGATATGCTTTTCCTGTCTTTACTGAGTTTCCATGATCCATTAACCTCAAAGTATCAGTATTTTACCTGCTCAGTGTACATTTTGCCACTCTACAGCTCCAAAATTAAGTAAGAAAAGGTTATTAAAATGAAGTGAGCCTGTGATTTAGAAAGTTTGCTCTGTCCTGTGATGTCTGTTTCATTTTACCACTTTCTCTTTTTAAAAAAATATGTAAAAGGCCAAATAATGACGTTAACAATAATCCAAATTGCCTAAAACATCTACCCTCCACTCCCACATGCAAAGGAAATAGAGGAGAACAACAACAAATAAAACAACACAATACCACCTCCAAGTCTGGAGAGCATTCAAGTTCCCAATTATATTTAAGTACCCGAACAAATAAGAAATATTGATCCATCACTGAGGCTCCCACTGCATGCTGTTATGCAGAATAAGGGTAGTCCAGAAAAATGTGCAGGACAGAGGCAAAATGAAAACTATTAGGAAACATAAGATAAATGTAAAATCCCTATAAGAAACAAAGCCAATTCCAAGTATGAAAATATTGAAAATTTTCTCTTGAAGATCAGGCTTTTGGTTAGGGACTTAAAAGTATGCATAAAGCATAAGCAGGCAGTCTTGATCCAAATGTGGAGGTACAGGCTTGCAATCCTAGCATTCTGGGAGGCTGATACAGCAAGATGACAAGTTCAAGCCCAGACTGGGTAACTTAGAAGCTCCAAGAGACCCTAAAATAAAAAGGGCTGGAGATGTAACTCAGTGCAAAGGCCCCGGGTTCAATTCCTAGTATTGGGAAAAAAAAAAAAAAGAAAAGAAAAATGAAGAAGAAGAAAAAGAAAAGAAGAAAGAAGGCTTGGAAAAGTAGAAAAGGGTGAAAAAGGGAAAGAAAAATAACTTGAATAAAATGCACAGTGGAAGGAAGAAGAAACAAGAGGAGAAAAATGCGTCATCTTACAAAAGAAAAAATGTCAACCTGTAAAGACCCATCATTTCTGTCCCTCATACCTCCGTCATCACAAAGCCTTCCAGTAATGAAACAGCACTATGATACATGGAAAGAAGAGGGTGCTCTTGAGCTTGAAATCTCTTTTTTTTTTAAACAGAAAAAAAATTTTCAAAACAGGATAATAGTAGAGTAACACTGGTTAATACGTTGCATATTGTTGTCTTCGAAGTAGTTACTCAGAGTATAAGATGTAGGCGTGAAAAATTGTCCAAACAATATTAGCACAAACCTTTCTTTTCAATGAACTAAGAGAAATTAGTAGTGTAATTATCTTAACTATCTTGTATATATATATAATTTTTTCCTTTTCCCTTCCTTATTTTCTCCTTTCATCCATTTCAGTTTCTCTTTCCTTTTGAACAGTTTCTTCCCATTTCACGATATCTATTGTACATTTTGGATCTTATTTACTCTTTCAGCTTCTCACACTAGAGAGACAATATGATGTTTACACATGTGAGCCTGATTTATTTCACTTACGATTATGGTTGAGCTTGAAATGTTGTAAACTACCCACAAAATGTTAGCTGTGTTCAAAGAAATTCAGAGATGCAACCAATTTTCAACTATCCCAAGCTACCATTTAAAAAATCAGAATATCAAAATCAGAAGAGGATATTTGATGAAAATTTCTACCAATAAAATGAACAAACAGAAACAAACCATAATAAGACACTTCCAATGAAATTAAATATTTTCATACAAACATATTAAGGTATTTAAAAAGTACCTTGGGCCAGTGAGATGGCTCAGTGGCATAAGCGCCTACCTGGCAAGTGCGAGGTCCTGAGTTTGACTCCCGATACCCACATACAAAAAAGGGCCGGTGATATCGCTCAGCGGCACGGGTGCCTGCTGGCGCGTGAGGTCCTGAGTTTGACCCCCAATACCCCCCCCAAAAAAAATAAAAAGTATCTTATTTAAAAGTGCTTTTGAGGTAGTAACCTGAATAAGAACAGAATTGATGTTGTTATTTTAAAAAGGTTTCAATTAATAATACCATTAAAGACTTTCAAACTAGAAAGGAAGAGTTAATAAGAAAAAATTGACGTAATGTAATTAAGCATGATAAGAATGCAAAGTTAACCACTAGAACAGTAACAACAACAAAAAAAACCTTCCTAAATACCAAAAGAAATGTAGTTAATAAAAGATCCAAAACTCTTCACAGTAAAAAGGAAAATAAATCAAAACATAATGTAATTAATGTTATAGTATGATATGATATTGTTATCAGATCACCAGGGTTGTGCCCCAAGAATGAAACCACGGGATAGAAGAGGTAGGGTGCAAGAAAATTTATTTAAAGGATATGAAGGCAAGAAAATAAAAGATACAAAGGCAAGAAAGTAAAAGATAAGAGCAAAGAAGTAAAACTCCCACTTGCCAGGAGGGGGTTCTAAGTAGGATACCCAAGAAGGGCTGTTTGTTTAGGAGTTTTTAAGTGATTTAGAAGGGAGCTTGGGCCATTATGTAAACATACAATCTCTACCCTGTATGAGACTACCTATTTTGGTGGGGTTCAATTCATGCAGTATCCATGCAGGTCCATGCAGGGCCATGCGCCCTTGAGCCACTGGCCTGCCTGATGGAGCTCTGGGGAGGTCGCAGACACCCTGAGGACACCTGGCAGATGTTTTTGTAAGATCTCTGTGGGGCTGTGATGCAGAGGATCCCATTTCGGGCTTCTTGACTCCATTTTGGGGCCACTGTCCTTACTGACTAATAGAATCTCAACTCTTGTCTTACTAATTCCTGTTATAATATAACAAAGTTGAAATCAAACATAATATTAATGGCAATAAAATTAAATATCCCTAACACTATTAACAACAAATTTTTAATTTGGCTTACAAAGCAAGACCTAACTGTATTCTGTATACAAAAGAATCCCTTAAAGCATTAAGAATGAAAAAGAAGGGTTTTGTTTTTTGATTTTTGTTGTTGTTGCTGTGGTTGTTTGTTTGTTTGTTTTTTTGAGACCGGTCTCACTGTAAAGTCCAGCCTAGGTTAGTCTTAAACTCATGATCCTCCTCCTTCTTCAACACCCTGAATGCTGTGGTTACAAAAGTGCCACTGTGCTGGGCAAGAAGGAAGCATATTAATGATAAAAGCCACAATAACAATGAAGATAGAGTAGTGAAGAATATCTCTGTGCACTTGATACCACAACAAAGACCTTCATAAAGTAAAAGCTCAAAAAGATGGAATGACACATTTAGGGTACATTCTAATAATGAGAAATTTAATAGATCATACTTAGTACAGAAAAGATTGGACAATAACAAATAAGGATATAGCTCTTATGGTGTGTATTCAACTTTACACCTTTATAGAAAGTATGTCTTAGGTGGACATGAAGCATTCACAAACATGAATCATATATTAAGTCACAAAGGAAATATTAGAAAAGTAGAACTGTTACAAAAAGCACTTTCCAGTAACAATACAATATATTAGAAAGTATAAACAACAACAATGCTAAGACAATTTCATCTTGAAATTACAAAATTTTAAAGAACTCTTAGTCAAAAAGAAAAATGTAAACAGAAATTACAAAACTTCTTTTAAAATATAGTAGCATAAACACTTCTATTAAAATTTATAGAATATAGTTTATACACTATAGAATACAGTAATCAGGAAAATTCCTAGACCTAATCACATTTATTAATAAAAATTAAAATCTGTAAATACTTCCCAGCAAGCAAATTTTGAAAACTCTAAAAATAAGCTAAAAGAAAGCACCAATAAGACAATAAAAAAAAGAAGAAATTGACTGTGTAGAGGACAGAAGAACAATATATCTAAATTGACAGAAGAATAATATATCTAAGTTGAAAAATTGAAATCTGTTTTTTCAAAATATTTTTTTTAATAGAAAAACACTAGCCAATTTAAACAAGGAAAAGTGAAGGAGCACAAATATATAAAATAAGAAATGACAGGGAAAATAACCATTAAAACAAAATTAATTACTAAAATCATAAGATTACTTTGTAGATTTATATGCATTTCTCTTGAAAGCATAAGAAGAAGCAGATAATTTCTCAGGAGAATACAGGTTAAGAAAATTGATTCTGCGGCCGGTGAGATGGCTCAGTGGCGTAAGCGTCTGCCTTGCAAGCGCAAGGGCCCGAGTTCGACTCCCGGAACCCACAGAAAAAAGGGCCGGTGATATCGCTGAGCAGCACAGGTGCCTGCTGGCACACGAGGTCCTGAAGTCAAGCCCCGGTACACACACACACACACAAAAAAAAAAAAAAAAAAAAAAAGAAAATTGATCCCTTTAGATATGGAAAGAAACAAATCAATTTCAGCAAAAGAAATAAGGTTATCAAGGAAACTACTCCACCAAAAAATCCCACACCTAAATAGTTTCACTGGGCAATTCTACAAGACCTTTAAAAATCAGATACTCAGGCAAGTGTGGTGAGCTTCGGTAATACCGACTATTCAGGAGGCTGAAGCAGTAAGATTGCAAGTTTGAGGCCATCCCGGGCAATTTAGTGAGAACCTGTATGAAAATTTAAAAATAGATAGGGCCAAGGATTAGCTCTGTACTTCCTGGGTTCACTCTCCAGTATCATTTTTAAAAGGTCAGAATGTTCCATTAAATGTTTCACAGCATTGAAAGCAATGGAAAACACCCTGATTCTTATATGAGTTAAGTATGACTTTAATACATAAACTAAAGACAGAACAATAAATGTACAAACAAAGAAATATAAATAGACATCACTTATAAATATTAATACAAAAATATAAAACATAAGCAAGTAGAATCCAATGTTAAATTGAGCTAAAAAAGCCAAACTAGTAGAAGCAAAGAGAAGAATGGTGATGCCAGGGCCTAAAGGTAGAATGGAAGATATTAGGAAAAGAACATATATGTGTATGTATATGTATATTCTGGTGGTGCTAGGGATTGAACCCAGGACCTTGCACATGCTTAGCACATGCTTTACCTCTAAGCTACATTCCCAACCCTCCAGCACACCCTACTCTTTAAAAAAGTATAAAATTACAAAGTATAAAGTTACAAAAATAAGATATTCCATAAACTTACATTATGTTGCAAAAGTCAGTAGCATTATAATAACCAGTTATATGAAAATTAACACATTTAAAATAGCAAGAAACAGATTGGGTGTAGCTCAGTGGTACAGTACATAGCTAGTCTGTGTAAGGCCCTGGGTTCCATCCCTAGTACCACAAAAATAAAATAAAAAGAACAAGAAAAACGAAACGTACAAAAAAAGAGATGTATCAAACCCATCCAAGAAAAAACTTAAAATACCCCCAAAAAGACAGATGTACTAAAATAAAAGACTAATATCTTTGTCATAGCAACAACAATCATAATGAAAACAACAACACATGGCAAAACCACCAATAACAAAGTTCAAAAACAAATAAAGCGACAGAAAATAATTGCAAAATACTGTATAGCATCAAGATAAAAAATCCCTAATATATAAATTCTTTAAAAATGGGGGGAAAATCCAGCACTCAATAGATTAAAAAGATAAAGATGTAAGTAGATAAATTTGTGATTTTTGAAATATATTTTATATTCTTAACATATTTGTAAACATTTGAATATAGACAAGTATTTACATATATATAGTTCATATATATATCAAAATATATTTAATCTCAGTCTTTAGAAAGGAAATGCAAAATAAATGATACTGTGATATTTTTTAACCTATTAGATTGTCAAAATTTAAAAAGCTTGACCTCACAGTATATGAAGGCCATGGAAATATATATTTTCATGTATTGCTTGTGGTAAGATCAATTTATGCAACTGTTATGAAAGGAAATTTGGCAATACTGAACAAAACTCTATGTCCATTTACATTTTAACCCAGCAAACTAACTTGTGTAAATTTACCCTGGGTGATAAACTTCTGAAAATAGAAAAATATATATGTATAAAGTTACTTATATGACTATTCTCTGTAACAATATTCCATGTAAGAATGAACAAAGATTAATGGAAATAAGGAAATTCTCGATAGAGAAAATGAAAATATAAACACTTGAAAAACTTAAGGCACAGAGATATGTGTTTACAGATAACTAAGAAAAACTCAGAAGTGAGTTTATCAAGATCATAAGTTTTTATACACAAATAAATTGTGTTTATAGAAATTAGCAATAGAAATTAGAAAATGAAATTAAAAAGTAAGTCTTAGGTATAAATCTACCAAAATATGTGCTGGAATTCTATGCTGAGAACTTCAAAACACTGAAGAAATAAGTTAAAGGAGACCCAAATAAATGGAAAGATATACCCTGATTGTGAATTGGAAAAAAAAATCCTTAAAATATTTGTTCCCTTTCAAATTATCTGTAGATTCAACACAGTTCCAGTAAAAATCTAGCACACTTATTTTTTTGGCAAAAATCAACAAGCTAATTCTAGAATTTTTGTGGAAGGGCAAATAAATTAGAATAGTCAAAACTTTTTGGAAAAAAGCAAAATTGGAGAATCATACTTAATTTTAGTGCTTATCATCAAGTTATAGTAATCAAGAAGAATGGTATTTTGGAAAGATAAACAAATATATAAATGGATTAGAATAGAAAATCCAGAAGTCAATAAATACAGCAAGGGTTCAAAGTCATTTCAGTGGAGAAAGAATAGTCTTTCAACAAATGTTGCTGGAAATATTGAATAGCCACATGTAAAAAATGAGTATCAATCCATATTTCATGCCTTACAATAGTTAAACTCAAAATAGAATATAAGGCTAGATGTAAACGCAACACTATTAAAAGTCTAGGGGAAATTTTTTATGATACTGGTTTAAGCTAAGAGTTCTTAACTATGACATCAAAAACTATGAGCCATTTTAAAAAGACTGGATAAAATGGATTTCATCAAAATAAAAAACTGCTCTTTGGTCTTTTAATGGAACTTGGTGAATGAAAAGGAAGTCATAGATGGTGGAGGATAATCAACAATAACATATCTACTAAAAGATTTGTATCTAGAATAGGTAAAGGACTCTAAAAGCTCAAAAATAAGAAAAATTAACATCTAATTAAAAATGAGCAAGAGATCTGAACATACATTTCACCAAAGAAGATATGTAGACATCAACTAAAATAAAACAACAAAAAAGCATTTATAGTCATTAACAAAAAGACAGCAAATCATACATTATTTGGGAAAAGTTTTAAATTATTACTGGCCCTATTTTCATAATAAATTGAATGCAACCTCAAATACCTGTCACTATTACCTATTTCATTATATGTTTTCATTCATAGGACTATTGTTTACAGATTAAAGTTCCAAGTTTGAAGTAAGGTAATCATGAAAACTGGATTTTTAAAAACACTGGCTTAGGAGGCCAGATCACACTCATTTTCCTTGTGGCACCTTGGCATATTTTTTCTCTGCATTCATTTGGCTACGTGTAAGTGTCACTATTTCAAGAAATGGCAAATTGAATGGCACCTTCAGCATCAGAGAAATGTGAGTGGTCATTGTAGAGAATCAGTACATTTTACCAAGCAATGAACTCTAAAAATGATCAACAATTTTGCCTTTCCTAAATCCTCCTCAAGAACCCTGAATTCGTAGCATATACCCTGTCATTGTTCAAATAATTTCTTCTTTTCCGGAATTCATTTCCCATCCTGTTATTCCATCATTCTATGTGGACTTGAAGTATCACGTTTAATCTGCTGTTTTCCATTATTTTGAAGAAATTAGAATAAACATACATTATTTGTGTAGGTAAATCAATTATATAAAGATATGTTATTCAGCTTGCCAACACTACTTAGAAGCAAGTCTTTGTGCAAGTTGCAGAATATATAGTTACTTGTATGCCACAATAGTCATAGCTAACATTCAGTGAGCATTTCCTATGTGCCAGGCACTGTTTTACTTGTGTTAAGTCATTTGATTCTCACAAACCATAAGAGTTAGGTTCTGTTATCATCCCCAATTTACATAGAATAGAGAAACAATAATAAGATAACTCACAGAAGATCACATAGGACATTGTAGAGTAGGGATTGATTTATGGATGGATGGATGGATGAATGTTTTACATGGACTCTTGCCGTGCTGCTCAGACTGGTCTCCAACTTCTGGGCTCAAGAGATATTCCTGTTTCAACTACACCCACCTGGAAAACAAGGCTTTTAATCTGAGTTTGTCTGGCTTTAGCGCCTGTATTCTTAAACACTACACTAGATAACAGAGACATTCAGCCCCCTTTGTCAAAGAGATAAACCCAAATAAATACCAACCAAGGAACATGGCAAATACAAACAATCAAAACAGTGACACATTCAGTTTTAGCCATACTGAAAGATTTTTACATAGCAGATTGGGAAGTAGTGATATTAGGATGTATGACATGAGTGGAGGACAGCACAGTCACACAGTTTAGAAAGACTTCACAGAGATAGTGAGCCTGGCTAAATTTTGAAGAATAAACAAGATTTTATTGGAGTTTGAGTATATTAATAGGTCAGGACCTTAACAGTTGTTAGCATTTTAAATTCTCCTCAAAATCCTACCTTATAGACACAAAATTTGAGCATCATCCAATGAATATTCTCGTTCTTTTAAATGTGTAAAGACTTTTGTTGTTGTTGTTGCAGTCACATACTTTGATAATGAACTCAGTCATGTCTCTAGTGTAAAAATACTGTTACTGCTGTGTTTGCTATGTTATTGCTAAAATTTTCCTCCTCCCTTGAGATTGCTGCTCACTCCAAACCTTGGAGAAGATCTGCTGTGATAATAGGTAGGATTTTCATCTGGGCTCTATTTTCATTAAAAAAAAAATTCCTTCAAAGAAACTAAGAGCATTAAATTAAAGAGATGTCAAGCTGAGACCTGGGAATGGGTATATAATGACATCATCGAATTTCTAATGAAAGTGATCACATATCATTGATTTGCTATAGCTTTTTTTGAACTGGAAATTGAAGTCAGGGCCCTCCCACTGAACTACATACATCCTCAATCCTTTTTAGTTTTTACTTTGAGACAGGGTTTTGCTAAGATTGGATTGTCCAGGCTGAGCAATCCTCTTGCCTCAACCTCCGAGAGTCTTGGGATTACAAGCATGTGTCACCATGCCTGGCTAGAGCTCCTTGTTAAATATAATAATATGGAAACTCTCAGACTTTAGATATTTAGTCCCGGAATCACTCAGAATAAAACAAAGATTTTAAAGTATAGATTTAATATCTTAGACCAACATAGCACATGTTTTTTTAGTACAGCAAGGGTCTGAACGAATGAGAAAAATATTCTAATGTATTTAAAACTTCATTATGCAACTTGTGAAAAATCTCAGAATCTTTTACTTTTACATTGTTTTGGTTCCATTCTTAGGTCACCCTCAGATCCACTTCCAAGACACTTAGCTTGGTACTCTTTAACTCTCTCAAATAAGAGAATGTTACGGTTCATGATCCAATAACTGATTGGTTGTTGCAATATACCTGAGAACATCATAAATATAGAGCAGTTTACAGATAATGATTTAAGAGATGTTTCTGCATACAGACTGACAAAATGCCTGAGAGTCACTAACTACATCTAAATAGCTAACAATAAAGTCACAGTAACACTTTATTCTTTATGCAGCAGAATCCAAACACAGGTGTCCTACCACCTGCTCTTTTGGTAACACATGGAAGATTTGCTAGTCTTCTTCATTCACATTCAACGCTAGCAAACCAAGAAATAGTTCCAAATATCTCTGTTCCATCATAACAATTAGATATTACAGTTGTCAATGTTTTTACCGTAAAGAAATGATCTATGTTTAAAGAGATACATATGTTTAACTTGATGTAAGCATTACACAATGTCGACATGTATCACAACGTAGATAGTGCCCATTAACATACACAAACTTTATGTTTCTATGCACCAATTAAAAATAAATTTAACTTACATTTTAAAAGGTGCCGAACATGATGGCACATGCCTGTAATCACAGTACTCACTAAGCTGAAGTAGGAGGATTGCTGTGAGTTCAAGGCCAACCTGAACTGTATAGTGAGACCCTGTCTTAAAATGACAATAAATTTTTTAAATATGACAATTATCTCAAATAAAAAATTTAATTACATATGCCGTATATAATTTTATGGAGCTGGGGATTGAACCCAGGGCCTCATAATTGCTAAGCAAACACATACCACTGGACTACACCTTCAGTCCTAAATAAAACATATGTATGTATATATACATAAATATATATGCGTAGATATGTTTTAACTTTAAAATGTGAGTGCAGGGCATTTATAAGTTGTAAAGTATTACAACTCATATCACAATAGAATCTTGAATTTTCCACCTCTTGGGGAATTTTGATCCCTCTAGTGAAGAATAATATATATAAAGTGTAAAAATATATAATAATGTATATGATATGTAAAATATATAGTATAAATATAAGCAGCAGAAACTAAATATCTATATAAAATGTTGCTACTATTTTAGAAATTGCATATATAGGTGAGAATATCATCTATCACTGAGGTCATTAGATTATAAAAACAGCTGGAGTAAGTTGTCCTTGGCATCATTCCATTATAGATCAACACAGGTTTCAATAAGTCACAACATGAAAACTCCTTTTTGTTTAAATAATATTACATAGACTGTTACAGCACATTGAGTTCCATATTCATATTTCAATTACATCTCTGATATTTTCAGCACAATTTTAATTTTTCCTAGTTATCATTTGAGCCACAGGTGTATAATATTCAAAAACATAAACAAGCAAACCAAAATTAACAGGAGAATCCCAAATTGAATAAAGCCAAATATTTACCTCCCTTTTGTAAATTCTATTGCACCTGCAGAAGTACTTAAATTGTTCAGCTGGATAAGGCACTCTCCATTTCTAGGGCTTATCCAATTGTACATCAAGATTTTCAAATGAGCTGTCTTGATTCCTAGCCCTTCCTCCCCTTGAAAAATATACTTTTTATTTCATCTGACCCACTTTTCAGGAGCTTCCTCCCCCCCCCCTTGTACTGGGGATTGAACCCAAAGCCTCCCATATTATAGGCAAGTAAACCTCCAGCACCTTTTTATCTTTTGTATTTTGAGACAGAGTCTGGCTAAGTTGCATAGGCTGGTTTTGAACTCATGATCCTCCTATCTCAGCCTCCTGAGTAGCTGGGATTGCAGGTGGGCACCACCACACCTGGCTAGCACCTTCCTCTTTATTGGTATCTTAGGATTCTATTGTGCGTATCACTGCATGGTGGAGGGCTCAAAGTAGAGGTCAGGCTGCAGGGTTTATTAGGTCCTCACTTATTCCTTCTAATTTTTTGGTGTTCCTGCCAGTAATACATTTTAATATTTTTTAGACTCAGTCTACTCAATATTTAAAATTAAAACAGGTGCATATGTTATATATTTAAAATTTTACTGTTTGGCATATAAAATGCATCTCCAAAAATATGAAATGAAAATTTGTTTGAAGAATTCAACATAAATATAGATTCTTCAATTTTAAAATGATCCTTGCCCTTTATTTCCATTACCAAGTTTCAAAAAATCTAAATTATATTTAATGTCATATGAGGCCCTAAATTATCAATGTTAACTGCTTGAATTGTATGTGCATTTTTAGCGCTTTCCACAAACTCATTGATGAATGAAATGGAGCCATTGCCTTTGGTACCTTGTTTGCTCTAGGATCCAATCCTTCTCTCTTGTACTTCATACAGTATCAACTCCCCAGCACACTTTACCAAGCATTGAAAATGAACAACTACCATGTATTTTTTTTTTTGTGGGTACCGGGGGTCGAACTCAGGGCCTCGTGCGCCAGCAGGCACCCATACCACTGAGCGATGTCACCGGCCCTTTTTTCGTATGTGGGTTCTGGGAGTCAAACTCAGGACCTCGCGCTTGCCAGGCAGGCGCTTATGCCGCTGAGCTATCTCACTGGCCCTACCATGTATTTCTTTAAACCGTTCCATTGCCATCTATTCAGATTCAGTGAGAATCAATACAACACTATTACTGCATTCACTCATTTATCTATTTGACTACTTGCTATTCATAAGGTGCTGTGCTAGACACTTAGGTACAGCAAGAACAGAAAGCATGTATGAGTTCATGGAATGTACAGTCTTTTTCAAGAGATGTATAGGGAGAACGGTAACATAGATTCTGGTATCACCCTTACTTTGCAAAGGTACAGATACTTCTTGAAAAAGGGGTGAGGAAAAACTGGAAAAACACTCTTCCAAGTAATTAACATAAAACAATAAGCAAAAAAATATTTAACTATTTAAATCATGTACTTCCCAGTCCACATAACTTTGTCAGATTAAGCTGTTATTTATTGTTATTGTTGTTGCAAACTTCTATGACTTTGAAATAGATGTCCTACAAAGGAAGGGTTTTCCAGACAAGTTTCCACAGTACAGCCTTCTTCTTGAGTAATTGTCACCTACCAATATTTGGGGCCACCTGATGAGAGTTATTTCTCTTTCAAAGCCATTAGATTACTTTGTACAAGTGCAGGGAGTCCATTCTTTAACTTCTCATTCTCTGTACAGACATTACCACATAGTATCTCCCACTGAGGATTCATGATGCTCTTGTATGTATATTTAATTTACCAAGATGGAATTATACTCTTTCTAGTCCTCTTTTAGAGAGCCATGATTTCTTTTAAAATAACAGTGTATTTAAAACATATTTGCAAGATCTCAACCAAGCTAGGTATACAGGAAATTTGGGAAAATAAATTCCTCACTTCACTACTACTAGCATGCAACCCATGTAATCAAACATTTGAGTAAAAATGGAGATTCTAGGTAACTTGGTAAAGAAATGCACTTTCTCTCTTAGCAAGCTTTTTTTTTTCCTTATCTAAAGGATGTAGTTTCATAAATGGAAAACTATACAATTTATATACAACCATTTTAATGAACTAAAGTAAGTAAACACCAATGTAACTCTTTTGAAGCATTTTAAAAATGCCTTATAGTTCTGCGCTCATCTTTCTAAGTTGGGTGTAGTAAAAATGATTAACTAAATATTTAATTTGAATCCTTTAAGAAGGTAAGTATATTAGGTTTGGGTTTTAGTTCACCTGAGTCAAGAAACCTGTTCATTAGAAATTAGTCTGGTAGGGGCCAGTGAGATGGCTCAGCGGCGAAAGCGCCTGCCTGGCAAGCATGACGTCCGGAGTTCAACTCCCGGTACCCACATAAAGGAAAAAGAGGGCTGATGGTATCACTCAGTGGCACAAGTGTCTGCTGGCAAGCACGAGGTCCTGAGTTCAACTCCTGCTACCCACATAAAAAAATTAGTCTGGTAGCTAAAATTCTTGTGAAATTCACAAAAGAGTTCATTGTTACTGAAACACAGAGGAATTGTATTTTAAAGGAAATCAACCAACTGTTTGAGAGTGTTAATAGAAATTGGGAAATATGCAATGACTTGAAGTGGAGTGAACCAAAATTGCTGGCTAGTAATTCAACAAAGCCCTAGACTACAATGTACACATTTCGTCTTCACATTCATAATAAATATCTTTAATCAAGAACATATTATGTACTTCCTCAGGCATTCTGCAAAGAGTTTTACATGTACTGACTCACTTATTCTTCAGAAAATAATATTTATGTTTTCCCATATCTTGAAGATGAAGGGTCTAATATTCAGAGAAGTTAAAAAATGTGCCTAAATCTTAAGAACTTGTCAGTGTCATAACTGATTAATAAGCACAAGCTTAAAAAATTCTGAAACTCATATTCTTAACCATTGTTTTATGTTATGTCACTCAGAGCATTTGTTTTAAGAACAACAATATTAAAACATGGAACTACTAAATTAGCCATTTCCCCTCCTACAAAATTGGTACTGTACATGACATATGCATGTGTGTATAAATGGTTAATTCTCTTCAGCATTTAATTATCCCATTAAAATGGAATATATGCTTATAAACTAAGTCTCCCTCCATTTTACACCTTTATCTTTATTTCTTTTGAAGACTTTTTAAATCCCTAACTCTAATTCCATGGTGGTTTATGCTTATTTTCATAAAACATTATCTCAAAGCCAGGCTCCAGAAATATGTTTGGGAAAGGCAGTTTTGGAACAGGTCTAGAAAGTACAGATCTACCCTCATATTTTTCACTGCTGTCCCTGGGGATTTTGAAGGGTTTCATCAGAAGTCATTCAGTGCACTCTAAGTTCTCATAAGTGTCCTGGAAACACATCAAGTCCCTGAAAATAAATATATGACAAATAGAATCTCCCTGATTTTTTTGATCTGGTTAACAAATTGCAAAAGATGATCTCATTTATATTAAATATCTCTAAAATCTGTCGACCTAGAGTTTCTTCTTGAAGTGAAATAATTTTCTTATTTGTATAAAGCTGGTACAACATTTCTAAATAAGTGATAAAACATGTCCTAGGACATTGATACTTATTGTCCAATTTATTGTCCTCATTGAGATCACAAACTAGTTGTCTTTTGGCTGAATTCTGCCTACAGGTGAATTTTGTTCTGTACTACACAACAAACCAACAATCTTTAAACTTTATACTTTAAATATCTTTTAACAGTGTGTGAGTTCCAACTTTTCTCCTTTCAGATTTCCTTCCTCCCTCCCTCCTGCCCTTCTTTCCTTTCTTCCTTCCTTTCTCTTTCTTCCCTTCTTTCATTTTCTTTCTTTCTTTTTCTTCCTTCCTTCCTTTCTTCCTTCCTTCCTTTCCTCTTCTTCCCCTCTTCTTTTCCTTCTCCTCCTTCTTCTTCACTTATTTTTTTGAGTACTGGGGATAGAACCCAAGACCTATGCTCTGAACTACACACACACACACACACACACACACAGCTTTTAAAATTTATTTATTTATTTATTTATTTATTTATTTATTTATTTATTTTTGAGATAGCGTCTCTAAGTCACTAAATTGCTCGGGCTGGGCTCAAACTTCTCAACTTGTGGCCTCAGCCTCCCAAGTGCTGTGATTACAAGCCTACACCACCATGCCTGGCTCTTTACTATGTTTTCTCCCACTCCTCATCTTCTCATTTCTAGCATCTTACTGATTCCACTTACCTAGATCCTAAAAGTATTTAAGTTTGTGACAGACCTCACATTTGTGATTACAAAAGGAACAACCTTGATATTGATACCCTAATTTCACTGCTTTGTTATCTCCATATACTAACAAAGTTTTCTAACTAACCTTATTGAAAAGTGCATCCAGTGCTGCTAAGCACCTAAAAGTAGGAAAGATGATGGGTTGTCTCAAATTAATATGAATAAATCAATTAAATCATACACTGCTGCAACTCTTCTGGACTTTCATGAAGCATGTATGCATCCACAATTACGTACCATCATTCACAGTATTTACTGACCATCTATCTTCAGCCCTTGGGCATTCCTCATGTCCCACTGGGAATTAATGATCTGCCACTGGTCATCCATCATCTGCCACTGGTCATGCATCACCTACCACTGGACCTCCATCATCTGCCAGTGGGTATCCATCATCATTTGCTGGGCATCTGCTGAGTACCGCCAAGTCTGTTGGGCATCCACAGTCTCTCATCAGGCATCGTGGTCTCTGCTGATACTCTGCCATTTCACCACCAGTGTCTTCCATGAGAATACTGCTTACCTGTCCAGGATACTGTCATCTGGTGCTGCCAAACCTACAGACTTTCAAGATACCACATGGTACTTCATTTGCTTTAAACTTTATTGTACTTAGTTATATTTCTTGCATAAATTAAGAAAAGGTCCCTTCATACCTGTGGCACACTTTTCTATATAAACATTGTCCCTGTCCCCTTCACAAAGTCTCTCTGCAAAGCAGCTTTATTTTATTTATATTTTGTACTTTATCTGCCCAGGGCTCACGCATTCCATAGGGCTGATCTAAAGTCTATATGATGGCTTCTTAATTCTCACACATTTATATAAAAACTTCTCCTTGAAAAGCTAAGCAGGGACAAACTGTGTAATAGGATATATCTACTTTTCATCTCTATAGCTGACCTTTTAAATTGTTTAGTGAATAGAAGAAAACATCCTTTCCCTTTGCAAGTTAAATCACAAGGTTAGTACTTTGCAATTCTCAGCATCATACATCTACACCTGTGAATCAAAAAAAAAATTTTTTGGTTGAATTACCTTCCCACACTATTCTTCTTCCCTCTATACACACACTTAATCATTTCACTGTAGACTCTTTACCTTAGGAGGAAAAATAATTATCACTAGATGCTATAGTTTGGATGTTGAATGTACCCCAAAGTGGCCTATTTAGGGGTGTTGTGAAACTTTAGGAAAAGGGGTCTTCTGGGAAGCCTTGAGGTTATTGGGGAAATGCCCTTGAAAAGGATGGTGTCACCCTGATCCTTTTCTTCTCTTTTGTTTCCTGGTGATAAAATGAGCAGATAGCTCTGCCACGCACTCATTGCCATTGCCTTCATTACCCCCACCAGAGCCCTAAAAGTTTGTGTCTGGCCAATCATGGACTGGAATGTCTAAAACCAAGAGCCAAAATAAACCTTTTCTCTTTATAAGCTGATTATCTCAGGTATTTTGTTATATTTTGAAAGCTGACTAAAACTTCAGTAAAGTTTAAATACAAGTGTAAAAAGAAAAAATGGTAATAAATATATTTATAGAAATTTATTATGACATGTATTTAAGAATATAATCCAGAGGTCTGGATTTGGGTTCTTATATCTAGAGTCCACTACCTCAGTCATACTTACCCTTTCTCTCCTCTTTCCTCCTTAGAGATCTGTAATTTTTAGGTTCTAATTACTGGTTTAATTCTCCAATAAATTTACAAAATAAATTATTAATCTTCTTTTAGTTAACATTCTAGCTTTGCTTGCAAATGTCATTTCACCAGAGGCTGACAGACAGCACTGTCCAAGCTAAATAATAACAGCTAACACATATGTGAGTGTTTGCTCAAGGCCAAACACTGTTCCAAACCCTGCGCACGTACTATCCTCATTCAAAGGGTAGAGAAATAAAGCACCAAAAGTTTAAGCGTTATCAGTATTCTACTGCCAATTTAAGGAAGTATCTCCTACATTTTCTCTATTATCTCAAATAAGTTTAGAACCCAGTTCCAAAATTCAGAAGATTTCTTCATTTTTCTTTTGCTTCTATTTGTCTAATCCCAAACCGAATTCTTAGTCTAGGCAGATCCCGTTGTTGAGTTTTGAAAATCTCATTCCTTCATGGAAACTTGCAATGGTTTCTATATCATTTGCTTATCAGCCCTTCCTTATGCACTCTTTAACCAAAGCCTGTAGGTCCATTCTAAGAACCTTTTAACTGAGTTCATTGATGATGGTGATGAAAATGATGATAATTAACAATAGCTAACTTTAACTGAGTATTTATTCTATCCATTTACCTCATTCAATCCTCACAAAAAAAATGTGTAGGTAGAATTTGACATTTTTCTTATTTTACATGGGCAAAGTCAAAGCACACAATTTTACCTCATTTCAGGGCACAAAAAGCTAATATCCATCATCACAAAATCACTGATATTAAGAGCTCCATTGTCCCATCTATCCCCAACTTGCATTGCAATTGAATACAATGGGTTTGCCTCTTAGTGAATGCAAAGCCAGTAAACCTAACCAGGAGATAAAAGAATGAAGAAAGTTTGTTGCAGTAAGGAGCACGCTGAAGATAATTCTCAAGTAGTGTCTCCCTGAGCAAAGAAAATGAGGGACTTTTACTGGGGAAACATATGCATTTTCATATGGGAAAGATTCATCTTTACATGTCTGCATGTTGAGGCAGGTACATTCCTGAGCATGTTCAGTTTGAGATTACACATCACAAGTTCAAAAAATGACATACGGTAATGCCTCTGGATGAAGAATGTAGTATCTAAAAAGAGTGAGTCAGAGTGGCTTGGTGACTTGGGCTGGATCCTTATAAGTTTCTTTAGAGAGCATTTTTTGAAACAACAAAAACTTTGAAAGGGCATTCACAATCATTTGAAGGGAAAGCATCTTTCCACCTCCCCCAAGAATAGGTGATTGCCCCTAACATACTGCCTAACAGCTAACAATAGTTCTGACACCACCAGTCAATAGTAATGTTGAGTGTACTATGTTCTTGAAGACTTAAAACAAATGTTGGTTCTTGATGTGACTCTAGAGATAGCATATTGTAATTTAAAAAATAGTCTCTTGTAAATCCGGGTGTAATTTCTCCAACCCCTACATTGATAATAATAGTTAACAGTCATTGTATACTTACTAGTGTTGTACATACTATCTAGCTGATAAGATACTGTTGTTGAAAAAGAATTTATAATTCTCCAGGATGGCTTGCCACAGTGAAGGGGAAGAATGTATAATTTTCCACAATTCTCATAAATTCATAGCTGGGACAGACTTTTGTAGTGAAAAGCAGATTAACAAGAGAATAACATACAAGTTTTTTGTTTGTTTGTTTTATTAATGAATGTAGTGCACACTACACAGGAGAAACCTCAGTTACAGTAACTCAAAGCAAGGGCTTAGGGTTCCACCTTAAATTGTATTTTACCAAACATCAACAAATTTTAGAGAAATGACAGACAAGAGCAGTTTCAGAATTCAGAGGCAAGAACATTGTGGAAAGGTAAACTTACAGGAAGAATGGGTGCTCATAGATTTTTCTGTAGATGATAAACATGTGAGAATCTACATCTGGCTTTAGGTAAGAAAGTAGAGAAGAGGGACAGACTTTTTCCCTTTGTGATTTTCTGTCCTGCTTTTAGACTGACAGACTTTGAAGACAGGAAATTCCCTTGAGTCTTGATTAACTTCAGCTTAAAAATATTAATGTTTAAAAAAAGCAGATTTTGGGCCGGTGAGATGGCTCAGCAGCGTAAGCACCTGCCTTGCAAGCGCGAGGGCCCGAGTTCGACTCCCGGATCCCACATACGGAAAAGGGGCTGGTGATATCGCTCAGCGGCACTTGTTGGCGCGCGAGGTCCTGAGGTCGACTCCCCGGAACCCACCAAAAAAAAAAAAAAAAAAAAAAAGCAGATTTTGAGTTGATTCATTTTGGTTTCCTTCACTATTTTAGAACCATAGCTTTTCTTAAAATAATTTTGTTTCAATATGGTTCAGACTATATGTCTACCCCATTAAGACACAGAGTTTAAAGACCAGAGTTTAATGTCTCTTCTGCCATGTGATTAGAATATAAAATTAAAGAGAAGCAGGAGGGGACATAGTATATATTCAAACAGAGAGCAAGCCTTCCATCACTAGAGGTTATGTAACAAATTTCTGTGTTAGATAGGATGTTGAGGTAGATGTTTTCTAAGTTTTCTTCTATGTTTTAAGATTCTATAATTCAGTTACCTAGTTATTAAGCCAGTTACTTTGAGCCTGAAATTCACATTATGAAGGTACATAGATAGTACCTTTGCAAATGATTAGATGATTAAAAGAAGAATTACTATTTCATATAACTGTGTTACATTTCATATGTGCTTTTATGTGCCCATGAGCTTTATAATTATTTTGATTAGTTCCAGTAACAAACTCTAGACAAAAAACTTACTCATTAATTACATATTATTTTAATAACTCAGAAGGTGTTTTATCTCTTTGCCATCTAAGTAAACATAAAGGAAATTTCGCTTAGAATGGATGGACCGGGCCGGTGAGATAGCTCAGTGGCATAAGCGCTTGCCTGGCAAGCACAAGGTCCTGAGTTCAACTCCCAGAACCCACATAACGGACAAAAAGCGGCCGGTGATATCGCTCAGCGGCACAAGCGCTTGCTGGCAAGCGCGAGGTCCTGAGGTCGACTCCCGGTACCCACATAACAAAAAAAAAAAAAAAAAAAAAAAAAGAATGAATGGATCGTATACCTATAAGCATTATGAGATGAATAATAGCCTCCTTAGCCAATGGTCAGTAATTCAATCTTAAAAACTGTCTTTTATACACTAAATGGGACCTCTTATAACTATGAATCTTAATTGAATATATACAGATATATATCTGTATACATTCCTAACATAGTCCCTCAGCTATGTAGTATGGGGATCCTGGGACTAATTATTAAAAGTTATTTTTTCTTCCCTCTTTAGTCAAATTTCTATATTCCTTGAGTGCTGAAATATGTTTTGGGTTTTGAATAAAGCATCAAAAATCTAAAATGTGACCCAGGGATGTAGCTCAATGGTAGAGCACTTTCCTGGCATACACAAAGCCCTGGGTTTGGTCCCAGTACAGGAAAAAAATCTATAACCTTTGCGCTCTAATTTTTCGTCATTCAAAATATATCAGACAAACTACTTGCTCCATGTTCACCTAATATTATGTCCCCAAAATACCTGTAATAAATTATGTTTGTCCATGACCTGATGTCATTTTTTTTAAATAAGATCATCAGCAAAATAAGCAAGGTTGAATGAGATTTTTTTCCTTTATAAAATAAGCAGTAGAAACAGAATCTTAATTATCAGTCTATTTACCTCTACTTTTATTCTTTAATTACATGTGATAAGATATTTATAGCCTTTTTGAGAGTGCATAAAGTTGCAAATTAGCCCCACCATGTAGATTCTGTATTGCTCTTCTCTGTGTAACTGTAGGATCACAGAAACTAAATTTTAACTTTATTCGGAATGAAGCAGAAAAAGTATTTTGAAGTAGTATTTAAAGTGCGTATAGGAGAGCCAGATCTGGCTATTTTCTCTAAAGCAAGAGCTAAACTAAAATCATTCTTGAAAACCAAAAGAATTACAAAGGCTATGGGGGCCGGTGAGATGGCTCAGCGGCTTAAGCGCCTGCCCGGCAAGCACAAGGGCCCGAGTTCGACTCCCGGAACCCACATACGAAAAAGGGGCCGGTGATATCGCTCAGCGGCACGGGCGCCTGCTGGCGCGCGAGGTCCTGAGGTCGACCCCCCGGTACCCACAAAAAAAAAAAAAAAAGAATTACAAAGGCTAATAAAAACATAATTTGTCCTTAAATTCAGTAGAAAAAAACTTGAATGACAAGTAAAGTAAAAACATTTAACATTATTAAGCACTTAACTCACTTTTCTATTTTGGTTACAGCCACCTCATATACAGTCAGCTTAATATCACCTTCACACT
This sequence comes from Erethizon dorsatum, assembly GCA_028451465.1. Taxonomy (NCBI): domain Eukaryota; kingdom Metazoa; phylum Chordata; class Mammalia; order Rodentia; family Erethizontidae; genus Erethizon; species Erethizon dorsatum. The sequence goes on from CM051842.1 coordinate 100,565,851, forward strand.
TACAGGGAGAAAGAACAATCATAGATTTCTATTTTAGTAACAAATACAGCAAAAGAAAGTGAATACTATATGTGCTCTGGAACTGGTAGCTGAAGCTAACTTTCATGTATTTAATTTCAAATGGAAAATACATTCAAAATGTAAAGTAGATAAATAATAGAAAATAAATTCCCTGTATTATTGAAGTGCTTCTCCTGATGAAAGTAAGTAAAGTCTCTAATTTTCAATTCCTTGAAAACTGAGAATTACAATCTCTGTGAATACATGAATTTGGCCAGTGGGTGGCATATATGAACCACAGTAATCAACCTCTATTCTTGGGCAATTGGAGTAAAAAATAAACAGGACAAACTATTTCCACTAAACATTGTAGTAAAAACGCAATTCATCAAAAGAAAAGTTATGTAAAAGCTAAACATTAATACACTAATCATGTACCTATTTGAATTTTGATAGTTTCACAGTCCTTAGCTTTAATTCTGATAAAGAAATTCTGGCTTTTAACTAGATCTTTTTGATCAAATGACTCTTAAATAATGCCACATAATTATAAATATGGGGTAGATCATTGGTTATCTCTAAGACCTAGATTCTCTTCTATAGACTAGTTTTTCTTGTGCATTTATAATGCTAAGTATTTTAACTTATGTTATCTTAAATAGCATGCACTTCACAGGCATTTGTGAATGCTAAACATTGAAAGTGAAAATGTTTAGTAAACTTTCTCTATATAATTTTAATATAATTTTAGGATATTATTATTATTTTTGGTACCAGATTAAACCAAGCCTCTATCTGAAAATATGTAAATATAAACTATATTACATAGTTTATAATATAAACTATATGCTTCCATATGAACCAAAACAAATTTCTGGAAGTGTTTTCTTTGGTTAAACATAATGTAATATAATATAAACATATATTTCCACAGTTTAAATACAATGAAGTAAGGTAAACATCTTGTAAATTAAGTAGAAAAGGAAAATTAAATGGTGCTCCCACTGTCTTAGTTACTTTTTATCATTGCTGATACAAAATACTGGACACCCAAGTTAGAGGAGGAAAAGTTTATTTAGCTCACAGTTTGTAAAGGTTTTGGTCCATAATCAGCTGGTTCCAAGGCAGGGTGGCATGGTAGACAGGCATCACAGAGGAGAAACAGTACATGGTGGGTAGAATGTAGCAAAGCAAGCAAGCAAGGGACCAATGACAAGCCTCATTCTTTCTTTCTTTTTTTTTTTTTTTAATATGTGGGTACCTGGAGTCGAACTCAGGACCTTGAGCTTGCCAGGCAGGCACTTATGCCGCTGAGCTATCTCACCGGCCCGACAAGCCTCTTTCAGTCCCTTATATTTTATCCAGGCTACCCACCCTTAGGGCAGTTAGCATTCACACCCTTAGTCCTAGTGCCCTTAATCCTAGCATTACACCATGAATCAATCCCAGCATCACATACTCTAGGTCCAGCCACCTCTGAAAATCTCCACCTATGACCACATGAGGCTTTGGGGGAATATCTAGATACAAGCCATAATACCCCCAAACTTATTTCATTAAAAAATATTAAGGCAATTTTTGAAGACTAACATTTTATAAAGAATTTTTAGTATGAAATACTGTGAAAAATTACTTAGCTTTTAATGTGAATTATTCTCTGAAAAGTTTTTTAAGTAAGTCATGGTATCATTTTACACATAATTAGTAGACTTTAATTCAATTAATTATATAAATGACTGAACAAAAGAGGGCAATTGTAACGAGAGAATCAAACACTATTTCATTCTAATTGTAGTGTACAGTACTGTAACATGTAATTAAGAACTATCCAATGTATACTTTGAAGTAAATAAACAAACTCACAAGATATTTCAGCTACCATTAAATGACATTTCTAGCCAGACCTGATATTCCCTTTCAATGTTTTTCAGACACATGATAGGATTACTTGGGAAAAATGTAGTTTAAAAGTACACAAAAGTGATAGTTAATAAGAAAAATAAAAGACTAAAGAAAGGAAAAATAACTTTAAAAATCAAAGTTAAACCTAGATTCACCTTACTTTCTTACCTATTGCTATCTTTTATTCAGTGCGTAGTAGAGCAGAGCTATAGCCTTAAGGAAATTATTTTATGCTATAAAAATAATTATAAAAATAAGGCTTGGGGCCAGTGATATAGCTCAGTGGCATACACGCCTGCCTGGCAAGCGCAAGGTCCTAAGTTCGACTCCCGGTACCCGCATATAAAAAAACAATAAGGCTAATAATAGTAATAGCTATGACATACTAGGTTCCAGCTATAAAGTTACCCAAGGTAGGTGTTATTGTTCACCTTTTACAGATGAGGAAACTGAGGGTCATTTTTAAGGGCAGGAGGAAGATAGAATGGTCTTTCGAGCCTGTCTTTCTGTGTCACACAAATAGTAGTATCCCTGATTTAATATTTTTCTTACATTATTCATCAAAATCTCAGAGCAGGTCTGCCTTATAGGTATTCTTTTGTTATTTTATTTTTTATTTGTTTTTATTAGTAAATGTTTGCAGTACATAATGATCACATGGGAGATTTGTATATGTACATAATACATCTTCATTCTTTTTTTGTCCCCTTCTCTTTCCCCCTACTCTTTTTCACTCATTTACAAAAGCTCTATTTCCATTTTCTCTCTTCAATTGTTTTGCCTTTAAATCCCTTTTCCCTTCCTTCCCTTCCCCCTCTCCTCATCTTTTGTTCACCTTCCCACTTGAACAAATTCTTCCTACTCCCTAATATCTATCCTCTATTTTGCACCTTTATACTTTGGTTTCTCACACAAGAGAAACAATGTGATATTTAAACTTATATTTTACTTATTATTATGATCTCAAGGTACATCTGTTTCCCTAAAAGTGTCTCAAATTTATCCTTCTTTATGGCAGAGTGGTAGTCCATTGTATATAAAAACCACATTTTCTTTATCCATTCATCTGTTAATGGGCTTATGAGCTGTTTCAAAGGTTTAACTATTATAAACTGTGCTGCTATAAACTTGGGTATGCATGTATCACTATGATATGATGACTTTCTCTCAGGAAGATACTTAGAAGGGGAAGACCTGAGTCAAATGGAACCTCTAGCTTTAGTGTTTTGAAGAATCTCCATAGTGCTTTCCATAGTGGTTATGCCAATTTACACTCCCACCAACAATGGACAAGGGTTCCTTTTTCCTCTGCAGCCTCTCCAGCATTTGTTATTAGTTGATTTCTTGATGATAGCCATTCTTTCTGGCATGCTATAGAATTTCAATATTTTAATTAGCATTTCTCTATTGGCCAGCATTTTTTTCATGTATCAATTGACTGTTTATACTTCTTCATCTAAGAAGTGTCTAATCTTTTTTTTTTTTTTTCTGTGGGTACCGGGGGGTCGACCTCAGGACCTCACGCGCCAACAGGCACCTGTGCCGCTGAGTGATATCACCGGCCCCTTTTTCGTATGTGGGATCCGGGAATCGAACTCGGGCCCTCGCGCTTGCAAGGCAGGCGCTTACGCCGCTGAGCCATCTCACCGGCCCAAGAAGTGTCTAATCTTTTTAAATGCCCAGTTTTGGATTGTGTCTTTAAATTTGGAGGGTCTTTTTTGAGTTCTTTATATATTCTAGATATTAGTCCTCTGAGGGGTAGCTGGCAATTTTTTTTTCCATTCTGTAGGTTGTCTCTTCACTTTGTTGGTGGTTTCCTTTGCTAAGCAGAAGCTTTTTAATTTCATGAGATCCCATCAAGTTATTATCTAGCATTTCCTTACAGCTGAATTGTTATAGGGTTGTTTCTTTAGAAATGGCTTGCCAATCAAAACTACTCCAGATCCCTCTTGCCTCAGATAAAGAATTGGACAAGTCAAGCCAAAAATGGTGCCCTGCACTTATTTGATAAGTGCAGGGTGAATGGGTATGAGAGAAACCAACTCTGTAGAGCTAACTTAGGCTCAAGAAAGTGAAAAAGAGGGGGGCGAGCCTCAAGATGGCGGATGAGTAAGAAGCAGGCAACGAAACTCTCTCTAAAAGTTACCATTGGAACACGAGAAAATAGCGACCCGGAAAGCACAGGAGGGGGGGAGATGCCTCCCCGAAACCCAGAGAAGTTCTGAAGCGCAATCTGGGACCCCCAGCACCAGTGATGGGTGACTTCTAACAAAGAAGACGGAAAGAAGGAGCAGACCGCGCGCGCGCACCTTCTAATATCCCGGGAGTTGGAGTGCCGGCGGAGGCTCAATTCTACGGACACACGGTGGCAGCTGGCGCCCAGGGAGCCCCCACGGAGGATCCTGAGACAGCGGCGGGGCAGGGGAGCGGCGGAGAACGGCGCTGACCGGCGGTGAGTGTCTCTCAGCCACAGCTGCCCCGCGCCAGAGAGCGACCGGCCGGGCGCCATTGTGGGGGGTGTGGCGAAACTCAGAGCGGCTCGGAAACTGCTCTGGGAACTTGTGCTCCGGACAGGGCAGCACAGGGCCTCTCAATTGAGCCCACGAAAGTGTGCTGAGGTCAGCAGGTGAACGAGACTGGACTCTCAGCCACACCTGCCCCGCGCCAGAGAGCGACCGGCCGGGCGCCATTGTGGGGGGTGTGGCGAAACTCAGAGCGGCTCGGAAACTGCTCTGGGAACTTGTGCTCCGGACAGGGCAGCACAGGGCCTCTCAATTGAGCCCACGAAAGTGTGCTGAGGTCAGCAGGCGAACGAGACTGGACTCACAGCCACACCTGTCCCGCGCCAGAGAGCGACTGGCCCGGCGCCATTGTGGGGGGGCGTGGCGAAAAACCAGAGCGGCGGGAACCAGTGCAGGAAATCCGCGCTCGGACAGCGCGCTGAGCCTCTCAGGCCCAGGGACCGTGAAAGGGCGCTGAGAGCGGAGGCGAGCTAGACTGGTCTCTACCTGAAAGTACGCGCCTCTGCTCACCGCCCGCCAGAGGGCGCTCCTGGCTTACTGGGACGGACCTGCACAGAACAGGTAGCTGCCTACAACAAAGTCAACACCTGGAACTGATTCTTTTTAATTTTTTTTTTTCTTATTTTTATTTTTTTTTTATTATTATTTTTTTTTTTCTTCTCACTGATTTGTTTTTTGTTCTGGTGAAGGGTTTTTTTGTTTGTTTTTGTTTTGTTTAGTTTTGTTTTTTGGTGGGGTTTTATTTTTGATCTGTCTGTTTTATTGCTTTTATCTTCATTATTGTTTCTGTATGTGTATTTGCTCTTTCCTTCATTATTCTCTCTGGTTTTTTATATGAGTGTAAACAGCGCCTCTAACTTCTTTGTGATTGTGGTCGTGATCTGTTCTTCCTTTTATCACTTCCTTCTCTTTTTACCACCTGTTCTCTGCACTAGTGTCCCAATTTTAGTGGGATCCCTCTTGGTCCTCTAACCTTACATCTAATTCCTTCCTCTTCTCCCAATACTCTATTTCCTCCTTAACTCATTTTAAATTTAAACTCCTTAGGGAAAAATTGACATACATAGGACTTGTATACTGCATATAATTTTTCTGGTGTGTTTTAGATTTTGTTATATAACCGCAACTCTATACAGCTAAAAGTGGTAAATAACTGGTTAGCTCAGTCTGTCATTTTCTAGGCTGTGTTTGATGCTTTAGTTAACATTATAGCCAAATGTGAAATAATTGTTCTAAACATCTTTCCTTCCTGATATTTCATGATTGAGATTGACTAAGGGACACAGAAAATACAGTGGCACAGTACCAAAGAATCAAGGACTGGGCCAAACAGGTAGCAACTTCGCATACCCAACGAATTGAAGAGGTAGGATCTGGCAGAAAGCTCAAAACACAAAAGCAAGCTCCACTTGGAAGATACTGCAGAGAAGTAGTCATCTTCTAAAGATCTTAAACACTAGCAATAAAGTAACCTACTATAGGTAATTTGCAAACATCACCCCAGGAATTAAAGAAAGAAAACATGAGACGTCACTTAAACAAGATGCAACCCCACACATCCAATTCACCAAAGGCAAACCTAGGGAGCAACGAGGTGGGACAATCCGAAAGCCACCCACCTGGCCTATCTGAAGTGGTAACAACAAAACAACTGAATGAGGTTCTGGAAAAAATTAAAACAGAAATAATCTCACAGATAACTGCAGAGATAATGTCTACAACGAAGACCATGCTTAAGGACACTATAGCTGATACAGACAAAAAAATAGATGAACTTAAGAAAACTATAGAAACCATGAATGCTCAGCATAGGAAAGAAATGGAATCCATAAGGCAGATTCAAACAGATATCCAAGAGATAAAAAATTCCATTGAAAGTATTTGTAGCAGAATAAGCCAATGCGAGGACAGGATCTCAGATATAGAAGATAGGCTTGCAATTAGTGATCATGAAATGGAAAAATTCTTAAAAATAGCAAGGGACCATGAAAAATCAATTCAGCAGCTGCTGGATGACTCAAAGATAAACAACTTAAGAATAATTGGAATAAATGAAAAAGCAGGAGATAACATCAACGACATTAAAACCTTGTTCAAAGACATAATCAGGGAGAACTTTCCTGGAAGAGAAAAGGAATTTGACACCTCTATAAGTGAAGCTTTCAGAACACCAACTAGACATGATCAAAAAAAAACTTCAGCCAGACATATTATAGTCAAGATCCCAGAAATTCAACAGAAGGGCAGAATCTTAAAAGCTGTTAGGGAGAAGAGACAAATCACCTATGAAGGAAAACCCATCAGAATCACAGCTGACTTTTCAGCACAAACCCTCAATTCAAGAAGAGCTTGGAATGATGTATTGCAAGCTCTAAAGGAAAATAATTTTCAGCCCAGATTGATGTACCCTGCAAAACTATCTTTCAAAATTGATGGAGAAATAAAATACTTTCATGACAAAGAACATCTGAGAAAATTTATGACCACCAAACCAGCACTCCAAAACGTTCTGAAGGACATTCTAGAAAGAGATAGGAACCCCAACAGAAGGAATCCACCAGGCAGGGCAAATAATTAAATAGCCGGAAAGCGGAAAAACAAAGAGTGGGAACCAACAACAGGAAAATATCATGACAAGTCAATACATATCAGTTTTAACCATCAATGTTAACGGTCTCAATTCACCAATCAAAAGGCACAGACTGGCGAAATGGATCAAGAAGCAAGATCCAACAATATGCTGTATACAAGAAACACATTTAATTCAGAAAGAAATTCATAGACTGAAAGTCAAAGGATGGAAAACAATACTCCATGCCACAGGAACCCAGAAAAAAGCAGGGGTAGCTATTCTTTTTGCAGACAAAGTGAACTTCAAGCCAAGAAGGATTCAGAGAGATAAAGACGGTCATTACATCCTTGTAAAGGGAACAATCCAAGAGGAAGAGATAACGATCATAAATATATATGCGTCAAATACCAATGCACCCAGCTATATAAAACAAGTACTAAAGGACATGAAAAATCAAATAAGCACTAATACAATTTTATTGGGAGATCTCAATACTCCACTGTCACAAAAAGATAGATCAACTGGACAAAAAATCAATAATGAAATAGTAGAACTGAACCAAACTTTTGAACAAATGGACTTAGTAGATGTCTACAGAGTGTTCCATCCCACAACATCAGAATACACATTTTTCTCAGCTGCACATGGGACGTTCTCCAAAATAGACCACATACTAGCTCATAAAACCTGCTTAAGTAAATGCAAAGGAATTGAAATTATCCCATGCATATTATCAGACCATAGTGCAATGAAATTGGAAATCAATGGCAAAAGATCCCACAAAAACTCCCTAAACACATGGAAATTAAATAGCACCCTCCTGAACAACCAATGGGTCACAGATGAAATTAAAGAAGAAATTAGTCACTTTCTACAACTGAATGATAATGACAGTACAACATACCGGAACTTATGGGATACAATGAAAGCAGTCCTAAGAGGGAAATTTATAGCATTAAACACTTATATCAGGAAAATAGAGCAAGCGCAAATAAACAACTTAAGGGTGAACCTCGAGCTTCTAGAAAAAGAAGAGCAGGTTAAGCCAAAAGCCCATACAAGGGAGGAAATTATAAAGATCAGAGCAGAAATTAACGTATTGGAGAATAAAAAAACAATACAAAGAATCAATGAAGCAAAAAGTTGGTTCTTTGAAAGAATAAATAAGATTGACAAACCCTTATCCAACCTTATTAAAAAAAGAAAAGAAAAGACTCAAATCCATGCAATTGAAAATGAAAAGGGTGATATCACGACGGACCCTGCAGAAATCCAGAAGATCATCTATACCTATTTTGAAAATTTATATTCTACTAAGATGGAAAATGCAGAAGAAATGGACAGATTCCTAGATTCGTATGAATTACCAAAGCTGAATCAAGAAGATTTAAAAATCCTAAATAAACCAATATCAGCCAGTGAAATTGAAGATGTAATTAAAAACCTCCCAACAAAGAAAAGCCCAGGCCCTGATGGATTCACTGCCGAATTCTACAAGAAATTTAGAGAAGAGCTAACGCCCCTACTTCTCAAACTTTTCAATGAAATTGAAAGGGAAGCAATACTCCCAAATTCATTCCTGGAAGCAAGCATTACCCTGATACCAAAACCAGAGAAGGACCCAACTAAGAAAGAGAACTACAGGCCAATCTCCCTAATGAACATAGATGCAAAAATCCTTAATAAGATACTGGCAAACAGAATCCAACAAATCATCAAGAAGATTATACACCATGACCAAGTTGGATTCATCCCAGGGATGCAGGGATGGTTCAACATACGTAAATCAATAAATGTAATACAGCATATTAACAGAACCAAAGACAAAAATCACATGATCATCTCAATAGATGCAGAAAAAGCTTTTGACAAAGTCCAGCACCTTTTCATGATAAAAACCCTACAGAAAATTGGAATAGAGGGTCTTTATCTCAATCTGGTAAAAGCTATCTATGACAAACCAACAGCCAATATCATACTAAATGGCCAAAAACTGAAAGCCTTCCCTCTAAAATCAGGAACAAGACAAGGATGTCCACTGTCCCCACTCTTATTCAACATAGTTCTGGAAACTTTAGCCAGAGCGATTAGACAAGAGAAAGAAATAAAAGGAATAATGATCGGAAAGGAAGAAGTTAAATTATCATTATTTGCAGATGACATGATACTCTACACAGAAGACCCCAAAAACTCCACTAAAAATCTGCTAGATTTGATAAGCAAATTCAGTAGTGTAGCTGGATACAAAGTCAATACTCAAAAGTCAATAGCCTTCCTGTACACAAATAACAAACTTACTGAAAGAGAAATTAGGGAAACAATACCTTTCACAATAACATCCAAAAAAATGAAATACCTAGGAATCAACCTCACGAAGGATGTAAAAGACCTCTATACTGAAAACTACAGTACTCTGAAAAAGGAGATTGAAGAGGATATCAGAAAATGGAAAGATATCCCTTGCTCCTGGATAGGAAGAACCAATATAGTGAAAATGGCCATACTTCCAAAATTGTTATACAGATTTAATGCAATTCCAATCAAAATTCCAACAGCATATCTCACAGAATTAGAGAAAACAATCCTAAAATTCATTTGGAATCAGAAGAGACCTAGAATAGCAAAGGCAATTCTGGGCAACAAAGGCAAGGCAGGGGGCATCACAATCCCCGACTTGAAATTATACTATAAAGCTACTGTGATAAAAACAGTGTGGTATTGGCAAAAAAACAGACCTGAAGATCAATGGAACAGATTAGAAGATGCTGAAACAACCCCAGACATACTAAGCCACCTTATCTTTGACAAAGGTGCCAAACACATTCGCTGGAAGAAAGATAGCCTCTTTAATAAATGGTGCTGGAAAAACTGGCTCTACACATGCCAAAGATTAAAACTAGACCCATATCTTTCACCATGCACTAAACTAAATTCAAAATGGATCAGAGATCTAAATATTAAAACAGAAACATTAAATCTGCTGGAAGGTAGGATAGGTAAAACCCTTGGAGACATTGGTGTAGGCAAAGACTTTATGAATAAAAACTCAACCGCACGGGAACTATCCCAAAGAATCAATAACTGGGATCTCATCTTATTAAAAAGCTTTTGCACAGCAAGAGAAACCACCAACAGAGTGAAGAGACAACCCACAATGTGGGAAAAAATGTTTGCCAGCTGTTCCTCAGACAAAGGATTACTATCGAGAACATATAAAGAACTCAAAAAAATCAGACCTCCCAAATTTAAAGACCCACTCCAAAAATGGGCATCTGAGATGAATACACATTTCTCAGATGAAGAAATACTAATGGCAAATAAATATACAAAAAAATGTGCAACATCACTAGTCATTCGAGAGATGCAAATTAAAACAACACTGAGATACCATCTCACCCCAGAAAGAATGGCTACTATAAAGAAATCAACTAATAACAAATGCTGGAGGGGCTGTGGGGAAAAAGGAACCCTTCTCCACTGTTGGTGGGAGTGTCGACTGGTACAGCCACTGTGGAAGTCAGTGTGGAGATTCCTCAAAAAGCTAGGGTTGGAGGTCCCATTTGACCCAGCTATTCCCCTTCTGGGCATCTTCCCAGAAGAATTAAAAACATCATACCACAGCGATATATGTGCACCCATGTTTATAGCAGCACAATTTGTAATAGCCAGATCTTGGAAACAACCCAAATGCCCATCAACTGAGGAATGGATAAGAAAGATGTGGCATTTTTATACAATGGAGTACTATTCAGCCATTAAGAAGGATAAACTGGAGACTTTTATAGGTAAATGGATGCAACTCGAGAAAATACTCATAAGTGAAATAAACCAGAAGCACATGTGTAAGCATCGTATTGTCTCTCTAGTATGAGAAACTGAAAGAGTATATAAGATCCAAAATGTACAATAGACATGGTGAATCAAAAAGAAACTGGTCAAAAGGAAAGAGAGACTGGAATAAGGAAAAGAAAGAAGGGAAAGGGAAAAAAAATTGTATATATATATATAAGATGGTTAAGATAGATACACTACGATTTTTACTTAGTTCATTGAAGAGTAAGGTTTGTGCCAATAATGTTTGGATAATTAAATGCTAATGTCTGGTGTCCTGAATAACTAACTTAAAGATAGTAATACGCAATGTATTAACCATTCTTACCCTCTTATTATGTTGTTTTGAAAATTTGTTCTTCTTTTGATTTGTTTTGTTTTTTCTTCTCTTTAAAATAAAATTAAAAAAAAAAAAAAAAAAAAAAAAAAAAAAAAAAGAAAGTGAAAAAGAGGGTAAAAGAAAAAATAAAAGTACACACTGCATCCGAGAAATGCAGCACAGGCTGTTGTGGAAACTCAAGCACGATAGTGGCTTTTCATGATGGCTGGTCTTTTATGCCACCCAGATCTCCTGAGAACTTGCAAGAAGTTCTACATACGGGGTCTTCATGTTGCCCTGAGATCATACTTGACAGGTCCTGCTCATTTCCCCAGCCAGATTTGCCACACCTTATCTCCTATATCCTTTCCCCGCGAGAGACATAAATCTCATAAATCTTTTATGGGGTCCTGAAGGAGTGGAGATCTCTGTCTTCTATAGCTTCTTCAAGCTAGAGGGGCCTGTAGACCCTTCCTACTGGGGACTGTGTGATCTCCAACTGCCTTGGGGTATTGTGGTTCATTGGCTGGGTTGAGGGAAGAAAAACCTGTCAGAAAATAATGAGACAAGAATCAGTAACCCTTGAGCTGCCTGTTTCTCCCTGTTTGATGGGAGAAAGAAATTTTACTATTAGCCTAGATGTAAGGAGCAGGTCAGACTTCCACACTTCCTATAGAGAAGAATGTATGTTAGAGAGATATGTCAGATAAATTTAGGCTCAAGAGTTTAAAAGCCTTGACCTTAGCAAGGTATTATTTACTTATCTGTAGCAGCACTGGAGCTGTGTTTTTCAAAGAGAAATTTCAAGTCTTCCAGAGGTTCACAGGAGTAGCTTTTTCCTTTTGGGTGATCTTATTCTTTAGACAGTCCAGGTGGGACTAGCTTTAATCTAGAAAGATGAGTCCAATTATCTATCTCTGCCACCTTTACTGCATGGAGTGTTGCAAGGAGCACTGTAAAGGGGCTTTTCCATTTTGGCTTTAACTGGTCTGCCGGTGTTCCCTCTTTCCAAGTTTTTCCAAGCACTCGGTCTCCAGAGCAGACACTAGGCAGTCCCCCCGGGCCAGGAGCTGGCAGAACTCTGTTCCCATACATTTGAAAAGCTTGTTGTGCTTAGCCCAGACTGATGCAATATGGTAAGAGATTGATAGTCTCTGCGTCTACTATCACATCAGAGAATAGAAATGGCCTTCCATATTACATCTCAAATGGGTTCAAACTTAGCCCAGTTTTGGGCGTGTTATGAACCCTCGTGAGTGCTATTGGTAGCAATCAAAGCCAGGACTCAGACATCTCTCAGCAAAGTTTTGCCAGAGCTCACTTTAGGGTCTGGTTGGCTCTCTCTACCTTTCCAGAAGATTGAAGCCACCAGGAGGAGTGGAAGTGGTACTTTGTTCCTAAATCCTTTGCCACTCCTTGAGTTATTTGGGAAGTAAGGAAGGTCCATTGTCACTCTGGACTGAGGTAGTCCAAATCTAGGGATGATTTCTTTAAGAAGTACCTTGACTACCTCTGTAGCCTTTTCCAAATGGGTAGGAAAGCTTCAGTCTAGCCTGTAAAGGTGTCAGTTAGGATCAACATCTGCTTAAATCTTTTACATGGTGGCATATGGGTAAAGTCTAATTGCCAGTCCTCGCCAGGATACGTCCCTCTCCTCTGTACAGGTTCTAATAAAGGAAGTGGTTTGAGCTTGTCCAGGTTGTTGTAGGAATAAAGTGGACAGGCTTTGAAAACCTGTTCGGTGGTTGTCACTAATTCTAGTCCTGTGAAAACTCAGGTGACTATTTCCGATATAACATCTCTCCCCATATGAAGGAATCATGAAATGCTTTTATAGCCTTCCATGGTATCTCTTGGGGGAAGGGCCAGTTTGTTTCCTAAATATCACCAGAATCCTTTTTAAATTCCTCCTTGTACTAAGGCCCATTTACCTTTCTGGGGCGCATAGACTGGTTTACTTTTCGATTAGGAAATCAGCTGGGATCTTTTAGTCTTATAATTACTGGCATAGCTGAATTTGTCCTACCAGGTATTTCATTATATCATGCAGCAGGATTTACCCGTTGGCTAATTTGGTCAAAGAGACTTGGTGTAGTCCCAGCAAGTAAAATCTATTTTGTCCTTAGCTAGAATGATAATTGCCCCCAATTTTGTTAATAAGTCTCTTCCTAGCAAGGAGGTAGGACACTGTGGGATAATTAGAAACTCATGGTTAAACATCCTACCTTCACAGTGGCACATCAGAGGAGTAAAGAATCTCTGACTAAGGGTCCCTTTTTGACCCCAACTGTGGCTATAGACTTAGAGGTGAGTCTAAGAGACTTTCCAGAGAAGGAAATCAAAACAGAATGAGCTGACCCCTGAATCTATAAGCAGTTGAATTGGGTCACCCATGACATCGAAGATTACCCAGGGTTCCTCAGAGATGGTGATGATCGTGGACAGGAGCATTGCTGGTTTCCCTGAGCCTCTTGTAGTATACTTTGTCTTTCATATGGGGTACAGCAAGTGGCCAAGATCTGTTGAACATCTTACCATGATAAATCAAAAGCTAGGGCCAAAGTTTGAAACCCATCTGCAAACTTCCTAGGGCTTTCTAATGTTGGCCTAATAGTTGCAAAGTTGGACATCTGCAACCGAAAAAGGGACATGTGCTTGAGTATTTCCTTCCATCTCTGGGACTTCTTTTATGGGCAGGACAAGTGTGAACCAGAGTAGTAGGAAGCACCACTTCAGGTTCAACCTGCAGAGCTTAAAGCTGTCTGCGTGTACCCAGTGGGAGGTAGAGCTGCCTGAGGAGGCTATGTGGAAGCTGAAGAATGTTGAGTTCCTCTGGAACACTAGGCTCTAATAGAGTCCCCTGGCTACCTGGAGGGGATGGACCTGATTTATTGGTCTGAGGATTATAAGAGGGAGACTGAGGTGACCTCCTAGTGTGGTTATCCTCCCTAAATAGACCGAGCAAGACCGAGATCTCCCTGAGAGACAAATGGGGGTCTCAGAATCTAGAAGCAAAGTTCTGACCAAGGACTGAGTGGTACCGAGTTTTGAAGGCAAGAATCAGCTTTATTTATTGGTGAGGACTTGACTGGGATCGCTCCCAAAGAAGTCGGGCCCCGAAGGCTCAGGGAGGGAGGTTTTTATAGGGTTGCAGAACAGAAGTACAGAAGCAGAGTAGCTTGTCATTTGGGGATTGGTTCTTATAATGTGCACATTAGTGACCAGCTGTGCATTATAGTGACCAGCTGTTTCTAGGAAACAGAAGTAACAGAAACCAAAGTAAACTGGAGGTTACTTGGGCAACAGAAACTAACAGAAACTGAAGTATACACCATCTTTTCTTCCTGGGGGGGGCATTTTCTGTTATAAGAACAGGGTCATCCAGGATATTTTTTACTTCCTCAGAGCTTGTACTAAGTACCATAGTTCTTGAGCATTCCCTTTGATAAAGAGTTATAAAAACCCGACCAAAAGACATTTCACTCCACCTGTCATGTTTTAAGCAGAAACGCTATAAATGGACTACTGTCTCATACTCTCCCAGTTTGTGTTGAACCCAGGCCATATTACAGTAGATAAGCTGTTCTTGTTTTACATTTTCAGGATCAAACCTGTCCCATTCATCAAGGATATGGCCTAGTGGCAAAGCTGGTGAAATCCATGTGGTGATGAGATTCATTAGATTTCCCATCTGCTTGTCTTTGGCGGACTCATAGAAAGAAGGGAGGCAACTAGGCCTCTGCTCCTTAAGGTGGCTTCCCATGCATAAGGAGGAGACCTGAAGTCCATCCACAAGGTGCCTCTTGTGATACTTTACAAAACCTGGATAGACGTCTCTATCTGAGAACCTTAGAGTGATGCTGGCATCATTTATCACAGAAGAAAGCCCTTGTCCATGGGGAGCTTTTGTCTTCACATTTGGACCCATTAACTTATTAGGGAGATGAGGGCTGAGTCATCTGTTTTCTGGAATAAAGAATTGGACAAGACAATCCAAGCTTGCCTAGTCCAAGCTTCCATGAGGTAATGGCAGAACTTTCCCCAGCAAAGTTCTTTTGACCACCTTATTGGACCTCTTGGTGGCCCAACTTGCATTTATTCTAAGTCTTTTGATGGTTTAGCTGGTATTCCATGTCCTCTGATGATTCTCCTTAACCAGAGTAAAACCATGTAGGAAAACCTCTCTTATTTACTCTGACAGAAAAAGTACTAAGAGTTGGGATGGCTCTGTTTTTCACTCACAGTAACTTTAATTAGCTGTTCTGTTTAAGCATCAGTCTTTTCATTTATTTGCATTTAAACAGGGAAAGCAAACCAGGTGACAATGGCTTCAGGCAGGCTCTTGGACCAGAGAGCACAGTGTTTCTGGTGCTTGGTTCCACTTTTAAAATGGACAAGTTTCTTCTTCTTCTTCTTCTTCTTCTTCTTCTTCTTCTTCTTCTTCTTCTTCTTCTTCTTCTTCTTCTTCTTCAATTCCCATTTCTCCCCCTGGAGCTAGGTAAGACAGTCCCAGGGTTGGGCATCCACCCTGCCATATACACCCACATTGAGGCTTTGGGGCTGCAGCCAAGGTCCTCTTGTTACGGCAAAGGCCAACACTATTTTCTTTTTCATGTGGGAAGAAAGAAAAAGTTTCTTCTCTTGCTCTCTATAAGCCCATATGCTGTCCAAAATCAGAGGCTAAGCTCACAAGGCCAGTTATTTAAAAAAAGAATGAAGGAAAAAGAGATAGAGAAAAAAGATGGCAGCAGCTGGTGACACATGTCCATGTAAAAGTTACACATAGTCATGCAAGAAGACAAGATGGTGGCTGGCCACTTGGCAAGGTATCATGGCTTCTGGCTAAGCAACAGGGTAAAATGGTGAGAACCCCAACCAAAACACAAACTGAGAAAATGCTATTTACAAACTAGGGTATGTGTAGACCAGGCTAATTTGGCAAAATACACAACAATCACATGGACAACAAGGCATACACACAGAGTGAACACAAGTGGCTAGAAAAAAAACCAAAATCCTACATTCCCTTCCCCCATCTCCATGGCTGGAAAAGCAGCAAACAGTTCCCTGCATTCCTGGCCTAGAAGAGAGAGAAGGGGAAAGAAGGAGAGAGAAGAAAATAAACCTCATGAAGAGAAACAAAAATTTTTCCCAACTTGGGCCTTGCTTTGGTCTCTAATACTTGAGCTTTATTGTTGTGCCTGGCCACACCAAAATGTTCTTTTTTGGCTGGTCTCACCAAAGCATACTGTCCTTGATGGTTACACCAACTGTTATAGGGTAGTTTCTTTAGAAAAGGCTCACCAATCAAAAGTATTCCAGGTCTTTCTTGCCTGGAATAAAGAATTGAACAAGACAATCCAAAAATGGTGCCAAAAGTTTATTTGAAAAATGTGGAGTGAATGGGTATGGAAGAAACCAGCTCAGCAGAGCTAACTTAGGCTGAACAAAGAGAAAAAGAAGGTAAAATAAAAAATAAATAAAAGAAAGTAAAAGAAAAAGAAGGTAAAAGACATGCATCTGAGAAACATGGCTTGGGCTATCATGGAAACTCATGCATGACAGTGGCTTTCATGATGGCTGGTCTTCTTTTATGCCATCCAGATCGCCTGAGAGCTCACAAGACGTTCTACATACGGGATTCTGGAGTTGCCCTGGGATCTTGTAATTGACAGGTCCTACTCATTTCCCCCAACCAGCTTTGCCACACCCTATCTCCTATATCAGAAAGATTTCCTTCAGTTGATAATTATAGGTCAAATATGCTGGTCAGAAATTATATCAGGTTTTGTTTATCTGGTAATGTCTTCATTTCACTTTTTGAAGGACAATTTTGCTGGACATAGAATTCTTTTTGTTTTTTTTTTTTTTTTTTTTGGTGGGTACCGGGGGGACGACCTCAGGACCTCGCGCGCCAGGAGGCGCCCGTGCCACTGAGCGATATCACCGGCCCCTTTTTCGTATGTGGGATCCGGGAGTCGAACTCGGGCCCTCGCGCTTGCAAGGCAGGCGCTTACGCCGCTGAGCCATCTCACCGGCCCATGGACATAGAATTCTTGACTGACCAACTTTATCTATGGACATTTTAATTATGTTATCCCCGTGCCTCTGGCCTTCACGGTTTCTGATGAAAAGTGAACTATTAATGTTATTTGGACCCTTTTCTCACGTTGAGGCATTAGTGTATATCTTTTTCCAGAATTTGCTCTTTGTTATGGTGTTTTTATTGACTTTAACGTGATTATGTGTATATTTCTGAGTTTACCCTAATTGGTGTTCACTGAGATTTTTATGTACCAATTAAATAATGTTTTCTATCAAATTTAGGAAAATTTCCACCATTATTTCTTCAAATATTTTTTCTGTCTCCTTATTGCCTACCCTTTTGGTCTCCCACTACACACATTTGAAGGTGTCCCACAAGCCTCTGAGGTTGACTTCATTTTTCTTCATTCTATTTTTCTTTCTGTTCTTCAGATGAGATATCTTTTAAATTTTTTCAGCCAGTTGAAATCTATTAAAATCATCTTATAGGTTGATTATTGCAGTTATATTTTTTGATTTCAGTATTTTAGTTATTTTTATTTTTTACATGTCAGATTAATTTGTATCTTCTTTTCTTTGTTTAGCAAGATAGTATCATTATAATTTCCTTTAGTTATTTAAATATAGTTTTCTTTAATTCTTTAAACATGTGTATATAGTTGATTTAAACTCTTTGTCCAATAAGTCAGACATCTGGGCCCCCCTGGATACTTCATGTTGACCTCTTTCATTTTTGTCTATGGGCCAGTTTCCTACACTTCTCTATATGCCCTGTAATTTCTTCTTGAAAGCTGGGCATTTAAAACAATATATTGCAGTGACTTTGGAATTAGGTCTCCTTGTCCCCCCAGTCTTTCTTGTTATGGCTGGATTTTTTTCCCCATTGCTGCCTCCGTGACCCTCCTAGATTAATTCAGTAGGTTCCGCATTTCTTGCAATGCGTGGTTGCTATTTTCTCTTCTAGCTTTTGTCTTTAACTTTTTTTTTTAAATTTTTAAGCCTGGTTTCTTAAGATTTGTCTCTGAATTAACATAGTTTGTGGTTAACTGATTGTTCAGAATATTTATTAAATGCTACAAGCCACTTTTTGTTCCACCCTATTCCAAGATGATTTTGTGAGAAGCCACACCTTAAATTTCAGATTTATAAGTTAGTCTTAGTTTTTACTCCCCACTTGTGCAGAGCATCAAGGACAGCAAGAATGAAGCCCCTCTGGGCTTCACTGAGCATATGCACACACATGCATACCTGTGCAGCATTTAGATCTCTTGTACTATATTGGGCAATTTTGAAGACCCTTTTGTTGGTCTTATTCAACTAACAAAGATTTATTTTACATTTTTAGCCAAGCTCTTCTTGGGTCCAACTAAATTCAGAGCCTTGGGCAGCTGCTGTGTTATTAACTCCAGTTTAGTTTTACTGTTTTCAGCAATACCCTGGGAATAGGGATTTTTCTCAGGAACTGAACTCAGGTTAAATAACCCAATGCCTTGGAAATATGATATCTCAAGGATACTGCTGCAGACATTGTCAAAATATTGACAGTATTCTAGAAAAGAAGAATTACACAGAACTCAACTGGCTGCCAGATCTTCATGGCTGCAATGCTCCATAGCTGTGGTGAGAGGGGAATGGAAGTAGACCCGATTTAATACAATACTATCCCACTCCTTTACCAAAGTTCAGCAGGTTATTTTTGTATGAATATCTTTAAAGTTAGTTCTGAGCTTTTGGCTAATATCTAGAATTGCAGAAGTGGTTAGGTTTTATAGTTTTACAAAAATTTTTATATGCTTTTGTGAGAGAAAGGATTTACTTAAGTCCTTGCTCTGCCATTCTGGTGATCTTACCCTTATAAATGCTTTTTTTTTCTTTTTTTGTGGGTACCTGGTGTTGACCTCAGGACCTTGCGCGCCAGCGGGAGCCCGTGCCGCTAAGCGATATCACCAGCCCTTTTTTCGTATGTGGGTTCCGGGAGTCGAACTCGGGACCTCACGCTTGCCAGGCAGGCGCTTATGCCACTGAGCTATCTCACCGGCCCCTTATAAATGCTTTTTAAATCCACCTTCAATTATAATGGCATTTTAAAACATAACACCATAAAATGATCCCCATACAGGGATGGTATCAGAATCTCCAAATATGATATAAGGGAAATATTATGACTCCCACCTTGTTAGATGTCTGATATGCCGAGTTCGTGTTCTCTAAACACAAAGAATGGATTCTAGGAACAATGGGGGTTAAGAGTAGGAAATATTTATTGAAGGATAGAAAGCTCCTGCCTGAGAGGGACAGGAGGGGACACCCAGAAAATGGGTTGCCTGAGGACCTCACTTCTCAGGGGAAGTTTTATAGAGCACAACCATTTGGGTACAGTGTGAGTTACAGCCATGATCAACTAATAAGTTTACAAGTATAGCTGTTTAGGTAATATTGATCCAATGGGGAAGCAAGTCATGTAGTGAACGGGCATGGAAAGAACAAAGAACTTCTCAGGTAGGCGATGAATCCGGAGGTAATAATCCTATCTAATAAAATTTAAATGGTAATTTAATATAATCCACTACTAATCTGTATTCCCTTTTCACAATTGACTCAAAAGATCCAAACAAGTTGCTTCATTTCAATTAGGAATTAAACCAGTTTCACAAATTGCATTTGGTTTCTATGAAGTCGTTTGTTGAGGGACTTGATTCTGGCCCTTCGGAAAAGGAACATTTATTAAAAGGAGACATAGGGCCGGTGAGATGGCTCAGTGGTGTAAGCGCCTGCCTGGCAAGCGCGAGGGCCCGAGTTCGACTCCCAGAACCCACGTACGAAAAAGGGGCCGGTGATATCGCTCAGTGGCACGGGCGCCTCCTGGTGCGTGGGGTCCTGAGGTCGACCTCTGGTACCCACAAAAAATAAAAATTAAAAAAAGGAGACATAAAGTCAAGGAAGTGCCCTAATTGTGGAGGAGTGACTTGCACATCTTATAAGCTCAAGGGAAATCACTGTAGTTTGTGGCTTACAAAACAACCTTATTAATTTCTTCTCCAACAATGGTTATTAGTTCCAGTTTAGGGTAGCACCCAAGAAAAGAAACAAAAGCTGAGACTGTGGAAAGGGTGAATTCAGGAATGTTCGAAATCAAAGGGCAGAACTGGGGAGGGGGTATGTAAAATTCTTGTATAAGCCATCACTAATTAACTGAGTTTATTATGAGATACTAGACTCTTGGAGGATTACTCTTTCTTGTGAACAACTTCTCTATTTTGCATCTTCATATTTTATTTCCATTGGCTAATACTAAAAATTGGTGGAAAGATCCTTGAAGGCCTGGTTTCTGTTTGCAGCTTGGCCAGTACTGTGTGCTTGAGGTTAAGCCTCTTAGCTTCTTTGAGCCTCCCTTGATTTGTGAAATGAGAAGATTAGATTAGATGTCTACACAATTGCTTTTGCCTCTAAAGTATGATTATTTTAAGGTTTTTCTCTTTCAGGTATATATAATAAACAGCTCAGTGACTGAGCTTATCCTTTTTGCCTTGCTCACCCTGAAAATCAGGTACCTAAGAACTTCCTTTCTCCTTTTCTTACCATAACCTGTTTCATGGAAAGAATTTTAAATATTAATTTTAATAGAAGTAGAATAGATTACATTAACAAGATGGAAATATTACCTGTTCTTCTCAGTCAAGCCTCAAAGCAATATTACTATTGGTATAGGAATGATATTGGACCTTCAAATGATATAGGGGAAATATTATAATTCCCAACCAGCAAGATGTCCAATACACCGAGTTCATGTTCCCCAAAATTAAAGAATGAATTCTAAGGAACAATGGCGGCTAAGTGTAAGAAAAATTTATTGAGGGGGAGAGATACACCTCCCAAGAGGTTACTGAGAACCCCACTTTTCAGGGGAAGTTTTATAGAGCACAATCATGTGGGTTAAAGCTACGATCAACCAATAAGATTATAAGTATAGCTGCTTAGGTAATATTGATCCAATAGAGAAGCAAGTGACATAGCAAGTGTTCATGGAAAGAACAAAGAACTTTTCAGGAAGGGATGAGTCCTAGGGTCTTGGTCACCCACTGAGGTGACTGATGTCTATCTAGACTTCATTAGACCAAATGCTACCACTTATCCTTTGAGGAAGCATGTCAGCCTGGTCATTCTGTCATTATCTTGAGGCCGGGTCTCCAACAGATGTGCCTCTGGCCACAGTTGTAATAAATTTTCATCTTTGGACTGACTCTTGAGGACCCAGCCCTATCTGACTGCCTGTAATATTTCTACCTAACTTAGTTTTCTATAATACTATAGCAAGATATACTTGGTTTTTAGAGTAAAAGCTAGTTATTTTCCTAAATGAAACAACATCAATGAACTACTTGCAGCAAAATAGTATATTGTGATTCAGAATAAATATATTTTCTGTGTCAGTTTCCCAAAGATTAAATTCTGAAGGAATCTTGGTTGAATTAGATTATAGACTGTTAAATCACCTCGAAACAGAGACACTTTTGCAAATGCCATGGAGTCAGCAATGGAAGATCTGCTTATCAGTTCACTTTTGGGATATTGAACATATATTTCAGAGATCACTTGTGCTGAACAATATGATTAAGACATACCAAAATTTACAGTTGCATGTTCATTTATACTCTTTTTACTTAGCCAAATAAGGTAATCACAATCATAGAATCTATTCAGGGACTGAAGTTAATCATTTTTCTTCATAAACTTTATGCATAAATCAGGTAATGCCAAAATGCATTTCACCCTGAGCACTTAGATTTGATTTCTGAATCCCTTCTGAAAGATGTATCTAAATGAAAGTAAAACCTTTAATTCACCCAGAGGTCTTCCACTCATCCTCCCCTGTATCCAACTCCACCATCTTAAAACTATAAGGAGTTCTTATGGACACAGAAACAACTAATAAGCCACAAGGATGAAAATGCTCCTACAATGATCAAAGAAAACAAAATCATTGTTAAATTATTATAACTCATTAGTCAAACCACAACCAATACGCAGTCACTGACTGAGTATCTGCTGCTTGTCAGCACTAAACAAAACACAGTGGGGATATTATAATATGTTAGCTCAAACATCTGCCTCTGAGGGAGTTTATAATTTTTATACACATTACAAGTGTTTCTGTGTGTCATTGGGAGGCAGAAATTTATATAAAAATATAAACAATGTGATGTTACACATTAACAATGGAATGTACTAGACACATAATAGGTGTTAGAGAAGTTCAGAGGAAGGACTTGTCTCCACGGTCAATTGGTGAGAACAGGAATCACAATGGTAACATTTAAATGACTATTATAATAAATGAGATGAATATTTCCCAGCTTCCAACTTACTATATAGATGGTCCTTTTTGTACTTAACTAAATATATTCATAAAGTCAACCTAAGTTTGAAAGGAAGTAGAGAAACGCAATTTAATTATACTTACATGCTCAGAATTGCATCTTTGTACTAACAGTTTGTTAAAAATGCAAGTGCTCATAGTTCTGTGACTTGCAGAGATATATTCTTAATACAGTGCTATCTAACTCTTATGGGAAAAGTTAACTTTTATGACAGCAAAAAGATAATGATAAAAAACTTTCAAGTCAGGCTTTGGAGTGCACAACCGTAATCCCAGCATTCTGGGAAGCTGAGGCAGGAGAATTGCCAGTTTGAACCGCCTGGGGAGCTTAGCAACTTAGCCAGACCCTCTCTCAAGATAAAAAAATAAAATGAAATAAAGTATTGAGGCTGTAGCTCAGTGTGAAGGCCCTGGGTTCAATCCCCAGTATCACAAAAGAAACAAACAAGAAGAAAGAAAGTAGAAAAAAAAGAAAGAAAGAAGAAAGAAGAAAGAAAGAAAAGAAAAAAAGAACAAAAAAAGAAAAGAAAAATAAAGCCTGTTATCAATATATTGATAAAAAGTCTACCTCAAATACCATTTGTTGCATTAAAAATACTATTTAAGGGGCCGGTGAGATAGCTCAGCGGCATAAGCACCTGCCTGGCAAGCGTGAGGTCCTGAGTTCAACTCCCGGTACCCACATACGAAAAAAGGGCTGGTGATATAGCTCAGTGGCACAGGCGCCTGCTGGCATGCGAGGTCCTGAGTTCGACCCCTGGTACTCACAAAAAAAAATGCTATTTAAACATAAGTAAGGGGCCGGTGAGATGGCTCAGCGGCATAAGCGCCTGCCTTGCAAGCGCGAGGGCCCGAGTTCGACTCCCGGATCCCACATACGAAAAAGGGGCCGGTGATATGGCTCAGCGGCACGTGTGCCTGTTGGCGCACGAGGTCCTGAGGTCGACCCCCCGGTACCCACAAAAAAAAAAAAAAAAAAAAAAAAAACATAAGTAAAATGACAAATGTACAAATACTCTAATAAGGGCTTCCTCTATTCCTCATTAATTATAATGAAGAAGTGCTGAGATTAGGTACTAAAATGTTCAGCCAGCTCCATACTTTCAAATATTTCCTGGCGGCCCCTTCTGTGCATTCATTTTCTTTCACCTACTTCTAGTCCAGTCAGTTTTATGTTTCTGTTCTAACATGCCTCACTCTGAACATTTGAAAAGGCCTCAGCCTTTGAATACACTTTGTGAGTTCATTTGTTAACATTCCAAAGAATTTTCAAAATCGGCAATGACTAAATTCAGTAATTGACCAATGATAGCTAATGGAGAATGGAAATGTCTAGTTCCAACTAAAATTCTTGAGTGAATAATGGCTTTGTTACATTCCTTAGGGCACAAGATGAATTTCTGTAGAAATATATAATGTGTGCTTACATAACAGAAAATGTTTGGCAGGAAATAAAATGCTCCATCATTTATGGGCAGTAGTGTTAAAGAGAAAATTAGTTTTCTTTTCTTTTCCCAAGAGTTTTTTTTTAAATAAGAAAAGAACAATATATTAAAAGTACCATGTCTGTTCATCTGCCAGTGAGCATGGAATACCACTAAATCTCACTGGTATTTTTTGAAGTATTGTAGTGCAGTTAAAAATGAGATTTGTTATTAGGAAGATATAAGTTTAAATCCTTACATCACCACATTTTCACTTTGGCAAATCACTTCTTATTTCTAAATATAAATTCCCTCATCTATAAGATATGGGCATAATATCTAACTGGCATGGCATCGAGGGTTAGAAATTATATGTATGAAGTATCTAGCACTTAGTATGTGTTTGGTATTTTAATTATTAACAACAGAATTACCCTTAATCATTGATTTTACTAGAAAGTTATTTTAGAAGCCTTAAACAAAAGTGATCAGGCAAATTATATTTAAGTTCACATGCATCAACACATAGAATCTGTCCTAGATGAATGATTGGAAATATGATGAGATCAGACAATGAAAAAAACAAAGAAAATATGTATTTATAAAACAGGAACAAAAAGCACAATACCTCATATTCCCAATCATATATGCTTTTGTTGTCATGTCCATATTTAAAAACTGGTTTATTTCTGCCATTATGAAAACAGAACTTCCCAGACAAAGCCCCTTATATGACAGACAATAATTAACTGTCTAGGATGTAGGTGGAAGGTTGCGCTGCTGAGTAAAGAAAAATTGTTATTCCTGATCAGTAATAGAATGCTTTAAATTCCAAACTTGTATTCCAATTCCTATCTCAATTCTCTTACTACATTTTAAGATTTCTCATAAGCAAAAAATGGAAAATAAATATATACCTAGAGACACATGATGAAATGCAGTATTAAAGTTCTGCATATAACTCTTATGTCCTTAATCATAGACTGATCGGGCTCCCCAGAATTCCAATTTCAAGGACATTTGCCAAAAGACCAAATTGCCTCTTGGGACAGCATAATTTTTCAGTTGTCTATATGAGCTTTTGGACTAAAAAGGAGTGTCTAGACCTGTGTCAGATTCGGTT
The DNA here is from genome assembly GCA_028451465.1 of Erethizon dorsatum. Lineage (NCBI taxonomy): Eukaryota > Metazoa > Chordata > Mammalia > Rodentia > Erethizontidae > Erethizon > Erethizon dorsatum. The sequence continues at coordinate 100,590,966 of CM051842.1, forward strand.
CAATGGGCAACGCATTGGGACAATGGAAGTAGAGGCAGAAGTGTGTTACCTTAGGTGGGAGGCTAGCTGATATCTTAAATACTTGGCTCATTCATACACATTATTTCAGTTTATCTTCGAGCAATCCAGTAGAGTAGCTAAAATAGGAAATTGTTTTGAGATTTCAAAAGAAAAAACCAAATCACAAAGTTACAGATAGTATGTGGCAGAGGAAGAACTAAAACATGTCACTGTCCCTTTCCTATACCCATTAAAACTATAGTGTTTTCTCCTGCCTTTTGGGGTGGAAGCAGAGTTAAGCACCTGTTAAGCAGTATTAATGTTTTGCATATAACATCTCTAATCTAGTTACTTACTCAAAGTAAAAATCCTTCAAAGTCAAACAGGATAACTGTTTCACACAGACAGTGGAACCCTGGGTTCATTCAGAGTCACAGGAATATGTTTACAATCAAAACTAACAGCTATGGGCTGGTGATATAGCTCAGCGGCATAAGCGCTTGCCTGGCAAGCATGAGGTCCTGAGTTCGACTCCCGGTACCTGCGTATAAAAAAAAAAAAAAAAACTAAGCTATTTCAAGTAACAACTCTACACTTCGATTACAAAACCTATGCAGTTCAGAGCTAACTTTTCTTCTGTTGGATGTCAATTTATTTGTAGGAGAATTGGACAAATTTCGTATTGGAAGATACTTTATAAGTTTATGTAACAATGATTTTAGCTTTTAAAATTTGTATTAGTATATGTCTACAGTATATAATGAATATATCTATTGTGGGCGAATTGGTACGTATACATATCTCATCTTGATCCTTTTTACTTACCCTCCTTTCCTTTCCATCTTCTCCCATCCCTAGATCCCCTTCCCATTGCCACAAAGTCTATCTCCCTCTTTCCAATCATTTATCTTATATTTTGTTCTTTAAATTATTCAAACATTTGTTCTCCCATGTAAGACAAACCATGCAATATATAACCCTCTCTGTCTGATTTATTTCACTTAGCATTATGGACTGAAGAATTTCAGTCTTCTGTAATACGGTATACCAAGTTTTTGTGGAGCAACACTACCAAACTAGTAAACTGGACAAATATGTATGTGTGCTGCACATATGCATAGATATGCATATATGTATGTATGTATCAAAGAGCTGACAAAATAGTAAGGAATCACCACATTTTTTTCTTTTCTTTTTTAGGGGGAGGGGAACAATACTGGGGATGAAACCAAAGGCTTCTTTCATGCTAAGCAAACTCTGTACCACTGAGTTATATCTCCAGCCCTCAGTGTAAAATTTAAGTCAAGGATGGAACCCAAATGCAGGCAGTTGAGGCCTCATGCAACTTTTACACTGTGAAAATTTGCTAAACAAATGAATATAAAGTATGTAAACAACAATTCAAATGCAAGAAAATCCCCCTTTAAGCTGTCATCCTAAAGAACTATATCCTAAAGATGAATCAGAGGTAAACATAACCTCAACATCACCCGTAAGGTCTACCAGGAAAAGTATGTTAGACTTGATTGGTAGAGGAAATCCATTCCTGATCATTTTTCACCACAAGCCAGACTCACTGTGATTCAGATGTGCATCAACTGGGTTTTCCAAAAAGTTCAAGCTACAAATTTAGTTGATAATATTCTTGGAATATATGCCCCTAAGGGTCTGGAGGGAGCAAATCCAAAGAAGCTCTGAAATACACTCTCATTTGAGAAATAATTTTTCAGAGAAAGGTAAGTAGCTCATTATAAAATAGCAACGGCAAAAACCAGGCACCCACATATTCAAAGTACCATGGCTAAGAGTCAAAGGAGTCACAAGCATAAAAATTGCCCCTGATAAAATTTCAGATACTCTAATAATCTGAATCATAGCTATGATTACTACCTGTACAGGAAAACAAAGACAAAACTAAAAATTTCTGCAGGGAACAGTATCTATAAAAATGGCCTAGATTATCTGAGAAAGAACCAAGTAGGTCTTCCTGAAATTGAATAGAAAAAAAAAGGAACAGAAAATTAAGAACAGGTTAAGTAAAACTGAAGATAGAATAACTAAATAGAAGATATGTCAGAAGAAAATGTCAAAAATGCAAAAGAGAGATATAGAAAATACGAGAGGTTAGTAAATATGTAAAGATAAGGCTATCTAAAGCATATGCAAGGCTCTGGGTTCAATACTTAGTACCACAAATAAATAAATGAAATAAATTTGTATGAAAGTCTGAGAAAGTCTGGGATATGTCTAATTGGGGTTCCTTTCTAAAGGAGAAAGGAATTGGAGCACAGACAGTGTGAGAAAAGAAAATGGCTTAGAACTTTCTGAAGATAATCGAAGACATCAAAGATTCAGAAACTCCAATGATTACTAATCAAAACAAATAAAAATAAATTTACACCTATGGATGTATCGTGGTGGAACTGAAGATAGCCAAAGACAAAATGATACTATAGAAGCAGCCTGAAAAAAAAAAGACAGTTTACTCAAAGGACATTAGATTTATAGGTGAATTCTAACAACAACAACAACAACAACAACAACAACAACAAAATTAAAGACAGAATGATATTCTCACTGTGTTAAATGAAAACAACCGTCAACCTAAAATTCTGTATCATTGTAATACAAGTGGAGATGTAAAATAAATTCATTTTCATATAAAAATTAAGAAACTTTGTAGCCAGCGGTTCTCCTTCTAGGAAAGTGAATAGGAAGCCTTTCAGTAAAAAAAAAAAAGGTGATCCTAGATAAAAGATCTGACATACAAAAAAGAATGAACAGCTAACAAAGTGATAAATATGTAAATAAATCTAATACAATGCTGACTTACAAAAAAGATTAATAGTGTTTTACACAAGTAAAATTTTTTAAGGAGATAAAACACCAGGCAAAAATAACATAATTTATAATGGGAATAAATGGAATTTATATGTTCTAAATTCATTGTGTTGCCCAAGAGAAGAGTAAAGGTACTATTAACTTTAGGCTTTGTTTTAAAAAAATTTACAAAGTAACCAGCAAAATAATGGGAAAAATGTGTACACCATTGAAAAAGAAGTAGACAGAAAAACTGAGATGTTAAAAATGATCAATATAAAAAAAAAAGACCAGGGCCGGTGAGATGGCTCAGCGGCATAAGCGCCTGCCTGGCAGGCGCGAGGTCCCAAGTTTGACTCCTGGTCCCACATAAGAAAAAAGGGCTGGTGATATCGCTCAGCGGCACAGGTGCCTGCTGGCGCGTGAGGTCTTGAGTTCGATCCCCAGTACCCACGAAAAAGAAAAAAAAGACCAGAAAGGGGATAAAATTAAACAAACAAACAAACAAAAAAGAATAACTAGATACATTAAATGAAATAGTAGCTAAAAACCTAAATGTATCAGTATTTACATTAAATCTTCAGGTTTAAATCTTCAGGTAAAGATTGTCAAAGTGGATTAAAACAAAATACAAATGAAATCTAAGTCTATGCTGTCTATCTTAGATGTATCTAAAATATAAGGATATAGAAATATGAAATTGAAAGGATAGAAAAATATACAACATGCAATTAATAACTGAATAAAGCATGGTGTTGCTACATAAGTAGAAAAATAGCTAAGAGGATAAAAAGACTTTACTAGAAATTTCGGTATTCACTTTATAGCTAGTTATACAAGGTTTTATTCACTAGGAATATATGGCATTTTAAATTTATATCCACCTTATAGTATGGTCACAAAATATATAAAGTAAAAATTGACAGGAATACAGAAACAATTTTGCTAACTTATAGAAAGAGCAGGATACAAAGCTAAGTTTATAAAACATTTGAAAAATATGGCTAACAAAACTGAAAATACAATATACTTCACCCAGATGCAAAATAACCTATTTTTAATATATTTTTATTAGTGTCTTTTAATTTTACAAAATGTTGGGTCTCAATATGGTATTTTCATATATTCATATGACATATTTGTTCATATCCATAATTATTTTTGATCACACACGAGATATTTATAAAGCTGACTACTTAGTAGGCTATTTTGGAAGTCTCAACAAAAATAAGAAAATGTAGTTTATACAGAGCTTGTTCTCAGGCTTAACTTATATAAGTAAAAAATTAAGTGTAAAATGATTAATAACTAGAAATTTGAGTTTAAAATTAATAAACATTTTGAAATAATATATGGATGAAAATTAACGAAAATGAGATAAATGTCATTGGTTTGTAGAGGCATTTCGTCAGTCTCTGTCTGCTCTTCCACATGGTCAACTTCTTGTGTATCGTCTGCTCAACTAAACTGCCCTCTCCTTATAAGAATACAAATCGTATTTGATTTAGGGCCCACCCTAATCCAGTATGACTTCATCTAAATTATTTCTAAAAAGGCCCTACTTCCAAATAAGTTCACATTTTGAGGTTTTGGGTAAACATGAATTTTGGGGATGTACTTCTCTCAGTATATTCACTTACTTGTCACAGAAAATATTAATGGTCCTGTAGTCACTAAAGAATTCAAACTTTTTTCCACTATGACATTCCCAGAGGTAGATGGCTTTATGTGGGAAGTTCATGAAGCATTAAAGGAACAAAATATTCCAGTCTTGTGTAAGACATTACAAAAAATGAAAACAAAATGTCATTTCCAATTTTATGATGGTAGAATACCTTTGATATTGTTGAGAAAAAGAATACAGGAATATCTTAGGTATCAACATAGATGCAAAAAAACTTCAAAAAAATTAGAAAAGAAAAGAAGACTATATATCATCATGAAGTTAGGTTTGCTCCAGGAAGGCAAAGTTGGTTTAACATTAGGGTATCAATTTATGTATTTCACAACTTTAGAAAAGAAAGACCAAATTAGAAATTAGAAAATTAGAAAAGAAAGACCAAATAATGATCTCAAAGATACTGTACACAAAAATATTTGATAAAATCCAGTATCCTCTCATGAACAAATATTTCAGAAAGTGAAAAATAGAAGAAAATTTCATTCATCTGACAAAAGGCATCTTCAAGATATACACAGCCAGTGTCATATTAATGGGAAAACAGTAAACACTTTCTGCTTGAGATTAGTGATCAGCAAGGACTCTTGCCACAAGCACTGCTATTCAACATCATACTAGTGGTGGTCTTAGCCAATGGAGTTTGGCTAAGAAAAAAGGTAATGGGTATTTAGTTTATGTAGATGGATAGATGCATAAATATAGAGATTGAAGAGAGAGAAATGGTATTAAAATTTACAGATGATATAATTAGTTTTATAAAAATAAAAAATGATCTATAGAAAATTAAGACATTTAATCAAAATATTTGCCAAATACAAAATAAATTTGCAAAATTTGTTGCATTTAAGCAAATATTTAAAAATTGGAAAATTGAATTTTAAGATGCTCCATTTACAATAGCATTAAAAATTTGAAGCTAGTAACTCAAAATAATTTTAACAAGCTTAATGCAAGACTTCTATGAAAAAACTCATCAAACTTTATAGAAATAAAGAAGAAATAAATGGTGAAATATGCTATGTTCCTGGATAAGAAGTTTCAATATTTAAAGGATTTTGGTTATCCTAAATTGATCCATAGATGCAGCATAATTCTAACCAAAGTCTTGATGTGGAAGTGCAAAAGGACCACAAATAATCAAGACACTCATTAAATAGAACAAAATAGGAGGATTTGTTCTGCCACAAATCAAGATATACTATAAACCTGGAGTAAATAAGTCAATGTGATATTGGTAGAGGGAGAGCTACATAGACAAGGACCAGAACGAAGGCAGGAATCCAGATCCACTACAAACTGGAGATCTATAACATAGTTGGATATTTTAGATATATAAGAAAGAATAGAGTTTTCCATAAATGGTTGGAAAAAAATGAATGTATAAGTGTCAGTCTTTTCAAAGTTCACTGGCCGTACCCAATTCTTGGAAGAAACATTAGAAAAATTACATTTCTCAAGAAAACTGACACCTCCTCCTTACTAGTACCTTTGTTATGGCAAAATTGTGAGAGCCACTCACAGGGGCCGAGTACAGGTACAAGCAAGCTAGCTTTATTCAACCAGCAGACCAGTGGTCAGTAAGAAACTGAGGCACTGGCCACAAGTCTTTGCTTTCAGGGGTTTTTATACATTACAAGTTCCCTACAAGTTTCCCCCATAACCATAGCAACCACATTACACCACATTGTCTTTCTGGAATTTCACAGGAACATCATAAGACCCTCTCTAAACATCTGGTCTGTTTGTCACCCAGGAGGCGGTCAATGGTCAGCCTGACCATTGTTTTCTGTAACTGTTTGTTTCTCCTTTTATGGGTTTTATGGTTAACTGGGAAGGGGTCTGAAGAGTGAGTTTATCTATGTGTTAGTGCCTTAATATGTATTAAGGTTGGGAGCGAGTTCATCCAGGGGTTAAGTGAAGACAAAATGGAGTCTAAAAAGAAAATGGAGTCACTTTGGACCTATATCACCATCTCAAGAAGGAAATTATTTGTTTCACATTTTTGGCCCATGGAAAACTATGTGGGAAAGATTTTGAAACAGTTCATCCTTTTGCAGTAATTAGAATGAAGGATTACTTGAGGATTTTAACTGCTGCAGAATGCTAATACTTCCATGTAGTTGTGGTTTTGTTACTTATGATTCCTGCTTTATCATATTTACACTTACAAAAAACAGAATGTCCCAATGCTTCTCACTGACTGCATGCTTACCCCTATAAAATGTTTAGTCAGATCCTCTCAGTGCTTCAACTTCTTGCAAATTAAGGCTTTTAAATGTGTCATTAGTTCCTTTTTAGCTGATTGATTTTTTCTCTTTTACTTTCTCTTGGTTTGATTTGCTTATCTTTTTTAAAACATTAAAAAGTTTAACTGATACATAAACATATAAAATTGGACATATTAATGTAGTACCATGTGATATTTTGATACCTGTATATAATTGTATAATGTTTCAACCAAGTTAAACATATGTAGGATCTCAAACATTTATCATTTCTTTATGGTAAAACATTCAAAATCCTTTCTTTCTTCCATCTTTTTGAAATATACAGTATATTATCATTATCTATAGTCACCCTATTGGATCACAGGACATTTATTAGAACTTCTTGCTCCTAGTATCCACTGATAAACCTTTTCCCATCCCTGACCCCTTACCCACTCCAGCCGCTAGTAATTCCACTCTCGGTCCACATATCAGTGAAAACATTCAGTACTGTACTTATCTTTCTGTGCCTCACTTATTTCACTTAAATAATCACCTCAGTTCCATCGACATAGTTACAAATGACAGGATTTCATTCATCTTTGTAACTAAATACCATCCTATCGTGTATATACACCACTTTCTTTATCCATTTCTCAGATATTAGACACTTAGTTTGTTTCCATTTCTTGGCTATTTGAGTAGTGCTGCAATAAACATAGAAATACAGATGTTTCTTTGGCATACTGACTTCACTTCCTCTGGGTATATACCCACTAGAAGAACTGATTTGTGTGTGTGTGTGTGTGTGTGTGTGTGTGTGCATGTGTGTGTGTGTGTTCCTGGGGATTGAACCCAAGGCCTTTGCACTGAGCTAAATTTCCAGCCACTTTTTTATGCTTTATTTTAGAGACAAGTTCTCCCTAGCTTGCCCAGGCTGGACTTGAATTTATGATCCTCCTGCCTCAGCCTCCAGGAGTGCTGGGATTACGGGGGTGCACCACCACACTAGTAAGAGGATTTAATTCTTGGAGGGAGGCAAATCTTATCCAGGCCTTTCTCAAATAATAATAATAATAATAATAATAATAATAATAATAATAATAATTACACAAAGTGGAAAGGGTTTTTAAGGAGTTCTTAGAGATCTTTGATATATGTGTGAATTTTCTAAAAATGTGAAAAGTAGATCTCTAGGATCCCTAAGAACTTACAAAGTAGGCTTTAAGCTTAAAGCACAGAAGCCATAAAGGCTGCAAAAGGAAATAGTGATAACATACACAGGATCAAGGACAATATTGATAAGAAGGAAGAAAGTAAGAAACTTTATCTCTTATCTAGTGGCTCAGATACCCCAGATTCCTCATCTTTAAAATGCAGATGATAAAGCCAGGTGTGGCTGCACACACATGCACACCTAGTACTCTGGGAGGCTGAGGCAGGGGGATTCCAGGCTCAAGCCCATGCTGGGCAATTTAGCCAACTTGGTGAGACTCTTCCTCAAAAAAACAGGTGAGGGTTTGGAGATGTAGCTCATTTTGAAGTCTCTGGGTTTAATCCCTAGTACTACAACAAATAAATAAATAAACTAACTAGTTAATTAATTAATTAATAAGATGGAAGTGATAGTAGTATGTACCTCACTTGATATGAGGACTAAGCAATATGATAGATACATAAATCCCCTAGAACAGTGCCTGACACATAGTAAGCAACATACAGATATTGCCTACTATTACTGTAATAGTGTGTTAAGCATTCTAAAGTGTTTATTTCCAGTCAAGTTTTTTTTAAATGTGCAGATCCTGCAAGATTTTTTTAAATGAATTAGTTTATTTTTTATTTATTTATTTATTTATTTATTTATTTATCTATCTATTTATTTATTTATTGAGACAGGATCTTGATATGTAGTTCAGGCAGGCCTTGAACTTAGTATGTAGCCCAGGGTGGCCTCTAACTCACAGTGATCCTGCTGCCTCAGCTTTCTGAGCACTGGAATTATAGGCATGTGCCACCACGCCTAGCCTTGCAAGATTTTTTGAACAATGCTGAATTAGGTTTGCACATTTAAGTGTTCATACTTTGACTACATTTTGCATAAAATAAATTCTTTTTCATTATTCAATGGAGAAGTAACTGAATAGTCTGTGAGGGATATTACATATTTTGTTGTTCTTCAATCATGTTAGAATCTTGAAATATCCATATAATACATGTAGTTAGATATCTGTCCCTGTTTTCAAAATATCAAGAAATAAAGATCCCATCACCACTGAGCATTTTTTGTCACAGTATATGTTTGTGATACATAACAATTACATTCATCTTGGGGAATTGGTACATACACGTATTGCGTATTGATCATTTTTATTCTTCCCCTGACCTCCCCTCTCTTCCCTTCCACAGACTCCCTGCCCATCTCCACATAGTTTATCTCCCTGTTTCCTATTATCTCTCTTTTATTTTGCTTTCTAAATTATTTATATTTTGGTTTTCTGATATAAGCAGAACCATGTAATATTTAACCTTCTAAGTCTGATTTATTTCACTTGCCATTATGGTCTCAAAGTGCATCTATTTTCTTAAAAATGAGTCAAATATATCTTTCTTCATGGCTGAGCAGTATTCCATTGAGTATATATACCATATTTTTCAGCATAATCAAACATATTCTGGTACTCAAAAAGTTCTACAATCAACCTAAATGCAAATATTCACATCCATTCCTTCCAAAGACTTACTGTTTTTATGCATCCTATTGTCTTAATAATGTTACCCTATCAAAAGGATATGTTTAGTGGCAAAGATCTCCATATGTGTTAAATTAAATGTTTTGAGGAAATAATGTCCAAAGAATACCATTACAGTGAAATTTCTCACAAAATCCAAAAGGTTTCAAACTCCCAGCAAATGAACCACCTAGGTTCATCAATATATGAATTATCCACTTTGTTATAGCAAAAAAATTCTCTATTTTATGAGTATTCATTGTAATAGGATATATGATAGGTAGATACATATAAATAGGTAGACTAGACAGATAGATAGACAATAGATAGATAGATGATAGATAGATAGAAGATAGATGATAGAGACAGACAAACAGATACTTTTAATTCCACTTGTAAAAATTCATTTCGGTACCATTAACGTACCTCACAGAACTAGAGAAAACATTCTTAAAATTCACCTGGAAGTAGAAGAGACCTAGAATAGCAAAGGCAATCCTGGGCAACAAAGGCAAGGCAGGAGGCATCACAATCCCTACTTGAAATTATACTAAAAAGCTACTGTGATAAAATCAGCATGGTACTGGCAAAAAAACAGACCTGAGAATCAGTGGAACAGATTAGAAGATGCAGACACAACCACATACACACTCAGCCACCTTGTCTTTGACAATGGAGCCAAACATGTGCACTGGAAGAAAGTCTCTTTAATAAATGGTGCTGGAAAAACTGGCTCTCTATATGCTGAAGACTAAAACTAGACCCATATCTATCACCTTACACTAAACTAAAGTAAAAATGAATCAAAGATCTAAATATTAAAACAGAAACATTAAATCTACTGGAAGAGAAAGTAGGTAGAACTCTTGAAGACATAGGGGTGGGCAGAAAGTTCATGAACAAAACCCAAACTGCATGGGAAACACTTCAAAGAATCAACAACTGGGATCTCATCTTATTAAAAAGCTTTTGCATATCAAAAGAAATCACCAACAGAGTAAAAAGAAAACCCACAGAGTGGGAAAAAATTTTAGCCAACTGTCCCTCAGACAAAGGACTTCTATATAGAACACATAAAGAACTGAAAAAAATCAGACCCCCCAAATTGAAAGACCCAATCCAAAAATGGGCATCTGAGGTGAACATATAAGTCTCAGATGAAGAAATACAAATAGCAATTAAATATATGAAAAAATGTTCAACATCATTGGTCATTCAAGAGATGCAAATTAAAACAACACTGAGATTCCATCTCACTCCAGAAAGAATGGTTATCGTCAAGAAATCAACCACTAACAAATGCTGGAGAGGTTGTGGGGAAAAAGGAATTCTTCTCCACTGTTGGTGGGAATATAAACTGGTGCAACCACTATGAAAATCAGTGTGGAGATTCCTCAAAAAACTAGGATTAGAGATCCCTTTCGACCCAGTTATTCCCCTTCTGGGTATTTTCCCAGAAGAATTAAAAAGCATCATACCACAGTGATATATGTGCACCCATGTTTATGGTAGTTTTACTACCTTGTTCATAGCAGCACAATTTGTAATAGCTAAATCTTGGAAACAACCCAAATGCCCATCAACTGAGGAATGGATAAAAAGTTTTGGTATTTTTATACAATGGAGTACTACTCAGCTATAAAGAAGTATAAACTTGAGACATTTATAGGGAAATGGATGCAACTTGAGACCATACTCATAAGTGAAATAAATCAGACTCGCATGTGTAAACATTATATTATCTTCCTACTGTAAGAAGCTGAAAGAGTAAGTACGATTCAAAATGTACAGTAGATATTGTGAAATGGCAAGAAACTGTTCAAAAGGAAAGAGAAACTGGGATGGGGGAAAGGAGAAAAGAAGGAAGGGAAAAGGAAAAAATATATATATATACACACAAGATAGTTAAGATAGTTATAGTACTAATTGCTATTAGTTCATTGAAAAGAAAAGTTTGTGCCTATATTGTTTGATCAGTTTTTCATGCCTATCACTTGTAATATGAGCAACTACATTGAAGATAACATTATGTAATGTACTAACCATTGTTACTCTCCTATAATCTTGTTTTGAAATTTTGTACCATTGTTTTTATTTTATTTAAAATAAAAAATAATACTAATAATAAAAAAATTCATTTTGGAAGTTGCAAAACAACCATTCAAATAAGTATATAAATATATTAAAGATAAAAGGTAAGAAATAAAAAACCCTTCTTTTTTCCATTTAAGATATAACAATTTACCTTTCCACAACAATATTGAGTAGACTATGATCCTTATTTTATCTACATTTAATGAATTATATGAAGCTTTAATCACAAAAAAAAGTCTTCTCAATCAAAACTTTTATTATGGAAACAATATAATTAAACATTGTTGATGCTTCAGACTATTCAGTTCATCACTGGAATGTTTGGAATTTTTTAATTAACCAAACTAAATGCATAATATCATTTTTAGCAATAAAAATAGAGAAATTGCCAAAGCTCTTTAAAATTCTGAATAGATGTAGTTTTCTGACCATGAAAATCATCAGCACCATGATCATGACACCACAGAGGAGATCATAAGATTGGTAGAAAAATTAAGTGGCCAAGCACATCTATTATGCCCCAGCACATTAATCTGAATGTGCTCATGAATATTTACATATTACTATGTGCACAAGTGTGGGAAGGCATACTTACACAAAAATGCACACAAACATCAAAATTGATAGGAAACAGCTGGGTGTAGAGGTGCACACCAGTAATACCAGCACTCTGGGAGACAGAGGCAGGAAGATCAGGAGTTTAACCCCAGGCTGGGAAATTTAGCAACTTAGCAAGATCCTGTTATTATAGGCAGGTAAGTTAGATAGAAATTAATATAGAGTCGATGAGGGACTGGGCTCTCAAGGAAGTCAGCTCAAAAATGAAGACATCAGAATTGTGGCCAGAGGCACATCTGAAGAAGGCCAGGCCTCAATATAAAGATGCAATGGCAGGGCCGGTGAGATGGCTCAGCGGCTTAAGTGCCTGCCTGGCAAGCGCAAGGGCCCGAGTTCGACTCCCGGAACCCACATACGAAAAAGGGGCCGGTGATATCGCTCAGGGGCACGGTCGCCTGCTGGCGCACGAGGTCCTGAGGTCAACACCCCGGTACCCCCCCCCAAAAAAAAAGATGCAATGGCAAGACCTATATGCCTACCTAAGGGATAAGCAGTAACTTGGAATTATATTCTAATTACCTCCACCTGGTCCAGGAAGTTCAGACAGGCATCCATTGCCCAGGTTGTTGACCAGAGTATTTGGACCTGTCCCCTCCAAAAAATGCCTGTTCTTTCTGTGTACCCTTGCTACTCAATTCATTTCCCTATTGGATTAATATTAGCTAAGCAGCTATACTTGTAATTCTATAGGTTGTAATTTGACTCACATCATAGCCATGCTGTGACTTTGCTGTATAAATTACCCCTGACAAAGGGCTTCGGTAGTCACCCCATTTGGGACCCCTCCTGGAAATTCATGAGCTGTTCTTCTCTCCTTATTTCCAATAAAACTCTCCTAGCTTATTCCTTTGGTTTTTGACATCAATCCTTGGTGTTTTGGGACCACAAACTCAGCATATTTGACATGTAACAAGTTGGGATTATATTTCTCCTATATCACTGTCTCAAAATAAATTTTAAAAGGCTGGGGACATAGCTCAGTGCAAAAGCTCTAGGTCCAATCCCAGTACCACAAAATAATTAACTAACTAACTAACTAAATAAATAAATAAATAAATAAATAAATAAATAAATAAAAGACTGAACAGTCTACAGAAATTTTTTCAGCCTTTTTAGTCCACAGGAGGGAAAAGTAAAATTACTTTAAGAAGTAATAATCTATTACATTGAGATGAGAGAATGAAGGTGTGGAGTATAAGAAAGAAATTAGTTCTTCCTCTCCTCTCAGAAAACATTGGAAAGCTTTCCTCCCATCCTCAAGTTTATAACTATTTCATGTTCAAATTCTAAGTGATGAAGTGGGACAACTTGAGCAAAATTCTCTCCAGTGTGAGCTAATTAGAGATGGATAGTGAATTCATTCATTCATTCATTCACGAACGTTCATTCACTCATTCAAATATTTGTTGAGTATCTATACTAGGTGTGTGGTTTACTGTGTTGAACAAAACCAACATTGTCCCATTGTCCTTAACTTTAAGAAGCTTAAAATCTCAAATACAACCACAGACAATGGAAACACATAAAACATACAGATACACATAGTTGTAAGAGAATCATTACCTAATAATTTGAACAAATACTTATGAAGCACCTAAGAAATTTTGAAGATTCAGATTTACCTGTCCATATTTCCAATGCTTAAACTTGACCTGTGATCTTTAGATGGTCATTCTCATTCATTGTGGCCACAATATTTAGAATGATACTATCTGCACCAGAATTACCTGGTGTTTAAATTAGCACTTTAAGAAGCTCCTCAAGTCATAACACTTTCTAAAATTTCAGACTCACTGTTCTACATGGTCTTTCTTTTACTTTTTATAAGATATCATTTATTTATTTAGTATCGGGACTAGAACCTCATGTATGATAACTAAACATTTGCTCTACCACTGAGCTAAACCTCTAGCCCATAGAAAGACACTTTCTACTGTGAAATTCCAAGATCTACCCATTATTGTCCATACCTAGGACAGCATCAGTACAATACTTTTCTAAGGGTCATTCTGCTTTATTATCTTCTTGATCAAGATCCTATAGAGTAATAATGTCATCTCAGCCAGTGTAGAAGGAAGAGTGAGAATTCATTATCCCTTTGTTACCTAGGGCCCTGCCAGAGGCCTGAGTTCGTACCCCAACTACCTGGATTTGGTTTCACCCACCAGCCATCAGGAATATAAAAAAGCCCATAAAAATGGAAAAATGAGTTTATTCATAATTTATCCAAATTAGGAGGGCAGCTAGTCTGAGCTCTTCAAATGCACAGAAGCACTTTAACTTATAGGAGGGGTAGAACAAAAGTCAGGGAATGTGCATATATAGATTTATGAGGTTTTGGCCCACCAGTGGGCCAGGAAAAATGTTGGAAATATGGTTTTGTTGAAACTGTCTTGGCACCAGGGCTGGGGATGGAATTTTCACCCTCAATTTGAGGAAGCTGGAGGAATAGCTTAGTTTAAAAATCCTCGCTCCATTTCAACATTTCGGTTTCACCTTCAATTTATTTGACATAGAAAATGCAGCTATATAAATAAATAGTCTTCAAAGAATGATCTTTTCATTACATTCATTACCTGTATTACCCCATTCCATCCTCCTTTAGTAGGAAATTATTTTTCATATTTATCATTCTTTTGCATTGATAGTCAATAAAGGGTAAACGTCAGAAGGTCTGATATCTAGATCTGGTTCTGTTACTGAATGAGGCATAAACAGACAAATCAATAAACAACTCTTAAAATTTTATTCATTCATTAATCCTGCCATCCACTCATCCATTCAGTTGGTGCTAAACATCAACTTTGTTTCATCAGTTTTCTAATCACTATGGCTGAGCAGGGAAAATAAACAGACAGGTTTATATTCACAAGAGGAGAGAGTAAAATAAATGAACAAAGTGTAGAGTGAGATAAGTTCTATTTAGTGAAATAAAATGTTGAGAGCAATAGAAAGAATCAAAGAGGTGATGGAAAGATACAGAGAGAGTGTTTTGTTAATGATGCTTGCACAAGATCACACGACCATGATCAATAATTTTAGTATTTGGTTTGTGGCCATTTAAAATTATGCTCCTCTATCTGTAAATCTGAAAATAACAAAAAATTAAGGAAGCCTCATTAATATACTAAACCCCAAAATTATGTGAACAAAATGACTGCATGTTTTTCCTAGATGTGTTTTTTGTTGTTGTGCAAGAGGCAAACAATAATAGAGGGAAGCAATAATAAACACCTACTATGTTTGTTTTTGCTATTTCGGAGCTGTCCCTTTTAAGCAACGGAATACAATCAGATGATATTTAAGGATGTGCTCTTCTTCCATTTACTGTCTATTTTGGCCACATCTCTTTGAAATGTAAGAGGTTAGTCTAGCCTCATGTCAAACTGACAACTCCCTAGGAATCAGTTCCGGACTGGAGGGATTTTTCTCATGTTTGTCGTTCTAAAAAAGAGCTCTTGTTTCTCAGCTAAAAACACTGGACGTCAGAATAGTAGGATAGAAATGCCTCAGAGCGGGTGTTGCTGTTGTTATCCCTTAATTTTTCTTCTTAAGGTGGAAGATAATATCTAGCTTATAGAGATCAGTTTGAATACCTTCCATGCCAAGATCTCACAGTGTTTATTTTCAATGAGAGAATTATTGTTAATGGTAAGTGGCTGCAAAAATCTGGGAGACACAATCAATATAGCGGAAAATATAACTCCCAACCTTGTAGATGTCAAATATACTGAGTTTGTGTCCCCTGAAATTGAAGAGTGAATTCTAAAGGACATAGGATGTTAAGAGTAAGAAAGGTTTATTGGAGAATAGGAATAGCTCCTGAAAGACAGGAGAGGTCCCGGAAGTGGGTTGCCACTGAAGCTCTTTGTCAGAGGTAATTTATACAGCAAAGTTATACCCAACATGGATACAATGTGGATCAAACTATAATGAACCTATAGGATTACAAGTATAGCTGCTTAGCTCATATTGGTCCAATAGGGAAGCGGGTCATGTAGCAAGGGTGCCTGGAAAGAACAAAGGCACTTTTGGTCTTTCTCTGTCAGGGGTGGTCATCCTATTTGACCAAGTGCACAGCTTCGGGAGGGACGCACACACATGGAGTGTTGAGGAAGGGGATACCTGCCTAGCCAGCCAGATCAGCTGAATCAACCCTGGTGATGAATGGGGTGACAGATGTTGCATCCTGATCACCCTCACATCCCAAAATCACTTTCAGGAAGGGATGGATCCGATATTCTGGACACCCACCTGGGCAACTGATGCCTATCTGGACTTCCTGGACCAGATAGAGATAATTACAGTATAATTCCAAGTTACTGCTTATCTTCTAAGGAGGCATATAAGCTTGGCCATTGCATCTTTATCTTGAAGTCTGGCCTTCTTCAGGTGTGCCTCCAGCCACAATTCTGATGTTTTTATTTTTCCTGCTGACTTCCTTGAGAGCCCTGTCCTTCTCTGACTGTGTATTAATTTCTATCTAACTTAGCTGCCTATAATACAATGAATACTAGAGGTTTGACATGCTAATTATTGACACTGTAATCCCAGCACTCTGAGCACTGAGGCAGAAGGCTCCCAAGTTCAAGCCTAGCCTGGGCAATTTAGTTAACCTTAGTGTAACCTTGTCTCAAAAAGTAAAAAGGACTGGAGAAGTAGCCTAGTGTGCTCAGTGTGAAGGCCCTTGTTTGGATAACCAATACTGAAGGGAAAAAAACAAAAACAAAAAACAAACAAACAAAAAAAAACGATTGTTAGATCCCACGTAAATAGCTGAGGGGTCGGCATATGACCCTCTGTAGGTGGATATGCCGGGATTCAAATCCTAATTCTTGCTGCTTAGTTATATTATGGAGCTTTGGGAGTGGGAGTCATAGCTCAGTGGTAGGGCACTTACCTAGCATGTGCAAGGCCCTGGATTCCATCCTCAGCACCACCAAATAAATAAATAAACTCTCTGAAGCTTAAGTTTTTTTTAAAAAATGTCTAAACTGCAGAAAAGACAACTTACCTTTAGTTATCGATATCAAGCAGTACATGCTCAACATAAGGATATCATTTCACAAATTCCTTCGATATGAATGTAATTGTTTTCTTTTCTTTGGCTCCTTGTGATACCTCAAGGACTCCCACCCAATCAATTGCTCTTCCATTCTTTACCTTCCTAAGACTTGATTTCTTGACTGGTTTCCTTCTATGCCTCATCTCTCACCACCAAAGGGCAAAAGCTTCTGTATCTAAGGATGGAATGTCCCCTTCATTTCACTGGGATTGTCATCCGTTAGTTTTCCCTGGTCACTTGGATAAATATTCCAACAAAATATGACTCTCATCTGGTAAAAATCACATATCAAATTGTTTGGGAGAATGGCCTTAGTGAAGTGGGAAATGCTTTTTAGATATATATGAGATATCCCTAAAACAATTTATGCTAGTAAGCTTAGTTTCATTGAGCATGGCTGCAAATACCTGTTTTTGCAAATCTACAGCCAAGAAAAAGCTGTTATGGAGCAACCCATCTTGAAGGAAGACCATCTTATTGATGCAAAAACCAAAGTTAGTTAGCTTCCTTTAGCTTACTTCCCTTATCATGTTATTCCTGGGTACATAATTTGTTGTAATTGATGAGACTTCAGTCAAGTAAGGTTTTTTTATATATCCTGTCAGATAGTATCGATGTGTTGTCACTTTAAAGCCATACAATAATATCTTTATCTCCCTATGGCTTGAATTTTGATGACTATAGAGATGTTCTTTCTGCCAAATTACGGCCCTTTTAACTCCAACCCACCTCTATTTGGCCTGAAGTAAATCATGGCAAAGAGAATTACTGTTTTCTAATTAGTAAGAGTCACTGATAGGGCAACAATATCTTAAGTTTCTGACCTAAGCTAGAGTGTATATAAATTAAACATCCGTGAGAATAAAAGTGCCCTCATATTGTACTTCTTGGCCTTAAATAAATTAAACAATAATTGTTGTGCAATCAAGGTTAAATAGAGTTAGTGATTTTGTTTATTTACTATTATTATTTTTTAATGTGGGTACTGGGAGTCGACCTCAGGACCTCGCACTTGCCAGCAAGCACTTGTGCTGCTGCACAATATCACCGGCCCTTTTTTCCCTTTATTTGAGTTCTGGGAGTCGAACTCAGGAACTCGTGCTTGCCAGGCAGGCGCTTATACCGCTGAGCTATCTCACCGGCCTGGGTTAGTGGTTTTGAAACAGCATATTGTTCCATAAATCTTCTCACTTGGGAAGTTTGCAGCAAGTATTTAATCAAGCTAAAGAAAATGTTGCCAAGGCAGACAGTGTGTGACTGCAATGCCACTACTCAGACTGGAATAAGGTCTGTTCTCATAAATAAAAATAGCATAGAACAGTGTAAATGAAAACACAATTCCTGGGATATGAGGACTGACCTATCAGTAGTTAGAGAACAGGAACAGGCAATGTCCTTTTGGGACAAAATAGTAAATTTCATTTTGTGCTTGTCACATATACCAGATATTATGGTGTGCATGTGCTAAAATAGGACTCTGGAAGTTATATATTTGACATGCTTAACCAAATTCTGTTAAGGATATTTGCTTCTTTCATGTGGTTTCAAGTGGATCTAAATATAACTCTTTCTAAAGATTAATAATATTACTATTAGAATTGCCTAGTTAATCTAACTTCATGAGATTGTAAGAATGATTAGGACATCTCCATCCCTCAAATAATTAAGATAACTACAATACCCAGGGTCTGAAAACTAGAAGAGACTGTAAAATTCAAATTGCTTATTTCCCTCATCTTATAGATAGGAAAATGAAGGCTCAGTGACTTGGATTGATTAACAATGTGGAGTTAAGAAATATGAGATCCAGGAGGGAAGTTCATATCCAGGGTCTGGCCCCTAAAGCACACTGCATTCCTTTAAAATCAAGAGAGTCCAAGAAGCTTAGGGCTTCCCAAACATACTTGAACTTAGTTCTGCCAGGAACTTATAAATCTGACAAATTCACAGTGTTTCAGGTTTAATGTCAGAAAACACCTAATTCTTGACTTTCTGGGACTCCAATTACTATAGCATTCAAGTTCATGTAATGATTTTTTAAATGGAGATTTGAACACCAGGCTAGCTTAAGGCAACTGACTGATATTTCAAGCAAACAATGTGTTGCATAGATAAAGAGAAATGTAATGTTGTGCTCATATTCTTCAAATTCAATTAAGTAAAAACCCATATACTTTCTATGAAGAGTTAAATATGTTATGGTGTCAGTTATCACAGGAAAACACTACTTAACCATATTACATTGTTGTTGGTCATAGTGAAGACAGTGCATTATCTTAGCATTAAAAAAATTTCTCATTCTGTACAAATCTACTCTGTGTTTCAAAATCCATGACTCTTAAAGCATTAGGAAATATCTCATGTGAATTAAATAGCTAACTACTGAATAAGGTATTTTGATAAACATAATTACATGAAATTAACTAGCCCATAGTGCCAGGCATATATATATATATGGCATATATATATATATATATATATATATATATATATATATATATATGGCACAAGTAATAGAACTATAAGACATTATCTCTACCAATGATATTTACAAAAAAAGATTTAAAAAATGCAGAGTAGTTTAGAGCAAGCAACAAATGTACAATAACAGCCATGTGTGTGAGATTAAAAAAAGGGAGGTTGTCTAAGGATTGGTGGTCAGAGAGGGTCTCTCTGAGACACTATGAAACTCAAATGACTTTTTATTGAAGCTCAAAGTTGCCACGAATGAATTTCAATGAATAGAAAACTTTTAACTTGATTTTCAATATATTAAAGTTTCCATCAAAATGATATTCTATAGGTAAATGTTTCTGCCATGGTTATTAATAATGTATGCTGCTCAAAATGATAAAACAACAATAACGTAAATCAGCATTATGAACCTTCAGCATTTGTTAGCATAATGTATATTACCATTTGCGAGTTACAAAGGGGTGGCATTAGTGAAAAGTCCAGTAGTCACTTGAAATAACCCCTTCCTTGAGGGGTTAAAAAAGAAAGAAATTTTTTAATTTTAAAGATTGTTTTTAAGGAATATTTGAAAAGTTTTAGCTTTCCTACCACAATGAGAAGAAATATAAACCCTTTTCAATATTGAAATACAGATTATAAAAATTCATTAACTGGTAGGAAATATCAAGTATCATAGGCTGGAATTTAGCAGCAGATACATTTGTTGAACAAGCTAATGATAGGTAGAACACTTTATATTCTGTAAGTTGCTAGGTTCTGGAAAATAAAAATAAGTCCAAGTCAGGGCTTTTAAAGGAATTATGTTTATACATCTGTGTATTTATATATTCCATTATTATAATATTTGATAAATGCCAAAGTAAAGGTAAATACAAACCTTTGGAAAATATATATTAACTCAGAAGTCTCATTCACTTATTAATTCTTTTATTCATTTAAATATTTATTTAAAGTCTACTAAAAGTAAGAAACTATTCTAATTCCTTCCCAAGAGAAGTGACTTTTGAGTAGGGTCTTAAAATATGACTGGGATTCTGAAAGGCATAGGAGAGGGAGGAAGGTTTGATAGTGGAAAGGACACAGAAGGAAAGGAAATGTAAGAATGCATGAGAAAATCAAGGAAATTAGCCCTCTGACTCAGTGTAACAGGAATCAAAAAAGGTAGGCAGATATCAAATTATGAGCATGATGAGCCTTAACTTTTTGTTCATAGTTTGGACAATAGAATACTGTCTTTTTCCCATTAAAATTTTTTGAGTCTGTAAGTGAAAGAATGTGATTTTTACTTTATAAAAATGAGTTTTGTAGGATTACTGGATTCAAGTAGGGGAAGATTCAAAGCACTCATCTTATGCATATCCGTTTTTTATTAACTTTCTCAACTCTTCTCAAATCACTATTCTATCCTGAGGACTTTTACGCTCTGGAAATAACTCATGGTACCAGACTGATTTTGGCCACCTTTCAGATTGATTCGGACTGATGAGAAATTTAAGTACTAGCATTCACTTCTTTGAGGTTTGTGATATTTTTTTGGCAAGCCATATATAATAATGAACTTCCCTGAAAATCACTTAATCTTGAGCAAATAGGAATCTGTGGAAGCTGGTTTCAAAGTCTGATCCAATGACAGTAATAGACATCAGGATGGAAAATTATTGAGTGAGGCCAGGAGCTTTTGTATGAAGCTCCTGTGCTGTTTCCTAACCTGTGTATTAGTAATATGAATTAAATGCCAAAAAATCAGGCACCTTAGAATGTTCCATCAAGTTTCACAACTCAGCTTTTTCTCAGAAATATGTTTCAGTATTTCCAAAAAGTCAAAGTAATTGCTAGAAACTCTACCTAACCAAACGCAAACTATTACGTAGTCTACGATGACACTGAGCAATTTCATCAGGAGACCCTCAGTGATGGCGAACCTCTTAGAGACCAAGTGCCAAAACTGCCACCCCAAAACCCCTTATTTATTGCCAAAATTGCAATTAAACCTGAATACTGAGGTTTTAGTTCAGGAAAGAACAACTGTTATCCAAAGCTTGGCTGCAGGGGGGACTTGGCTCGCATACCAACACAGAGAGCTCTCCGTGCCTGCTGCAGCACGTGTGCCATATAGGTTCGACACCACTGAATGTGCTTCGTCAAGTTTTGCTCAGGGTAACGCTTGAGGCTTTCCATTTTTTAGTCTTACTTTACTGGCACACAATGCTTAGGTCCTTTTTATCCACATACCTGTATAAATGTTTTTTCATTCTTTCTTTAAGAAAAAGATCAATCAATACACTTAAATATTATCCATTCATTTGTCTTTTCAAATACTTAAAGGAGCACCTAAAATGTGTTGGGTGCTGGAGGCATAATGGTAAATAAATAGACTCCTTTATCTTTGGGAGTTTTAATGGAGGAAAGTAACACAGCAGATGATCATTTTAATGCAAGGACAGATCTACACCATTTTCTTGTGATTATAAAAGGAAAAGTTGCTCATGTGGGAGTTTCAGGAAAGGCTTCATGGAAATGGTGATACCTAAGTAGATGATATTGTCTCAAACTTAGGTTTCCTTAGTTTCAAAGTCCTCATTGATTCCACTCTAGTAGAATGTAGTGGGGGCTGTACAATGCTGAACTAGCAATTAAATGTTGTTGAATAGATAAAGTCCTCAATCTAAGAATAATATACTTTTATTTCCTATAAAGTTATTGAAAAAAGAATGAAAATCCTTAAGAATTAATTCCTTCCATGATGATGCAATACTAAAATTGTATATATCTACATTTTGTTTTTATAAAATTTTGCAAGTAGCAAGAGAATTTAAAGTTATCAAAGATAATAAAATAAAAAATGTGTCTGGGTCATAGCTCAGTGGTAGAACACTTGCCTAGAATTTACAAGACCCCATTTTCCACTCCAGCAAGCAATCAAAATAAAAATAAAAACTTTTTAATATATGGATTCTGTAGTAAGCTTCTATTATCTACTTTTTAGAAAGAGAGAAGTAGAAAGTTTTTAACTTTTCAAATGATTGCTTATGCTAGAAGACTTTGGTATGCTGATGAATTTTCAGTGATCTTAAGTGACAAATAATAGTCTTCTACTCCATAGTGTCAATTTAATATCTTCAGCTGATGTTTTCAGGGACTTGCTGCAGTGACATAAATTTCAGGCAGAAAGTAATTCAAAAAGTTATTCATGTCCTTTGTCTGGTGTCTGCTCCCCCTGCAGTACAACCACTTTCATATTTTCTTAAACCATCTGGTGATAACAGGAATTTAAAGTCTAGGCCACAAGCTTCGTCCACATTTTAAGCCTTTTAGCTTCAGATTTTATGCCAAGAGGAAGACTTATCTATTTATGAAAAAGCTTGTCAAAGAAAAAAAAGAAAGAAACTGGTCAGTGTCCAGGGAACAAAATATAAAGGTTGAGAGTTAGGTATGCAGCCAAGTAGTTCATTTAATCTCAAGGAAACAGACAGGGCAAGCAATAGGATTCACCAGAGGTGCAAATGGATTAAATGAGAATTCTTTTTCCCTGTTATGTTTATTTTAGTGTGTCCCATGGGTATCATGATTGTTTTATTCTACTCTATAGGCTCTTTCTCTTATCTTTTTTGTTTCCTGCTTGCCTGATTCTCTAGTGTTGGCATATGATTAATCTGTTTCTCAAGTTGTAGATATAAGGTACAGCTTCATTCACTGGCAAACCTTTGTTAGCTAAAGGCCTTGGCTTGGGATAGAATGCTGTGGTCAGTCCATTATTGCAACTATACTCCATTTCTTTTCTTTTACCATTTCTTGTCCTCAATTTCAATATTTTTTTCTTTTTCAGTACTGGGGATTGAACCCAGAGCTTTCACACTGAGCTACATTCCTAGTCTCTCTTCTTTTTTTTTTTTTTTTTTTTTTTTTTTTTTAAAGAGAGGATCTCGATAGGTTGCACAAATTGGGCTTGAATTCGCAATTCTTCTTCCTCTGCCTGCCAGAGTGACGGGATTATATGCATATGCCACCGCTCAGCTCTCAATTTCAATTTTGAAGCTGGATGTTTGTTGCATTAAAACAAAAAAACAAAAAACAAATAAACAAACAAAAAACCTCGAAGTGATTAAATAATAACAGTCCGGCTAAATTTTATATAGTTTCTGATTTTTAAAACAAATTTATATTTTGAAATTATAGTATGTAGATAATAAGGCAATAAAATGGACAAAATGTGGCCCAGTGAGACTAATAAACTTCTTATATCATAGATGGAATGGCTAAGTGTTTTGTTGGAAGCTTTGGTGTTTCCGAAGTTCTGGGAAGCCTCTGGACAGCTGTGATTTGTGGGGCACTGCTAAATTTCTCTTACGTTCCAAAGCGCACCAAAATATCTCCCTAACATCTGTCATTCCTTATAATTCCAACAATAGAAATTTGATTGTAATTCAAAATGCCTAATTAAAATATAGGTGCTGTTAATGAATGCTGTAAAATCCTTGGGTAGCAAAAGAAATCTAAGTAGTTCAATGGTGAGAGTAATGCAATTTAATGCTCAAAGAGCATGTAGATGTCTCATGCACGTATGGAACTTTCATATCAAGGAAACTCACGTATTTCCTATTTTATCTGTACATACATCGCAATTCTCCTTCCATTATTCTTGGCAATATCTGCCATATGGAAGATACAGGGATCATGGTAATATTTTCCTATTGTAAGCATTCATTGCAAAGTGTTTATTCACTGAGAAATACATTAGCATATTAAATCAGCAGTTTGCCTGTCAAAGCTAAATTTGTCATTTCCTAAATCTTTAGTCTGAATAGAAGAGGAAAGGTATTTCCAGAAGCCTGTTCTTGGGAAACTTTGTTGTTTCTTGGTGAATTATTACCCATTCCCAGGATGTGCCTTCACTAGTCATCCATTAATCACCACCAGTTCATTCTCCAGCCTTCAGGGCTCTTCATAGATTCATTTCTTCTTAGTGTCACTTTTCTCTTACTGCTGTATGCAGACACAGTTTTTGACACATTTTTGTTCCCACTAATTTCTCTTCTCCTCTTTTGCTATTCTGTGAATGGTTATTTACACACCTAACTTGTTTTTCAGTAGGAAGAAAGAATCATCTAGGGTAGTAACCACCAAAATTATGTGGCTCTTTTCTTGGTTATCCTAATTTTGTTTGCCTACTTCTACCTGGTTTATACACTTAGCAAATCTACATTATGGAAACCAGGCTGTACAGTCTGAAGATACTCTCCTATAGCTCAGACAGAATCAAAACATGTTTAAATAAAATGATGGAAAGGCCATCTTGTTAAATGCAAGTGACTTGATAGTGAACTGAAGCAGCTGATCCTAATTTTCAATATTTCCCTGAGTAATATCAGTTTATAAATTATTATGGAAAATAATGAATACTTTGTTAGGTAAAAATGAAAATATCAGATGGTATGACAAGTACTTGTATATGTTTATAAGAGGTCCATTAAGATTTAAGTTTATGAATAATTAATTATAAAAAACAAAGACTTATATAGTCAAAAAGTACTATAGCTTCAGGTAATTAAATTCTTGCTACTCACAAAAAGTCATGACACCTCAAAGATGATAACCTACCAAGTCAATCTCGCCTACAGCCAAAATATATTTCACAATCTCTTTTATTATTGCATAAAGACATTTAAAAGTACGCCCTCGGTGATTCAATAATGTCAGGAACAGACTCAGGAAATAAGGATTTGGAAATTCTTGACGAATACTTGGTGGAGGAAAATCATAAATGCCTTCATAAATCTCTTCCAGAGTTGGATAAAATAGTACTGCAAAAAATCCAATATCCATTTGGAAGTCTGGTTCAGCAGATGGAGTCCAAATTCAGAAACGTAAGGCAAAAATCTATAGTTCAAACATGGAGTATCCGGATGGTTCAAAGGAGTTGGTTGTGATGTCACATCAGGTGTCTTCAGTCTTGTTGATAAGCAGTCTTGAGAGAAGACATAACACCGGAGAAGATTTTTTTTTTTTTGTGGGTACCGGGGGGTCGACCTCAGGACCTCGCGCGCCAGCAGGCGCCCGTTCCACTGAGCGATATCACCGGCCCCTTTTTCGTATGTGGGTTCCGGGAGTCGAACTCGGGCCCTCGCGCTTGCCGGGCAGGCGCTTAAGCCACTGAGCCATCTCACCGGCCCCGGAGAAGATTTTAATGCCAAGGAATCTGGAACTCAGATGAGATAGGGAAAACCAAAAGTAGTTTCTCTTCTTCTAGAGAGAATGTCTCTAGTCAGCTAAAGATTTCTTTTTGAAGCAAAGATGCTAGGAAATCTAGGCAACTGGGAACCTGTGTGATGATAACAGAAACTAGGTAGTCTGCCCACAGAGGAAAAGAGTTGGATGTGAAGAGTTGTTACTATACCATTAGGTCTGTCTCTCATCAGTTGAGAGTCTGGGTGGGGCTGATTATGTCAATAATGAGGTGAACTGTGATGTCACAAAGCAGTAAGTACGGGTATCTGCTATTATTTGCACCATGGGGTATATTAAGTGTACTAAGGCAAGATGTAACTTCAAAATGTTTACAGTGTACCAAGAGATATAAACAGAAAATTGTAGTACAATACATGTACGCTAGGGTACAGATACATACAGGGGGCTATGGGAAGACATAGGAAGGAGTAGTTAATTCTGAATGTGGAGTTTTAGAAAAGGCTTCCCAGATGAAGTTCTGTATCCACTGGGTCTTTAATTATGGGTAGGAGTGTGCCTAAGGAGACCAAAAGGAGTTTAATAAAAGGGTGTTTTATAGATGTCATTCTGGGCAAAAGAGAAAATGTGTAAAAGGCACTGTCAAACGAAAGGGGGAAAATGGCTAAAGATGAGATTGGAATAGATGGAGATCAGAATAGAGATGAAATTGGAATAATATCAGATCTCGATACTAATTGAATCCTTCCCTTCTCTTCCTTTCTTTTCCCTTCCCTTCCCCTCCAATCCCCTTTCTCTTTCTCTGTCTGTCTCTGTCTCTCTCCCTCTCTCTCTCTCTCTCTCTCTCTCTCTCTCTCTCTCTCTCTCTCTCTCTCTCTCTCTCTCTCTCTCTCTCTGTCTCTCTCGAGATTAAGCCTAGGCTCTCCACACTGGGCTACACACACACCCCTTTTGGGACAAGGTCTCGACAACTCCCTAAACTGCCCAGGCTTGCCTTGAACTTGCAATAATCCTGCCCCAGAGTAACCTAGTTATGGCATAACATGTCATGCGGGACTGTCTTTGGGTGCTTTCACTCTACCACGGTAGGACCGAATAGTCTCAACAGAGAGCATACAGCCCAAGACAAAAACATGTAACCTTTGGCCTTTTACAGACAATCTTGCCATTCTCTGGTCTAAGATGCCTTCTAAAACCCCAATTTTTTTTCATTTTAGTTTCTGTTTGGCTTTCTTCCCTCTCTGTTTTAATTGCTAGAAAAGAAATGCCCCTCTACTCTGTGTGTTTTCCTTGTGCCAGATTTATTTATTCACTTTTTAATCACATAATGCTTATCTCTATCCTATAGAACTATGATAACAAGTATAATATTGTCCATCTGAATCATTCCCTCCCTCTGCCTGGTATATTAAGAGTTGGCTATTTATTAAATATAAATAAAGCCACAAATTTATCTCAGACAAGAAAAAGAGTAAATCTATAAATTAATAAAATACTCCAGTTCTCCTGAAACTCTTTCCAATAGTTTTCTAATCATACTAGCAATATGAGTACTTTATTATCGTAGTATATGTGCTGCTGAAGTGAGTACAAGTACTTTATTACTCTAAAAAAGACATCTCAGTTATTAAAGATAGTATTTACTTTAATACTGGGCTCCTGAAACACATTGTTTTTCTAGGTGAATTTGAGAAAATTTTAGGGAAATCTTTAAAAGTGACAATCATTTAATTTTAAACCACAACTTTATTAGTGATATGTATATATGTTTACATATGTGCATATATATATATATATATATATATATATATATATGATAAACTTTTATGTTGATGTCTCTTTCTGGTCCTCTTTAGCAGCTCTAGTAGAAATTCCTGTTTTCTGGTAATTAAAATTTTATAGTCACTTTTCACCTATTCTCATGAATTGTTTGGAGAATAAATAGAAAGTGTAACACATTAATAAAATTTAGGATGTGGGGATGTTTGCAAATTGAACATAGAAAAAATAATGAATAAGTATCTATTTTGATTTATAATGGAAAGGAGATCCTGAGGGCATTCAATGACAAACACTTGTTGTTTACTACTATTTCCAAGTCTTCAGTGATTACTGCATGTAAATGAGGGTCACTGACTAGAGCAAAAGGATGTGAGTGTAGGCTACAAAATAGAAAAGCAGTAGTTAGTAAGGTGTTCTGACTAAGGCTGCACCTGCTGTCTCTTTGAATTAACACTACACTGAGCCATCTACAAGCGTAATTGCTATATGATGCTTTAAGGAATCTTTTTGGTACCCAACAACCTGTTGTTGACACTAGTATCTATAGCTATTAACTTAGATTTCAGTGATTGGTACATATTAACATATAAATTTAAGATAAAAAGAAATTGATTTCTATTTGTTATCATATATTTTTACCTTAAAATTTACTGTAGGGAAATAATGTACCCTACAAAATTCCATAGTAAACTAGTTGCAATCAAAGTTGGTCTAAAATTCCCTAGCGGTGAATTACTTAGGAACAATTCATTAATTATTTAGAATACTAACTTTCACAAAATCTGCCTTTTGGTTTTTATGAAAAAGCTATTAGAGATTAAATGGATTAGTATAAAACATTTTTCAAAGAGCATTTTATACTTTAGTCTTTAGTGCACCTTAGAGTGATGGAGTAGCTACATTACTTATAATTTAAGAATGTAAGAGACTTAGCAATTTTAATTCTGTTAGTTTCATCATGGCTGATAGATTATAAAAACCAAAAACATATTTTTGTTGGTACATATTAGTAATACAGAATAATGAGATTCATTTTGTTATATCAGTACATGCATATAACATATTTTGGCTATTTTCATCCCCATTACTCCTCTCCCTTTCCTCCTCCCTCCCCGAGCCCTTTCCCCATCTCTAAGTCTACCGTCTACTTTTCTGTAATCTCTCCTTTATTTTATTTTAATTTATTTTATTTTATTTATAGATTGCTTATAGAGCAGAAAACATGCTATATTTATCTTTCTGAGTGTGGCTTATTTCACCTAACATGCTGGTCTCCATTTCCTTTACTTTTTTTTTTTGGAAATGACATAATTTTGTCCTATTTTTATTTTACATATTTGTTATTAGTGCATATTGCTAATACAGATTAAGGATTTCATTTTGGTTGATTTATATATGCACATAATATGCTTTGAAAATTTCACTTTCCATCACCACACTTGTCACACCCTCCCTAAGTTTCACATTTGGAGGGTGTGCAATGCATACAATATATTTTATCATATCTGTCCCATTACCTGCCCTTACACCCACTTATTGCCTTCCTATTGTTTAATAAGTCTCCCTTCTACTTTCATCTTTTTTAGATTTCGTATATTAGGAATTTTGTTCTTTATGGCTGAATAATGTTCTTTTTTTTGTGTGTGTGAGTACCAGGGGTCGAACTCAGGACCTCGCGCACCAGCAGGCGCCTGTGACACTGAGTGATATCGCTGGCCCTTTTTTCATACGTGGGTACCGGGAGTCAAACTCAGGACCTTGCGCTTGCCCGGCAGGTGCTCATGCCATTGAGCTATCTCACCAGCCTCAATAATGTTCTACTGTGCATACATACCACAATTTCTTTCTTTTTTTTTTTTTGGTACCGAGAATTGAACTCAGAACCTTGCTCTTGCCAGGCAGGTGCTTGTGCCACTGAGCTACATCCCTGGCAACACTTCTTTTTTTATTTGGTTAAAGTTTTGTTTTATTTTTAATTGAAAATAATTATGGATATTTATGGGGAACCATGTGATGTGTGATACATGTTTACATTGTGGAGTGATTAAATCAGGGTAATTAGCATACTATACATGTCACCTCAAATATTTATCATTTCTTTGTAATGAAGATATTAAAAATTCTTTCAGCTATTTTGAAATATGCAACTCATTAATAGGTAATGTTCTACTTGCTCTGCACTAGAATACCAGTACTTAGAAAGAATGACTCTATAATTCACTCATTGTTTTTTTGTCGCTTAGATTATTTTTATTTCCAAGCCACAAGATTTCTACGTAGACAACTTATGTTACAAACAGTTACTATAAGACGTCTAAACCACATGAGCAAATAGCAAGTGTCTTTAACTTTTTTTAGTGTTTTAATCCACCTTTATATGGGAAGATTCACCTTCACAGTTGTCTTTTAAGACCTTTGCTGAGTAAGAACATGGTAAGGTGGCTGTCCATTTCCAATTAGAGCCACTCTATACTGGCACACCTTTCCCTTCTCTAGCCTTCTCCCCAGACAAGACACTAGTCAGAGTGACTGCCTTGGGGTTCTTGGCATTTGGAAAAATAGTGGATTGAACTTCCCTTTCCCAAAAAAGAGTGTTACAGAAGGATTCCACAATAACACTGGAAGGTTGAGGAATATTCTCCTCGAGGTTGTAAATGGTGGTAATAATTTAGATTTTGGTGGTAACAGAATTTTTCATAATG
Organism: Erethizon dorsatum; assembly: GCA_028451465.1. Lineage (NCBI taxonomy): Eukaryota > Metazoa > Chordata > Mammalia > Rodentia > Erethizontidae > Erethizon > Erethizon dorsatum. The sequence continues at coordinate 100,621,325 of CM051842.1, forward strand.
AAATGATACAGTTTTTTCCAACACTGATATACTGAATAGCTCTCTGAAAGTAACATTAAAATGTTTCACTTGGTTTTATAACACAGTGAAGAGACTTGTGCAAAAAATTTTAACCCTTTGTATGATAAAGTAATATATGCTTATTTTTATAAAAATCCAAAGACAAAACCTTGAAGGTACAGAAGAATAAAAAGTGAAAAGAAAGTCTCTGTTGCTCTTTATCACCCATTTTATTCCCCCAATCAACCATGGTTTCTGATTTATCATTCTAGAAGTTTTCTTTGCTTGTTCAAAGACTGACCAGTATATGCCTTCTGAAAACCAGAGATAAGTGCTATCATATTGCATGTTTGTTCTATAATCCCTTTTTATACTTAACAGTATATCTTGGATTTATAGAAACCATGCAATATTTCAGCTTGTGTGTCTTATTTGTTTTACTTATGTTCTTTAGTTGCATCCATTTACCTATGATCCCTCAAGTTAATATTTATGGCATCATAGTACTCCATTGTGTATAAATACCATATTTTCCTTATCCATTGATCTATTGATGGAAACACACTCTATTTCCAAGATCTAGCTATAATAAATTGTGCTGCTCTAGACATGGATATGCATGTATTCTTGAAATATGATGATGTTAATTCTTTTGGGAAGAAACCTAGAAGGGGGATAGTTGGGTCAAATGCAATTTCTATTTTTAGTTTTTTGAGGAATCTACACAGAAATTTCCATACTGGTTGTACTAATTTACATTAGAAGAGTTGATTTTTTCCCATATCCTCACCAACATTTGTTATCTTTAGATTTTCTGATTATAATCATTCTTTCTGGGGTAAGATACTATGTCAGAGAAGTTCTAATTTGCATTTCTCTGATGATCAGCAATGATGAGCATTTTTTTGTGTATTTATTGGCCATTTGTTCTTCTTCTGATAAGTGTCTATTCATTTTGGTTGCCCATTTTTTGGATGGGTCTTAGATTTGGGGGATCCAGATTTTTTAGTTCTTTATATATTTCTTAATGTTAGCCTTCTGTCCATGGAATAGCTGACAAAATATTTTTCCTATTCTATATATTGTCTCTTCATTCTGGTGATTGTTCCTTTGCTGCACAGAAGCTTTTTAATTTGATATGATCCCATTTGTTGATTCTTGATATTATTTCTTGTGCCATTGGGGTTCTGTTGAGAAAGCCCTTGCCTACTTCAAAAGTTGCACCTAGTTTATGTTCCAGCAGATTAAGTGTTTCTGTTTTAACATTTAGATCTTCAACCCATTTTGATTTTAGTTTAGTACATGGTGAGATATATGGGTCTAGACTGAATCCTCTGCATGTGGATATCCAATTTTACCAGCACCATTTATTACAGAGGCTATATCTTTCCTCCAGTGTATGTTTTTGTCTCTTTTGCCAAAGGTCAAATAGCTATATGTGACCGGGGTTGTTTCTGCTTCTGCTCTGTTCCAGTGATCCTGTTTTTGTGCCAGTACCATACTGTTTTAATCACTGTAACTTCATAGTATAACTTTAAGTCTGGAATTGTGATGTTACCTGCTTTGCTTTTGTTACTTAGGATTGCTTTTGATACTATGGGTCTTTTCAGATTCCACATAAATTTTAGGATTGTTTTCTCTAACTCTGTGAGAAATGACATTGATATTTTGATTGGGATCACATTAAATCTGTATATCAGTTTTGGAAGTTTTGCTAATAATTTTCTGCATTTCACCAGTGTCCATTATGATTTCAGCTTTTTCATTTCTAATTGCATTAATTTGCATCTTTCCTTTCCATTTTTGGTAATATTAGCTAAAGGTTTGTTTATTTTATGTATTCTTTCAAATAACCAGCTCTTTAATTCATTGATTCTTTGTATTTTAATTTTTTTTTTAGTCTCCACTTCACTAATTTATGCTCTGATCTTTATAACTGCCTTCTTTGTAAAGCTCTGGGTTTGGATTATTCTTGTTTTTCTAAGACCTTGAGATGCATCATTAGGCTTCTTTTGGGCTCATTCTATTTTTCTGATATGGGCATTCACTGCTGTAAACTTCCCTTGTAGGACTATTTACAGGTTATACTGACATTATCATTTAGTTCTAAGAACTGTCTTATTTCTTCCTTAATTTTTTCTGTGACACATTGATTATTCAAGTGTGTGCTCTTTAATTTCCTCGTATTTGCATAGATTCTGTGGTTTCTTTTGAAATTGATATCTAGTTTCTGTGCACTGTGATCTGATAATGTGCATGGCAAAATTTTGATTCTTTTGCATTTACTTATGCATTTTTAATAACTAATATATGATCTATTTTAGAGAAAAACCATGTGCATCCAAAAAGAATGTGTACTCTTTTGTTGTCGGGTGGAACATTTTGTATAGATACATTTATTCAAAGGTTTGGTTCATCTCTGATATTTCTTTGTTGAGTTTTTGTGTAGTTGATCTGTCTATTCTTGATAGTGTGGCATTGAGATTCCCCCAGTATAATTGAGTTGATATTTATGTGATCTCTTATGTCCATTGGAGTTTGTTTTATGATGTTGGGTGCACTGTAGTTTGGTGCATATATGTTTATAATTGTTATCTCTTCCTGCTGAGTAGTTCTGTTAACCAATATGTAATGTCCTTCTTTGCCTCTTTTGATCAGCTTTGACTTGAAATCTACTGTATGTAAAAATAGGATAGCTACTTCTGCTTGCTTTGGGGTTCTGTTGCATGGAATATTGTTTTCCATCCTTTGAATTTTAGTCTATAAATTTTTTTGTGTGTTAAATGTGTTTCTTGTATATAGCATACCACTGGATTTCCTTTCTTAATCCATTCTGCTAATCTGTGTTTTTTGACTGGTGAGTTGAACCCATTCATATAGATAGTTATAATTGATAGGTATTGACTTATTCCTATCATTACATTAGTTTCCTGTTGTTGTTTTCCTTTCTTTCCCTTCTACTTATTTGCTAGACCCACCTGATGTAATCATGTTATTGGACCTTTTGAAACTGTTAGCTTCATTGTCTCTTTCTAGGATATCCTTGAGAATTTTTTGGAATTTTGGTTTGATGGTCATGAATTTCTTCAGGTTTTCTTTACTATGGGTGTTTCTTTTTACTCCTTCAATTTTAAAAGATAATTTTCAGGATATAACAGTCTGTTGAAAGATGTTTTCTTTAAGAATTTGAAGCACATCATTCCATGCTCTCCTTGCCTTTAAGGTTTGTTTTGGGAAACCTGTTTTAATTCTGATGAGGTTTCCTTTATAGGTGATTCATTGCTTTTCTTTAGTAGCCTTTAAGATTCTGTTCTGTTGCTGTGCTTCTGATATTTTAATTATGTATCATGAAGTGCTTTTCTTCCATGGCTATTTGGGATTCCATATGCTTCACTTATCTGTATGTTAAATCCTATTTCCACGTCTGGAAAGTTTCCTGATATTACTTGTGTAAACACATTTTTTGTGCCCATTGTGCTGTCTTCTGATTTTTCACTAATTCCAATTACTCTAGTATTATTGTTTTTTGAGACATCTAGGAGCTGTTGGATCCATTCTTCCTGTTCCCTTGTTGTTTTAAGGTATCTTTTATTAATTGATCACTGACCATGGACCTGTCCTCTAGGTCTGACACCTTGCATTCACATTGGTCTCTTGTGTCACCCACACTTTCAATCATCTTTTTAATCACCTGGATTTCTGTTTGAAACTTTCTTATGGACTCCCATTCTTTTCTGTGTTGAGCATTCATGTTTTGCAACTCTTTCTTTAGCTCCACTAGCTGTTTGTTAATGTCCAGACTCATCAATTATTTGTTTTATTATGGTCATTATCTGATTAATTATATCTTTAAATTTGCTAAATGCATAATCAAACTATTTTATCTTCAGTAATACCCTTTTAGACTCATCTGCTGTGTACCTTATGATTTCTTCCCCCTCAGTGCTGCCTGAACCAATTTGGGTGGAGCTGGGATTTTTTGGAGGCCTTTTGTTGCCTTGTCTTTTCATGTTTCTGTTTGTTTGTTTGGTGCTGGAGTTTGCAAATTCACTAGCCCAGTGCCGGTTCTTCATGAGTAAGCCATAATATTGTTTATAACTCCAAGTCAATCCAGATATTGGCAGAGAGAAAACCAATTGCCAACCACTATTATGTTACCTTGTCTATAGTGATAAATTCAGCAGCAATAATGGCATCAAATGTCAACTGGATATTGACAAACCCTAGAAACTACTTATGAATAGCCCTTAATCAAAACACAGAGAACTATGATTCTAGTGAAAATAATCAGGCCACCCTTACATTGATCTATACTAATTGAGGCCACTACTTGCTGGATGTAAGCAGGCATGCCAGAGCTCAAACATACCACTTCCTATGACAATTACTTCCACTGAACCTGGCCTCCCAAAACAGAATATAGTCCCAATGATCTTCCTGGTCTGAGCTCAAGCCTCTCAAGGGATGGCTGGAGATCCCTAGTTAGCTGTCACCTCCTCCAAGCCTATCTCTCAAGCATCTCTCTCACCCAGTCTCTCTGGTAGGGTATCAGTCCTGAAGAAAAACTCTCCTCCTGGGTGTTGGTTTCATCTTCCATCAGGTCAGTCTGTTAATTATCATCTGTGTTGCCTTGTGCTGTGGAGAACCCAGGGCTTGAGAGTGGGGCATGAGTTTCCAGCTCTGCCTGGCTTGGCACAGGGCTGGGCAGGCATCAGGATTGGTTGGGGGTGGATGCAGCTTCATCTGGGTGTGAAGCACATGGTTCCCAGGTCCTCCTGGTTCAGCACAGGGGCTTGGGTGGGTGTCAGCATCAGCTCCCATACTTTCTTTACCCATTCATCTGTTGACTGACATCTATACAGTTCCTCATGGCTTAGCTATTGTGAATTATACCCTTATAAATATGGATATGTACGTATCACCATAGCATGCTTTTTCAAATTCTTTCAAAAATATACCAAAAAGTAATATAGCTGGATGAAATGGTATATGTGTTTTTAGTTTTTCTCTTTTTTGAGAAAACTCCATACTGATATCCATAGTGGTTTCACTAGCTTTGTGCCTACCAACATGTAAGAAGCTACTTGCCAGCATTTATTGTTTTTTGTATTATTGATGATAGTCATGCTGATTGGGGTGAGATGGAATCTCAATGTGGTTTTTGTTTGTTTGTTTGTTTGTTTGTTGGTAGTCCTAGAGATTGAACCCAGGGCCTTACACCTGCTAGGCAAGTGCTCTACCACTGAGCTACATCCTTAGCCCCTCACTGTAGTTTTAACTTACGTATCTCTAATCACTACAGCAAACAGAAACACTGAAACAACATCCAGGATTTGGAGGCAGATTTATTTACGTCAATGGGCACTGACAAGGAATCAATCCTTATAAAAATGTCAGGCCCTAATCTCTGGTGGTCTAGGGCTTTATGGGGTTTGCAAGTGGGAAATATACAGAAGCAGAGTACTTGGCTGTCTTTGATTGGTTCTTACAATGTGCATCATAGTGACCAGCTATGTATCACAGTGACCAGCCATTTTGAAGAAACGGAAGTAACAGGAACTGTAACAGGAACTGTTACCTGGGCAACTAACAGAAACCAAAGTATACTGGCTGGGGGGAGCATTTTCTGCTGCACAATGGCTAGAGATATTGAACATTTTTTCAATTATTGTAGTTTTCCTTTTGAGAATTTTCTGGTCAATTCATTCCCCCATTCATTGATTACATCATTAGCTTTTTTGATGTTAAAGTGTTTTGAATTCTTTGGGTATTCTACATATCAATCCTCTTAGCAGATATACTGATTGGAAGTATATTCTCTTCTATTGATTTAGAAATCATTTTACATCAATTATATAGTTAATGAGACTGAATTTATTATTTTTCTTTTGAAAATAAAATACCAGATTGAGCATATGCTTCATATAATATAGTGGAGCCAAAACCAAAACCAAAAAATCTAGAGGTATAAAATTAGAACCAGAGTCATACCTTATTCCCTTACTTGAATTATTTTTTCCTATGACTGTGAGAGTTGAGCTATGAAGTACAAATACAGCTAAAGTCTTCATTGATTTATACGTGGTTAGGCAGAGGACACCAGGAAACAATTTATGATTTTTTCTTTATCTTTATCCCTTTTCCACCACTCAAGATCCATAAAATTGTTGAGTCTTTCATCTGACTTTGGAAAAGGTCAGCAGAGAAATAAAAATCTTTACCATGTGTCTATAGAGAAAGGTTTGAGGTCGGTTTGAAAGGCACTAGTTTAATCAGAAACCATATGAAAAGCTTCAGGATAATAAGATTACCTCAGAGGAACAACTCCAGGGTACTTTTCAAACTATTTGTACATCATATTGAACTTCTCGGATGTCACTCCTGGTGGAACTGTAGGTTCACAAAGTTTTACAGGTAGAAAAATTCTCAGGGCTAAGAAACTTGAGATGAACAAATATAGTACAAAGCGAAGTTTGCTCAGCTGAAAGAACAGGGCTGTTAGAATCTGCCTCTAGGTAAATCTCTTTATTTCAGAATATGGTGGTCACACTGTATAACTGCAGAACCTCAAATTTTAGGACAATGCCTCTAGGCCTGCTTTTTTTAGCAACTAACTTGTGATACACTATGGCTAGTTAGTTTCAACTGGGATAGCCTAGTCAAAAAAGTGTGTGCCACCCATCTAGTGTCTTCTGCAGTAGAATTGCCTCTAATCCAGTGTAAAAATCTCTGAAAGTATTATTTAGGGAGGTATGCAATCAGGGTTGCCTTCATTGGGAGTGGAGCTGCAGAATGTGATTCATAAAGTACCTTGGCACCAGTAACCATTAAGAGGGTTCTTTCCTTTTGTTTAGATTGGTGAAAAATGACAGTTTCCTTTTATTTAGACTGGTGAGAAATGATAGTTTGAAGATATGGGGTTTAAATTTGAGAAAGAGATGAATTATTAGTTACCAGGATCATGTAGGCTGTTAGTAATCACAGCCAGGTCATCAGGAACAGAAGACAAGGAGAGAAGAGGCCTTTATGATATCATTCACATAGGGAAGCCTCCAGGAGCACAAATAACTCAACAGAAATGGGAACTTTGCTGCACAGCAATTGACTTTCCCATGGGTGGGGAGGTTGAACATCCTGCATAGTGCTGCCAGGAAATCTCTATGTCATACTAAGAGGGGGCTGGCTGGTTGCGTATGTAGGATGTCCCATCTCCTGGCCCACTTCATCAGGACAGACACTGAAAACACCACTTGGCATCACTGAAGATCCATAAAATCTTCCTGTCAAGGAAACAAACATGCTGAGCTACAGCTCTAGAAAGGCACTGTGACAAATGTGTTAGTAGAGAGAAGAGTTTGGAGTGCTATGACTTTAGCTCATAAGAAGCGATGGGTGTGTGTGTGGATCTATAAACTCAGGACCAGTAGGTCTGCATTGAACTACATTAGCCAGCCAAAGGGACAGCAGAGTTGTCAGAAATTTTCTCTAGCCATACAGGTAATGATTGCCTCCAGAATTGTGCCTTAGCCTACTTTTAGGACTACACTGATGTGGGGGCCTTAGTAGTTGGGCACATTTATTTAGAGTGGCCAGAGACAGAGTAGCTAGAGGGAGAGAGAATTCAATTCCTGCTTGTAGAAAGAGACAAAATTCATAGATCGAAAATTAGAAATGGCAAATAAAAATGAATATGAAAACTAGAAGGAAGATGTTTTGGAAGAGTAGTTCAGAGATGATCCAATAATTGTAAATTTAGTGGAAACACTTTCATTTCTGACAAGAACTGATTTATAAAGGGGATGGGTATGATTCCCAAGGGAGAAAGTTAGTGGCATGTCTCCTCAAATGTTTAGGAGATATAATTAATGTGAAGTGCAATGTTGAGTTAAATCCAGGAAATTCTGTCAAAGGCCAGGTGATAGAAAATATCAAGAGTAGGGTCTATCTCTCAAATGCATCCATACATGAATAAAGCAGTAAACCAACACTCGCCAATCCTATAAGGATACAATCTCAGACTAAACTCAAGCCATTTAAATACAGTATGTAGCTTTAAAAACCAATTTACTGTTATATTTTCAAATTTTCATGAGACTGAATAAATTTTATTTCATTATGAACCTGTACATGAGAATGACTGAATTATAGGAGCTATGGCTGGTGGACAGTCACTTTTGTCTCAAGCAATAGCGTGGAATACTATCAACAAGTTTTCCACAGATTTTGAGTTAAGAGCTACATTAATCAGGCCACCTCCAAATATTCTGGAATTCTAAAAAGTGTTAATTTGCTATGATTTCAAATCTGTGTCAAGTTTCTAGCCAACTTTCCTGGCTTTTTAGTGGCACTTTTTAGTGGGTGGTAAGTGGGCCCATCCTAGGCCGAGGAAAAGGCTGACTCAGACTTATGGTTGGGGATTCAGAACATTTATATTTTTTTATACATAGCTCAGTAGCACCGAATCTCCACTGGAATGTGGGGCCAGTGCACAGTTTAAAAAAAATTTGTGATTTCATACCCAAAATTCTATGCAAATGTATGGGCATGCTGCTGTTTAATATTCCCTTGGGATTGTTTGTAAAATCTATAGATAACCTTTCTTTATGCAGATCTTGGTCATTTGTGTTCTCTCCCTTTATTTATTGATCAATCAATCTGTTTAAAGATTTGTACATTCTGTTGATCTTTTAAAAAAATGATGCTTCACTTCACTGAACTTATGATTGTATTTTTTCAATTTCAAGGATTTCTGCTTTTATATTTATTATTTCCTTTCTTCTGGTACTTGGACTTAATTTTCCCTTATATGTATGTCTAGGACTAATTTGGAACCTTATGATCATAGATTTGAGATGTTTTATTTTTTCCCTAAAATAACCCATTAATGTAAAAAATCTCCCCTTTAGTACTACTTTAGCACCATCACATAAATTTTGATATGAATTATTTTCATTTTCAGTTAGTTAAAATTCCTTTCTAATTTCACTAGCCTCTTCCTTTTTAAAACATGGATTAAGAAGTGTGTTGTTTGATTTCCAAATAATTGGATATTTTTGAAATAGCTTTTGTTATTAGTTTTCTGGTTAATTCTGTTATAGTAAGAGAATACATGTTGTATGTTGGCAATCATCTTAATTTCTTAAGGCCTATTTAATGTCCCACAATTTGATTTTTCCTGGTCAGTTTTCAATGAGATCTTGAAACAAATGTATATTCTCATGTTGTTGGGAAGAGTGTTTCATAAATGTCAATTAGATTAAGTCCACAGGTAGTGTCATTTAGTTATTTTATACTGGTAATTTTCTGAGTACTTGTACTGTCAATTGTTGAAGGAGGCATTTAAAACCTTATAATATTTGTGATTGTAATTTAAATTTCTGTTCTATTTCTTTTCACTTCATGAATTCTGAAATCCTGTTATTAGGTACATAAATGTTTAAGATTGTAATATTATATATATATATATATATATATATTTTTTTTTTTTTTGGTACCGGGAATCAAATTCAGGACCTTGAGCTTGCCAGGCAGGCACTTGTGCTGCTGAGCTATACCCCTGGCCCACATTCTCTTGATGAATTAACACCTTTGTCATTAAAATTGTCTTTATTAGTCCTGGTAATCTTTCATCTAAAATTTACTTTGTCATTAATATAGCTTAGTGTTCGCATTGTATGCCTTTCTCCATCCTTTTACTATATACCTGTCTATATTATAATACTTAAATTTGTAGTCTTTCTTGTAGACAGCATATAAAAATTTTCATTTTTAATTCAACATGGCTATTCTTTTCTTTAAGTTGGTGTGTTTACATCAGTTACATTTAATGAGATTATTGATTTGTTTGAAATTATACCTATCATTTTTCATCCCTTTGTTTCCTATTTCTTTTTTTTTCCTTTTTATTAGGGTACTCCACTTTTATTGATCTATAGACCTTTAAAATTTTTTTACTACATGTTTGCAGTATATATGATCACATTCATTGTGGGGAGGTGGTACATGTACATAACACATCTTAATTCTTTTTTTTACCCCTTTCTCCTCTCCTCTCTCCCCCTCCGTCTCTTAGTTCCCTTCCCTTTTGCAAAAGACCTATCTCCTTATTTCCTATTCTCTATCTTTTATTTTGTTCCTTATTTATCTTTTGGTTTCTCATATGAGAGAAACCATGTGATATATAAATTTGTGTGTCTGATTTATTTCACTTAACATTTTGGTCTCAAAGTACATCAATTTTCCTACAAATGACTAATGTTTATTCTTCTTTATGGCACAGTAGTATCAATTTTGTATAAATGCAACATTTTCTTTATCCATTCATGTGTTGATGGATATAGAGTCCACTTCCAAGATTTAGCTATTGTGTATTATGCTATTATAAATGTGAGTATGCATGTGTCACTGAAATATGTCTTTAACTGCTTCAGGAAAATACCCAGAAGGGGAATAGCTGAGTCAAATGGAATTTCTGTTTTTAGTTTTTTGAAGAATCTTCATACTGATTTGCATAATGATTGTATTAATTTACATTCCCTCCAACAATGTAGAAGTGTTCCTTTTCCCTTGCAGCCTCACTAGCATTTACATTTTTTCATGTATTTATTGATCTTTTGTACTTGCGAGAAGTGACTATTCATTTCAGTTGCACATTTTTTGATAGATCATTTATTTCAGGAGTCTAATTTTTTAATTCTTTATATATGCTAGATATGAGTTCTCTACCTGATGAATAGCTGGCAAAATTTTTTCCCACTCTGTAGATTGTCTGTTCACTCTGGTTGTTGTTTCTTTGGCAGTGCAGAATGTTTTTAATTTGATATGATCCCATTTGTTGATCCTTGATGTTATTTCTTGTGCATCTGGGGTTCTGCTCAGAAAGTTCTTGCCTATGCCTGTCTTCAAGAGTTTTACCTATTTTATCTTCCAGCCAGTTAAGTGTTTCTGTTTTAACATTTAGATTTTTTATCCACCTTGATTTTAGTTTAGTGCATAGTGAGAGATATGGTTCTAAATTCAATCTTTATGGGATTGTGTTGCCACCTGCTTTGCTCTTGTTGCCTCGAATTGCCTTTGCTATTTTGGGCCTGTTCTGACTCAGTGTGAATTTTTGCATTGTTTTCTCTAGTTCTGTGCAGAATACTACTGTTGGTATTTAGATTGCGATTGTTTTAAATTTGTACATCAGTTTGCGAATTGTGGCCATTTTCTCAATATTGGTTCTACCTACCCAGGAACACAGATATTTCTTCGTTTTCTAATGTCCTTTTTGACCTCCATTTTCAGAGTATTCTAGTTTTCACCGTAGAGGTCTTTTACTTTCCTTGGTTAAATTCCTAAGTATTTAATTTTTTTGATGCTACTGTGAATAGTGTAGTTTCCTAATTTCTTTCTCAGTGAGTTCATTATTGGAATACAGAGACACTATTGCTTTTTGTGTGTTTTTGTATCCTGCTACACTACTTCATTTAATTACTAATTCTTGGATTCTTTTGGTGGAATATTTGGGGTCTTTTATACAGAGGATCATATCTGTGAATAAAGATAATTTGACTTCTTTCTTTCCTATGTATACATTTCTTTTATTTCTTTCTCCTGGCTGATTGCTCTGGCTAATGTTTCAAGTATCATATTGAACAGCAGTGGTGGTATTCGACACCCTTGTTTTGTTTCTCATTTTACAGGGAAAGTTTTCATTCATTCCCCATTTAGCATGATATTGGCAGTAGCTTGGTCATAAATGGCTTTTATTAGATTGAGATAAGATCCTTCTATATATATTTTTTTTTCTTTGAGGTTTTTATCATGAATAGATGCTGGATTTTGTTAAAGGCTTTTTCTGAGTCTATTGAGATAATCATGTGATTTTTGTCCTTGCCTCTGTTTATATGTATATTACATTTATTGATTTGCATATGTTGTACCATCCTTTTATCCCTGGAATGAAGCCTACTTGATCACGATATATTATCTTTTTTATGATTTGGTTCATTTTCTTTGCCAGGATCTTGTTGAGGACTTTTGCATCTATGTTCATTAAAGAGATTGTCCTGTAGTTCTCTTTTTTAGTGGAATCCTTGTCTGATTTTGAATCAGGCCAATGCTAGCTTCTAGGAATGACTTTGGGAGTACTCCTTCCCTTTCAACTTCATTAAGGAGTTTGAAGAGTATTGGCATTAATTCTTCCCTAAAGTTCTTGTGCAATTCAGTGATGAATTCATCAGGTCCTGCAATTTCCTTAGTTGGTAGTTTTTTTTTTTTTTAATTACTGCTTCAATTTCATTGCTTGTTATCAGAATATGCAGGGTTTTCTTGGTTCTGTTTTGGTAATTTATGTATCTAAGAATCTATCCATTTATTTTGAATTCTCCAATTTATTTGGAGTACAAGTTTTCAAAATAGTTACTAATGATTTTCTGGCTTTTGACAATATTTCTTTGTACAGTTCTTTTTGGTAATGATTATGTTCTGGATTGAAATATACATGCATGATGTTTCAGTTCCTTATAGTTAATATTTTATCATTTCAAATGAAATATAAAAACCTTGAAATTGTATATGATCCTTTACCTTTCCTTTCAGTCTTGGTTATATTTCAAATTGTTGTGTCTTGGATTACATTTACATACCTTGAGGAACTTATCAGACAATGTTATAATTTTTTGCTTCTGACAGCGATATGTATATTTGAAGAAAATTGTATATTTTCCAAGATTTTTACCATTTTTTCTGATTTCTCCTTTACTAAAATTTTCAAATTTCCCTCCAGTATAATTTCCTTCTGCCTAAAAATATGCCCCTCAGCATTTTTCAGAGTGAGTTTTCTGGCAATGATTTCCTTAGTTTCTCTTTATTTTAGATTTTTTTTTTCACATTTATTTGTGAAAGGTACAGAATTCTGGGTTGATAGCTCCTTTCTCTTCTAATAAGGAGTTCTGGACTGATAATTCCTCTCTCTGTATGGATACATTTCCTTCCGCCCCACATAGTTTCTGATGAAAATTCTGAACTTATTCATGTCATTTCTTCCCTGTATGTAAAGGGTCATTTTTTTCTCATAATTCATTCAAGACCTTTTAAAACTTTTATTTTCACCAGTTTGATTATGGTATTTTGAGTCTACACTTTTGGGTTCCAGAGAATTTATAAAATCTATAAATTTGTTTTCACCAAATGTGGTATGTATCAGACCATTATTTCTTCAAGTAGTTTTTCTTTACCAATCTTTTTCTTTTTCTCTTAGGATTCTAATGACAGAAATGTTAAACATATAGATATTGTGCCAAAGGTCACTACTATGTTCAATTATTTTCAGTTTTTCTTACTCGTGTTCAGATTAGATAATATATATTGATCTAAATTTAGTTTTCATGTTTCTTCATCTGCCCTTTCTAGTCTATTGAACTTACTCAATGACTTTTTTCTTTCAATTATTGTGTTTTTCCAGCTTTAAAGTTTTCATTTGGTTCCTTTATAAGTTGCACTCATTATTTGAGAATGCCTATCTTTCTGTTCATTTCAAGGGAGACTTTCCCTTGCTTCACTGAGCATGGTTATGATAGCTACTTTGAAGTCTTTGTCTATAAATTCCAACTTTTAGGTTATCTTAGTATTGCTGTCTTTGATTCTCTTTTACCTTCAAAATTTTTGAGATTTTCTGGTTGTATGATATTTGAATAAACAAAATTGTATACTTGATACTTTGAATATTATGTTTTGAGATCTTGGGTCTTTTTCTTTGATTAAAATAAAGTTTATATTACATGAAATTAACCATTTAAAACTGTACAATTCATAGGTATTAAATACACTTGCAATGATGCCAAACCATAACCTCCAACTAGTGTCAATATATTTTCATCACTTTCCCCAAATCCCACACCCATTAAATTGGTACTCTACATTGTCTCCTTCCTCAGCCCTTAGAGCACACTAGTCTCTTATCAGTATCAAAGGATTTAATTTTCTAGATGTTTTGTGTGAATGGAATCTTACAATATGTGATCTTTTGTATCTGGCTTCTCTCACTTTGCTTTTGAACTTTATCCATATTATACCATACATTAGTAATTCATACTTTTTATAGCTAAATAATATTATATTGTTTAGATACAAAACATTCTGTTTATTCATCTGACACTAGATGAGCATTTAAATTGTTTCTCCTTTTTGGCTATCATAAAAGTGCTACTATAAACATTCATGTAAAAGTATTTGTTAAGTTTTTGTTTGCAAATCTTTTAGGTGTACAGTATACCTATGAGTAGAATTGCTAGTTCAGGGCTGGTGATATAGCTAAGCGGCATAAGCGCCTGCCTGGCAAGTGTGAGGTCCTGAGTTCGACTCCCGGTACCTGCATATAAAAAAAAAGTTGCTAGTTCATATGATAATTCTGTGCTTAAGTTTTAAAGGAATCTCCGAACTATTTTCCACAGTGGCCACACCTTCTATAAACCACCAATGGTGTATGAGGCTTCTAATTTCTCCACCTTCTCACCAAGACTTGGCATTTGTTTATTTTTGTTTTTGTTTTTACTGTTAACTTAGTAAGAATGAAATGGCATCTCATTGTGGTTTTCATTTGCATTTTACAAATGACTAACATTATTGAGCACTTTTTTCACATTTTGTTAGCCACATGAATATCTCCTTTTGTGAAATATCTGTTCGGGCACTTTACCCATGTTTATTTATGAATATTTTGAAATATTTGCTCTCATCTGCAAACTGCTTTTATACTCCCCTGATAAAGTACTTTCATGAGGAAACATTTTTAATTTACTAATGCCAATTTTATCTATATTTTCTGTATTTTCTTGGTTTCACATTTAAGTAACAATTGCCAAATTGAAGATCACTATAAATTTACTCCAATGATTTTTTTCTAAGAGTTTTAGAGTTTTGCTTCTTATATGTGGGTCTTGAACTATTTTTTTTTTTTTGTGGGTGCCGGGGGGTCGACCTCAGGACCTCGTGCGCCAACAGGCACCCGTGCCGCTGAGCGATATCACCGGCCCCTTTTTCGTATGTGGGATCCGGGAGTTGAACTCGGGCCCTTGCGCTTGCAAGGCAGGCGCTTACGCCGCTGAGCCATCTCACCGGCCCGGGTCTTGAACTATTTTTAGTTAAATTATCTGTTTTTTATGAGGAAATATTCAACTTCATTTTTTAGCTTTCAGATATCAGTTTTGCCAGCAACATTTGAACGGTTTTGTCACAATTGTAAAAGTCACCTGATTATGGATGAATATGTTTATTTTTGGACTGTCAATGCTACCCAATTAATCTATATATTTTCTTATATCAGTTCCATATTCCTTTGATCATTAGTTTTACAATACATCTTGGAATTGAGAATTGTGAGTCCTTTAATCTTGTTCTTCTTTTTCAAGATTATTTTGCCCATTCTGGATCCCTTGAAATTATATATGAATTTTGAGGCCAATTGTTTAATTTCTGCAAACACTCTAGGGTTTTGATAGGCACCATACTGAATTTTTAGGTCACTTGGGAAATTATTGTCATTTTAATAATATTAAATCTTCCTGTCCATAAATTCAGCTTAACTTTTCACTTACTTAGGTCATCTTTAATCTATTTCAGAAATGTTTTGTAGTTTTCAGTGTATGGCTCTATACCAAGGACTTACCTAATGTCATTTTCAGATTCATTTCCCTATATTGATCTTGGACCATGATTTTTTGTTGAATTTTTTTATTAGCTCTAATGGTGTGTGTTTGTATGTGTAAATTAAGATTTTCGATATATATGAACATGTCATGTGTGAATAAAGATCATTTGAAATGCTGATTTTCTATTTAAAAAGTTTTTCATTTCTTTTTCTCAACTGACTATTCTAGCTAGAACTTCCAACATGGATGTTGAATACAACTGGCAAAAGCAGGAAGAGGGAAGGCTATCAGCCCTTTACCATTGAGTATGATGCTAGCTGTACATGCTTTATGTATGCCCTTTATCATATTGAGAATATTCCTTTCTATTTTTGTATCATTGAATATTTTTGTAATGAAATGAATTTTTTAAAAGCGTGTTTTCTGGATCAGTTGGATGAGCACTTTATCTTAATACTATTAATATATATTTCAATATGCAATTTTGAAGCACCAAGACAATCCTGAATAATTCACACTTAGTCATGAAGTCTACTTTTAATATGCTACTGGAAAAAATTTGCTCATTTAAAAAATGTATTGTTTTTTCAGTTAAAATAAGACAATTTACCATTCCAACCATTTTAAGTGTACAGGTAAGTGGCATTAAGTATATTCACACTGTTGTGCAAGCATCATCTTTACTCAATAATCTCCAGAACTTTTCACCATCTCAAATTGAAATTTTGTACCACTAAATAATAACTCTTCATCCCCAACTGTCACTTCCCTCTTAATCACTACTCTATTTTATGTCTATGAATTCGAGTATGCTGTATACCTCATATAAGTGGAATCGCACAATATTTATCTTCTTTTGCTTATCTCACATTGCATAATGTCTTCAAAGTTTTATCCATAATACAGTATTTCATTACACTTTGAGCTTCAGTAATATCCTATTGTATGTATATACCACATTTTGTTTATTCATCTCTTGATGGGCGTGTGGGTTTCCTCCACATTTTAGCTATTGTGAACAATGCTGCTGTGAACGTTGGTGTACAAGTCCCTGCTTTTAATTCTTCCACGTTGATAAGTAGAAGACAAACTGCTAAATCATATAGAAATTCTTTGTTTGAAGTCTATCCATATTGTTTTCCAAAATGGCTGCACAATTTACATTACCATCAGCAATGCACGAAGGGATCCATTTCCTCCTCACCTTCACCAACACCTGTTATTTTCTTTTTCTTTAATAGTAACCATCTTAATGGACACTGGTGGAATATCATTAGGGTTTTTATTTTCACTTTCCTAACAATTAGTGACATTCAGCATCTGTTCTTGTGCTTATCAGTCTTTGGTATAACTATTTTTGAAAAATGTTTATTCAAGTTCTTAGCCCATTTTTAACAGATTTTTTTCTTTGTTGTTCAGCTACAGAAATTCTTTATATAGACTAGCTATGAATCCCTTATCAGATATACAGCTTATGTATCTTTTCTCCCATTCTGTGGGTTGCCTTTTGACTCTCGGTAGTATCTTCCTTTTTTTTTTTTTTTTGTGGGTACCGGGGGTCGACCTCAGGACCTCGCGCTTGCAAGCAGGCGCTTGTGCCACTGAGCGATATCACCGGCCCTTTTTTTGTATGTGGGTTCCGGGAGTCAAACTCGGGCCCTCGCGCTTGCCAGGCAGGCACTTACACCGCTGAGCCATCTCACCGGCCCCTCGGTAGTATCTTCCGATGCATAAAAGTTTTAATTTTGACCAAATCCAACTTATATATTTTGTTTTTAATTGTCTGAGGGTGTGGTGTCATAAACAAGAAATCTTTGCCAAAGTCAATGTCACGCTTTCTCTCTGTTTTCTCTTAAGAACTTGTAAAATTTCAACTATCATGTTAAGGCCTTTGATGCATTTTGAGTTAATTCATGTAAAGTTAAGAGTCCAACTATATTTTATTTTTAAATTTTATTTTATTTTTAAAATTTTTGATATACATATCCAGTTTTCCCAATACCATTTATTGAAAAGACTATTTTTTCTCAGTTGTATGTACTTGGCACCCTTGTCAACAATCGTTTGACCATATATGTAAGCTCATTTCTGAGCTCTTTATTCTATTGTATTGACTATATGCAATATGACAATATATGTAAGTTTATTTCTGAGCTCTCTATTCTATTGCATTGGTCAATATGTCGGTCTGTATGCCAGGACCACATTGTTCTGGATAATGAAGCTTATAAAATTTTAACATGTTTTATTTTAATATGCTAAAACACATAAAATAAGATGTACCAATTTAACCACTTTAAGTGTACAATTCAGTACTGTTAAGTTTACTTTTATGCCAATACCACTGTGTTCTGATTACCTCAGCTTTGTAATATATTTTAAAATAACAAAATGTAAGTCTTCTAAATTTGTACCTTTTTGAAGCTTTCTTGGCTATTAGAAGTCTCCTGGGATTGCGTGTGAAATTAAAGATAAGTTTTTCTATTTCTGCAAAAATGCCATTGGGATTTTGATAAACGTGTTGAATCTGTAGGTTATTTTGGTTAGTATTGACAATATTAATTCTCCAAACTTATGAACAGGGACATCTTTCCATCTATTCAGGTTTTTTAAATTTTTTCAGCAATATTTTGTTATTTTGAGTGTGCAAGTATTTCAGTTCCTTTAAGTTTATTAAGTATTTTTTTCTTTTGTTGTTATTATAATTGAAATTGTTTTCACAATTTCCTTTTTAGATTATTTATTGTTAATATATAGAAATACAACTGATTTTTTATTTATTTATTTATTTATTTATTTTTTGTGGGTACCGGGGGGTCGACCTCAGGACCTCGCGCGCTAACAGGCACCCGTGCCGCTGAGCGATATCACCGGCCCCTTTTACGTATGTGGGTTCTGGGAGTCGAACTCGGGCCCTCGCGCTTGCAAGGCAGGCGCTTACGCCGCTGAGCCATCTCACCGGCCCCCTGATTTTTTAAATTGATTTAAAATCCTGCAACTTTGCAGCACCAGCTATAATAGACTAAAAGTGAGAATTTTACTACTTTTAATGGACATCTAAGGACACATTTTATCCTGATGAAGGTCGATAAAACAGCTGACCACAATAGTATTACACAAGTGATAGAGCCTCAAAATTAAGAAATAATTAGTTGTACAAGACCTCATTAAATGTCAATAACGTGTGCCTTAAAAGTAGTGTGGTTTAATTCTGCTTTATTATCAAGAATGTTTTTAGATCATGAAGCACCAGTAAATCGTTCTATATCTTGACATACTCTTTAACCTGTCCTTGAAGAAACCAAAAATGTCCACAGGAAAGATGTTAATCGTCTTTCCAAAGTATTTCAACAAACTTCTCCTTCCTTTCTTCTACTTCTCTAAGAAAGTAAATTTCTACATTGGTATTTATGGTTACCAAGTTTGCACAGGAGCAAAGCCTAGTTCCCATTAACAATCCTAACAGGCTAGAATACCATACTGTGTATGATGTAACAATTCAGACAGAAACATATAAGAATTGACTTCTTATTACCTGAGCCCGGTACTAGATCCTGGATCCCAGTGCCATTGCAGAAATAGTAGGCCTGAATGATACTCCAATGTGAAAACCTTAGCACTACAGAACACACCTGAGATTGTAACACATTCTTTATGAATACTATTTATTAAAAACAATTTATTTAAAGTGTCCTATCAAAGTTTTTTTTCCTATCAAAGTTCAACACTGGCTCACAGTCAAACATAATTCTGCAACAGATACCATCTTCAATGTGGCAGCAAGAATTAAACTGTTAGCTGGAAGAAGACAAAAAAAGTGTTTCTGTCAGTAATTAATCTTTATTTATAGTATTTTAAAAATATTTAGCATATAGTAAACAAATAAAGGACACAGAATAAATTAAAAATAAATGTGTAACATAAAAATAATATATGTGAGAAGGAATTCTAGTGTTCTGCCTCCTTTAAATTTCTTATGGTTCTTCATCTTTTCATACAGCAGCAAATGAACTGGAAACAGTTGTCAGAATAAACTTTTATAAAACTTAGAAGTCTAGTCAAATATTTAAAACAAAGTAATACTTGATAAAGAAAGAAACCACTACTTTGCAGTAAGAGAACATATTGTTATTTTAAGTTGTCTGTTGCCATACCTCAACCCCCAGATCTGTAACTAATTTGAGGATTAAAGCCTGAACTCCTGGTTCAAGTTGTTAATGCCAAAGCAAACACCACAGAGCACTTGCTCAAAGAAATGTACTCATTTTTAGATGTCACTGGTGGGTCCCTGCAGGACTGGCTCAATAACTTGCTTCGTTGTGTCTGTCTCAGAGCATTCTCAGAGCTAGGGTGATATTCTAGGTGGGTTTGCCAAAAGAATATAAAGGTACGAGAATTGTTTGCAGCAGTCTGGAACAAGAGACAACACATCATACAAATAACCTTAGACTAAATGGCCTAGAATTGAAGAGGTTGATAAAGGAGATTTGTTGGGAAATAAGTATTTGCAAGATACTTGCATATAACAGGAATGGAAAAGGGTATGCACATGCCCAAGCTTATAAGACCTTCTTTGATATAACTGAGAAAACACTTTTCTATTACTTGCAGCTGGGCTGACTTTCAGCCACTGAGCATCCATGCAAACATAAAAGTCCAGGCCAATGTACCGGTATAAACAGCCTCACTAGGCACTGAGAGAGGTCCCCAAACAGTCAATCTGAAAAGAGTAAGAAAATGTATTCCTTCTTTCTTTGCCTATAGGTATTTTTGAAATATCTGTCAAGACACTAGATGACCACTAATCTTACAAATGATAATTTCAGTGGCTACACAAGAAAAAAGGAAATAGACTTTATGAAATAGCTTAGAAAAGTCACTAAATATGTAAATGAAAGCAACTCACAACACATAGCAACAATTAACCCCAGGCAGAGAAGGGAATCTGCTTTGCAGGGTTGCTACATTACAATATTCAAAATATTCTGGTTTCAATAACACTACAATCCATGCAAAGTAAGTAGAAAATATGGCCCATTTCTAAGGAAAAAATACTAGGAACTAATCACCAAGAAACCTAGATATTGGATTTAGTAAAGACTTTAAGTCAACTCTCCTGTTTTAGTTACTATTCTTGTTGCTGAGACAAAATACCTGACATCCATAGTTAGAGGAGGAATAGTTTATTTTAGCTCACAGTTCATAGAAGTTTCAGTCCACAGCTGGCTCTAAGGCAGGGCAGCATGGCAGAGGGGCATCACAAAGGAGAAAGAGTCCATGCTATGGCAAGCAGAGGGCAACAAAAAAGAAGCAACAATGACAGCACCCCTCTTTCTGTCTCATATATTATCCAGGATACCCACCTTTGGGGAGGGTAGCATTCACACCATTAACCCCAGCACTGCACCATAAATCAATCCCTTGATCCCAGCATCACACACCCTAGATCCAGCCACCTCTGAAAAGCCCCACCTATTATCACATGAGGCTTTGGGGGAACATCCATACACAAGTCATCACAAGTCCTATATACGTTCAAAGAGCTAGAAGAAACCATGGATGAAGAACTAGAGGAAACCAGGACAATGATATTCCAACAAATACAGAGTGTAATTAAAGGGATAGAATTATTAAAAGGAAACACAGAAATTTGAGGGCTGAACAGTACATGAACTGAAATTTTAAAATTCACTAGAGGGATTTAACAACAGAGTTGAGCAGAAAGTAGAGAACATGAAGATAGGGCAATTATGATTTATGCAGTCTGAGGAGCAGAAAAAAAAATGAGGAAAAATAAACAGTGGGTAGTATATCTGTGAGATACTGTCAAATGTACCAACATATGTAAAATGGGATTCCCAGGAGAAGAGAGAAAAAAGGAGGTCAGAGGAATATATAAAAACATAATGGCCAAGGGCCGGAGAGATAGCTCAGCGGCTTAAGCGCCTGCCCGGCAAGTGCGAGGGCCCGAGTTTGACTCCCGGAACCCACATACAAAAAAGGGGCCGGTGATATCGCTCAGCGGCACGGGCGCCTGCTGGCGCGCGAGGTCCTGAGGTCGACCCCCCGGTACCCACAAAAAAAAAAAAACATAATGGCCAAAACTTTCCAACTTTGATGAAAAATATGAATCCTCACATTCAAGAAGCTCAAAGAAATCTAAGTAGGAATTCCTCAAAGGCCGCACCAAGACACATACTAAGGATAGGGGTAGCTCATATTAGAGTGCGTGCATAGCATGCATGAAGCACCAGCACTGAAAAACAAAAGACACATTATGATCAAACTGCTGAAAAACACACAATCTTGAAAGCTACAAAAGATAAACGTCTCATTTCTCATACAAAGGACCTTCAACAAGATTAACAATGAATTTCTCTTCAAACACCATGGAGATCAGGAAGTGGTAGATAATGTGTTTTTAGTGCTGAAAAGAAAAAAAATTTAAAAACCTTCCAAACAAGAATTATATATGGATAAAAAATATCCCTCAAAATTAGAGAAATCAAAACATTCTCTAGTTAATAAAAAACTGAGAGTTTGAGCCAAGCATGGTGGTGCACATCTGTAATCCCACCACTTGGAAGGATGAAGCAGCAGGATTACCACAAGCTTGAGGGCTCATAGTGTGACCCTGTCTCAAAAAACTACAAAAAAAAAAAAAAAAAAGAGAGAGAGAGAGATAAGATTCTTGCATTCTTCCTTCTTATCAATATTGTCATTGATCCTGAGTATGTTAGCAGTAGTTCCTTTTGTGACCTTTACGGCCTCTATGTTCTAAAGTTCTTAAAGACATTTATATTATATCATATCATATCATATCATATTATATTATATTATATATATTTAACCTTAACACTTAAGATCACTTCTATTTATTGATAATTATTTTTCATTTTCTTTCTTTGTGAGAAAGGCCTGGACAAGTTTTGTCTCCCTTTGAGAATTAATTCCTCTTGCCAATGTGGCGGCACATGCCCATAATCCCAGCACATTGGGAGGCTTAGGCAGGAACATTGAAAGGTTTGAGCCTAGCCTGGGCAACTTAGAGACTTAGCAAGACCAATCTCAAAATAAAAATTTAAAAGGGCTGGGAATGTAGCTCAATGTGGAGGTCTCCAGCTCAATCAGCACAACCACAAAAAAAAAAAAAAAAAAGAAAGAAAAGAAAGGCAAAAACTAAAATCAATAATTAGAAATCCATGTTAATGCACAGAAAATGTGAGATGTAATTTGTGACAATAAAAACATTTAAGAGGAGGAAGATGTAAAGAAGCAAAATTTTTTTCGTACTAGTAAAACAAAATGTATAATTAGAACTTGATTATTATAAATACAAGATGTTAATTGTCATCTCCAGGTTAACCACAAGGAAAATACTAAAATAATATATGGGGGAAAAAGGAAAAAAAAAACAAGTGAATAAACAGTATTCTATAAAAATATAAATTAATCACAAGTGAAGGTGATGACAGAAGAAAGTATGGTGTATAAAATAATGAAAGTCCTTTTTAAAATATAATTACGGGCTGGTGAGATGGCTCAGCAGTGTATGCGCCTGCCTGACAAGCGCGAGGGCCCAAGTTCGACTCCCAGAACCCACATACGAAAAAAGGGCCGGTGATATCACTCAGTGGCATGGGCGCCTGCTGGCGTGCGAGGTCCTGAGGTCGACCCCCGGTACCCACAAAAAAAAATATATATATAATTACTTTAAATGTGAATGATTATACTCCCTAATTATAAGTTAGAGAGTAGCGGAAAGGGTAAAAATGCATTATCTAACTATACACTGTCAAGAAGAAACTCATTTTCTATCACAGGCCACATACATATTGATAGTGAATGGATGTTTCATGCAAATAGTAGCCAGAATAACTAAATTTCCATAGTATCAGACAAAAATAGAACTTAAGACAAAAATTGTAACGAGAAACAAAGAAGGACATTATACATTGCTAAAAGAGTAAAGCCTTGAAGAAGATATAAAAGCTGTAAACATATATGAACCTAATAACAGAGATCAACAACTATAGGGAACAAAAACTAAAAGAATTGAAGAAAAAGACTTATCTATAATAATACTTGGAGACATCAATACCCCATTTTAGATAATATATAGATCAACTAGACATAAGATCAACAAAGAGGTAGAAGAATCAAAAAACACTATTAAGCAATTCATTCTAATAGAAATAGAAGATATTCCATCCAATTACAAAAAGCACTTTTTTTTCTCAAATGTACCTGGAATGTTCGCTTGGGTAGGCCATATGTTCAGCCCTTAAACAAGCATCAATAAATAAAAAATGTTCCTAGTATTCAAAATGTCTTCTCCACAATGGAATGAAGCCATAAATCAACATTAGAAAGAAAAGCAACAGATTTGTAAGTATGTAGAAATTAAACACCCAGTGAGTGAAAGAAAACATTACAAATGAAACAAGAAAATATTTGAGAAGAATAAGAACATACCAAAAACAATGGGGTAGAGCAAAATCTGTACTCAGAGGGAAATTTATAGCTATAAAAAGCTACATTTAAAAAGAAGAAAAGGAGTATGGGGTGCACCTCAGTGGTAAAGCATGTGCTTAGCATGTGTGAGGCCCTGGGTAAAATCCCCAGTCACACACACATACACACAGGATAAAAAAGATCCCAAATGAATAACCTAACTTCATACCTTAAGAAACCAGAAAAGAAGAACAAGTGTAACCAAATTAGTGCAAGAATTGAAATGACACAGGTAATCAAAATAGAGAATAAAAGGAAAACTAAAAGCTGATTCTCTGAAAAGATCAAAAATGTTTACAAACATTTTAGTCAGAGTGACTAAGAAAAAATGAGAGGATACAAATTCCTAAAATGAATGAAAGGGGGAGTATTTCTATTGATATTATAGAAATTAAAAAGAACTAGAACACAATAAAATGAACAATTGTACTCTGACAAATTAGATAACCTAGATGAAATAGACAAATTTCTAGAAACTCACAAGGTACCAAAAGTGACTCAAGAAGAAATAGAGAATCTGAAAATACCTATAACAAGTAAAAGATTGAATCAGTAATCAAAAACTTCCCTATACAGGAAGTACAAGATCTGGTGGTTTCATTGGTGAAGTTTTGAAAACATTTAGAGAAGAGCTAACACCAATATCTCTCAAACTACATAATGTAAGGCCAGCATTATCCAAATACTAAAGCCAGTAAAGACATAACCAGAAAACTATAGACCAATACCACTTAGAACATAGATGCAAAAGTTCTCACAAAATGCCCACCAAACTAAATTCAACTTTATAGTATGCACTATGACTAAGTGGGATTTATCTCAAGAATCCAAGAGTGGTTCAACATACAAAAATCAATGAATGGAATGCATTGCTTTAATAAAATGAAGGTAAGCAAACTATATGATCACATCAATTGGCACAGAAAAAAGCATTTAACAAAATATATCACCCTTCCATGATCAAAAAAAATCTCAGCAAACTAGA
Organism: Erethizon dorsatum; assembly: GCA_028451465.1. Classification (NCBI taxonomy): domain Eukaryota; kingdom Metazoa; phylum Chordata; class Mammalia; order Rodentia; family Erethizontidae; genus Erethizon; species Erethizon dorsatum. The sequence goes on from CM051842.1 coordinate 100,646,456, forward strand.
AATAAAAAAGAACTTCCTCAATGTAATAGAAGGCAGTTATGAAAAACCCTCAGCTAATATCATACTCAACAGTTAAAAACTGAAAGATTTCCCTCTAAAATCAGGAGGAAAAAAGATGTCCATTTTCATTACTTTTATTCAACATTGTACTGGAAAAGAAGTAAAATTGTCTTTATTCCCAGATGATGTGATCTTATATATGGAAAATACCGAAGAATGAACTAACTATCCCTCTGTCTCTCTGCCTGTCTCTGTCTCTGTCTCTCTGTCTCTCTGTTTCTCTCTGACACACACACAATACACAATATAATAAGTGAAATCAGCAAAGTTGCAAGATTCAAGATAAATACATGAAAATCAACTGCAGTTCTATACACAGCAATAAATAATCCATACAAGAGTGTCCCAAAATCTCAACTGGACACAACATTAACCACACGAAGGATTTTAAATACAAATAAATACTACAAAATGGATAAACCTCAAAATCATACAGAAAAGGTTATGAATTCCAGTTACATGAAATGCTCAAATTAGATAAATCCCTAACAACAGAAAGCAAATTAGAGATTGCTCAGGGCTGGGGGAACACGTGTGAGGCCGTGGGGTAACTGCTTAATGAGTGAGTACTGGTTTCCTTTTAGAGTGATGAAGTGTTTCAGAACTAGAGAGAGGTAGTGATTGTACAATATTGTAAATGTACTAAATGCCATTGTATTGTACACTTTAAAGTGATTAACTTTATGTTATGTAAAGTTTACCTCAATACAAATTTATGTAACACTTGAATTATCATCATAGAATAATGCTAGTGGAATCTCACTTCCTTTAAAAAGTTTAAATTGAAGGTGAAAAATAAACAGAATAAAATATAAAAGTATAGTCAGTATGATTTGGATAACATGCTTTTGCCTTATTTCTGTTCTCTTTCAGATTATGTCTGGCCACTACCTAGGTATTTGTGCCCCGTCTGGATTTCTTTAGATGTTTTATTTTCAACGGCGTCCATCATGCACCTCTGCGCCATATCGCTGGATCGGTATGTAGCAATACGTAATCCTATTGAGCATAGCCGTTTCAATTCGCGGACTAAGGCCATCATGAAGATTGCTATCGTTTGGGCAATTTCTATAGGTAAATAAAATTTTGGGCCATTAGAATTGCAGCGGCTATGCTCAATACCTTCGGATTATGTACTGTGAACAACGTACAGACGTCGACTGGTAACGTTTGCGTTTAATCGGGATTCTTGTATTTAATAATTATTCTTAACCTATTTACCTGATATTTAGGTTAACAATAATGAATAAAATGAAATGGATATGAACATATAGATGTAAAGTTTCCATTTATGCTGCTAAATTATTTTTGGCATTACTATGCCAATGAATTCTGCAACACAGATGCAACCTTTGAGATACTTAAAATCTTTGAAGATTACAAAGATTATGTTAAAGTCTAAATTTAAATTAATTCCATATCTTTTTAAATGGAAAAATTAATAATGCAACCTGAATCTTCATGAAGTGTATATGTTTAGTTTTATTAAACCAAAACATGCTATTATCTTCTTGAATTCTAGTCAAACAAAAAGAGAAAAAGTTATTGATATCTTTAAGTATTGGGGAAATTAAAGAGAAATAAATGATCATATTACTGATTATATTTAAGATATTCATAAATTTTTAGCCATGTTTGTATTAAAGTCAAGAAATTTAGCTAGTTGGAATCGCAGACTTTTGCAATCTTTTTTTTTTACCTCTTCTATTTGAGCTTATATCGTGCCCCATTAAATAATTTCTCCTCAAACTTATGTTTATGTAAAAGGTTCAAGTAAAGTTTACAAGATCAAGACTTCTCCACAATCTTCACTGATGTTTTCTAAAGATTTGCTTCTGGGTTTATTGCTCAAATAAATTTACTTAAGTTTTAAGGTTGTTCTATTGCAGATTATTAGGTTAGTATATAGCACAGACACCTTTGGATACAAAGGCATGAAATTTCTCCTAGAAATAAATGGATCTATACACACAATTTGATTTACAAATTCAGGGGTTCACAGATTTTAACCTTTCAATCTAAAAAGATGACACCTCTTATGATGCTTTATAAAGGAACATGACATTAGAATACTAGGGGCATCAGCTTCTAGTAATGACAGAGTAGGTAATTTGGAATGACTTTTGGACTAAAGAAAACTACAAAAATGGATAAAAAAAAAACTAAAAGCATTGAGAATTTAGGGAAAAAATGAATGATTATTTGGCCAAGATCCTGAAAGAGACAGAAATCCAGGAAAAATGATCATGAATTTTGGTTCACTTTTGCCAATGATGCAATTGCAAAACTAAAGATACAACTGACTAATTGTAAGTTCATTTCACAGTCTTACAAGCAAACATGGACCAAAGCAGGAATACAGTCTGGCAAGGATCAACCAACCTGAATTTAATTTTGTTATCCATAAAACCTGTTCTCCAGGAATAAGGATGAACCAGAGTTGAAACACCCATGAAATAGGATTCAGCCCTGGTTCAGGTCATATACATAATCAACTACAATCTTTTTTTTTTTCTTTTTTTTTTCTTTTTGAGACAGGGTTTCACTATGCTGTTCAGACTAGCCTTGAACTCACTTTGTAGCCTAGGCTGGCCTCGAACTTGCAGCAATCCTCCTGCTTCAGTCTCCCAAGTGCTGGGATGACAGGCATGTACCACGGTGCCTGGCCTACCAAGAACAATCTTGAGCTGAATATTTGGATTAAGGTGATTTCATATTGTTCATGTTTCCAACTTTTCTGGCATAAACAAAAAAAATCAACAGTCTAGTCTTCAAATTACTTCTTTTGATAATTTTCAAATGCAGCCACTAAAATATGATGATAAGCAGATATAAAAAAAACAATAAATTAGCCAGATATGGAACAATAAAAGCTAGTAGAAATGAACTGACAGGTACTTCATTTAGTTCACTTATCAGACATAAACATTAAACAACCGTTTATAATGTGCACATGGTAATTGCAAACTGAACTTAAATATTTCAGCAAGAAACTATAAAGACTGACATTAAGATACAAGAAACAACTAGAACTTAGTTGCAGTGTAGAATCAGAAACCATATCACTGAATTTTTCATATGCTACTACGTTAAAATTTACTAGTCTTAGCTGGGTGTGGTGGCACACACCTGTAATCTCACCACTCTGAGAGGCTGAGGCAGGAGAGTTATGAGTTCCAGCCCCACCTGGGCAATTTAATGAATTAACAAGACTCTGTCTCAATATAAAAAGTTAAAAGGTCTGGAGGTGTAGCTCAGTGAGAAGGCCCTTGTTCAATTCCCAATAACACCAAACAAGCAAATGAACAAACAAACAGAAAAACAAAAAAGCATTAGTCCTTTTCGTAGTTTGAATAGATATTTTACTAATGCTTTGTTTCATAAGCATAGATTGTTGGAAAATATTGCTTTGCTGAGTTATGCAGATTTTCCAAATGTTGAGAGGTTTCGTAGTTCAGTTTTAAAAAATCATATGCATCAATAATACCTACTAATATAACAGGAAAGTGCATAAATATTGTGAAGGTGTCAACCAAGGGTGTAATAAGTTTTTCAGAATTCTAGTATTCTCATGAAGGCTCCACTGCCCACAAATAACATCTGTATTTTTCTTAACTGGATGAGCTCAACTCAGTCTCAGGAAAATTATCTGCCACATATCCAAATCCAAATAACTCTAGCATGTCTTACAGTCGTTCTTTCAAGTACAATACTGAGTTTGTATATCTCATGGAGTGAATCCTTCAGCTGTGTTCTTCAAAATTGTCCAGACTGCTCTGAGGCCTTTTCATTTTCATATAAAGCCTAAATTAGCTTGCCAATCTCTAAAACAAAGTTTGCTATTGTTAAAAAAATTTGCATTGAATCTTTAGATCAGTGGGGAATTGAAGTCTTAACACCACTGTGGCTTCCAGTCCATGTGCATATGTACCTGTGCACATCAATATTCCACTATGCATTTAGGCCTTCTTTAATTGCTCTGTTACATTTTATAGTTTTCAGTTTAGATATCTCACACATCTTTGTTATATTTATCTTTTTCTGAGTGGAAGAGTATACTATTTTAACATTGTGAATGATGTTAGTTAGCTGTAGGTTTTCTAAAATATTTTTCATCAGATTAAGAAAGTTTCTTTTTATTCTGTATCTGCTGTGACCTTTTATAATAATAGGCATGAATTTTCTCAAATCCTTTTTTCTGCATCTAATGGGTTGATTATAAAATTTTATTCTTTCATTCTGTTAATGAGGTCTTTCTTTTTTTCTATATCATCGGGATGTTACCTTCTATCCTAGTAATTTCAGTTTTATCATAAAATGGCGTTGGACTTTATCCTTCCATGTATTAATGTGGTGTTTTGTTCTGATTGATTTTTATACGTGGACACAATCTTGTATTCTTTTAATAAATCCCACTTCAGTATAATATATTAGATTTGGTTAGCTAGTGTTGTGTTGTGGATTTTTGTGTCTATATAAACTGTTATTATTTTGTGGTTTTCTTGCTCTTATGGTATTTTTGGTTTATGGTATCAGGATAATACTAACCTCTTAGAATGAAATGGGAAATTTTCTCTCTTTTGCTGTTTTTAGAAGCATTAAATGATTGGTGGTCATTTTTTACCAGACATTTGATGAAATGAATCAAACAAGCCATCTGTGCCTAGGCTTTTCTTAGCGGGAAGGTATTTTTAATGACAAATTGAAATTCTTTACTTATTATAGGTCTATTCAGATTTTGTGTGTATTAATGGGTTAGTCTTGATGACTTCTGTGATTTTAGAAATTTTCCTATCTTGTGTACCTTTTTCTTTTAATTTACTTTATTTGTCTTGTCCCCTCTTTTATTTATATATATAGTACTTTGAGTTTTTTCTTTATTATGGTCACTAAAATTAAAGTTTATTGATATTAGAGATCTCCTGAAAAGAAAAATTTGTTGGCATTTATTTCCTTTATTGTTTTTCTATTCTTGGATTTTGGTATTTCCTTCCTTTTCTTGTTTGCATTTGGTCTGGTCTTCATTTTCTAGTTTTTTTAAAGGCAACATCAAATTATTGATTTGAATTCTTTTTTCTTTTTTAGTATAAACATAGCAATTGTAAATTTTTCTCCTAAGAATTACTTTCAATATATTCCATAATTTTCTTCTGCTGTGTTTTCATATTATCTCAAAATATCTCTAATGTTTCTTGTAATTTCTACTTTGACTTATTAGTTATATAGAAATGGATTGCTTAATTCCCATATATTGCAAATTTCCTGTTTTTGATTTCTATTTTCATTGCATTATGTTTGGAAAACACACTTTGTATAATTTCAGTTGTTTTTTGACTGAACATATGCTCTATTTGGAAAGTGATCTAGGTACACTTGAGAAGAATGTGTATTCTGCTGTTATTGGGTGGAATGTTCTATAGCTGTCTATTAGGTCTAGTTGGTTTATAATATTAAGTCCTCTACTTTCTTGTTAATTTTCTATTTATGTATTCAAAATGTTATGGAAATATGTATATTAAAGTCTTCAACTCTTATTGTGGAATTTTCTATTCTTTTGTTTATGTTAGTTTTTCTTCATGTATTATTTGACTCTCACTTGATGAATACACATCTGTAATCAGTGTATCATCTTGATAGATTGACATTTTTAGCAACATAAAAAGCAACAAATGTGCAACATAATGGCACACATCTGTAATCCCAGCGCTCTGGGAGGATGAGGCAGAAAGATTGCAAGTTCGAGCCTAGCCTGGGCAACTCAACAGGACACTGCCTCAAAATACAATATAAAAAAGGGCTAGGGATGTAACTAAGTGTGAAGCTCCTGGATTCAATTCCTAATTTGCCAAAAAAGGAACAAATTCAGCTTTTGTTTAGTTCTGTTCAGCTAGAAACGTCTACTTTCTTTTATTTTTGTAGAATAGCTTGGCTGGTTCACAGAATTTTATTTCAGTTTTTTGAACACCATCTCCTTTGGCTTCTGACCTCTCTAGTTTTTGGTTAAAAATCAGTTAATCTTCCTGAAGATCCTGTATGCATAGTAAGTTGCTTCTCTCTTCCTGCTTTTAAGATTTTTCTCTGCTCTTTGGATTTTGTCAGTTTTATTATGCTATTTCTTTCTTTCTTTATTTATTTTTTTTACCAGGAATCGAACTCAGGACCTTGCACTTGCCAGGCAGGCACTTGTGCCGCTGAGCTATATCCCTGGCCCTATTATGCTATTTCTACATGTGGTCCTTTTTCATTTTGTTCTACTTGGAGTTCATTGAGCTTCTTGGTTGCATAAAAAACATTTTGGTTCAAATTAGGAAATTAGGAAATTATATGAACATTATTTCTTCAAATATTCTTTCTGTCTCTCTCTGTCTCCACTTTCTTTATGAGGCACCAATTTTTCATGTTAGTATACTTGGTGTCCCAAGGTTTCCAAGGCTATCTTGATTTTTTTTCTCTTTTATTTCTTCTGTTTTTCAGAATGTATGCTCCAGTTGATCTATCTTCGTATTTGCTGATTCTGTCTTCTAAAAGTTCAAGTATACTATTGAGCCTTTAGTTAAATTTTCATTTCAGTTCTTGTGCTTTCAAGTCCAGAATTGCTATATCATATGATTTTATAAGTTGTATATCTGTTGATATTCTCATTTTAGTGAGATATCATCATGCTCTCTTAGTCCTTTAGAGACAGCTTTCTTTATTTGTTTGAACATACTTTAAATGTCTTATTATTTAAAGTCTTTGTCTATGAAGTCTATTGTTAATAGGTGATATCTTACTAATGCCATTTTGTCACTTATTTAAAAAATATGGTTTTTTTTGCAGTTTCTCTTTCCTCTTCTCTTACAGTCTTCCTTTGTGGGTTCATAATTTACACCAGAGGTGTATTTGCTTCTTTGCTTATTATTTTTGGTTTGTTTATTATTTTTTTTTGTTTTGTTATTATCATAAGGCTTACAAAAACCATGTTTTGCTTATAACAAGGTATTTTTAAATGACAGTGTGTTAGTCAGCTTTGCATTGCTTTGACACAATATCTGACAATAACAACTTGGAAACTTTATATTGACTCATAGTTTCAGAAATTTTAGTCCATGGCCTGTTGGCTTCATTGCTTTGGGCTCGAAGACAATGCTGAATAACATGGGGGCAGGTGTACATGAAAAAGAAGCTGCTCACCTTATGGTGGCCAGGAAACACAGAAAGAATAAAGGGCCAGAAACAAAGTATAACCTTCAGAGGCATGTCCCAGTGACTTGCTTAATCCAACTAGACCCCACATTCTGGAGTTCCTACCACTTCCCAATTGTGCCATTAGTTTGGGACCAAGCTTTCAACACTGATCATAAAAAGTAGAAGAGACAAGAAAAAATCAATTGAAGAATACTAAGAGAAAAACCCATGTTTGCACTCCATTCCTTGCCATATTTTGAATTTTGATATCCCATTTTATGTCTTTCTAAAAAATCTATCTCTTAGCATAGAGTAGCTATGATTTTTAAATGTTTTGACTTTAGTCTTCATATTAAAGATATTAGTGGTTTATGCACCATGTTTAAAATATTAGAACATTCTGAATTTTTCTATACAATAGCTCTTTTAAGTGAATTTTATACTTTCTGTTCTTTTCTTCTTACCCCATTAGCATCTCTTTCAGTTTGAAGAATTGCCTTTAGCATTTTTTGTATGACAGATCTTATGTTGATGAATGACTCCAGCTTTCCTTGCCTGGGATTGCCATTGTCTTTTCTTCATTTCTTTTTTTTTTTATGTGGGTACCAGGAGTCGAACTCAGGACCTTATGCTTGCCAGCAGGCACTTGTGCTGCTGAGGGATATCACCGGCCCTTTTTTTCCTTTATGTGGGTACCGGGAGTCAAACTCAGGACCTCGCGCTTGCCAGGCAGGAGCTTATGCCGCTGAGCCATCTTAACAGCCCTTTTCTTCATTTCTTAGGGATAGCTTTGCTGGATATGATATTCTTGGTTGGCAAATTTTTTTCTTTCAGCACTATGAACTCTTATGCAATTCTTTCCCAGGCTGTGAAGTTTCTGCTGAGGTGTCTCTTGTCCGTCTAATTGGAATACCTTTACATGGTTTTTTGTTTTGTTTTGTTTTGTTTTTTTGGTTTTGATTTTTTTAGTTTCATTTCTCTTCCTGGTTTAAGAATACTCTCTTTGGCTTTACCCTTTGAGAGCTTCTTTATAATGTGCCTTGGGGTAGCATTGGTTGAGTTAAATCTGACTGGCGATCTTTGACCTCAATATTTGTACCTTCCTCTAGTTTCAGGAAGTTTTCTGTTTCTCTCTGAATAAGCTTTTTAGTCCTTTGACATTGTCAAGTCCCTTTAGTAACCCAAAAAACATGAATGCTTATTTTTTTAATGCTGTCCCAAGTTTCTTGTAAACTTCCTTTGTTCTTCTTCATTCTTTTCTCTTTTTTTACCTCTCACTATGTAAGAAAGCCTGTCTTCAAGCTCCCTGATTCTTTCTTCTCTTTGATCTATTCTACTATGCCTTCTACCATGCTTTAAATTTTACTTACTGTGTTTTCATATCAAGGATTTCTGTTTGATGTTTTTAATTACTTCAGTCTTTTTATCAGGTTTCTCTGATAGAATGCTAACTCATTTCTCTGTGTTTAATTGGAGCTCTTTGAGTTTACTTAAAACAATCATTTTGAATTCTCTGTCCAAGAGGTCTCATGTATCCGTTGTTATTTAATCAGTTTCTGGGGACTTATTTTGTCCGATGGGTGAGGTCGTGGTTCCCTGCAAATTCTTTTTTTTTTTTTTTTGTGAGTACCAGGGGTCGACCTCAGGACCTCACGTGCCAGCAGGTGCCTGTGCCGCTGAGCAATATCACCGGCCCTTTTTTCATATGTGGGTTCTGGGAGTCGAACTCAAGACCGCGCGCTTGCTAGGCAGGCGCTTATGCCGCTGAGCCATCTCACCAGCTCTCCCTGCAAATTCTTGAGGCTTTTTGGCATACACTGTCATCTATGCATTGAAGAATTGGGTATTTAGATCACTCTTCGTAATCTGGCTTTGTTTTTGCCTATTCTTGTAGAAATTCTAAGGAAGCTGCTTATTTTCTCTGATCCTGTGTTTACTTCTGCTATTTCAGCCCTTGATTGCACCCTACATCCAGGTTTGCCCTGAATCCATGGTTGATATGTTGTCACTGTTTCATCACCAGAGGGATTCCCCAGTTACAAATCTGTAATTAGTGTCTAGGTGATTTATGGAAAGGGACAGGGGCTGGAATCATAGCACACTTCAGTGGAACCCACCTTCAGACTTAGCAATTTTATGTGATCAGACCATGTGTGGCTCCAGTTGATGTAGAAGACCTATATTGATACGCTGCCAGCAACTGTTATCGTTCTCTCTGCAACTGCTTTAGGGGTATCTATCCAGAAGCTGGACCTCAGCCTTCCCCTTAACTGGGGTCGGGTCAACAGCTGCTATGCCCCTCTTTTTTTTTTCTTTTTTTTTTTTCTGTGGGTACCGGGGGTCAAACTCAGGACCTTGTGTGCCAGCAGGCGCCAGTGCCACTGAGTGATATCACCGGCCCTTTTTCATATGTGGGTACCGGGAGTCGAACTCAGGACCTTGCGCTTGCCAGGCAGGCGCTTATGCCGCTAAGCTATCTCACCGGCCCTCTTTTTTTTTTTAAATATAATTGCCGGCCAGGGTTTATGTGGAAATGGTTTATATCCAGAGTTGAGCTTAGTCCTCAACTGAGCTTGGAGTGTTTGCCTACAGGATGCAGCCGTCTGCACCATGCTGTGGCTCTTTCTCTCACTTTTAGCTTCTCAGAGGGAGAGTACCCTTCCCCTGCCTGAAGTGCTGAGCTCCAGGTTCTGGGATAGTCTTCTTCCTTTGCTCTGGTATTTTCCCATCTCCAGATTTCACCAGGTTTCCTTTCTCTGCTATCAATTTCCAGTCTCACCCACACCCACATACTTCTTCAAGCAGTTATACAGCTGTTCTTTGTTTCTATCTCAAGAGAAGAGCAGACTGGCTGTAGGTGCCTCCATTCTGCCATCCTCCTGACTGACATTTTGTATTTTTTCAATCTTTTTAACTTTATTGATAACTTTAAATGTCTGAGCCAAAGATTGCACTTAGAGAATATTCCAATTGCACTTGAAAAATATGTGGGTTATTTCCAGATATCTTTTCCTATTCATTAATAACAAAATTCTGCAGTGGTAAGAGAACAGACTCTATACAATTTCAACCCCTTTATACCATGAAACTTTGAGACTTCTTTTATGTCTCAAAGTATAACCCAGTATTTCCTGGTTAATATTCCACGAATACTAGAATGGAATTTATATTCTGTTTATGTTCTGCTATTGTGTGCAATGTTTTATAAATCTTAATCATGTTGAATTCTCTTGTACAATTCAGGACTACTATACACTTACTACATTCCTGTCTCTTCATTTTATTAACTTCTTAGAACTGAATATTAAAAACTCCAAGTATGAATGCTGTTATCTGTTCCTTCTTTTAAGTCTGTTAGTTTTTGCATCTTGTACATTTTTTAGATCTGTTATTAGGAACAAATATATATTTTTAGTTATTATATCATTCTCCAAAACTAGTCTATTTATAATGAAATATCTGTCTTTGTCTCTAATAATACTTATACTATTGAGTATATTTTACCTGAAATTAATGTGTCTACTATAAAATTCTTATGCATATCAATTCCATGTAATATGTAGTCAATTCCTTATTTTCAAGTTGTGTTTGTAGCTAAAATGTATCTCATGTAAGCAGCATATAATTAAGTTACTTTTCTAGTGGCAACTCTAAGCCTAACGATATACATCTTTTCAGAATCAGTTTCAGATATATATTAAGTGAACATTACTGTATAGCACTATTTCCCTTTCCTCTTTTTGCCGTATTATTTTGTATATATCACATCAGTAAATTTTACATGCACAATAATTTTTTCTTTTTTTCCTTTTATTATTTTTGGAGAGTGGTAGGGATCAAACCCAGGGCCTCCCTTATGCTAGGCAGGCACTCTACCATTGAGCTACAACCCAAGTCCCAAGAATACTTTGTTTTAATTATTACTTTATATAATTTTTCATCTTCTACAGAAGCTAAGAAAGGATTGGTAAAAATTTTATGTTTATAGCTTTTGTTATATTTATTTTCTATGTTTTCAAGTTCTGTGTTTTTTTCCTCTAGATTCAAGTTACTGCCTAGAATCATCTTCTTTACCCCATTATAGCTAAGGTCTCACCTACTTCCTCTGTGTTGTCATTGACAAATATATTACATTTATATATCATATGTGGCCAGTTATACTATGTATTTTTTTCTTTTCTCTTTTCCTTGTTTCTCTCTTTTTTCTTTTTAAGATAGGCTCTTACCACACTGTCCAAATTGGCCTTGAATTTGTGATCCTCCTGCTCCATTTCCCAAGTAGCTAGGATGACAAGCATGTGCCACTGCACTCAACATTACACATATTATAGTTGTTTTTTAAAATCATTTGAGAGAAGAGAACTATGTACATTTTTCTTTTTTTATAACAAGTATTTATAGATGTTCTCTATATTTTTGTAGATGAGTGTTGCTATCTGGTGTTACTTGCTTTCACCCTGAAGAACTTCCTTTGGTATTTTTTACAAGGTGATCTGCTAGCAAATTACCTCTTAGGAATGTCTTTAGGTTCTTTTCAGTTTTGAGAGATAGCTTTGCTATGTATAGGATCTTTGATACTGGATTTTTCTTTACTCTAGATATTTTGAATGTTATCCCACTGCTTCTTACCCTTCATTGTTTCCAATTAAACTGCAGCTATTTGGAGCTCATATCCAGAATATATAAGTCAACCAATGCAACAACAACAACAAATATCTGATTTTTTAAATAGGCAAGTGATTTGGATATACATTTCTAAAAAGATATGCAAACAGCCATCAAGTATATGAAATTATGATGATCACTAATCATTAGGAAAATAAAAATCAAAGCCATTCCTACCCATTAGAATGGCTACTGTAAAAAAAGACAACAATGACAAATCGTGACAATAAATGAGGTAAAGGGAATTCTTATACATTGTTGGTCAGAATGTAAAATTATCACAGCCATTATGGAAAATAATATGGAGGTTTCTCAAAAAACTGAAAATAAAGCTATCATAAGATCCAACTATCTTATTACTTGGTATACATCCAAAAAAAAGGAAATGATTACACCAAAGAGATAACCTGCTCAACCATGTTTATGGCAACACTATTCAAAATAACCATGATATGGAATCAACAATATGTCTATCAACAGATGAATATGTTTTTAAACATGGCATAAATATACAATAGAATATTATTCAGCCATAAAATAGGATAAAATCATGTCTTTTGCAACAACATAGATTATCGCAGACTGATCAGATCCACGACCTCCTAAACGAGTGTACAGTGAAGAGCTTAGTTAAAAAGAGACAATGGAATATGGTTTTGGGGGCTCCAGAAAGGTCAGAACTCTCTCATGAATAAAGACTCTTTAGGAGCAATGACAAAAGCTTCTCCAAACAGCCTGTATTTGTATGGTTTTCAAACAAAGGAAGGGGATACTGAGGCAAGGCAGGAACTGAGCAGGACCTTGGGAAGTTAGTTCAAAGACTTCTCCAAGCAGTAAAATTTGCTAATTAAGAGAACTGTTTGATCTCTAAGGTTGACAGTTTTACTGTTCTGGAATAGGGAGTATCAGCAACCTCACCTGTGGTGTTATCTTGACTTCAGAGCACTGTGAATAGGAGCTTTCCCAACACAGCCAGAGGTCCCTTCATGGTCAGCAATTTAACCTTTACATAGCCTGGTCTGTGACGATAGATACAACTGGAGGTCATTGTGTTGAATGAAATAAGCCAGGCACATAAAGACAAATACATCCTGTTCTCACTTATTTGTGAAAGCTATATAAATCACTCACATGTAGAATAGAGGTTCCTGCAGGACAGGGACAAAAAAAGAGGGAGGGAGAATAAAGACAGAGTAGATAGTGTGTACCAAAATACAGGTTGAGGGAGTAGTTCTGCTGTTCTATAGTACAGTAGGGTAGCTAAAGTCTACAACAACTAATTATACATTTCAAAATAACTAGAGGAAAAAACTTTGAAGATCTTCAACACATAGATATTTGTTTGTTTGGTGGTGATACTTGGGATTGAGCCCCAGGGCCTCACACAGGGTAGGCAAGAGCTGTCACTGAGCTCCATTCCAGCCCCTTATTTTGATATCCACCATAAAAATGATAATATTTGAGAAGATGGAAATGGTAATTACCTTGATCTGATCATTATATATTGTATACATGTATCAAATTATAATACTATACCCCATAAGGTACAAATATTATGTCAACTAAAAAATAAAAATAAAAATTTTGAACAATTGGCTATTTATCTTATTGTGGTTTCCATGTGATAAACTCTTGTGCTCTTCTGCTCTCAAAATTTCCTCCTTTTTACTTTCAGCATTTTGACTATGATGTATCTGTTTGTGAATCTCTTTGTATTTATCCATCATGGAGTTCTTTGAATTTGCTAAATTTGTAAATTATTCATGTTCAATAAATTTGGGAAGTCAGCCATCAGAGACCATATTTTTCCTACTCCTTTCCCCTTTCTCCTTCTAGTATTTCCATTACGGCTGTTGCTGTTGGTGTACTTGATAGTGTCTCACTGTTCTCTGAGACCAAGTTTATTCTTTTCATTCTTTTTTCCTCAGATCTTTGGTTTGCATAATCTTTATCCAAATGTCTTGGAGTTCACCAACTCTGTCTTCTGCCAGTTTAAATCTACTGTTCGACGACTCTGATGATTTTTATTCGCTATTATACTTATCACTTCTAGAATTTCCATTTGCTTCTTTTGATAATTTCTATCTTTTATTGATATTTTCTACTTGATGCTACATTGTCATATCTCTCTGTTCTTTCTTAAGCATGATTTCCTTTTGTTTTTTTTTGTTTTGTTGTGTGGTCCTGAGGATAGAACCCAGGACCTCCTGCACAATAGGCAGGTTCTTTAGTTCTTTTTTGTGTGGGGGGAAGAAAGCTTTTTATTTTTTTATTAGTACACTATTGCAGGGCATAATGTTTACATTCTTTGGGGACGTTGGTACATGTACATAACACATCATAATTATTTTTTATATCTCTTTTCCTTGCTCTGCCTACCCCTTCCCTCCATCTCTTGATTCCCCTTCCCATTTGAGAAAGATCTCCTTACTTCCTATTATGTTTCATTCTGCTCATTTATAATTTGGGTTTCTCATATGATAGAAACTGTGTGATATATAAGCTTGTATGTCTAATTTATTTCACTTAACGTTGTGGTCTCAGGACGCATCCATTTTCCTAAAAATGACTCAAGTTTATCTTTCTTTATGGCAGAGTAGTACTACACTGTGTGTAAATACCACATTTTCTTTATCCATTCATCTGTTGATGGACATATAGGCTGCCAACCAGACTTAGCTATTATGAATTGTGCTTCTAGGAACATGGGTATGCATGTGTCACTGCAATATACCTTTAATTCTTTTAGGAAGAAGCTTAGAAAGGGGAATTTGTAGTTTTAGTTTTTTGAGGAATCTCCACACTGATTTCCACAGTGGTTGCACCAGTCGACACTCCCACCAACAGTGGAGAAGGGTTCTTTTTTTCCCCCACAGTCTTGCCAGTATTTGTTATTATTTGATTTCTTGATGGTGGCCATTCTTTATGGTGTGGGATGAAATCTCAGTGTTGTTTTAATTTGCATTTCTGTAATGACCACCAGTGTTGAGCATTTTTTTCATGTTTTTATTGGCCATTTGTACTTTTTCTTTGAAGTGTCTATTCATTTCACTTGCCCATAGTGGGGGTCTTCTACTTTGGGGGTTGGGGTTTTTGAGATATATACGTTAGTTATTTTGAAACCTTTGTCTTAAATCTGACTTCTGGTTGCTCTTCCAAGCACTTTCTTTAGTGTTATTTTATTCCAGTGTATAGGTCATGTTTTATTCTCTTTTTTGCATTTATTGTAGGTATGATGGAAATTAGATAATTTAGATAATGTATTTTAGCAATTGTGAGTACCTGCCCCTGGGGTGGGGCTTCTTATTGTCATTTGCTTTTTAATTAATTTAGTCGTTTGTTGGATTATTATAATTCTGTCTAATCTATCCCCTCATGATAAGCTTCTGATGTTGTCTTCCTTAGGGAGACACAGCTTTTGGTGTGTTCAAAGTCACCATGGATGACAACGGTTTTGGCCAGGCTCCACTGACTATCTCTTCCTATGACCACACTAAGCTAGTAAGCGCCACTGATAGCTGGCTGATTGTTGCATTGTTTGCAACAATGTCATGGGGAGCAAGTTGCTCTGCAGAGTAATCTAATCAAAATTGGACTTCTTCGCTGGAGTAGTTCTGAAATCAGTGTTTGAGATTTGTTCTGGCTCTAACGCAAGATCCTCCCAATTTCTCTACTTCTCTCTCCAGGCCAAAATCTCTGGGTCATTGCCTGTACAGCTGGGATGGAACAATGGCATGCTTTTCTTTGAGTGATCTCCCCACTTTAGGAACTGCACACTTTGTTTGGTAGGGGTGGGCAGTAGCATCAGTTCTTCCTGGCTTTCCTGTCCTGCTCTGGAACTGTAACTTATTGTCCATTACCATGGTGATTGGGATCTCAGTTTTCTCAGAAGTGACAGGCCCAGTGTAGAGCTTCCTTCCCACAACTGGAGACTTAATGGGGGAGTCCCCAATTATTGGTCACATTCCCCTGGAACTTAATCTCAGTACCAAATAGCTGGGGGCAGAACATCTTGCCCTTTCTAGAAAGAAAAGTCCTCTGACTGGGTGCTGGGAGGAAAGGGTGCCCTGTGTTCTTGGAAAAAGTAATGCCTCAGTTCATGAAAGCTTCTGTTTGCAAGCAATTCGGTTTGCAAACAAAAGCGTTTGGCAAAATTTTGCTTCCGTTTGCAAACTCCACATGTGGTGACAAACACGACCATAGCCATCTTCCCCACACAAATGCAAATGCAGCATCTTCCCCAAAATGGTAAAACAAATTAAATTTGTAAACCAAGGTACTACTGTACTAGTCTAGAGTGACTTTTCATCTCACTGGTTGAGAATCACTTCTGTTTTTGAAAGTGTCCTTAGACTTAAACTTTTCCACACTCTTTTGCAAATGAGATCAGTTTATCTCAAAAGAGATTATAAGTTATTAATTTATTGCCTACTTCTCTCCCAAGGTAAAATTTCAATGTCAGCACTGGAGCTGGGGATAGACATAGTGGTGCTCTTCTCTGAGTAATAGCCCCGTTCTAGATTTGCACTTGGTGGTGCAGGTGGGCAGTAGCCTCAGGTCTTTGGCTCGCCTCTTTTTGCAAGGAAGCACTGCCTTATAAGCTGGGAAAATTGCCATTTGGAACCCAATATTTTCAGCAGCACACTACTCAAGCTAGAGCCTACATTGTATGAGTGGGTGAATCCACACCTGACAGCTACACTCACCCAGATGTTAGCTTCAGCTACAGTGGCTGGTAACAGGATTAAACACTGATGTCCTGTACTCCTGAGAAGACAGACTTCTGACAGGAAACTCCGGGAAAGGGAGCCTTATGTATTGCCTGTGTGGGTCTGAGCAGAATTTCTGTCTCACTGTGTTGTGGGGTGCGAGAGAATGGGCCCTGTTTCAAGTACCACAGACTCACCATTTTTACTGAACTCTGGTAGATTTTCTTGAAACGTGTTTGTCTGCATGCTGCATACCTTGTCTGCATGCTGCATATCTTCAAGACTGTTTCCAGAAACTTTAAATTGTTCCATTGTCATTTTTTCCAGTTTTCCTGAGGAGTAAATCTGTGGAGCTCCTCTTTTTTTTTTTTTTTAATGTGGGTACCGGGAGTCTAACTCAGGACCTCGCGCTTGCCAGCAGGCACTTGTGCTGCTGAGTGATATCAACGGCCCCTTTTTTTTCTTTATGTGGGTACCAGGAGTCAAACTCAGGACCTCGCACTTGCCAGGCAGGCGCTTAGGCCGCTGAGCCATCTCACCAGCCCTGGAGCTCCTCTTGATATCATGTTGTCACCAGGTTGGGTCAGTGAGTTCCCAAGGCTGAAATAAGAATTTATCCCATCCTTTTAAAATAAGTTTGCAGGGCCGGGGATATAGCTCAGTGGCACAAGCACCTGCCTGGCAAGTGCAAGGTCCTCAGTTCGATTCCCAGTACCAAAAAAATAAATAAAATAAAATAAGTTTGCAGGTTTACTGACTCTGATCAAAGAAAAATAATTTTCAGGACATGTCAGTAAAAAAGAGACATGAAAAGGGTTTATTTGGACACACTCCATTATTGAGTACAGGTGGTTAGAGAAATGGGAATGCATTACAAGCTGGAGCAGGGCCTTTTAAAGGGGTGTCTTCAACACAGGTGATCTTGGATGTATATTCTATATGGATTTGAAGTGGAGATATGCATCTGCTGTCACCAATGCAACTGCTTCCTGGGCTGGAGGAAAGGTCAATTTGCAGGTGAAAATGGATCAGACAGAGAGTTTATAGGCTATTGTAAAAAGGAATTTAAGAATTTAACACTATTCTCTGTAAGGGGGGAAGAAGGGGGTCACAAGCTAGGGTGGCCTTCAGAAGAAAAAAATAAGCTCACCTTGCTCCAGATTTTTTCTTAAAACTATAATTTAAAAATCTCTATTTCCTTGTCTTTTCACCTGCTTTTTATATCTTCTATCCTACTTCAATGCCAGCAATGCGTCTTACCTTCTTCTTTGTTACATCTGAATAATATTCCATTCTATGTATATACCAATACTTACCTTTAGTTCACTGAACATTTTTAAAATAGTTTATTTTTAAGTTCAAGCCCAACCTGGGCAACTTCGTGAAACCCTGTCTTAGAATAAAAGATAAAAGGGATATGGATGTAGCTTGATGGTGGACCACTTACCTACTTTTGGAGTAGGATGGGCCTGGATTTTCCATCCCTGGCACTGAACAAAAAAAGCTTTTTTTTTTTTTTTTTTTTTTTTTTTTTTTTACCACTTTGTTTGTATTTCCCACAGTCCCTTTTTGGATTCAGTCATACACATCGGGTTTTTTTTCTCTTATTATACTGAACCTCGATCAAATACAATTTTGATGTAAATGAGGGGCTACTTTTGGTTTTAAAGATGTGGAGCCAATACACACTAGCATGTGTTTTTTGTTTTTGACAGGGTCATGCTATGTAGTTCAGGCTGGCCTCAAACTCATGGAGATCCTCCTGCCTCAGCCTCTGGAGTGCCGGGATTGCAGGTGTGCACCACCACACTTGGCCAATATTGACTAGTATGACACACACTTGATACTCCCTTCTATTGCCTTCTAAGGGAAGAAGCTAACTGCTTTGGAGAAGGATGGCTGCCTGCGTCATAATCTACTCAATAGATACACTGCACATTGGTGAATTAAACAATCTAGTCTTATGCTCCCTACTTGAAATGTTAGGAAGAGAGAGAAAGAGACAATGTGGACACTGTTGTAATCAGTCTCAGAGTTGTCTTGATGATAAAATGGCTCAACAATTCCAAACCATATCCCCCCTTGCATTCTTCCTTTTCTCTTAGGATCGAATGCGCTTTTGTTGCCCAATGTCTGACTCAGTTATACTTCGATGCATTAGTAACTTGGGTCTGCTTTTTTTGTGCTCTCTCCCTTTTAGGTGAGCTGTTCACCTAATGATTCCTTCAAAATAGAATTTTGTCAACCAGATTTTACCAACTCCAAAAACAATTTCGTGTTACTTAAAAATAATGAATATTTTCGAACTTTGCCTCTCCAAGTTTCAGTATTATCCTTTGTCATGGGAATTAAAGGTTGTATTCATTTTCTGGGAGAAAAAAAAAACTATGTTCTCCATAAATTTACATTATTTAAAATGCCATGTCTGTAATCAGCACGTGGATTGGACACACAAAAGGCTCTCAGTAAAGCACGTGTCCCTCCAAATCTTGGGGTGATGATGCTCCGCACAGGAGGACAATATGGCTACTGTACTCTTGGGGTGACTTTTATCAAAAGACGTTTCTAAATTCCTTGTATGAGGCAAGAAATATTTAGACCCTGTAAGGATCCTTTCATTGTTTACTAATAATAGGACGCAGAGGGTGGAATGTGCTATCCCTGGCACAACGAGTTCTGCTGAAAGTCTGGAGAGAAGAAAATGTCTTCATACTTCAGTGACCAAAGAGAAAACACTTGAGGGAAAGAGAGAGCAAGTTCCAGGAAGTATGCGTTTATTATCTCTGTGCCGGTCTGTTGGGAGTCTTTGTCAATGAGGTCATGCTTTTTGTGTGGCAGAGGCTCGTTTATCTCTGCTAGCTTCCTTAACCATAGCATGTACCCTTACCCAAGCCAATTGCTTGACAAATGCCTTTTCTTGGGCTAAAGATGGCCTAAAAAGAGAATTTTAAAAATCTGTGCAAGCTGAAGGTGGCGGGGCAAGCAAACCTGTAATTCCAGCACTTTAGGAGGCTGAGGCAGGAGGATCACAAGTTTGAACCCATCCCGGGAAACTTAGTGATTTAGTGAGGTCCTGTTTCAAAATAAAAAATATTAAAGCAAAAAATCCAGGATGGGCCTGGATTTTCCATCCCTGGCACTGAACAAAAAAAGCTTTTCTTTAAAGTCTTTGTTGGGCAGGGGATATAGCTCAGCAGCACAGAGCCTGCCTGGCAAGCGTGAGGTCCTGAGTTCGATTCCCGGTACCAAAAATAAATAAATAAAAAATAAAGTCTTTGTCTAATAGGCTGAAATCTACACTTCCTTCAGGGATAGTTTCTATTGATTGCTTTTCTTGCTACGTGTAATTCATACTTCCTTGTTCCTTTGAGATTCTTATGTTTTGTTACAACTTGGACATTTTAAATGTTATACTGTGATGGTGGAATATTAGATTTTCCTCATTCCCCAGGATTTGTTGTTTCTTCTATCTATTGTAGTAGCGTAATTGGTCTGTCAAGTCCATCCTTGTTTGGGGGCAAGGAGGATTTTAGCCCACAAAACAGCAAACAGCAAGCGGTGGAGATTGGCCAAATGAGTGTTTATTAGAAAGAATAAAGAGAAGCTCTCCACTAATCAGAGAGCGGTGTTCTGTTAGGCACACACCATGGAAGGTCAGATTCAAGGGTTTTATATAGTTTTTGGTCCTGGTGTATGTGACAGAAAGCAGGTAGGCCTTTGATGTCTGGAGTGCAAACTGCTTCATTTGCATCTTACTTCCTCTTAGGTCTCTTCCCTCTGGTTAAGCACCTATTGTTTGTCTCTTGTATTTCATTAGAGCCTGATAATCCATTTTGGTGTGCTAACTCACTCAGGCCCCCGCCTTTAGTTTACTTTAAATTACTTATTCAGTACCTGTGCCCTATCTACCTAACTTCCCCTGTCTCCTGGCTTCAGTAGTTATTGGTATATTTAGTGACATTTTTGAAGGAATTCTACAAAGCGTGTATTTATGGTCAGTAAAGTTTCCGTTCCTTTAGCTTAAGGGCCAGCTGACGATTGAGTAGTGATTTCTTTAAGTGTCTAGAAGCAATAAATCTCCCAGGCTTTTGCCAGGGGCTTTGTTTTGGTTGGGGCACATCTTCAACTTTCAGCCAGACAGCTTACAATTCTGCTACTGCTTTCACTTCCTCTCTGCACAGATCCTCAAGGTCAGCCAGAAGTAAGATCTCAGAGCTTTCTCTTGTCCTTCCTAAGCAATTGCACAGCCTTGGCAATTCTTGCAGTACTACACACAGATGTTCTTCTAAATGACAAGCAATATGTTGGAGCTTTTCCAAGCCAGTGTGGACCTATTATTCTTCAGCCCCCTTTCCCCCAATTTTTGCTTAGTCTATTGTTTCTCCCATTTGTTAGTGATGGCCTCAGGCCAGGAAGAGGTTTGCAGGACTGGTTGCAATCCCAGTCAGATCCAATAAAGATGAACCTTTTAAATTGGGTCTTCCAGGATACTCCCACTCAGGTCAAATAATGAGAATTATTTGAATTCATGGTTTTAATCAATCAACTACCTTTTTCTGCTGCAGTAACGGAAAAGTCACTGATACTGTTCCAGGCTGCCACTGGAGAGCAGGGACTGGGAAAAGGATTAGTTCTTACCAATATTGAAACCTTTTTCTTGAATGAGTGTTTCCTATGTTGATGAAAGTTTTTGGTTAGTTTTCATAGTTCTGAAAATGTTTCTATTAATTCCTGTTTTTCTGTTGCCTTTATGAAAGGAAAAAATATTTGGAGATTCTAACTACCATTTTCGTAGATGTTACTCCCAGTCTTCTTTGCTTTTAAATGAATTTGTTAATGTGCCATTTGAATTCCACAATTGGCTTTTTAGGTGTATCCGTTTGCATTATTTTCTTAATTGTTGAGCTAGTGTAACCAGATCTAGCTCTTGGGTCCTTGTTTTGGGGCAACGAAGATTGAAGCCAACAAAAGACCAAGCAGCAAGCAGTGGGGAATGGCAAAATGTGTGTTTATTAGAAAGAATGAAAGAGAAGCTCTCCCCTAGTCAGAGAGGGTGGTCTGCAAGGTGGACACTGTAGATGTTTAGGTCCATTGGGTTTTTATGCAGTTTGGGGGACCAGTGTAGGTCACAAAAAGCAGAGATGCTCCAGGTTGCAGGTGGGCATTTGATGTCTGGAAAGCAAGCTGTCTTATTTACATTTTACTTCCTTTAAGGTCTCTCATTTGGTTAAGGACCTATTCTTTGTCACTTTTATTAGGCCCTGATAGTCCATTTTAACATGCTAACTCAAGCACTTAGGCCCTAAGTTTTAGCTTAACTACCTAGACCGCTTCCTTATCTGTCAAACTTTCCCTATCTCCTGGCTTCACTAAGAATATAGAATGTGCCTTTTTCACTTATCTCAACCTGCTAAATGTTTATCTTGACTTACTTCCCAGAACAAGAAATACAGTAAACTTACAAGAGTATAGCTGTGTTAACTAGCATCATCATTTGTGTGTCAAGTAGATTACATGTGTACATTATAAATCTACTTATAGAATATTACAATTTTTGCTTTAAGCACCCATGTTTTTGTAAAATTGAGTAAAATAAAAAGATTACATATACGTAAACACTTATTCACTTACAATTTCTTGTACCCTTCATAGTTTCTTGCTTATACTGTTTCCTTTCATCCTCAAGAACTTGCTTTAACAAGTCTTATAGTGGACTCCTGCAACTAATAATTCTATTTTTTGTTGTCGGAAACTTTTTCTTTTCATCTTCAATTTGAGGAATAGTTTCACTGAATATAGAATTTTTGGTTGCTACTTTCTCTCAGCTCCTTGAAATTGACATTTGAGTATCTTCTGGCTTTGTATTTTCTAATGATGTCAGCTGGTAGTTATATTATTGCTTCTCTGTATGCTATATGCTTTCAAATTTTTCTCACTTTATATATTTATTTGCAGTGCTGGAGATTAAATCCAGGGCCTCATGAATATTAAGCAAGTGGTATACCACTGAGATATACCCCCAGCACATTTACTGTCTTTTCCCTTTTTTTGTGCCCACATGCATGGGCACATGTGTATGTGTATGTGTCTGTTACTGAGGATGAAACCCAGAGGTACTCTATCACTGTGCTACATCCCCAGGATGCCCAGCCCTTTCTTTTTGAGACAGGGTCACACTAAGTTGTTTAGGTTGGTCTTGAACTTGTAAGGATTCTCCTGCTTCAGCCTACTGAGTAGCTAGTATTACAGGTGTGCAGTACTCCACTACAATCACATATTGACTCTTCCTTCTCCCTCACATGCCATATCCAAATCAATTACCATTTGCTGTCAGCAGAACTTCCTAAATATCTCAAAAAATCCATCCATTCCCTTTAATCACTTGCACTCCTCCCTTAATTTAGTCTTTCCTCTTTCTCTTGCATAATACTCTTTTTTAAAACCTGTTATAAGAGAATTGGGGTTACCTTCTATTGAGTTTTTATTTCGTACCTGGGACCCAGGTTCTCAGTGTCTCACCCCATGGCCTATTGTATTTTTCTCCTATATCTTCACAGTTCCTCTTCTAAATGTTTTCCCCACAGCATATGAATGATGTTCAACAATCTGATTTTATTTTTAATAAAAATACCCACACTCATATTACTGCATTTGCTCACCATACTTCTGGTTGCTTCATGGAATCAACAAATATTCATTTAAACCACTTTGTACATCCAGCTAACAATTCTGCTAATTTTGCTATTTAACACTTAATTCTCATCTATGTCCCTTCCTTACCTTTCTCTATAGGCCCTGGTAACTCCTCCCACCCATTCATACTATGAATTCCTCTAATAAAAAAAAGTAATGGCTCTTCTTTTGTCCTGGTGTATTCCTTCTGGTTATTTCTGACTTTGCTTCCTCAAAGAACTTTATCCATCATTTTGTTACCAGGTAGTCTCCTTCTAGAGGTAGCTTGTCAAATAAATGTTACCGGGTTTTAGGGTGTTAGCGTCTCTTTCTGGAGGTGGATTCCAGGTTTTTTTGTTTTTGTTTTTGTTTTTGTTTTTTTGCCTCAAACAAAACATTGAGGTAGGAAAATTAAAAGTGAAGAGTAACAGAGAAACTGGCTCTGCAGAGAGTGCTTGGGGCTGAGTAAAAAGAAAAAGTAAAAACCAAAATAAAAGTATACACTGCTGCGGGACACAGAGCAGGCTACCCTAAAAAAAGCCACCATAACAAGTGCTTCATGGCATCTATGTCCTTTTATTCTTTCCACACATTACAGGAACCTGCAGGAACTTCCACATACGGGGTCCTGAGAATTATTTGGCACATGTGTCCTGGTATCTTGTAATCAACAGGTCTTGCTTACTCTTTCAGCCAGTTTTGCCATGCCTTGCTATCTTGCCTCAATTTGGAAATTTTCTTTTCTTCATTTTTAAGTTCTTCCACTCTATTATTGTACCTTTAGTGACTAAGCTCAGTATATCGCCGACCTTCCTAAATCTTCATCAGTTTACGAGTGATCATTTTTCCATGCTACCTCAAATTTCACTTCTCATGCCTTCAGCTATTGTTATGGTTTAGATCTGAAATGTTTCTTCAGTAACCCTTCCGATGTGGAAGGTGATTGGATCATGGTGACACTGTACACAAGTGGATTCATCCATTGATAAGTTCAGTAGCTGAATATGCTGTCAGGGGGTGGTATTTTCTTGTTCCCAGCTCCTGACCTCATTCTCTGTTTTCTAGTTGCCATGGGCTGAACAGCTTTCCTACACTAGGCACCTCTTGCCATCCAGCTGACCATGGGATGAAACTTTGTGCCTAAATAAACTCTCCTCCTTTAAGTTGAGGGGGTCAGGTACGTGACTAAGACAGCCATATTGTAGTTGAATACCAGAATCTTCCTCACCTGGTTCTCCACAGATATCTACACAAGGATAGCTTAAATCCTGGGCATTGCTCTTTTCGGGTCATGGGCTGTTTTATCATGTTTTCCTGCTTAGAGTCTTCCTCTTTTAGGTCAAATACCCTCAAAGTTATTTAAGGACTTCTTAACACTACCCTTGCTATCACTGTCCAATGTTCATGTAGGCTGGTGTTCTTGCTCTCCCCAAAGCTAAAAATCCTTGAGGTTCAAAATTGAGTCTGAATTCCTTCAAATTCTCAGTGTACAACCACCACAATGAATTATCAAAGCATACAAAATGCTTTTCTCTCCAACTGTCTTGATTACGTTTCTCTCTTGTTGCTGGGACAGGATACCCGATGCCCAAAAATTAGGAAGGAAAGGTTTATTTAGCTCACAGTTTGTGAAGGTTTCAGTCTGCAATCAGCTGGCTCCAAGGCAGGGTGGCACATGGCAGAGGGCAACAGTTCAAGACTGTGGAAGACCGCAAAAGCAGTAAGAGCACAAAGGAGGAGAGCAAGCCTCTTTTCCTCCCTTATATTGTATGTAAACTCCCTGCCCTAGGGTGGGTCCTTTACACCCACACTATCTCCATGCCCACCTCTTGCACAGGCTCAGGATGTTTACAAAGTGAGGACCCTGGCCCCTGCTCAGTCGCTGAGTTATGCTTCTGAACTTCTCAAGTTGACACAATGTATCAAAAATTACACCAACCCTCAGTAACACTTTATCATCTGAGAACTGAGGTATCTCTGGCTGTCTATTTTGCTTTCTGTGTTCTTTGAAAATAGCCCTTCAAATTCTGCTGTCAGCTACTGTGTTCAAGGGACTCATCTATGGTGCCTGAGACAAGGGACCACTCATGCCAACCTGATATTGTGTGGTCCCCCTAAGTCTCCTTGAAAAAATTTCTTTCCGTGCAAAACAACTCTTGAAAATAGATACCTCTGAGGTATCTTTGCAGTTCAACAATAATTTCTCTAGTCTGTATTTTCATTTTGAAGTTGGCCAGGCTGCCCTAGGAAACTCATTCTGTTACCTCTAAGTATAAACATTTATTTATACTTCATCTCTTAACTGTTTCCCACTCCACTATGATTGTTCACTCTATAATCATCATTGGCCTCTTCATTTTCAATGACAGACCCCTCTGTGGCATTTGAAACTGATAAGGACCTTCTTCAGAAGCCTCCCTCCTTTTGGCTGTTGCAACTCAATTTTTTTATTTGTCAGAAGTACTGCCATGCTGCTGGTATTTATTTTGCAAATTTTGCTACAAGCGGTTTTGATCTTACTAGAAAAGTTTTTCACACCAGGTTTAATAATAATGACAACTATTTAATGTCTGCTGTTTAGCCAAAAATGATTGTAAGATATTATCAGCCATAAGATGTGTCATAAGTTCACAAATTTTCAAACTTCAAAGAAATGTCCCTTTTAGAATCATTGGCAAATGGTATTATTATCTAATGGTTTGAAGATAACTGATCTGTGTTGCTTGAATTCAAGGTTTTAGGAAATTGTATAAATGTCTTTATACATACTCTGAACATTCCTTCTTCACATTAGAATAATTTCACTGGCTAGTGAGCTTTTTATGAGATTAAAATAAGATAATGCATGTAAAGTATATAATGCAGGTAAGGTACCAAAGTCAGTAAGCACTTATAATAAGCACTCAATTAATGAGTTAGTAGTAGTAGCAGCAGTAATAGCAGAAGTGGTAGTTGTTGTAGTAACATTCATCACTTTTAATAAAATAGTAGTAGCAGTGACATGTTTTTCAATGAAACTTGAACTATATATCACTGAATGCGATGTTTCTCAAATGCTAAATAAGTTTTTATATGTGGATTGAAGATAATTTTTCTCTCTGACTTTAAGTAACCGTAATAAATAACAACCATTTTTTAGGGTTTTTCAAGAACTGGATGAAATGTTGCACGCAAAATATTTGACTGCTTATTTGTTGAAGTAGTACCTTAGATTTGAAGCAGAATGTGAATTATAACTGGTCTTTGTTGTTTCTGAAATTCTAAGGAAAATGATACAGACTTATTGAAGTTAACCTCAGAAACATGAAGTGATTCCACTTAAGAATTCTATGTATGTTTCTCATCTGGATTGAATAATATGACATATGAAAGCTTATAACAATTATAAAACACTTGACTCAGTATGTGACAAATAAGAGGCACTCAGTAAAAAGTAGTTATTATTGTAATTGTTGCAGCTGGCATTTTCAAAGGCAGTTCATTTCCATTTTCTTCTTGGCCAAATTAAAGATTTCAATATCAAAGACTGTCTCACTATATTTGCTAAAATTACTTAACTTTTCTGAAGTTAACTTCACCAAATAATATGTGACCTTTTATGAAAATGTGTGAGAGAATCCATTTAAAGTGTTTTATTGCTAGTACTGCTGTTGTTTAAATTTATCTGCCATTATAATAGCACATGAATTACTACTAATTGAACTAAAAATGCTAAGGAAGACTTTTAGATGTTTGCCAAGTTAACTCTTCAGAGTCTAAGTAACTTCTTCCTTTAACACAGAACAGCATTTCTCAAACTCTCTGGTGTCAAGAACCCTTTATTCAGTTGGAAATAATTGAGGACTCCAAAGAGTTTTTGTTTGTATGAGTTGTATCTAGTGATATTTGTATTAGAAATTAAAATTTTAAAATGTTTAAAATTTTCATGAATCGTTTTAAGTAATAACAATAACCCCATTCAATGTTAGCCTAAGTAACATTTTTAAAGGGTAACTATAATTTCAAAAAAATCAGAAAGAAGACAGGCACCATTTTATATCTCTGAAAATCTCTTTAATGTTTAATTTGATGCAATGATTGCTAGATAGTCACATATGTATACATTCAACCTATTGTAATAACATAGTTTGACTTGACATTTATGAAAAAATAGTTTTAAGGAGAAATAGTTGGAAAAAGAAAACCTAAAAATCTCTCTAAGAGTCACAGAGGCTCCCAGGGTCCTTGAACCACACTTTGAGAAATGTTGACACCTTTGTATTTTTTAAAGTATTGGATAAGATAGTCTGTGCATGATATATTGCTATTCATACTGGTCGTTATAATCTGAGATTTTCAAAACAATTGAATTTCTGGTTTGTTGACTGCATTCATGGTTTCTGACACAAAATACTTCACCAAATAATATCTTTTCCACGGAGTTTTTAACCAGATTAAGACAACACATTTTAAAACTGAATTGTCCATAATGCACATAACTCAATTACTGACACAGACGATAGACTCAATAAATGCGAACTATTAGAATTACCCTTTCTTCATCTACCTTGGGCCTTCTGCTGCTCTTGCTGGAGCATTCTGGGAAGATGTAAGAGTTCCTATCAACATTTTGTCAGAAAATAGCTGCCTTCTTCTGCAGTTATACAAAAGGGCTGAGTGTTTCCACTAGACTGTTTTCTCTAGAAGTCATCACTTCCAAAGTCTTGGACATTGTTTTTTATCTGAAATCTTAAGAAATATGCTATAGTTTATTTCAGAAAGCACTTCTATGTCTCGTTTTATTTTTTTTTAACTTCCTAAAATTATTAAACTTTTAAAATAGAAAC
The DNA here is from genome assembly GCA_028451465.1 of Erethizon dorsatum. Classification (NCBI taxonomy): domain Eukaryota; kingdom Metazoa; phylum Chordata; class Mammalia; order Rodentia; family Erethizontidae; genus Erethizon; species Erethizon dorsatum. The sequence goes on from CM051842.1 coordinate 100,674,555, forward strand.
TGTCAAAGATGATAAAAGTAAAATTATGTAATAAAAACCGATGTACTCATCATCCAACTCCAGCATTTATCACTTTATGGACTGTCTTCTTTCATCCATATTCTCATCCACTTCTTCCTCCCATGTTATTTGAAATAAATTCCTCACACCATAATACTTCATTCTTACATATTTCAGGATATGTATCTGAAATTATAAAAACTGTTTTTCTATAGAAGCACAATATCAGCATCTCACCTGAAAACAAATGTGCAATAGTGGTTTAATAACATTGAAAAGCCAGGCACTGTTCAAATCTCTAATTGTATCACGAATATTTTTGAAAATTTGTTTGCATGAAGATCCCAAACTGGTCCACATGGTGTGATTATTTGAAAGTTCTAAGTGTGTCTTAATTTGTAGGCTCTCTCTCTTTTTTTTGTGGTTACCTGGGGTCGACCTCAGGACCTCGCTTGCCAGCAAGCGCCCGTGCCGCTGAGCGATATCACCGGCCCTTTTTTCGTATGTGGGTTCCGGGAGCCGAACTTGGGCCCTCGCGCTTGCCAGGCAGGCGCTTAAGCCACTGAGCCATCTCACCGGCCCTGTAGGCTCTTTCTTTAAAACCCAAGGTCTTTCTTTAAAAATTTTTTTATTATGAGACCCTTTTCTCCATTTTTTTACAGTGCTAGAATCAAACCCAAGGTCCATACATGCTAGACAAGTGCTCTACCACTGGGCTATATCTCCAGCTCTCTTTCCGTCTTTTCTGTCTTTTCTTAATCCTGTATGAGGTTCCTTAGCTCCTGAACACTTGCAGCTACCTAACCCTTCATTAAACCATTTTATTAAGGATAAGCCAGTACTGACTCCTTTGGGCCAACCTTGATTTATATTCTTTTAAGGATTTTTAAAATATAGGTTCTCACAATACCAGCTGGCAACTTTCCACCAGGCATTTTTAACTCTTAAGAAATATAAACCATGTATTTCTGCTATACTCCAAGTACCTGTGGAAGTTTTAAGCACTTCATCAAACTTGGGCAAGAATTACCTTCTCTCTTCCCCTTCTGACCCTGGTCACTCTTCCCAATCAGAGTTCGAAGATCTCCCCACTAGGATGGGCCAGTACCCTGCTTGAGACTTTCTGTATGCAGTGTCCCTAAGTATTGCTTCACCTTTCTTATTTTCTTGAACAAGACACCTAAATTCAGAGTTGTGGGCAGGCATGCAACAATATCCAAAGGAATCTTGTCACACCTGTTGCTGTTTCTCACTGTCACTTGGCCTTTCTCTAGAAAAAGACCTTTCATATTAGAAATTCAGTGACTCAAGAAGAAGACTTAAAAGTCATTTTCTAAACATTCTTTCTTCCTTATATCTTCTCAGGGATTAAACAGCAATCAACACCCTCAGCAAACTTTAGCAAAGAAACATTGACCATTTTTCCTTCTCGATCATCCAACCAAATACTCTATCTTTGACTAGTAGTTCAAATGTCAAGTAGGGGCTTTCCATCATTGCCAGGTTCCTCACACAGTTCCTTGTCTGTTCCCTAAAGTCAGCGAAGATCTGTGACAGCTCACTTCTGTCTCCTCTCCAAGTTCGTGTTGTGGCTGCCCGCCAGCCCAGGATTCCTAATCATCTCTGATGGAATTCACAGTGTAATCTGAATGTGTGGAGACTTCAACTTTTGATGAACACAAGAGGGGATAAACTAACATTAAAATGTGAATTTCATTCACAAGTCATCCCTGCTTATGGATGCTTATTGAACTGGTAAAGATCTACCATAGTTACTTCTAGAAGTTTCCAGGAGGTTTCAAGATAGGCTTGGATACAAGATCAGCTTCCACCTCCTCAATAATTTTCCCCCGAGCCTATTTATTGAAAGAAGAGCTTCATCAATGTTCTAAAAACAAAACAAAACAAAAAACAAAAACAAAATGCTCAAAATTCCACATTAAAATGGGACAACTATCTCCCAACTCAGCATTTCACTACTGCCCCCTCCTTTAATTTTTTAGTCTTTTTGTCTGTTTGTTTATTTTTCTTTCCTTCTTCCGCTTGCTGGGAATGAAATCCAGAGCTCCCTGTTCCTCCACTTGCCCTACTATGGAACTTACCCTGCCCTTCTTCTGTCTCTTGACCTTGAAACAGGGCAAGTGTTGCTCATGCCCAGAGACAAAATAAATACATAAATAAAAATAAATATAGCTAAAAAGAACCCTTTCAGTTTCTGGTTATAGAATATTTTTGTATAATTGTCAGACACAGCCCAGTCAACCTTCATTGGCTCGTATTACTATTATAGGTGGCTTGGGTATCATTTTTATTGAATTTGGAATACTTTTGCTAAAACATGACTTTAGTAATGTCACTGAGGAAAGATGTGAATGTATTCTTTGATTCAACAAATATTTCTTGAGTGCGTTCTATGAGCTGGGACAATTCTAGGAACTGGAAATATGGCAAAAGAAACTCAATCCATAGTCACATACAACCAGATCTCTAATATCAAAATAATGGTGATAACATGCCTTCTTCAGAAATGTAGGGAAAAGACATTCCTAAGAGGAAAAGAGCCACCATTTTCTTTTATCATACCGCTGCTGTTTCATGTGGCTATCAACTATGCTGTGAATAGCTTTCAACAAACGTCAAGTCTAAGTTGCCTTCAGTAAAATGCGAACAAATGTATGGCATTGTGCAAATCTGCCCAGTTCTTCCACATGCTGTAACACGGTTGCACCTTCTTATTCCTTTAGGTGTGTCAGTGCCCATCCCAGTGATTGGACTGAGGGATGAAGACAAAGTGTTCGTGAACAACACCACGTGTGTGCTGAATGACCCAAACTTCGTGCTGATTGGATCCTTCGTGGCTTTCTTCATCCCTCTGACGATCATGGTGATCACGTATTTCCTGACCATCTACGTCCTGCGCAGACAAGCCTTGATGTTGCTGCACGGCCACACCGAGGAACCACTAGGCCCAAGCCTGAATTTTCTGAAGTGCTGCAAGAGGAATGCTGCCCACGAAGAGAATCCAGCAAACCCCAACCAAGATGGGAACCCGCGCCCGAGAAAGAAGAAAGAAAGACGTCCTCGGGGCACTATGCAGGCTATCAACAACGAAAAGAAAGCGTCAAAAGTCCTTGGCATTGTGTTCTTTGTGTTTCTGGTCATGTGGTGCCCATTTTTCATTACCAATATTCTGTCGGTTCTGTGTGGGAAAGCCTGTAATCAAAAGCTCATGGAAAAGCTTCTGAATGTGTTTGTTTGGATTGGCTATGTTTGTTCAGGAATTAATCCTCTGGTGTACACGCTGTTCAACAAAATTTACCGCAGGGCTTTCTCCAACTATTTGCGCTGCAACTATAAGGCCGACAAAAAGCCGCCTGTCAGACAGATACCGAGAGTTGCGGCCACTGCTTTGTCTGGGAGGGAGCTTAATGTTAACATCTATCGGCATACCAATGAGCCTGTGATTAGGAAAGCTAAGGACAGCGAGCCCGGTATAGAGATGCAAGTGGAAAATTTGGAGCTACCAGTAAACCTTTCTAATGTGGTTAGTGAAAGGATTAGCAGTGTGTAAAACAGCAGCACAGTCTTCCGGGGAAGCCACACTGGTAGGAATATCTTTAACTTTTCTGTCGCTCATAACTACTGTAAATATTGCTGTCAGAAACAGTGTTTTCATATATAGCTTTGCAACCCTGTACTTTACAATCATGCTTACAATAGTGAGATTTAGGGTTCTATATTTACTGTTCATAATAGATGGAGATTAAGTTATTTTGATTCTTTGATGGATAAAGTGTTTATGTTTTTATTCCCTTCCTTCTTCTCCCCCCATCTGCCTCCCCCTCCCCCTCTCTCTCCTTCTCCCTCTCCCTCTCTCCCTCTCTCTCTTCCTCAGAAATGTTAATGTTCATCTCAGGTGGCATTTGCAGGAGACCAGAATGATGCATATTACAGTGGTTATATTTCAACCACACTAAAATTGACAAATTCGGTGGAATATTTTTCCAGGTTAACAGTAAATATGCACTTTAAATTCTTGCTCTGCTCATCTACACACGTAAACACAGTAAGATAGGTTCTGCTTTGTGAAACATCCATCAGTGAGTCAAAGGCAGAACTTCGCTTTGTTGTTACTTGTAGGGACAAAATTTGACATTGTCAGAATGTTGCATTGGTATTTTGCTGCAATGTCTGTCCCCAAACATAGTGGTATTTTAACATAGCAGCTGGTTAACCAGGACTACAGAAGTGGAAGGATAACAAAGAGATAATATACATACCAACAGCTTTTCACTTCTTAAGGACAATGTTCAAATTCTGATTATTATGACAAGCAAACTGGAATTAGTGTTTTCATTCTGGTCCTTAGTAAATACCTAATTCCTTGACTAAACTGGGAAACTGAGATCTCAGAGTTATTTCCCAATCCAGGATTCAACATCAATTGGGTTTTGATCTAAGAATTCTGGAAATAAGTGTGCTACACACAAAGTGAAATTAGCATTTTGAGCCTTATTAAAATATTTTCTTAATTATGGTACCTCTATCTATAGGACCCAATTTAGCAGTCCATTTTTGAGTAAAACTTGTGTAGGACATGTAGATGACAAAAACTTTGGAAGTTTTACTTGATTAAGGACTACCAAATTAGGCCCTTAGAATGTGGAAAAAAAATAAATTTAAAAACCACTTTTATTGAACTCTGGGAATAAAAGAAATACAGAGTTTCCATCACGATTTTAAACAAAATTTATCTCATTTTCAGATCCTTCCAAACTCTTTAGTGCAGGAAAAAGCTGCAGCTAATTTGTAAAAAGTGGCAAGCTCTTCATTGTACTGCAATTACATAACAGAAACTTAAATCTTTGTTAAATATAATGTTGTGTTAAAATAAGTATTGGCCATTGTGTCATTCGTGGGCCTGCTGCTCTCCAAGAATTCAGTATCATTTTAATAGCTTGTAAACCGTGAAAGGTTTTCAAGCATTGCTAAAGACCATTAAGTCTATGCTGTGTGCAGAGTATACACGTGTTTCCAGTGTTCCATGTGTGTTTGTTTCACACAACTGTGATAAAATTTCCGAAGATTTCATGATGCTATTTCTTACACCTGAAAGTTACTTACACACTTCATAGTGTGCTTCTTAGTATCTTAAATTTGGTGACTGCAGAATTGAAATTTCCAAAACCTTGGTCTGTGTCCTCAACACACAGCATAGATAAATTCAACAGTCTGCCACATGGGCAGTGGGAGAGCGACTGTATTTGAGGAAACTCATGCAGTCTTTATGTGATTTACAACACTGCCAAATCGCCAGCCAATTGCTTGAGCATGCCCAACTATAACACGAAAGTAAAGTCTACCTGCCTGTTAGGTCAATTGAACTGCATGTTAAAACAATTATCTGAAATTGAATGAGGTGATCTAATTCTTAATGAAATGAAAATGTCTGAAGAAACACAGCATGCATTTAGCATGAGTTCTGCACATACAGACGGTGTCCTGCATGTACACCATGTATGTTGCATGAATCCATTGATTTGTATTAATGTAGGGCAGAGTAGCTGGTATAAAAAGGACTGAAGACAATCCCTCAGCAGTCCTGAAAAAGACCACACATTCAGACCTGAAGCATTGTGAGTATTAGAGAAAAATGGAAATATCTGATTTCTTAACTATCAGGGCAAGCTCATAGCACATGTTTTAAAAAGAAGTAAAGCGTCAACCATGGATTTCCAAAAGCACTAGCAATAAGTTGAATGGTAATAGCTTATAGCACATTTGTTAATAATTCTTATGTCATCAAGTAGTAGTACTTGATAGTACCCAACCCAGTAATTATCCTCAAATTGTGTACTATTCATAAGTTCAGTGCAGTTTGGTATGAAACAAATACATTCATTTGGATATAAATCTAACAGTTCAGTGTTAAATCAACAAACTTTTATAAATGTTTTAAAAAAATCCATGTGATAAATGTAAACATGGTGAATTTACTGTCAAACAAATCATTTTGATGTACTATTCTATATGTGTATCTGTTTAAGACACGTGCAACGGACTGCCTTATGTTATTTCCTGTAATTCTTCTCCTTTGTCAAATGGTACTTTCTGTGAATGGTTGCAAAGTGTTGTCTTATTCTTGATTCTGTATGTTATCCACTGCAGGTTTTTGTGATACTTCCTATTAATTTATTAAATTTATTAAATGTTGGCTAATATGTCATGTGTCTTTTTCCCCCCTGAATCTTTCAAGGACTAAATATATCCCTTTACTTCATTTTCTTTGAAAATTGAACACTGTAAAATAAACGTACAAAGGCAAATATCACCAGCAAATTTTTTTTCAACTAATTAGGTATATACTTAAAGAGTATGACATTAGCAGGGTGTGGTGGTGTATGCCTGTAATCCCAACACTGGAAGTTAAGTAGGAGGACTGCAAGCTGGAGTCCAGCCTGGACAACTTAACAACACGGTCTCAAAACTAAAAAAAAAGTTTAAAAGGGCCAGGGGTGTAGCTCAGTACAAAGGCACTGAGTTCAACTGCTCAATTTAAAAAAAATCTGAGATGGAGAAAATTATGCAGGATATTATTTGTTCTTGGTAACCACATTCATGGGGGACGTGAAGAAGGTAGGACTGTGGTACAGTTGCAATAAGGATTTATTCCCCTGAAACTTTAGAGGGTATGATATACCACATCTCCTCATTTTCTTTAAAAGTTAAGTTGAATCCTGTAAGTTCAGAAGGACAAACACACACTCTTCCTGCCTAATTATGCATGTTCTCAGAGATTATAATGCTAAAGATAGAATGATTAAGAGGTATGAACAAAAAAACAATATCACACTAGCCAGCCCCCATAAGAAGCTATGAATTTAGGATAGTCCTTTCAGAGTTGTTCCAGGTTGAGGGGAAGGGGCCAGGCCTGTACTCTTCCACTGCCCCCAATGTATGACCTTAAGGCAGGCTGCTTTCTTCAACACAGCCACTCCTAAATAGAATTTGACATAACTGAGAACTGTGAGCCCGCAACCATCTCAACACTTGGGAATCAAGCCCTTTGTTCCTAAAGGTGACAGAGTAGCACAGCATCTGTGACAAACAGCATATTTGCTGGATAGAACAAGATTCACCACTACTATGGTCTGTTTTTATACTACACTCCTGATAATAAGTGTATTTTCCACACCAAGCAATTTTTCATTTCTCTGAAGACACCAACTAGATGCATAACAATTTCATTTAACAGTTGAATGAGAATAAAATCAACCTAGTCAAGAACGAAGACAATTATGTTTAGTTAGGGCTAGTTAGGATTGCAGTATAGGACAACACAGTCTTGAAAATATGCTCTGAGGTTTTATGAAATGGTGCCTGTGTTTATAGCTTTAAACCACAAGAGAAGTTAGCGATTGTATCACCAGTTAATCAGGAATTAATTGGTTCTGGCAAAAGTTAAGCTTTCTCATGAAAGAGATTAGGAGCAGTTTCAGTCTCTAGGTAGTTTGGAGGGAAGGGTTCATTGTAGAAAATGTCAGTGGGAGCTAGCTACAGTTCAGAGGCCAACTCACATGTGAGCCCTGTCTGTAGCCCACTTCAAATGTTGAGTTTCAGGCACGTTTGAGATCTGATAAACAGTGGCCTCACAACTCCATTTAATGTGCCCCCACAAACCAATGCTACTCAATTTGTTTTTACTTGATTGTTTTTAACCACGCCTAGAGTCAGCGCGTTCTCCACAGATGACAGGTTCAGTCCCACAAGATTCCTTCTCTTCTACTTCCGATGCTACTTGTAATCCAAAGCATTTGTGTATCAAAGCGAACTTCCCCATAAAAAATAACGGAAACTCAGATGATTTGTTTCACAACCCAAAAATATTCATATAAAAATGATTATAATATCATAATATAATACAAATTAATAAAGAAAATACAATATGATAAAGAAAAATAAACAAATTAACCTGCACTTACCCTTGAAAACCTTCGTGGCTGGTGTGAGAGAGACGAGAGGAGGGTTATCGTGTAGGATGACTTTCACTGTCCTTGATGGAATCACTGCTATCCATTGGCTCAATGGAATCTTTTTCTTTTTGTGCAGCTTTAATAAGGAACCTATCCAATGACACTTGCCTTTGCCTCCTTTTGAAGATTTTGCAGAAATATGACATTACATTGTTGTTAAACAGATTCATCACCCACAGTACTACAGCCTTATTTGGGTGGTGCTTTTCTACAAAATTTTGCACTGTTTCCCACATTTTACACATCTCTCTAGTTTCATGTGAAGTGAGGGTTTCCTCTGCCTTTTCGCCTCTTTTGCAGATGAGATTTCCTTCATAACTTCTCGCTGTTGGGAGATGATTGCCCACAATCCCACAGTGAAAGAGAGAGAGAGAGAAGAACCACTGAACCCATGGCTCAGTTGTGAACATGTGACATTCGGCATTACATACTACTCATGTTGCAAGACATTGCTCATTTATCAAGTTAAAATTTATTAGACATGTTTGTTCATCTTGTGGAACACTTGAAGAACAAGTTATTTGCAATCCAAAGTTTTACTGTATTTGGCTTCTTTTTAATAATTCTGATGTATTTAGTAGCTTCGCCCTCCTTGGCCACAACTTTACATATATCTCTTTTCTGGGCAAACTGCAAGTTTTTCAAATCTTTCTACTGTACTCTTTGCTCCTGGTTCTCACTGTAAATTTAGCTAAAAGCAGTCAGCAATACCCATACCACCCCCCGAATGCTGTGCTTCCTTGAAATTTCCTCTGCCAGATACATTAGTCCAAGACCTTTAAACTTGGCCTTACACAAATCCTCAGAACAAGGACATGATACTTGCATAGACAAATTATTTGCTAGAATGTAATATAAATGGCCTCTAGTCCAATTCCCAGCAGAGTTCTCATTCTCACCTGAAATATAATCAGCACATTTCTATCAACATTCTTGTCTTCTAATTCCTTACCAGGATTACCCATTAAGTTCTGCTTAAACAATCTAGAGGGTGTCTCTAGCCTGCATCTCTAAACTTTTTAAAACTGCTCCCACTGCCACAAACCAATTCTGAGGTCTTCTGAACCACATCGTCAATAGAGTCAAAACAATAGTTCCAGGCCAGTGAGATGGCTCAGCGGCATAAGTGCCTGCCTGGCAAGCGCGAGGTCCTGAGTTCGACTCCCGGTACCCACATAAAGGAAAAAAAGGGCCGGTGATATCACTCAGTGGCACAAGTGCTTGCTGGCAAGTGTGAGGTCCTGAGTTCTACTCCCGGTACACACACACACACACACACACACACACACAAACCCCAATAGTTCCACTCTCAGAACCATTTTTCTGAGTTAGTCAGCTTTCTATCACTAGTAACCAAATACCTGAGATAATCAACCTAAAAGAAAGGAAGGTTTATTTTGGATCACAGTTTCAGAGGTTTCAGTCCACTGTTACTTGTTCCTGTTGTTTTGGGCTGTAGCAGGGCAGAACATGATGGCAGGGAATGCAAATTGGAGCAAAATTGTTCTTCTCATGGCAACCAGGAAGCAAAGTGAGAGAGAGGAAAGTTCCAGGATCCCAATATCCCCTTCAAGAGCATATCCCCAGCAATTTAACTTCTTTCCACTTGGCCCCACCTCCTAGTAATACTACAGACTTTTTGGGGATATTTAAAAAAAATAGCACTACACTTCTGTCCAACTTTGTTACAAACTGAGGTTTCTTATAACCTCCTCCTCAGGTTTTATAACTTGCTATAATGACTCACAAACTCAGAGAAGCACTCTACTCATGTTTAAGGTTACAAATGATTAACCAGATTAATAGGTATACAGAAAAAGGTCTGGAAGTGTCCCAATTGTAAAGGCTTCTGGCCCTGTGGATTAAAGTGCATTAAACTCCTGATTCATCCATGAGCTCACCAAACCAGAAGCTCTTTGAACACTATAGTTTAGGAATTTTTATTGAGGCTTCATCTTGAAGGAATGATCAGTGATTAACTCAATTTCCAGTCCTGTGCCTCTCCCTAAAAGGCAGGGGTTACAGCTGAAATTCCCAAGCCCCCAGTCATGGTTTAAGTCCTTCTGATGACAAACCTACCTGTCTAAAGCTGTCTGGGAGTCCACAAAGAGTTACTTCATCAGAACAAACACCTGTCATCAAGAAAATTCCAAGGGAATTAGGAGCTATATGTAAGATATTGCTATCACCCCCATCACTCGGGAAATTACAAAACATTTAGGTGATCTATATCAGGAATTGGGATCAGGTACCAAATTTGTGTTTCTCATTACTGTTACTGGACAGCATGGTGTCTAGTGATTCCAGGCTCTTTCTGTCCTGCCCAAAGAATTGGCCAGGCCAACTGATGAATGGTTAAGTGTAACTTTTATTTAAAGTAAAGGAAGAGGGCCGGTGAGATGGCTCAGCGGCTTAAGCGCCTGCCCAGCAAGCGCAAGGGCCCGAGTTTGACTCCCGGAACCCACATACGAAAAAGGGGCCGGTGATATCGCTCAGTGGCACAGGCGCCTCCTGGTGCGCGAGGTCCTCAGGTCGACCCCCCGGTACCCACAAAAAAAAATAAATAAAGTAAAGGAAGAAAAAGGAAGAGTGAAGAAAAGAGAAGAGCAAGAAGACATATGTCCCTCATGCAGGACAGGCCATTGCAGAAACAGGAAAGCAGAACAGCAAGATCCCAGTGGCGGGAAAGTCAATGGCCAACGTCTACCAAGAGTCTTTTTTATTCTTTCAGATCCAGTCTTTGGGAAGTTGCTCTGCTTATGCATCCTGGCTGTGATTCACTGGTCACATCCTGTTGTTTTGTCTCTGTTCCGGATCAGGTTACATCCTGTTTTCAACCTCCATTCTGGATGTTTGTGATTGACAGGTAACATCTAGTTTTCTAGCTGATCTCTTGGGCAGACACAGGACCCCTGGGCCAGGAGCTGGTAGGATTATCTTTCTAGATAGATGGCCTGTACGAGTGTCAATTAGGAACAATATCTGTTTGATATGTCTCTCTCTTCTGCATAGGTGACTTAGTTACTTTTCTCTTGTTGCTGAGACAGAATACCTGACACCCAAAGTTAAAGAGGGAAAGGTTTATTTAGCTCACAGTTTGAAGAGGTTTCAGTCCATAATCAGCCAGCTCCAAGGAAGGGTGGGTTCACAGAAGAGAACAGCTCATGGCAGGCAGAAGACAGCAAAAGCGGGAGGAGGAAAAAAGATGGCAGATGAGTAAGAAGAACGCAGAGAAACTCTCTAAAAGTTGCCATTGGACTACGGGAATATAGTGACCGGGAGAGTGCAGGAGGGGGGGAGATGCCGCCCCGGGACCCAGAAAAGTTCTGAAGTGCAGCTTGGGACCCCCGGCAAAAGTGAAGGGTACTTTTCAACAAAGAAGGAACATGCGCACCTTCTACCATCCCAGGGATCGCTGCGCAACAGAAGCTCAAAGCTGTGGACACACGGTGACAGCTGGCGCCCAGGGAGCCCCCACGGAGGATCGCGAGACAGCGGCGGGGCAGGGGTGGGGCGGAGAACTGGGCTGGCCAGCGGTGAGTGAGTGTCTCTCATCCACAGCTGTCCCGCGCCAGAGAGCGACTGGCCGGGCGCCATTGTGGGGGGTGCGGCGAAACTCAGAGCAGCGTGAAAACAGCTGTGGGAACTTGTGCACCGGATAGGGCAGCGCAGCGCCTCTCAGACCCACAAAAGTGCACTGAGGGTGGCGGGTGAACGAGACTGGTCTCTCAGCCACACCTGTCCCGCACCAGAGAGCGACTGGCCCGGCACCATTGTGGGGGGCGTGGCGAAAATCAGAGCGGCGTGAAAGCAGTGCGCTGACAGCGGCGGGCAAAGGAGACCGGTCTCCGCCTGAACGTCCACGCTCTGCTCACCGCCCTGCCAGAGGGCCGCTCTTGGCTCGCTGGGACGGACCTGCACGGAACAAGACTCTGTCATCACACGGTGCCTGCCTACAGCAGAGTCAACACCTGGAACTGATTCTTTTTATTTTATTTTATTTTTTTTCTCTCTCATTAGTTTTTTGTTCTGGTGAAGGGGTTTTTATTTTTGTTTTTACTTTTTTATTTTTTTTTTCTTTTGTGGGGTTTTATTTCTGTTTTATCTGTTTGCTTTGTTGTTTTTGTCTTCATTTTTGTTTCTGTTTGTCTATTTGCTCTTTCCTTCATTATTCTCTCTGGCTTTTATATGAGTGTAAACAGCACCTCTAACCTCTTTCTGATTGTGGAAGTGATCTGTTCTTCCTTTTATCCTTTCCTTCTCTTTTTCCCACCAGTCCTCTGCACCAGTGTCCCAATGTTAGTGGGATCCCTCTTGGTCCTCTAACCTTACATCTAATTCCTTCCTCTTCTCACAATACTCTATTTCCTCCTTAACTCATTTTAAATTTAAACTCCTGAGGGGAAAAATTGACATACTAAGGACTTGTATACTGCATATAATTTTTCTAGTGTGTTTTAGATTTTGTTATATAACCGCAACTCTACTTTATACAGCTAAAAGTGGTAAATAACTGGTTAGCTCAGTCTGTCATTTTCTAGGCTGTGTCTGATGCTTCAGTTACCATTATAGCCAAATGTAAAATAATTGTTCTAAACAGCTTTCCTTCCTGATATTTCATGATTGAAATTGACTAAGGGACACAGAAAATACAGTGGCACAGTACCAAAGAACCAAGGACTGGGCCAAACAGGTAGCAACTTCTCCCATCCAACGAATTGAAGAGGTAGTATCTGGCAGAAAGCTCAAAACCCAAAAGCAAGCTCCACTTCGAAGATACTGCAGAGAAGTAGTCATCTTCTAAGGATCTTGAACACTATCGATAAAGTAACCTATCATAGGTAATTTACAAACATCACCCCAGGAATTAAAGAAAGAAAAAATGAGATGACACTTAAATGAGATGCAACCCCACACATCCAATTCACCAAAGGCAAACCTAGGGGGCAATGAGGTGGGACAATCCGAAAGCCACCCACCTGGCATATCTGAAGGGGTAACAACAAAACAATTGAATGAGGCTCTGGAAAAAATTAAAACAGAAATAATTTCACAGATAACTGCAGACATAATGTCCACAATGAAGACTATGCTTAAGGACACTGTAGCTGATACAGACAAAAAAATAGATGAGCTTAAGAAAACTATAGAAACCATGAATGCTCAGCATAGGAAAGAAATGGAATCCATAAAGCAGATTCAAGCAGATATCCAAGAGAACAAAAATTCCATTGAAAGTATTTGTAGCAGATTAAGCCAATGTGAGGACAGGATATCAGATACAGAAGACAGGCTTGCAATTAGTGATCATGAAAAGAAAGAATTCTTAAAAACAGCAAGGGACCATGAAAAATCAATTCAGCAGCTGCTAGATGACTCAAAGATAAACAACTTAAGAATAATTGGAATAAATGAAAAAGCAGGAGATAGCATAAATGACATTAAAACTTTGTTCAAAGACATTATCAGGGAGAACTTTCCTGGAAGAGAAAAAGAATTTGACCCCCAATAAGTGAAACTTTTAGAACACCAACTAGACATGATTAAACAAAAAAAAACTTCAGCCAGACATATCATAGTCAAGATCCCAGAAATTCAACAGAAGGGCAGAATCTTAAAAGCTGTTAGGGAGAAGACACAAATCACCTATAAAGGAAAACCCATCAGAATCACAGCTGACTTTTCAGCACAAACCCTCAATTCAAGAAGAGCTTGGAATGACGTATTTCAAGCTCTAAAGGAAAATAATTTTCAACCCAGATTGATGTACCCTGCAAAATTATCTTTCAAAATTGATGGAGAAATAAAATACTTTCATGACAAAGAACATCTAAGAAAATTTATGACCACCAAACCAGCACTCTAAAATGTTCTCAAAGACATTCTAGAAAGAGATAGGAACCCCAACAGAAGGAATCCACCGGGCAGAGCAGATAATTAAATAGCAGGAAAGGGGAAAAACAAAGAGTGGGAACCAACAACAGGAAAATATCATGACAAGTAAAAGTCAATACATATCAGTTTTAACCATCAATGTTAACAGTCTCAATTCACCAATCAAAAGGCACAGACTGGCAAAATGGATCAAGAAGCAAGATCCAACAATATGCTGTATACAAGAAACACATTTAATTCAGAAAGAAATTCATAGACTGAAAGTCAAAGGATGGAAAACAATACTCCATGCCACAGGAACCCAGAAAAAAGCAGGGGTAGCTATTCTTTTTGCAGACAAAGTGAATTTCAAGCCAAGAATGATTCAGAGAGATAAAGATGGTAAAGGGAACAATCCAAGAGGAAGAGATAAAGATCATAAATATATATGCGTCAAATACCAATGCACCCAGCTATATAAAACAAGTACTAAAGGACATGAAAAATCAAATAAGCACTAATACAATTATATTGGGAGATCTCAATACTCCACTGTCACACAAAGACAGATCAACTAGACAGAAAATCAATAATGAAATAATAGAACTGAACCAAACTTTGGAACAAATGGACTTAGTAGATGTCTACAGAGTGTTCCACCCCACAACATCAGAATACACATTTTTCTCAGCTGCACATGGGACGTTCTCCAAAATAGACCACATACTAACTCATAAAACCTGCTTAAGTAAATGCAAAGGAATGGAAATTATCCAATGCATATTATCAGACCATAGTGCAATGAAATTGGAAATCAATGGCAAAAGAAATCACAAAAACTCCCTAAACACATGGAAATTAAACAGCACCCTCATGAACAACCAATGGGTCACAGATGAAATTAAAGAAGAAATTAGAAAATTTCTACAACTGAATGATAATGACAGTACAACATACCGGAACTTATGGGACACAATGAAAGCAGTCCTAAGAGGGAAATTTATACCATTAAATACTTAAATTAGGAAAATAGAGCAAGCACAAATAAACAACTTAATGGAAAACCTCGAACTTCTAGAAAAAGAAGAGCAGGTTAAGCCAAAAGCCCATACAAGGGAGGAAATTATAAAGATCAGAGCAGAAATTAATGTATTGGAGACTAAAAAAACAATACAAAGAATCAATGAAGCAAAAAGTTGGTTCTTTGAAAGAATAAATAAGATTGACAAACCCTTATCCAACCTTATTAAAAAAAGAAAAGAAAAGACTCAAATCCATGCAATTGAAAATGAAAAGGGTGATATCACGACGGACCCTGCAGAAATCCAGAAGATCATCTATACCTATTTTAAAAATCTATATTCTACTAAGATGGAAAATGCAGAAGAAATGGACAGATTCCTAGATTCGTATAAATTACCAAAGCTGAATCAAGAAGATTTAAAAATGCTAAATAAACCAATATCAACCAATGAAACTGAAGATGTAATTAAAAACTTCCCAACAAAGAAAAGCCCAGGCCCTGATGGATTCACTGCCGAATTCTACAAGAAATTTAGAGAAGACCTAACGCCACTACATCTCAAACTTTTTAATGAAATTGAAAGGGAAGCAATACTCCCAAATTCATTCCTGGAAGCAAGCATTACCCTGATACCAAAACCAGAGAAGGACCCAACTAAGAGAGAGAACCACAGGCCAATCTCCATAATGAACATAGATGCAAAAATCCTTAATAAGATACTGGCAAACAGAATCCAACAAATCATCAAGAAGATTATACACCATGACCAAGTTGGATTCATTCCTGGGATGCAGGGATGGTTCAACATACGTAAATCAATAAATGTAATACACCATATTAACAGAACCAAAGACAAAAATCACATGATCATCTCAATAGATGCAGAAAAAGCTTTTGACAAAGTCCAGCACCTTTTCATGATAAAAACCCTACAGAAAATTGGAATAGAGGGTCTTTATCTCAACCTGCTAAAAGCTTTCTATGACAAACCAACAGCCAATATTATACTAAAGGGCCAAAAACTGAAAGGCTTCCCTCTAAAATCAGGAACAAGACAAGGATGTCTACTGTCCCCACTCTTATTCAACATAGTTCTGGAAACTTTAGCCAGAGCAATTAGGCAAGAGAAAGAAATAAAGGGAATAATGATTGGAAAGGAAGAAGTTAAATTATCATTATTTGCAGATGACATGATACTCTACACAGAAGACCCCAAAAACTCCACTAAAAAACTGCTAGATTTAATAAGCAAATTGAGTAGGGTAGCTGGATTCAAAGTCAATACTCAAAAGTCAATAGCCTTCCTGTACACAAATAACAAACTTACTGAAAGAGAAATTAGGGAAACAACGCCTTTCACAATAACATCCAAAAAAATGAAATACCTAGGAATCAACCTCACAAAGGATGTAAAAAACTTATACATTGAAAACTACAGTACTCTGAAAAAGGAGATTGAAGTGGATATCAGAAAATGGAAAGATATACCTTGCTCCTGGATAGGAAGAACCAATATAGTGAAAATGGCCATACTTCCAAAATTGTTATACAGATTTAATGCAATTCCAATCAAAATTCCAACAGCATATCTCACAGAATTAGAGAAAACAATCCTAAAATTCATTTGGAATCAGAAGAGACCTAGAATAGCAAAGGCAATTCTGGGCAACAAAGGCAAGGCAGGGGGCATCACAATCCCCGACTTGAAATTATACTATAAAGCTACTGTGATAAAAACAGTGTGGTACTGGCAAAAAAACAGACCTGAAGATCAATGGAACAGATTAGAAGATGCTGAAACAACCCCAGACATACTAAGCCACCTTATCTTTGACAAAGGTGCCAAACACATTCGCTGGAAGAAAGATAGCCTCTTTAATAAATGTTGCTGGAAAAACTGGCTATACACATCCCGAAGATTTAAACTAGACCCATATCTTTCACCATGCACTAAACTAAATTCAAAATGGATAAGAGATCTAAATATTAAAACAGAAACATTAAATCTGCTGGAAGGTAGGATAGGTAAAACCCTTGGAGACATTGGTGTAGGCAAAGACTTTATGAATAAAAACTCAACCGCACGGGAACTATCCCAAAGAATCAATAACTGGGATCTCATCTTATTAAAAAGCTTTTGCACAGCAAGAGAAACCACCAACAGAGTGAAAAGACAACCCACAATGTGGGAAAAAATGTTTGCCAGCTGTTCCTCAGATAAAGGATTACTGTCGAGAACATATAAAGAACTCAAAAAAATCAGACCTCCCAAATTTAAAGACCCACTCCAAAAATGGGCATCTGAGATGAATACACATTTCTCAGATGAAGAAATACTAATGGCAAATAAGTATACAAAAAAAATGTGCAACATCACTAGTCATTCGAGAGATGCAAATTAAAACAACGCTGAGATACCATCTCACTCCAGAAAGAATGGCTACTATAAAGAAATCAACTAATAACAAATGCTGGAGGGGCTGTGGGGAAAAAGGAACCCTTCTTCACTGTTGGTGGGAGTGTCGACTTGTACAGCCACTGTGGAAGTCAGTGTGGAGATTCGTCAAAAAACTAGGGTTGGAGGTCCCATTTGACCCAGCTATTCCCCTTGTGGGCATCTTCCCAGAAGAATTAAAAACATTGTACCACAGTGATATATGTGCACCCATGTTTATAGCAGCACAATTTGTAATAGCCAGATCTTGGAAACAACCCAAATGCCCATCAACTGAGGAATGGATAAGAAAGATGTGGTATTTTTATACAATGGAGTACTATTCAGCCATAAAGAAGGATAAACTGGAGACTTTTATAGGTAAATGGATGCAACTCGAGAAAATACTCATAAGTGAAATAAACTGGATGCACATGCGTAAGCATCATATTGTCTCTCTAGTATGAGAAACTGAAAGAGTAAATAAGATCCAAAATGTACAATAGACATGGTGAATCAAAAAGAAACTGGTCAATAAGAAAGAGAGACTGGAATAGGTAAAAGAAAGAAGGGAAAGGGAAAAAATTTGTATATATATATAAGATGGTTAAGATAGATACACTACCAATTTTACTTAGTTCATTGAAGAGTAAGGTTTGAGCCAATAATGTTTGGAAAATTGAATGCTAATGTCTGGTATCCTGAATAACTAACTTAAAGATAATAATACGTAATGCATTGACCATTGTTACCCTCATGTTATGTTGTTTTGAAAATTTGTTCTTTTTTTGATTTGTTTTGTTTTTTTCTTCTCTTTAAAATAAAAATTAAAAAAAAGAAGACAGCAAAAGCAAGCAAGGGAGGGATAAGACAAGCCTCTTTGTGTCCCTTATATTATATCCATGCTGCCAGAATTAGAGTGGTGCCAAACCAATCAGTGGACTAATTCAGTAATCACCCACCCTTAATCCTAGCATTGCACCATGAATCAGTCACACACTCTAGATTCAGCCACTTCTGAAAAAGCCCCACCTATGACAGCATGAGGCTTTTGGGGGACACCTAGACAGAAGTCATAACAACAGGTTTTAACAAGGAAGGTGGCTTAGGCCTTCCAGGTAGCAGAGTGCTGAGATTACAGGTGCCCCCCCAGCTATATTTTACCTCTGTACTAAAACCTTGCACTAAAACCAGTTTCATTTTGCCTGTCCCATGGTTCTTTGATCCAGAACACATTTTTTAAAATGGTTGATTTTATGAGAACTGTTATTTATTGATTACTATCAATGTAACAAACACACCTTGGTATACTTAAAATCATCACTTTATTCACTGTCATGGAAACAGAGCATCAGAGAGGTAAAGGATCTTTACCCGAGTCATAGTGCTAGAAAGAGCAGAGTGGAATTGTCTGGTTTCTAAACTCATGCTGTTCCCAATCTGGCATATGGCTCTTTCTTAATGCTGCATACAGTAAAGTGACTTTCCAAGAGCAGAAAATAAAAACTATCTCAAAGCATATCTTACCAAGATTATTAATTCAAAATAGATTAAGGAAGTAGATAAATGTGAAAGACAATAGTAAGCCTTTCAAAATCATTCTCTCTTGCAACTAAAATTAATGAGTGATAATGTAAAGTCCATTATGAATCCTTATCATGAGAGGACCTTTCCCTGAAGAGATTAGAAAGAGGAACAAGGAGTGAACTGTTATTAATATGAGATTCATATTGACAGGACAGCTTAAAAAAACCCCAAAGACACCTCTTCCAGAAGTGCTGAAAGTGCTTTAATGCTTTAGATTAAAGTGGTGTTTGAAACACACTGAAATAATTGTGGTGAAAAAGATCACATTGTCGATGTTGCTTTAACATCAAAGAAAATACCATTACTATTTCTACAGATTTATCCTAAGATTAGTTTAATTTTCCACACCAAAAACAGATAAGACCTTATTTAAATATATAATTTATTAACTATATACTTTTTATAAAAAACAAGTGTAAGCCTCCTCAACTAAAGTATTATTTCCATGTAAGAGAATGTCACAGGGACAGTCAACACAAAGGTTCAAAGAAATAAAAATTGGGGTGTTATAGTTTGGGTCTTGAATGTCCAAAGGCCCTTGTGTTAGAGGCTTAATCCCCAGCTTGGTAATATTTAGATAGGTAGTAGAACCTTTAAAAGGTGGGACTGATTTTGCGGTCCTTAGGTCATTGGGGGTGTATCCCCAAAGGGGGTTGTGAGACTTTGGCTCCTTCTTCTTCCTCTTCTATCCTTTGCTCATGATATAGGTTATTTTGCTCCACCACCTGCTCCCACTGTGATGTGCTGCCTTGTCAAAGCCCTAAGACAATGGGACCAACTGATCATAGATTGGAAACTCAAAATTATAAGCAAAAATAAACCTTTGTAAGTTAATTATCTCATATATTTTGTTATAGTAATGGAAAACTAATATACAATATCTTGGTTATTTTTCTCATTGCTGAGACAAAATACCTGACACCCAAAGTTAAAGGAGAAAAGGTTTCTTTCAGCTCACAGTTTGTAAAGGTTTCAGTCCAAGGTTGGCTGTCTCCACGGGAGGGTGTTATGGCAGAGGGGCATCACAGAAGAGAAAGAGTTCATGGCATAGCAGAGCAGGCAGAAGGGACAAAAGCAGTGAAGCAAGGGCAGCAACAGCACTAACAGCCTGCCTTTCCCTTTTATCCCTTCCAAGATACCCACATTTTGGGTGGTTCCACCCACACCCAGGGTGGGCCTTCCCATTATCCACACCCAGAACAATGCTATACAAATCAGTGGACTAATTTAGTAATCATGCACCCTTAATGCCAGCATCACACACCCTAGATACAGGCACCTCTGAACAGCCCCACCTGTAACCATGAGGCTTTGGGGGGACACCCAGATACAAGGCATAACATTCCACCCTGATCCCCAAATGATTCATGCACATCCCTTTATGTTAAAGGCATTTAGTCCATCTCTAAGAGTTGCAAAATTTCTAACAGTTTCAGCATTGCTGAAAAGTCCGAGTCCAAACTCTCTTCTGAGATTTAAGGCAAACTCTTAGGTGTGAGCCCCTGTTCAAATGACAAGACAGTCAAGCATTTCCAACATATAGTGGCACAAGATAAACATTACCATTCCAAAATGTACAAATAGGGTGATAGAATGGAATGGGACCAAAACAAATTCAAAATCCAGCAGGACAAATATTAAGTCCTGTAGTTCCATGTCCAGCATCCAACGCAATCTGTGGCAAGATGCAAACTCCAAAGGGCTTGAGTAGCTCCACCCCTATGACATTGCTGGTGATTTTGGCTCCCATGTCTTCTCTCTTGGGCTGGCTCTACTCCCTCCTTGCAGTTTTCCTCAGATGATTCACACTCCTGGCTTTTCCAGACTTTTGGGTCTCCACTGTGCCTTTGGCTTCACACTCACAACCTCACACAACAAAGGAAACATTCAATTCCCAAACCTAATAGGACATTGTAGTATGAAACTGGCCATAACTTATATGAAAGCCACTCCTAGACACTAAAATATTTTGATATTTTGACTGTATTTTTTCGTTGTTGTTCTTTTTGTTTTAAAACAAAGTATGGTTTTAAAGAGCACTTAACAGGCCTATGTCAGAGTTGTGGTTTATACTGGGGTTTAGAACTTGATACCTCAAAGTATGGCATTTTGGCATGCTAAGTACTTTGAATTGAAAGAAATCAGAAATTCTTAGAAGTGGGAAGTTTCCTCTGATTTTTTCTGGACCTCCTTTCTCCCTCAAAGAAGATAATAAAAACTAGCATTTCTCTCCCCCAAAGCCATCAATAAAACCTACAAAGATCATTCTCTGACCCACCTTCTATAAATGTAGGCCATAAGACCTTCATTTCATTAGGACCCAACCCCATGCTAGTGGTGGTGGTATACTATATAGAGGCCAAAGAAAGTCTGAACAAGCAGGCCTTGCTGAATTCCTTCCAGTTTATTACCATTAGACCATATCCTTTTTGTCCACTCACATTTCTACATGGTAACTCATTTTTCAGTGAACCAAAGCATAAAAATATACAACTTTCCTTGGGTCTTTGGGTTTTCATTTCTGGAGTCTCTCATGTTATATGAAACTTTGACTATAATTTCTTTCGTTAGTAAGTTTTATGTTAAAGGAGTGTTGGCTATGGACCTTGAAATGGGTAAGTCAAAATTTCTCAGTAAACCCTTCTTTTTAAAAAAATATTTATTTTATTTTAAAAAGAAAAAATTAAAATAATAATTAAGCAGAGTTTCAAAACAGGTTAGTAGGACAGTTACAATAATTAATACATTGTGTATAGTTGTTTTCTTAGTAGTTATTCAGAGTACAAGATATAGGCATGATATCCTATCCAATCAATATTAGCACAAACCTTTCTTTTCAATGAACTAAGAGAAAATAGTTATATAACTATCTTAGCTATGTTCTCTATGCATATATTTTATCTTTTTCCCTTTCTTCCTTTCTCCTTTCCCCCATCATAGTTTGTCTTTTCTTTTGAACACTTTCTTCCCAATTCACAATATCTAGTGTACATTTTGGATCTTATTTACTCATTCAGTTTCTCACACTAGTGAGACAATATGATGTTTACACGTATGGGTCTGATTTACTTCACTTATGAGTATGGTCTCTAGTTGCGTCCACTTATCTATAAAAGTCTCAAGTTTATCCTTCTTTATAGCTGAGTAGTACTCCATTATTAAAAAAACACATTTTTTTGTTTGTTTGTTTGCTTTGGTACCAGGAATCAAACTCAGGACCTTGCACTTGCCACTCAGGCACTACGCTACTGAGTTATATCCCCAGCCCAAAAAAAAAAACACACCTTTTTTATCCATTCCTCAGTTGAGGGGCATTTGGGTTGTTTCCAAGATTTAGCCACTACAAATCATGCTGCTATAAAATGGGAGTACACATATTGCTGTGGTATGATATTTTTAATTCTTCTGGGAAGATACCCACAAGGGGAATAGCTGGTTCCAGTTGCACCTCTAATCCTAGTTTTTTGAAGAACCTTCACACTGATTTCCACAGTGGTTGCACCAGTCCACACTCCCACCAACAGTGGAGAAGTGTTCCTTTTTCCCCACAGCGCCTCTAGCACTTGTTATTGGTTGATTTCTTGATGATAGCCATTCTTTCTGGGGTAAGATGGAATCTCAGTGTTGTTTTAATTTGCATCTCTCGAATGACCAGTGACGTTGAACATATTTTCACATATTTATTTGCCACTTGTATTTCTTCATCTGAGAAGTGTGTATTCATCTCAGATGCCTATTTTTGAATTGGGTCTTTGAATTTGGGGGGTCTGATTTTTTTTCAATTTTTTTTTATGTGGGTACTGGGAGTCGAACTCAGGACCATGTGCTTGCCGAGCAGGAGCTTGTGCCACTGAGACATCTCACCGGCACTTTCAATTCTTTATACCTTCTAAATGTAAGTCATTTGTCCATGGGGCAACTGGCTATAATTTTTTCCTACTCTGCAGGTTGCTTTTCACTCTGTTGGTGATTTCTTTTGTTGTGCAAAAGCTTCTTAATGAGGTGAGATCAAATTTGTTAATTATTTGTAATATTTCCTTTGCAGTCTGGGTTTTGTTCATGAAGTCTCTCCGTACACCTATGTATTTGACATTCCTACCTATTTTCTCTTCCAGCAAATTTAGTGTTTCTGTTTTAATATTTAGATCTTTGATCCGTTTTGACTTTAGTTTAGTGAATGGTGATAGACATGGGTCTAGTTTTAGTCTCCAACATGTGGAAAGCCAGTTTTTCCAGCACCAATTTTTTTTTTTTTTGGTGGGTACCGGGGGGTCGACCTCAGGACCTTGCGCGCCAACAGGCACCCGTGCCACTGAGTGATATCACCAGCCCCTTTTCCGTATGTGGGATCCGGGAGTCAAACTCGGGCCTTCGTGCTTGCAAGGCAGGCGCTTATGCCACTGAGCCATCTCACCGGCCCTCCAGCACCATTTATTAAAGAGACTATCTTTCTTTCTTTTTTTTTATTTTAAAGAGAAAAAATTAGAACAAAATTTCAAAACAACATAATAGGAGGGTAACAATGGTTAATACATTATGTATTCTTATCTTTAAATTACTTACTCAGGGTACAAGATATCAGCATTCAATTGTCCAAACAATATTAAAACAAACCTTTCTTTTCAATGAAATAATCGAAATTAGTAGTGTGTCTATCTTAACTATCATATATATATATATTTTTTTTTCTTTTCCCTTCTTTCTTTTTTTTTTTTTTGTGGGTACCGGGGGTCAACCTCAGGACCTCGCGTGCCAGCAGGCGCCCGTGCCGCTGAGCGATATCACCAGCCTTTTTCTCGTATGTGGGTTCCGGGAGTCAAACTTGGGCCCTCACGCTTGCCAGGCAGGTGCTTATGCCGCTGAACCATCTCACTGGCCCTTTTCCCTTCTTTCTTTTCTCCGTTCCCCCATCCCAGTTTCACTTTCCTTTTGAATAGTTTCTTCCTGTTTTACCATATCTATTGCGCATTTTGGATCTTATTTACTCTTTCAGTTTCTCACACAAGGGAGAAAATATGATTCTTACACATGTGTGTCTGGTTTATTTCACTTATGAGTATTTTCTTGAGTTACATCCATTTACCTATAAAAGTCTCCAGTTTATCTTTCTTTATGGCTGAATAGTACTCCATTGTATAAAAATACCACATCTTTTTTACCCATTCCTCGGCTGATGGGCATTTGAGTTGTTTCCAAGATCTAGATATTACAAATTGTGCTGCTATAAACATGGGTGCACACATATAGCTGTGGTATGATGTTTTAAATTCTTCTGGGAAGATACCCAGAAGGGGAACCTTCTGGATCAAATGGGACCTCTGATCCTAGTTTTTTGAGGAATCTCCACACTGATTTCCACAGTGGCTGTACCAGTTGACACTCCCACTGACAGTGGAGAAGGGTTCCTCTTTCCCCACAGCCCCTCCAGCATCTGTTATTAGTTGATTTCTTCAAAATAGCCATTATTTCTGGGGTGAGATGGAATCTCATTGTTGTTTTAATTTGCATCTCTTGAATGACTAGTGATGTTGAACATTTCTTCGTACATTTATTTGCTATTTGTATTTCTTCATCTGAGAAGTATGTATTCATCTCAGATGCCCATTTTTGGATTGCGTCCTTAAATTTGGGAGGTCTGAATTTTTTGAGTTCTTTGTATGTTCTCAATACTAATCCTTTGTCTGAGCAATAGCTGGCAAACATTTTTTCCCACATTGTGGGTTGTCTCCTCACTCTGTTGGTGGTTTCTCTTGCTGTGCAAAAGCTTTTTAATAAGATGTGATCCCAGTTGTTGATTCTTTGTGATAGTTCCTCTGTCCTTCGGGTTTTATTCATAAAGTCTTTGCCTACACCAATGTCTTCAAGGGTTTTACCTATCCTACCTTCCAGCAGATTTAATGTTTCTCTTTTAATATTTAGATCTTTGATCTATTTTGAATTCAGTTTAGTGCATGGTGAAAGATATGGGTCTAATTTTAATCTTAGGCATGTGCAGAGCCAGTTTTTCCAGCACCATTTATTAAAGAGGCTATCTTTCTTCCAGTGAATGTGTTTGGCACCTTTGTCAAAGATACGGTGGCTTAGTATGTCTAGAGTTGTTTCAGCATTTTTTATCTGTTTCATTGATCTTCGGGTCTGGTTTTTTTTGCCAATACCACACTGTTTTTATCACAGTAACTTCATAGTATAATTTCAAGCCAGGGATTGTGGTGCCCCCTGCCTTGCCTTTGTTGCCCAGAATTGCCTTTGCTATTCTAGGTCTCTTCTGGTTCCAAATGAATTTTAGGTTTGTTTTCTCTAATTCTGTGAGATATTCTGTTGGAATTTTGATTGGAATTGCATTAAATCTGTATAACAATTTTGGAAGTAGGGCCATTTTTTACTATATTGGTTCTTGCAACCCAAGAGCAAGGGATATCTTCCCATTTTCTGATATCCTCCTCAATCTCCATTTTCAGAGTACTGTAGTTTTCAGTGTATAGGTCTTTTACATCCTTTGTGAGGTTGATTCCTAGGTATTTCATTTTTTTGGATGTTATTGTGAAAGGTGTTGTTTCCCTAATTTCTCTTTCAGTGAGTTTGTTATTCTGGTACAGGAAGGCTATTGATTTTTGAGTGTTGACTTTGTACCCAACTATGCTATTGAATTTGCTTATTAAATCTAGCATTTTTTTAGTGGTGTTTTTGGGGTCTTCTACGTAGAGTATCATGTCATCTGCAAATAATGATAATTTAACTTCTTAATTTCCAATCATTATTCCTTTTATTTCTTGCTCTTGTCTAATTGCTCTGGCTAAAGTTTCCAGGACTATGTTGAATAAGAGTTGGGACAGTGGACATCCCTGACTTGTTCCTGATTTTAGAGAGAAGGCTTTCAGTTTTTGTCCATTTAGTATGATATTGGCTGTTGGTTTGTCATAGGTAACTTTTATTGCATTGAGATAAAGACCATGTATTTCAATTTTTTGTAGGGTTTGTATCATGAATGGGTGGTGGACTTTGTCAAGAGCTTTTTCTGCATCTATTGAGATGATCATATGATTTTTGTCCTTGGTCCTGTGAATATGGTGTATTACATTTATTGATTTACATATGTTGAACCATCCCTGCATCCCTGGGATGAATCCATCTTGGTCATGGTGTATAATCTTCTTGATGATTTGCTGGATTCTGTTTGCCAGTATCTTATTGAGGATTTTTGCATCTATGTTCATTATGGAGATCGACCTGTGGTTCTCTTTCTTAGTTGGGTCCTTCTCTGGTTTTGGTATCAGGGTAATGCTTGCTTCCAGGAATGAATTTGGGAGTATTGCTTCCCTTTCAATTTCATTAAAAAAGTTTGAGAAGTATTGGTGTTAGGTCTTCTCTAAATTTCTTGTAGAATTCAGCAGTGAATCCATCAGGGCCTGGGCTTTTTTTGTTGGGAGGTTTTTAATTACATCTTTGACTTCATTGACTGATATTGGTTTATTTAGGATTTTTATATCTT
The DNA here is from genome assembly GCA_028451465.1 of Erethizon dorsatum. Taxonomy (NCBI): domain Eukaryota; kingdom Metazoa; phylum Chordata; class Mammalia; order Rodentia; family Erethizontidae; genus Erethizon; species Erethizon dorsatum. The sequence goes on from CM051842.1 coordinate 100,700,996, forward strand.
CTTGATTGAGCTTTGGTAATTCATATATATCTAGGAATCTGGCCATTTCTTCTGCTTTTTCTATATTATTAGAATACATATTTTCAAAATAGGTATAGATGATCTTCTGGATTTCTACAGGGTCCTTCGTGATATCACCCTTTTCATTCTTAATTGTGTGTATTTGAATATTTTCTTTCCTTTTTTAAAATAAGTTTGGATAAGGTTGTTTCAATTTTATTTATTCTTTCAAAGAACCAACTGTTTGATGATTCTTTGTATTTTTTTTTAGACTCCAACACAGTAATTTCTGCTCTGATCTTTGTAATTTCCTCCCTTGTACAAGCTTTTGGCTTAGGCTGCTCTTCTTTTTCTAGAAGTTTGAGGTTCACCATTAAGTTGCTTATTTGTGCTTGCTCTATTTTCCTGATATAGGTATTTAATGCTATAAATTTCCTTCTTAGGACTGCTTTCATTGTGTCCCATAAGTTCCAGTATATTTTACTGTCATTATCATTCAGTTGTAGAAACCGTCTAATTTCTTCTTTAATTTCATCTGTGACCCATTGGTTGTTCAGGAGGGTGCTGTTTACTTTCCATGTGTTTAGGAAGTTCTTGTGGTTTCTTTTGCCATTGATTTCCAATTTCATTGCACTATGGTCTGATAATATGCATGGGATAATTTCAATTCCTTTGCATTTACTTAAGCAGGTTTTATGAGCTAGTATGTGGTCTATTTTGGAGAACATCCCATGTGCAGCTGAGAAGAATGTGTATTCTGATGTTGTGGGGTGGAACACTCTGTAGACATCTATTAAGTCCATTTGTTCAAAAGTTTGGTTCAGTTCTACTATTTTATTGTAGATTTTTTTGTCTAGTTGATCTGTCTTTTTGTGATAGAGGAGTATTGAGATCCCCCAATACAATTGTATTAGTACTTATTTGATTTTTCATGTCCTTTAATACTTGTTTTATATAGTTGGGTGCACTGGTATTTGTTGCATATATATTTGTGATCGTTATCTCTTCCTCTTGGATTGTTCCCTTTACAAGGATGTAGTGACCTTCTTTATCTCTCTGAATCATTGTTGGCTTGAAATTCAGTTTTTCTGCAAAAAGAATAGCTACCCCTGCTTTTTTCTGGGTTCCTGTGGCATGGAGTATTGTTTTCCATCCTTTGACTTTCAGTCTATGAGTTTCTTTCTCACTTAAATTTGTTTCTTGTATACAGCATATTCTAGGATCTTGCTTCTTGATCCGTTTTGCCATTCTGTGCCTTTTGATTGGTGAATTGCGACCATTAACATTGACAGTTAAAACTGATATGTATTGACTTATCCTTGTCATGTTATTTTCCTGTTGTTGGCTCCCCCCGCCTTTTTTTTTCCCTCCCTCCGTTTAATTGTTTGGCCTGCCTGGTGGATTTCTTCTGTTGGGTTTTCTGGAGTTGTGGTCCCTGTTATCTCTTTCTAGAATGTCCTTCAAAGCATTTTGGAGTGCTGGTTTGGTGGTCATAAATTTTCTCATGTTCTTTGTCATGGAAGTATTTTATTTCTCCATCAGTTTTGAAAGATAGTTTTGCAGGGTACATCAATCTGGGTTGAAAGTTACTTTCCTTTAGAGCTTGAAATACGTCATTCCAAGCTCTTCTTGACTTGAGGGTTTATGCTGAAAAATCAGCTGTGATTCTGATGGGCTTTCCTGTATAGGTGATTTGTCTCTTTTCCCTAACAGCTATTAAGATTCTGCTCTTGTGTTGAATTTTGGGAATCTTGACTATGATATGTCTGGCTAAAGATTTTTTTTGATCTTGGCTAGTTGGAGTTCTATAAGCCTCATTTATCTGAACATCAAATTCTTTTTCTCTACCAGGAAAATTCTCTGTGATAATGTCTGTGAACAGTGTTCTGATGTCATTTATGCTATCTCCTGCTTTTTCATTGACTCCAATTAATCTTATGTTATTCTTCTTTTCATCAGCTAGCAGCTGTTGCATTGATTTTTCATTGTCCCTTGCTATTTTTAAGAATTCTTTCTTTTCATGGTCACTAATCACAAGCCTGTCTTCTATATCTTAGATCCTGTCCTCACATTGGCTTAATCTGCTACAAATACTTTCAATGGAATTTTTGTTCTCCTGGATGTCTGCTTGAATCTGCCTTATGCATTCCATTTCTTTTCTATTCTGAGCATTCATAGCTTCCATAATTTTCTTAAGCTCATCTAATTTTTTTTCTGTATCTTCTGTAGCATCCTTAAGCATGGTCCACATTGTGGTCATTATCTCTGCATTTATCTGAGAAATTATTTCTGATTTAATTTTTTCCAGAGCCTCATTCAACTGCTTTGTTGTAACTGCTTCCGAGATTCCAGGTGGGTGGATTTCAGATTGTCCCACCTCATTGCCCCCAGATTTGCCTTTGGTGAACTGGATGTGTGGGATTGCATCTTGTTTAAGTGTCTTCTCATTTTCTTTTCTTTCTTTAGTGTAATTCCTGGGGTGATATTTGTAAATTGCCTATGGTAGGTTGCTTTATTGCTAGTATTTAAAACCCTTAGGAGATGACTACTTCTCTGAGGTATCTTCCAGGCATAGCTTATTTTGGGGTTTTGAGCCTGCTGCCAGATCCTACCTCCTCAATTTGTTGGGTACAAGAAGTTGCTGCCTGTTTGGCCCAGTCCTTGGTTCTTTGGTACTGTGCCACAGTATTTTCCGTGATCCTTAGACAATCTCAGGCATGGAACACCAGGAAGAAAAGCTGTTTAGTACATTTATGTCACTTTTCGCTATAGTGGTACCAAAAGCATCAAACACAGCCTAGAAAATAACAGACAGAGCTAATCAGTTATTTGCCACTTTTAACCATATAAACTAGATTTGCGGTTATATAATAAAATATAAAACAAACCAGAAGGTTATATGCAGTATACAAGTCCTTAATATGTCAATTTTGCCCTCAGGAGTTTAAATTTAAAATGGGTTAAGGAGGAAATAGAGAATTGGAAGAAGAGGAAAGAATTAGATGTAAGGCTGGAGGACAAAGAGGGATCCTGCTAACATTGGGAAACTGGTGCAGAAGACTGGTGGGAAAAAGAGAAGGAAGGGATAAAAGGAAGAACAGATCAGAACCACAGTCACAAAGAGGTTAGAAGCTCTGTTTACACTCATATAAAAACAAGATCAAACAATGAAGGAAAGAAGGAACAGACAGACAAAAACCAAAAGACAAAAAAAAAAAAAAAAACACCAAAACACCAAAACACCACCACCAGAACAAAAACAAATGAGAGGAAAAAAAGAAAAAATATATGTTCACTTCCAGGTTTTGACTCTGCTGTAGGCAGGCACCGTGTGGTGACAGAGTTCTGTTCCATGCAGATCTGTCCCAGCAAGCCAGCAGCAGCCCTTTGGCGGGACCGGGGGAATAGCCTGTACTCTCTGGCAGAGACCAGACTCATTGATTTGCCGTGGTCAGCGTACTTTCCATGGCCTGTGTCCCACCGTAGCCGTGGATAGAGCGGCGTTGCCCTGAGTTCCGAATTCAGCTCCTGCCCCTCCCACAATGGCGCCTGACTGATTGCTCTCTCTAGCCAGATGGCTGGGCATCAGCACTCACCGCCAGTCAGTGTGTCCTTCATGGCCACTACTTCTCTGTACCACTGCATCTCCCGTTCCTCCACGGAGGCCCCCGGGGCACTGGCAGTCACTGCGTGTCCGCAGATTTGGACCACTTCTGAGGGTTACAGTTTTTAAAAGATAAACCTAGATTTAACTAGTCTTTCTGAAAAATGATATAGTAATAACTTTTACAAAACAATATGCAACTTATAAATATCTTTGATAAAAGATAGTAAGCATTCTTTTAATTATGAAGTTTTTGGACCTAACTTCTCATTATAACTCCGTGGGGAGCATTAAAAAAGTAGTGAGGCCTTGTTTTCAGGCTTAGACATTGGATCTAATTAGTTTGGAATAGAGGGTGTCAGACATCTGTATTTTTAAAAAGCTTATTGCATGATGAAAAAGCACACTGTTACTGGATGGAGGGTTCCATGGGGAGTCTTTCTAGGTCCCTGGTGTTCTGAACAAAGAATTGGACAAGACACACAGAAAAGGTAACAAAAATGTACATTTACTGAGGGCAGAAAAGAAGAGCACTCTACGGGGTGAGAGCAGGCTGGTGAATAGGCTCATGGTAGCCTCAAGAATAAGGGAAAGGGGTTTTTTGTATCCAAAATTCCTGGATAGGCTTCCCCCTCATGCAAATACAGTAGTACCTTGGTTCACAAATGCTTTTGTTTGCAAACAATTTGGTTCTCAAACAGAAGTGTGTGGCAAAATTTTGTTTTTGTTTGCAAATTCTGCATTGGGTGACAAACACGACTTTGGCCATTTTTCCCACACAAACACAAAAGTGGCCATCTTGTCTAAAATCATAGAACAAATTAAGTTTGTGAGTCAAGGTATCACTGTAAGACATTGATTGGGACAAATGTCCTATCAAAAACTCACTTGGCCTAGTGTCAAGTTTAAGCATCCCATAGAAAGATTCGCTCAGCTTCCTGCCAGTCATAAAGATAAGATTGAAAATAACACTTTTCTGATTGGTTCTGCAAACAGTGCCAGATTCAGATGAAGGATTGAAAATATCATTTTCTGACTGGTTTTATGTACAGTGCTCAGGAGCCATGGGGTCATTTTGGGTCCTGTGTTCTGTTTATGTCCTCTGGGTTCTTATGACCTTTGACACATTCTGCCCTATTGTTTATCCAGAGGGCCCCAGCACCAGCCTCCTACCTCAATATTATATTAGTGTTGAGAAAAACTATTTCAAATGTATAACAGCATTCAAAACATAAAGTAGATTTTCCTCAAGAACCAAAACAGAAAGGAAGACAGAAACCAAAGTGGTACCTAGGCTGCACTGGGAGCCCCCTCCACTGCTACAATTATGCCACCTGCATGTTAAATGGCCAGCTACCGAACCAGTAGGAAATGAAGCCTTTGTCAAACACAAGGTGGGGATACCAGAAAAGATTGAAAGATTGACAGTGAAAATCAAAAAAGATTTACCAAGTATTTACTAAGATACAACAACAGACAAAAACACACCCACCCACACACACAAGTCTAACTTGGGCAATGCCAGTGTTATCCAGAGAGAGCTCTTTGCTCTACTACATAAGGAGACAAACTGAGGCACCAGCTTTTTGCAGAAAGGAGAACTTTATTGTGCAACTGGCTAAACTCAAATCTTTCATCTCTTTTCTGGATAGCTTCATAGTGGGAGAATTTATAAGAAGGGAGAAAGAAAATATGCTTGCTGGTTGAGTGATAAGAAAGGGTATATGGTTGGACTCAGCAGTATACACCTATAATCCAAGCTACTCAGGAGGCTAAGACAGAAGAATGCCAAGTTCAAGCCCAGACTGGGCAACATAGTGAGACCCTGTCTCAAAAAAAAAAAAATCATTAAAAACAATGGTTTGTGCTTATATTGTTTGATCAATTTTGCATGTCTATATCTTGTAATCTGAGCAACCACTTTGAAGATAATAATATGAAATATATTAGCCATTGTTAATTTCCTATTATCTTGTTTTGAAATTCTGTATCACTGTTTTTATTTTTATTTTTCTCTTTAAAATAAAAAAAAAGAAGCTGGGAATGTAGCTCAGTGCTCCCTGGGTTTAAAACTCAGTACCATAAAAGGGCCACAAGTTTTTCTTTTTGGAGGGTGTAGTTATGCTCTGCACAGGGGATTATCATTGATCAGGTGACATGGCTTCTGCTCACCTCCATTCTTGAAAGGTCAGTTCCAAATGACAATAATCATTGGTGAAAGGCCTGGAAGCTTTTCCTTGAAGACAGGTTAAGAAATCTATATCAGGTTATATCCAAGCCTTAGCCAATTTGAATGGGTTTCAGGATGTACTATACCAGAATATGGAGAAACAACAGAACCAGGAAGATATATATATTTGAATACATGAAATAGTAGAGCTGAATAATCACTAGCTAGAAATGAAATTCTGAGTGACAGAGGCTGATTCATATTTTCTGACCTTCTTCTGCCCTTTTTTTCCTGAAGCAAGGAAAAGGTACAGAAGTATTAAAATTAATAGTAAAAGTGAAATCCAAAAAAGGAAAAATTGATAAATTAGACCTTCTAAAAATCAAAAACATTTCCTCTGCAAAACAGCCTATGTATTAAACAGATGAAAAGACTACTTACAGACTGGGAGAAAATTATATGCTAATTACATTTCTGACCAAAGACTTATGTCTAGTATATATTAAGAACTCTCATAACTCAATAGCAAGAATACAAAAACAAAGATGCAAGTAGAAAATGGGGAAAATATATGAAGAAATATTTCACTGAAAAGGATGTACAGTTATAAAAGGAACACATGAAAAGATGTTCAAGTCTTTATACAAATAAAACCACAATGAGGCATCACTACATACCTTTAGAATGCCTAAAATAAAAAATAGTGATAACACTAAATGTTGGTGAGAATGTGGGAAACTGTTGACTGATGAATCATCATTTGAGATTTAAAATGGGATAACCACTTGGAAAACACTTTGACAGTTTCTTATAAAACTATCACATAACCCAATGATGGCTTAATTTACACAAATAACAGTATATGAATGGCCAGGCTTGATGGCACATGCCTATAATCCCAACACTCTGGGAGGTTGAGACAGGAAGATTGCAAACTCAAGCTCAGTCTGGACTAGTGAGTTCAAGGCTGACATAGCAAGAACCTGACTAAAGATAAACTGTAAAACAACCAAAAATCAGTATATGATTATTCATAGAAACTTTATTCATAATAGCCAGGAGCAAGAAATGACTCCAATGTCTTTAATGGGTTTTGATGGTTCATTTTGTACGTCAACTTGGCTAGGCTATGTGCTAGTTCTTTGGCCAAACATTAGATGTTGCTATAAAGATATTTTGCAGATGTGATTAACATTTACAGTTAGTTGACTTTAACATTATCCTTAGCAAGTCTTATTGAGGTAGGAGATTAGAGCACTGCAGGCTGGCTGGATAATCAGTCATGACCTGTCAATCAGAGAGAAAAGCTGTCAAATCACAATCAGAATTCATGCACAGAACAGCTTCAAAATTCTGCATGGTTCTGATGTCAAAAGAAGATGTAAAATATGGAGACCACTGACTTCATTACCATGGCCCACTTGTTCTTACAGTTGCTTGCCCTGTGTGCAGAGTATATTTTTCTTTCCTTCAGAGGGCTTATTCTTCTTGAGCACTTCTTTTTCCACACCTTTCTCACTTCTTTTTCTTCTTCTTTTCCTTAAATAAATGTTGAATTTTTATGTCCATCGGTTGTCCCATCCAATTCTTTGAACAAGATAGCAAGAGCCTGGAAAGGATCACTGGCCACCTCACTGTCTGATAACAGTTTTGGTGAGCCAGCCAGGAGGGATAAGTGGAGCCAAGAGGTAAGAGCTGATGGGGACAGGGTGCACTTAGTCATGCAGCCACATGTGGCAGCTTAGCTGGGGTCTCACTGAGGAATCAACCAAACAAGTGCTTCTCCTTGTGCCATGTGGTGGGCTGGAAACAGCCTGCCTCAGAATGAGAGGGGAAAGCCAAGGGGATTAGGGGCCAGGAGTCTCCAAACTTGGCACAAGGGCAGCGTAGCCAAGCATGACACCCCAGGCAAGTGCAACAGCACCTTGTGCCCTCCAGGTGTCAGCTGGGGGGAAGAGGTTTGCACGGAGGAAGACAGACCCTTTAAGGCTTGGCCTCAGCCTGTGGAGCCACCACCGCACTGTGAGGCCTGCGGTGTCAGCAGCAATGGAGCCACATGGGGGCCTGGAAGACACCAAGCACACAGATGGCTGTCCTAGATGGGCAGTGCTGCACCATGCAACACTCAGTGTCTTGCTGCCTGCCAGCAGAGGCAGACTGAGCTCAGTCCTGGGGATCTGGTACTTCTGGAGTCCAGCCCTAACTACACCTGCCCTGCTGCCCAGGGTGCCCTATGCATGGTACATGGAGGTGCTTGCTGAAGAGTAGGGGTGCCACAGCAGCTGGCCTGTGTGGCCCAGACTCCAAGGGCCAATGGCACAGGCCTGCCTGGGTAGAAGCCAGGCTGTTTCTCGTCTGTTCTCACCAAATTCTCTCCTTGGGAGAGCAAGTTGGATGCTTCTTGCCCAGACTTCTTCCTTTGGAGAGTGGGTGGGGGTTCCTGCCAATTCCCTGGCTTGGGTGGAGCCGGAGAGCCCACTCCAATTGCACCACCATGGAAATGTGTTGGAGGACTAAAGGGAAAATGCAGGGAAGCAGTTGTCTACCCTGCCTTCCTCTCACTTCCCACCACTGCCAAGGGGCCAGGGGCCAGACACCTGATGGTGCATGTTGGAGCAACGGTGCCACTTCCTGACAAATGCACACGGCCCCTCCTTCTTCTCCCTCACTTATCTCACCTTGCCAGCCCTGTGAACCTTCAGGTCCACTTCAACCATACCAGGTGCCTCTCATCTGCCTCCTGAGACGTGTCCAGCTGGGCAATTTCTGTGCCCTGACACTCCCATCTTTCCCTTATCTCCCACCCTTCCCTCTGGCGTGGCACAGGGCTGGGGCAGGAAAGCTCTATAGCTTTCTCCCATTCTTCCTCCCACTGACCAGCAGAGAGAGCAGTTGTGCTTCAAATAATTCACTTGTTAAAAACACCATTCAGGGCCGGTGAGATGGCTCAGCGGCATAAGCGCCTGCCTTGCAAGCACGAGGGCCCAAGTTCGACTCCTGGATCCCACATACGAAAAAGGGGCTGGTGATATCGTTCAGCGGCACTGGTGCCTGTTGGCACGCGAGGTCCTGAGGTCGACCCCCCGGTACCCACAAAAAAAAAAAAAAAAAACACCATTCAGTAACAGTTTGGCAGTTGTTTTGTAGACTCTCTGTTTCTCCCATGTTTCTGCTTGAATGGATTTATTTTAAATGTATTAGTGACAATGCCACAGCAGTGATAATGTGTCCTATGTAGTACATAATATAAAAAGACATTAAAATTTTCCTAGATTTGAACTAAGGGAGCCCCTTCAAGCTGGAGCCTATGTTTGTTTGTTTGTTTGTTTGTTTGGACATGTCTCCTTTATTCCTTGCATACTTCCCTAATTTATGGCACAAGAAATTTGTTTCTTCTACTTTCCCTGATTAGCCCTGGAATCAGTAATTTCACCGAAGCCTTTTTAGTAATTCCTTTTGGTAGATAAAGATATTTAGAAATCAGTGTCTTGAAGTTAGTTGTGCTTCTTGTTTCTCCTCAATGTCACTGCTTCTAAGCCATCTCAGCAGAGAAAATAGGAGTATAAATATATATTCATACATTTTACACATATATATGAATACATACACATTTACAAATATAGAATTCATCTCAGTGGTGCTTTATATGTGAAGAAAAGAGCCATAATTTTGTATGAAGTAATAATTGTTAAACTGGAGTGAAACAAATAAAAGAGTCCTGAGGCGTGTCTGAAGAAATGAGTGGATTACATGCTTAACTAATTGTGGAAGCTGCAAAAAATTGTTTTTATATTGTACCTTGACTAGTTCACCAATTCAGTATTTTTGGTGGATGGCATTTTCATAACAAGTTTAACTTGTGGTCTACAATCTTACCCTATGGGCCCTGGTAACATTACACTTCTCTTCTCTAAGAGATAACCAAGTGCCTCTAAGTCATGTTTATTTGTAAACATGTAAAAATTGCTGATAAAAGCTAATTGCATTAAATTATGCAATTAAAACTCCTGAATTATATCTTTCCTGTATTCTTTAATAAGGTTGGGGAACACTGCAGTGGAAGATGATGCAATAATAAAACACTTCCCTTGTACTAAAGCTTTAATTAAGCCAGTAGCTGACAGCATGGGTCAGTGCACCTTTTGGTGAGTGCCTTACTTTAACTTAAAACAAGTATATGTAAAGTACAGTATGTTCAGATTATGTGATTTTGTTCTTAAAAACTCTGTTACTCTTTAAGGCATATTTAAATTTATTTTAAACAGTTCCATGTGCCTGAGTCTAAGCATTTGGATATTTGGAGTCTCAGTGCACAAGAAATATGTATTTATATTTGTGTGCTCATCATTGCCACATTGATGGCGTACACTGATTTTTTCATAGTGACATTGTTGCCAAAACAGTGTTAAATCTTTAGCAAAAAATATAAAGTGACATATATACACTTTTTCCAAGACACTGTGACCATGTACGGTGGAAGTTTTTATTTGCTGATGTCCAAATCTCTAGATAGTTTTAGCATTTGTCAGGATTCTTATTTATGACCTTCTTGTTAGACACTGGAGGAAAAAAGGAAAGCATCTGGTCCTGGCTTTAGCTTCCAGCCTCTCTGCAAGAGACCTGTGGCTTAAACTCCCCACAAAACAGGTCTTGTGGGATGTTTCATATTTGATAATAACCTCAATGTATAGCTCTGTCATTATGGATAGAGACACCATCTGATTTTGCTTCTGGTTTAGTCAAAAGAACCCCTAAGTACAGTACAGGTGCTTTTAATTGGTTCCACTTATGACTCCCCAGAGTCATAAAATACTTGAAACCTTTATTCCTCTTATGGGCTGCCAGCCCAAGCCCTGCACAGCCAGGCAGAGGGTACAGCCAGGTGGCCTTTTGCTAGCCTTCTTGGCACTCTCACTCCCCAGTGTTGTAGTTCTCCTAAGTTGACTTTTTCTGTTTTGACTCTTTGTGTAAATTGTTACCTTTACATTTTGAACTGAAAATGCCTTTTAATGTTAGAGCACATTTCAGAACAGGATAGTTTTTTGTTGTTCTGTCATTTTGATTTGGGCATTTCTCTAACAATGAGGGGCCAAATTCATCCTTGTATACCCCAGAATGGCAAACATAGTACTCAGTAAATTAAAGAATGATATTATATTTACATATTGCTTATATCTAGGAATCTGAATGTTTGAACATATTAAAAGGGTTGCCAACTTCCACTTTAGTTTGGAATTCAATTAGTATGGAGACGGGCTCGGAGAATTCACACCAGAGTTAAATAGTTGTGTTGGAGCAATGTTTTCCCCTACTGCCCCAAATTTTTATGTGACCTGTTACTTTTAGAATTTATGTAACTGTTCTATAGAAAATAAAAATGAAGAGAGGAAAAGGACCCAGGGATCTTAGTTGACTGCAAGCTCTAGATCAGTGATGGTGAACCTTTTAGAGCTTTCAATGATACAAACAGCCTGCTGCGGCATGTGTGTCATAGGTTTGCTACCACTGCTCTAGATGATACCATAATGCGATGCAACAATTCTAAGAGGTCGCTTGGTCTTAGGCTGCACAAACACGGGCTTGCCCGCTGCCCTGGGAAGACCACCTATGAACAGAGGAAATGGTGGCAAATGAAGAAGGTCTAATCACTAGTGTTCCAAGACACCCAGGTTGTTTCAGGTTTGGGAAATTTGGAGAAATGTATCTGAAGTCCTGTTAAAATAGAATAACAGTCAATTCAAAGGTGCAAGGAAAGTTTGAGGAGGGTTGGATCACTTCCTCGTTTCAAAAATTCAGGTACTTACTTTTTAAAAGGTTTTTCTCTTTCCTCCACTCAAATGCAAAAGGAGATTTCTACCTCTACTGCCTTAAACAACGTACCAAAGCACTGACAGCAGGAGTGCAAAAGAAACTGTTTCCCAGGTGGCCAGGGGAGCCTTGGGGGACTCCACCCTGAACTTATCATTTTTCAAGTGACTAAGGGAGCTCCTGGGGGGGTTTGACCCTCAACTCTCTGGAGTTTCTGGGAGAGCCGGTTGGGGGGGGATCCTCCCTTCATTCTGGTGACGAACCAATGGCACACTTGCTGCAGCAGGCTGTTAGTTATCATTGAAAGCTCTAAAAGGTTTGCCATCACTGGTATAGAGAGCTCTAAGGTTGAAGAAGCCCCCAGGTGCTCTTTTCTCAGAAGGCACCAGTGCTGCCACCTCTTTGGATAGAAACCTCTGTCTAGTGCTTGAGCCTCACGAAGAATACCGTGTGAATTCACATGTCTGCCTCCTTCTGCATGTAACTGTATCTGAAGGACCCCAGACCCAGTTCTCTCTCTCTCCATAGATCTCAAGATGCAACCTGGGAAACATCCTGAAAAACAAAAACCCCATAGATCTCAGCGATCTCACTATTAGAGCGTATCCTTCAACACTGGGAACAAGTTGATCCTGCCAATCTGAAAAAATGCCAACTTATATACTATTGCAATATGGTTTGCAGCCAGTACCAACTAGGGAATAGTGAGAGATGGGTACAGAATTGCAGTTTAAACTACGGTACTATTTTGCAGTTAGGTCATTTCTGCTCAAAGCATAGAAAGCAGGCTGAAATCCCTTATATTTAGGCTTTTGTGACTCTTTATCTCTAGAAAAGCCTAGAAACTTTGGTACCTAGCGTGGCCCCTGAAGAAGATGATGATATTATTTTGATTATCCTGTTCTCAGATCTCTACCTGTCTCTTGCGGATATGGGTCTCTCCCACCTTTTTAATAAAAACAGCCACACTGGGTAGAGTTCTTAATTTCCTCCTTATAATTCTAAAACAGTAAATACTCAGGAACTCTATCAGAGGCTAGCAACCCAATATTTTCAAAAGATCCTCCAGACCCCTATGACCAGTTGCCAACCATGGCCTTTTCTGTGTTCAGCAATTGGGATCTAGAGAAAAATACAAAGTAAAGGGCTGAGAAAAAAAGGCAGACCAAATCTGTAACTTAGCATTTGGCAATGCTTTAAACACACACAAGTTGTCTAAGGACAATAGAGGAAAGAGTTCCTGTTTTAAATGCAAGAAAGGTGGACGCTGGGAATGCGACTGCATCAAGTTACTGCCCCAGCCCCTCTCCTTGTGTCAGTGGCTAACTTGCCTCACACATGGCACGGGAGGATTGACCATCCCCAATCCCAGAGAGAGGTAGACTGGCCAAAACCCCTCCCTCCTACTCTGATGAAGACTGAAGAGGCCTGGGGCAAATTACAATGCCCCTGCCCACGGACATCTAGGAGCCACAAGGTGACCCTCGATGTCATGGATAAATAAAGTCAATTACTCTATTTTGGCTTCCATCTATAAAAAGCTCTCCTCTAGATCTATAGCCATAATTAGGTTTGAGGAGACCTCTAGTCAGGGCTTCTTTACTCTTGTTCTGGCATGTCAATTTGAAGGTTTGTTGTTGCATGCCCACACAACAATCTAGAAAAAAGGGGTTTGCTAACTGCAACTCCTAGAGGTAATCTGTCTTCCCAGGCAGGTTGCTGTGATTCATTTCAAGGGACAACAAACCACAGGGATATGTTAATCAAAATGTTGATAGCCAGACAAGAAGGGCAGCCTTATAGCCTCTCAAGACATTAGCCTTATTCTTAGTTCCTGAGGAACCATTCTGGTCCTTCCTCAAGAGACACAGTAACAGGCTACAAAAACCCTGCATGAGAAACTGTCACTCATATTTCTACTACTGTGAACTTCTAGAAGATCTGAGACTCCTCTTCAAAAATCAAGATTCTAGTTCTGCTTTGAGTGCAGATAAATCACCATAAATAGGCACCGGTAGCCTAACATCCCTCTTTGCCTCCATAGGCTTCTGACGAGTTCACCAAGCTGTCTTCCATTAAACAGGCAACTCAGTAATTCTCCATATATAGGCACTGACTACTTTCTCATTGTCTTCTGACAGGTTTTCCACAGTCCAGCCAGTGAGCCACAACATCCTAAGGTAGTTAGAATACATAATCCCTAGTAGGTAGGGCCTAAAGTCCCTTTTAGGAGGAAGTAGCTAAAAGAAGACAGAGACCTCCACTCCCTCCGCAAGCCATAAAGAATTATAGGGATTTTTGTCTATCAGGGGGAAAATGAGGTAAGAGATTAGGGCATGCCAAGATGGCCAGACAGTCAGGCATGACCTGTCAATCATGGGGAGATGTCAAATCACGGTCAGGATGCATGCACAGAGCAGTTTTGAAGCTCTGTATGGGATGGCCCAGGCCTGATGTCAAAAGAAGATATAAAATACGGTGGTCATTGACTTTGTTGCCATGCTGTCATGTTCTTGCTGTGGCCTGCCCTGCATGCAGGTGTATCTTCTCTTTTCTTCAAATAACTTCTTCAGCACTTCTTTTAGCATGCCTTTCCCACTTTTTTTCCCCCTTTCTTCTTTTACCTTAAATAAATTTGAAATTTTACATCCATTACATCCGATGGATGGCAAGATCCTGGAAAGTACCACTGGCTACCTCACTGTCTGATAACATTATCAAATAGTGAAGCTTATTAGTCTGTTATGATTTATATCTAGATGTCCCTCAAGATCTTCATGAACTCATAGGCAGGGGTTTTGGAATGTAATTGAATTATAGAGGTGCTATAGCTGACTTGCTGTTAGGAGGTGGGGCCTGGTCAGAAGAGATCTGTTACTGGAGGCATGAGTTGGAAAGATGTATAGTATTTCCCTCTTTGGCTCCTCCCTTCCCCCTCCACTTCCTGGCCACCATGACATGAGCAGTTTTCCTCTGCTAGACCTTTCCAACATGGTGCTTCTTCCTTGGAGTCAGCTGACCACAGGCTGTAAACATGAGCCAAAATATAACTCTCTTCCATTAAGTTGTGAGTGTTGGGTATTGTTTCCCAGTGAGGAGAGAGTGACTAAGACAGTCTCTATGATTATGAGTGCCAAGTAAGTATTGAAAAATTAACAGCAACAACAATACAAAAACAACAGAACAATGGAACTAAACAGAAAGCTGATAAACAGAACTCAACTGCACATGGACATTTAGTGTATGGTAAAGACAGGATTCAAAGCTGAGGGAAAATGGATTACTTAATAAGTGATATTATAATAACTCATCTCCATAAGAAAAGAAAATTGTCTCCATTATTCCTTACATAAAAGGACTTAAAAAAAGAATTTTATTATCACCTGGAAATAGGGAAAATTTACCAAATTCTGACTTACAAAGCAAAACCAAATAAGCAATAAATAATTTTGATTAGTAGTGGAAGTATTTTACACGAAAAGAAGTACCATAAGCAGAATAAAAAACACTAATGAAAAATTGGAAATGTTTTCAATATATATTAGAAAGAAGGGTTAATATCTCTAATATATAAAAAGTATGTAAACACTGAAGAAAAACTAATAATTCTAGAGAAAAATAGACCAAAAGACATTTGAGGAGACAATTCACATGAAAAGAGATGAAAGTGATACTTCACCATACAAAAAGAACATCCAATATGTTCATATCGAGAGAAATATAAATAATATTTTAACTTTTATGGAAAATTTCAAACATATACCTGTATCATTCATCTTCAAAATATTATCTAGAAAAATGCTGTGCTATATGCTATAGTAAGCTCTCCAGTCAAACCTCTTCTTCCATTTCAGGACAGAGGCATCTAATTCTCTACTGGTTGAAATGAAAACCGAAAAATATCTGTGTTCCTCTTCAGGAATTGCCCTTGGCTTAAGAAAGCTACCATGTCCAATATCACCCTCTTTTTCTGAGGAGAGCCCACACTCAATGTTAGTCAATGATGAAATACAAATTCCTGACCACTTTCCTCAGATCAAGGGACTCCCTGAAGTTAAACCCAAATTCTGGGTTCCCTCTGGGGATTGCTGAGGCCTTTGTTACATACCATCATAGTTTAAATTTTCCCTCTGCCCAACCATTTTCTGTCAATTTAATCTGTTTCTTGGGCAACCAGTCTGCAACAATACGAATCAAAACACATTGAGAAGACTTCTCATTTATCAGATTGGCAAAAATCCAAAAATTTGACAACATAATCGGCAAGGCTCCAGAGGAAAGGCATTATTATACATTGCTAGTGAGAATAAAAAAAGTATAGTTCATCTAGAGAACAATTTGTAAGATTTAGTAAAATTTTGCATGCATTTACCATTAAACACTGAAAATTTATCCGCTGCTTCCTTTTCCAAGAAAATTCTTGGTTTATGTCTTATACTCTGAGTAACTACTTTGAAGATAATGTTACAGTGTGTTAACATTTCTATTCTCTTATTTATTTGATTATAAAATTTTGTTTTACATTTTCATAAAATAAAAAAATATTAAAATAAAATGAATAAGACTTGATGATCAAAAACCAAAACTACCCCAAAGATTAGCTGGCAAAATATGACATACACAAGGATATTCTTTGGCGCACCAAAAGTCTGTAAAGATCCAAAGCATCCATGAACAAAGAAACTTTCTTTAAAAGTTAATGCTGTTTTTAATTGACAAATAATTGCATACATTTATGGGGGAATTGAGATGTTTTGATATATGCATACAATATGGAATGAATTTTTTTTCACAACTTGGGGATTGTGATTTTCCTACCTCAGCCTCCCAGAGTACTTGGATTATAATCATGCTCTACCATACATGGATTAATGTAGAATGATTAAATCCAGCCAATTAATCTGTTCATAACTTCCAATTGAATAATACAGAATGAAGTAATAGATAGCTAAAAGAAGGACAAGAACAGTGTATTTCAATGAAGTGATCTCGAGGACACTTTGTTTTGGAAAAAAACAAAGTGTCAGAGTGCATAATATATTACCTTTTATCAAAGAAAAGGGAAATATAAATGTACATATATATTTGCTTTTATGAAAATATTGCTGAAAGAAAATAAAGGAGACCTAAATAGATGGACAGATCTTATGTTTTGGAGTGAGGAAGACCCCAAATTATAAAAGATGCTAGTTCTTTCCATACCGATCTATAAATTCAATACAATCTCAAATAAAATTTCAAAAGCTCTTTCTTGGACTACCACAAGCTGATTCTAACATTTTTATGAAAACCGAAAAGTCTAGAACGGAGGGCAGCAGTTGGCTGGCTGTAGTTGCGTGGTTGCGGCGCTGTGAGGTCTGCGGGTGCTGACAAATTAGGCCCAGGATGTACAGCCTGACAGCGGGTCTAACTCAAGCTCAGTTGGGGTAAAGAGTAGGGGGCGATAGTCAGGGGTGGTGGGAGAAGGAGGCAGCGAATCACTAACAAATGGTGCCAAAGTAAGAAGATCAAGTTCCAGGAGGGCGAAGGAACTGTGCATTCATGGGCTTCTTCTTTATAAAGCAAAGTGTGTAGAGGTTGCCATAAAGGACAAGCAAGTAAAATACTTTGTACGTTACAGTGGTTGGAATAAAAATTGGGACAAATGGTTTCCAGAAAGCAGAGTACTCAAGAATGTGGACACCAATCTTCAGAAACAGCAAGAACTTCAAAAGGCCAATCAGGAGCAATATGGGGAGGAAAAGATGAGAGGGGCTCCTTCAGGAAAGAAGACATCTGGCCTGCAACAGAAAAATGTTGAAATGGAAACAAAAAAGAGCAAACAAAAAACCCCTGGTAATGGAGATGGTGGCAGTACCAGTGAGACACCTCAGCCTCCTTGGAAGAGGGCCTGGGTAGATCCTACTACTGAAAATGAAGAAACATTTATGAACAGAGTTGAAAAAGTAAAGATCCCTGAAGAGCTAAAACCATAGCTTGTTGATGACTGCAACTTAGTTACCAGAGAGAAACAGTTTTTTCATCTTCCTGCCAAGAAGAATGTGGATTCCATTCTAGAGGACTATGCAAATTATAAAAAATCTCGAGAAAACATGGGTAAGGATTGTGCCGTTAATGAGGTTGTGGTGGGGATAAAATAATACTTCGATGTGACGCTGGGCACTCAGCTCCTCTGCAGATTTCAGGGACGGCAGTCGCTGAGATCCTTGGGATCACCCCATGCCCCCATGTCCCAGGCGTGTGGAGCTCCACATCTATTGAGATTATTTGTACAAATTGGAGTGATGTTGGCATATACACCTCTGGATGAGAAGAGCCTTGCTTTATTACTGAATTAGCTTCATGGTTTTCTCTAGCATCTGGTGAAGAATTCAGCAACTTTGTTTAGGGCTAATGATTATGAAGTGGCCCCTCCTGAGTACCATCGGAAAGCAGTGTGAGGCACTCTCACCCGTGTTTGGATCTCTGTCAACACGTTTTTCTTCCTAGTCTTTCTCTTGTACAAATGATGTACTTTGAAGATATTCGTGTATAACAGAGTGGATGTTTGTTTTGTTTGATTTTAATCAGAAAAAATAAAAGGGGTTCCAGATCCTTTTTTCCTTTTTTCATTTCGAAGTTGCTACCGGTGTATTCAATGATGGACAACAGAGAGATATGGTGTAGCATGTTTTATTGCCTAGTTGACAAAGCTGCTTTTGAATGCTGGTGGTTCTATTCCTCTGACACTACACACTTTTATAATATGTGTTAATGCTATGTGACAAAATGCTCTGATTCCTAGTGCCAAAGGTCCAATTCAGTGTATATAACTGAACACATTCATCCTTTTGTGCACTTTTTTGTTTTTAACGGTGCTCAACAAGCCCATCCTTTCCAAGTCATCCATGTTGTTCCTCAGGCATTTTATCTTTGCTTAAACTCTTGAAAAATGGTGATTTGTTTCATGGTTTTTGTATTTAGGTCTAATGCACATTTTAACATGATAGACGCAATGCATTGTGTAGCAACAGTTTTCTTGAAAAGTCAATATTTTAGGAATTGTTTTTCAGATCTTCAATAATTTTTTTCTTTAAATTTGAAAAAAAAAAAAAGGAAAATTGAAAGGTCTTGAAGTTGCCAAAACAACTTTGAAAATAAACAAAAGTGAAAAATTAGCGATACTTATTCTAAAGGTTTTCTTATAAAGATAAGCAAATAAATCACTGGAAGAGAACAGGAAGTCTAGTATACATCTATAAATGGACAAGTGATCTTTGACAAAGGTTCAGAAACAATTCAGTGAAGGGATGACAGTCTTTTAAACAAATTGTGATAAAATAATTGCATATTTACATGGAAAAAATTAATCTCAATTCATAATTTATAGCATATACAAACACTAAAGCACTGGCCCAAATGTAAAAGTAAATTTTTAAGAGAAAACATCAAATACATCCTTTGCACCCTTGGCTTAGGAAAAGATTTCTTTGATACAACACCAAAAATATGATCCAAGACAAATTGACAAATAAGACCGCAAGAAATTTAAGAACATATACACTTTAAAAGACACTATTTTTGTGTGCTGAGGATTATGTTCAGGGCCTCACACATGCTAAGCATGTGCTCTTCCACCGAGCTATATCTCCAGCCTCTGAAAGATAATCGTAAGAGAAAGATGAGCTATAAACTGGGAAGATACATTTGCAAATCACAAATGTGATGGAGGACTAGCTTCAAAAATATATAATAAACTCTAAAACCTCAATAAGAAAAAAATCTGATTTTTAAAAGACAAAAGATTTGAATAGAGCTTTAAGTAAAGAAGATATATACATAACAATTAGGTGCCAGCATCATGTCAGTTAAAACTACAGTAGAATACACCTCAGGCTTCTATTATTATAACAGGCTAAAATTTTAAAAACTAACAACACCAAGGCTGTGGAACAATTGGAATTCTCATATACTCCTATTATAAATATAAAATGGTACAACTACTATAGAAAACAGTTCAGCAGTTTGTCAAAAAGTTAGATATTCCTACCATACATTTAAGCCATTTTACACCAAAAGAAATGTAAGCATATGTTCATACAAAGATTTGTGAATACATTTTTATAGCAGCTTTATTTGTCATAGTCAAAATTTAAGAGCAACCTAAAAGTATTTCAACAGGTGGGTAGATAAACAAACTATGGTATAACCATACATAGTTTGAAATAAAATAGTTTCAAATAAAATTTGAAAATAAAAATAATAAGCTATTTATACATGCTATGTGTTGTAGTCAAGGTTTGCAAGGGAAACAATACAGGACACAATTTATAGGATTATTTTATAGTAGTCACCCAAAGAGGCAAATACAGAAAGAGTGCAGGAAATCTGTCCACACACTAAAGACCCAAAGAATCCAGCTGAGGGCCTGGATTCCATAGCAATGTCCTATACGACTCCAGCTGAAGACCTAGAGCCCATGGCAATGCCCCTCACAAGGCCAACTGGAGGCCCAGAGCCCATAACAGTGTCTCATGCAAGTCTGTTTCACGAATCTGTGCTGGGAAGGCCCAAAGGTCAGTGGTGGAAGCTAGAAAGTCTGTGCCAGCGGGATGAAGGATCTGTGCCAGCAGGCTGAGTGATCTGCACCAGAGCCAGGAAGCAACGCTCAAGTAAGGACCAGAGCTCCCCCGAAAAGTACCACTGCCGCCATCAGCGACAATGAGGTCCCGAGCTCCTCCAATGATAAGAACAGCGGAGTTCCTATCAGGAAAGCCAGCCCAACAAGCTCTTCAAGGAGAACCAACAGCACCCCTTCTTCCTCTCCAGTTCTCCTTTTTATGTCATTGGCAACAGTCCTCAGGTGGGCCATCCACACCCAGCACGCTGATTCAGTTCAGCTGGGTGTTACAAGTTGACCACCAGTTGTCAGTCCACCACAAGCATGATTATCTAACAAAATAGTGTTTCCATAATGAACATATGATATACTATGTACTTTTCTATTATCGGGCATTAGTCAATTTACCGTTTCATTCAAAAATGCCTCAGGTAGGTCTTGTTAATGGGAGCCTCAAGATGGCGGATGAGTAAGAAGCAGGCAACGAAACTCTCTCTAAAAGTTACCATTGGAACACGAGAAAATAGCGACCCGGAAAGCGCAGGAGGGGGGGAGATGCCTCCCCGAAACCCAGAGAAGTTCTGAAGCGCAATCTGGGACCCCCAGCACCAGTGACGGGTGACTTCTAACAAAGAAGACGGAAAGAAGGAGCAGACCGCGCGCGTGCACCTTCTAATATCCCGGGAGTTGGAGCGCCGGCGGAGGCTCAATTCTACGGACACACGGTGGCAGCTGGCACCCAGGGAGCCCCCACGGAGGATCCTGAGACAGCGGTGGGGCAGGGGAGCAGCGGAGAACGGCGCTGACCGGCGGTGAGTGTCTCTCAGCCACAGCTGCCCCGCGCCAGAGAGCGACCGGCCGGGCGCCATTGTGGGGGGTGTGGCGAAACTCAGAGAGGCTCGGAAACTGCTCTGGGAACTTGTGCTCCGGACAGGGCAGCACAGGGCCTCTCAATTGAGCCCACGAAAGTGTGCTGAGGTCAGCAGGTGAACGAGACTGGACTCTCAGCCACACCTGTCCCGCGCCAGAGAGCGACCGGCCGGGCGCCATTGTGGGGGGTGTGGCGAAACTCAGAGCGGCTCGGAAACTGCTCTGGGAACTTGTGCTCCGGACAGGGCAGCACAGGGCCTCTCAATTGAGCCCACGAAAGTGTGCTGAGGTCAGCAGGCGAACGAGACTGGACTCACAGCCACACCTGTCCCGTGCCAGAGAGCGACTGGCCCGGCGCCATTGTGGGGGGCGTGGCGAAAAACCAGAGCGGCAGGAACCAGTGCAGGAAATCCGCGCTCGGACAGCACGCTGAGCCTCTCAGGCCCAGGGACCGTGAAAGGGCGCTGAGAGCGGAGGCGAGCTAGACTGGTCTCTACCTGAAAGTACGCGCCTCTGCTCACTGCCCGCCAGAGGGCGCTCCTGGCTTACTGGGACGGACCTGCACAGAACAGGTAGCTGCCTACAACAAAGTCAACACCTGGAACTGATTCTTTTTAATTTTTTTTTTTTCTTATTTTTACTTTATTTTATTATTATTTTTTTTTCTTCTCACTGATTTGTTTTTTGTTCTGGCGAAGGGTTTTTTTTTTGTTTTTGTTTTGTTTAGTTTTGTTTTTTGGTGGGGTTTTATTATTGATCTGTCTGTTTTATTGCTTTTATCTTCGTTATTGTTTCTGTATGTGTATTTGCTCTTTCCTTCATTGTTCTCTCTGGTTTTTTATATGAGTGTAAACAGCGCCTCTAACTTCTTTGTGATTGTGGTCGTGATCTGTTCTTCCTTTTATCCCTTCCTTCTCTTTTAACCACCTGTTCTCTGCACTAGTGTCCCAATTTTAGTGGGATCCCTCTTGGTCCTCTAACCTTACATCTAATTCCTTCCTCTTCTCCCAATACTCTATTTCCTCCTTAACTCATTTTAAATTTAAACTCCTTAGGGAAAAATTGACATACATAGGACTTGTATACTGCATATAATTTTTCTGGTGTGTTTTAGATTTTGTTATATAACCGCAACTCTATACAGCTAAAAGTGGTAAATAACTGGTTAGCTCAGTCTGTCATTTTCTAGGCTGTGTTTGATGCTTTAGTTAACATTATAGCCAAATGTGAAATAATTGTTCTAAACATCTTTCCTTCCTGATATTTCATGATTGAGATTGACTAAGGGACACAGAAAATACAGTGGCACAGTACCAAAGAATCAAGGACTGGGCCAAACAGGTAGCAACTTCGCATACCCAACGAATTGAAGAGGTAGGATCTGGCAGAAAGCTCAAAACCTAAAAGCAAGCTCCACTTGGAAGATACTGCAGAGAAGTAGTCATCTTCTAAAGATCTTAAACACTAGCAATAAAGTAACCTACTATAGGTAATTTGCAAACATCACCCCAGGAATTAAAGAAAGAAAAAATGAGACGACACTTAAACAAGATGCAACCACACACATCCAATTCACCAAAGGCAAACCTAGGGAGCAACGAGGTGGGACAATCCGAAAGCCACCCACCTGGCCTATCTGAAGTGGTAACAACAAAGCAACTGAATGAGGTTCTGGAAAAAATTAAAACAGAAATAATCTCACAGATAACTGCAGAGATAATGTCTACAATGAAGACCATGCTTAAGGACACTATAGCTGATACAGACAAAAAAATAGATGAACTTAAGAAAACTATAGAAACCATGAATGCTCAGCATAGGAAAGAAATGGAATCCATAAGGCAGATTCAAGCAGATATCCAAGAGATAAAAAATTCCATTGAAAGTATTTGTAGCAGAATAAGCCAATGCGAGGACAGGATCTCAGATATAGAAGATAGGCTTGCAATTAGTGATCATGAAATGGAAAAATTCTTAAAAATAGCAAGGGACCATGAAAAATCAATTCAGCAGCTGCTAGATGACTCAAAGATAAACAACTTAAGAATAATTGGAATAAATGAAAAAGCAGGAGATAACATCAACGACATTAAAACCTTGTTCAAAGACATAATCAGGGAGAACTTTCCTGGAAGAGAAAAGGAATTTGACACCTCTATAAGTGAAGCTTTCAGAACACCAACTAGACATGATCAAAAAAAAACTTCAGCCAGACATATTATAGTCAAGATCCCAGAAATTCAACAGAAGGGCAGAATCTTAAAAGCTGTTAGGGAGAAGAGACAAATCACCTATGAAGGAAAACCCATCAGAATCACAGCTGACTTTTCAGCACAAACCCTCAATTCAAGAAGAGCTTGGAATGATGTATTGCAAGCTCTAAAGGAAAATAATTTTCAGCCCAGATTGATGTACCCTGCAAAACTATCTTTCAAAATTGATGGAGAAATAAAATACTTTCATGACAAAGAACATCTGAGAAAATTTATGACCACCAAACCAGCACTCCAAAACGTTCTGAAGGACATTCTAGAAAGAGATAGGAACCCCAACAGAAGGAATCCACCAGGCAGGGCAAATAATTAAATAGCCAGAAAGCGGAAAAACAAAGAGTGGGAACCAACAACAGGAAAATATCATGACAAGTCAATACATATCAGTTTTAACCATCAATGTTAACGGTCTCAATTCACCAATCAAAAGGCACAGACTGGCGAAATGGATCAAGAAGCAAGATCCAACAATATGCTGTATACAAGAAACACATTTAATCCAGAAAGAAATTCATAGACTGAAAGTCAAAGGATGGAAAACAATACTCCATGCCACAGGAACCCAGAAAAAAGCAGGGGTAGCTATTCTTTTTGCAGACAAAGTGAACTTCAAGCCAAGAAGGATTCAGAGAGATAAAGACGGTCATTACATCCTTGTAAAGGGAACAATCCAAGAGGAAGAGATAACGATCATAAATATATATGCGTCAAATACCAATGCACCCAGCTATATAAAACAAGTACTAAAGGACATGAAAAATCAAATAAGCACTAATACAATTATATTGGGAGATCTCAATACTCCACTGTCACAAAAAGATAGATCAACTGGACAGAAAATCAATAATGAAATAGTAGAACTGAACCAAACTTTTGAACAAATGGACTTAGTAGATGTCTACAGAGTGTTCCATCCCACAACATCAGAATACACATTTTTCTCAGCTGCACATGGGACGTTCTCCAAAATAGACCACATACTAGCTCATAAAACCTGCTTAAGTAAATGCAAAGGAATTGAAATTATCCCATGCATATTATCAGACCATAGTGCAATGAAATTGGAAATCAATGACAAAAGATTCCACAAAAACTCCCTAAACACATGGAAATTAAACAGCATCCTCCTGAACAACCAATGGGTCACAGATGAAATTAAAGAAGAAATTAGTCACTTTCTACAACTGAATGATAATGACAGTACAACATACCGGAACTTATGGGATACAATGAAAGCAGTCCTAAGAGGGAAATTTATAGCATTAAACACTTATATCAGGAAAATAGAGCAAGCGCAAATAAACAACTTAAGGGTGAACCTCGAGCTTCTAGAAAAAGAAGAGCAGGTTAAGCCAAAAGCCCATACAAGGGAGGAAATTATAAAGATCAGAGCAGAAATTAACGTATTGGAGAATAAAAAAACAATACAAAGAATCAATGAAGCAAAAAGTTGGTTCTTTGAAAGAATAAATAAGATTGACAAACCCTTATCCAACCTTATTAAAAAAAGAAAAGAAAAGACTCAAATCCATGCAATTGAAAATGAAAAGGGTGATATCACGACGGACCCTGCAGAAATCCAGAAGATCATCTATACCTATTTTGAAAATTTATATTCTACTAAGATGGAAAATGCAGAAGAAATGGACAGATTCCTAGATTCGTATGAATTACCAAAGCTGAATCAAGAAGATTTAAAAATCCTAAATAGACCAATATCAGCCAGTGAAATTGAAGATGTAATTAAAAACCTCCCAACAAAGAAAAGCCCAGGCCCTGATGGATTCACTGCCGAATTCTACAAGAAATTTAGAGAAGAGCTAACGCCCTTACTTCTCAAACTTTTCAATGAAATTGAAAGGGAAGCAATACTCCCAAATTCATTCCTGGAAGCAAGCATTACCCTGATACCAAAACCAGAGAAGGACCCAACTAAGAAAGAGAACTACAGGCCAATCTCCCTAATGAACATAGATGCAAAAATCCTTAATAAGATACTGGCAAACAGAATCCAACAAATCATCAAGAAGATTATACACCATGACCAAGTTGGATTCATCCCAGGGATGCAGGGATGGTTCAACATACGTAAATCAATAAATGTAATACAGCATATTAACAGAACCAAAGACAAAAATCACATGATCATCTCAATAGATGCAGAAAAAGCTTTTGACAAAGTCCAGCACCTTTTCATGATAAAAACCCTACAGAAAATTGGAATAGAGGGTCTTTATCTCAATCTGGTAAAAGCTATCTATGACAAACCAACAGCCAATATCATACTAAATGGCCAAAAACTGAAAGCCTTCCCTCTAAAATCAGGAACAAGACAAGGATGTCCACTGTCCCCACTCTTATTCAACATAGTTCTGGAAACTTTAGCCAGAGCGAATAGACAAGAGAAAGAGATAAAAGGAATAATGATTGGAAAGGAAGAAGTTAAATTATCATTATTTGCAGATGACATGATACTCTACACAGAAGACCCCAAAAACTCCACTAAAAAACTGCTAGATTTGATAAGCAAATTCAGTAGTGTAGCTGGATACAAAGTCAATACTCAAAAGTCAGTAGCCTTCCTGTACACAAATAACAAACTTACTGAAAGAGAAATTAGGGAAACAATACCTTTCACAATAACATCCAAAAAAATGAAATACCTAGGAATCAACCTCACAAAGGATGTAAAAGACCTCTATACTGAAAACTACAGTACTCTGAAAAAGGAGATTGAAGAGGATATCAGAAAATGGAAAGATATCCCTTGCTCCTGGATAGGAAGAACCAATATAGTGAAAATGGCCATACTTCCAAAATTGTTATACAGATTTAATGCAATTCCAATCAAAATTCCAACAGCATATCTCACAGAATTAGAGAAAACAATCCTAAAATTCATTTGGAATCAGAAGAGACCTAGAATAGCAAAGGCAATTCTGGGCAACAAAGGCAAGGCAGGGGGCATCACAATCCCCGACTTGAAATTATACTATAAAGCTACTGTGATAAAAACAGTGTGGTACTGGCAAAAAAACAGACCTGAAGATCAATGGAACAGATTAGAAGATGCTGAAACAACCCCAGACATACTAAGCCACCTTATCTTTGACAAAGGTGCCAAACACATTCGCTGGAAGAAAGATAGCCTCTTTAATAAATGGTGCTGGAAAAACTGGCTCTACACATGCCGAAGATTAAAACTAGACCCATATCTTTCACCATGCACTAAACTAAATTCAAAATGGATCAGAGATCTAAATATTAAAACAGAAACATTAAATCTGCTGGAAGGTAGGATAGGTAAAACCCTTGGAGACATTGGTGTAGGCAAAACTTTATGAATAAAAACTCAACCGCACGGGAACTATCCCAAAGAATCAATAACTGGGATCTCATCTTATTAAAAAGCTTTTGCACAGCAAGAGAAACCACCAACAGAGTGAAGAGACAACCCACAATGTGGGAAAAAATGTTTGCCAGCTGTTCCTCAGACAAAGGATTACTATCGAGAACATATAAAGAACTCAAAAAAATCAGACCTCCCAAATTTAAAGACCCACTCCAAAAATGGGCATCTGAGATGAATACACATTTCTCAGATGAAGAAATACTAATGGCAAATAAATATACAAAAAAATGTGCAACATCACTAGTCATTCGAGAGATGCAAATTAAAACAACACTGAGATACCATCTCACCCCAGAAAGAATGGCTACTATAAAGAAATCAACTAATAACAAATGCTGGAGGGGCCGTGGGGAAAAAGGAACCCTTCTCCACTGTTGGTGGGAGTGTTGACTGGTACAGCCACTGTGGAAGTCAGTGTGGAGATTCCTCAAAAAGCTAGGGTTGGAGGTCCCATTTGACCCAGCTATTCCCCTTCTGGGCATCTTCCCAGAAGAATTAAAAACATCATACCACAGCGATATATGTGCACCCATGTTTATAGCAGCACAATTTGTAATAGCCAGATCTTGGAAACAACCCAAATGCCCATCAACTGAGGAATGGATAAGAAAGATGTGGTATTTTTATACAATGGAGTACTATTCAGCCATTAAGAAGGATAAACTGGAGACTTTTATAGGTAAATGGATGCAACTCGAGAAAATACTCATAAGTGAAATAAACCAGAAGCACATGTGTAAGCATCATATTGTCTCTCTAGTATGAGAAACTGAAAGAGTATATAAGATCCAAAATGTACAATAGACATGGTGAATCAAAAAGAAACTGGTCAAAAGGAAAGAGAGACTGGAATAAGGAAAAGAAAGAAGGGAAAGGGAAAAAAATTGTATATATATATATATAAGATGGTTAAGATAGATACACTACGATTTTTACTTAGTTCATTGAAGAGTAAGGTTTGTGCCAATAATGTTTGGATAATTAAATGCTAATGTCTGGTGTCCTGAATAACTAACTTAAAGATAGTAATACGCAATGTATTAACCATTCTTACCCTCCTATTATGTTGTTTTGAAAATTTGTTCTTCTTTTGATTTGTTTTGTTTTTTCTTCTCTTTAAAAAAAAAAAAAATGCCTCAGGTAGCCAGGTGTGGTGGCACACATGTATAATCCAAACACTCTGGGAAGGCTGAGGCAGGAGTACTGTAAATTCGAGCCCAGTCTGGGCAACCTAGTGACTTAACAAGACCCTGTGTCAAAATATAAATAAATAAATAAATAAATAAGGTTCGGGACATAGCTCAGTGTGAAGGTCCTGGATTCAATCCCCAGTAATGTCAAAAAACAAAACAAAATCTCTCAAATATCATAGACAGAAATGGAGTTTCATTATTCTGAGTATTATTCAGTTTTGTGTCAGTATAACAAAACACCTGAAGCAGCTAAATTTGCAGAAAGGGTTATTTAGCTCACAGTTTTGGAGGTAAGAATTCCAAATGGCATAATGCAGGCTCTGTGGCCACCCCTCTGCTGCTTCATCTCGTGGTTCAGATAGCAGCAGTGGCTACAGATGCAGGGGCAAGAGAGTGATCACCTCTCCAAACAGGAGCAGAGAGAGTTAAGTGGGGCCAAACTTGGGACTTTATAGCAATGCTCTGGTGAGAACTTCCAAGGCCTGCCATGAGAGCGACTTTCTGAAGGCACAACCCACTGACCTGAGGATCTCTCAATAGTCCCCACCTCCCATTGCTCTACAATAGTACCATGCTGTAGATCAAGCCTTTAACATGTGGACTTTTGGGGTCACTCAACTTCCAAACCATAGCATTCTACTATACTTTATTAAGGAGAAATGGAAAGAAATTACTATGAAATATTACTGCCTTGTAAGGAAGGCAATATCCCTATGATGAATTGCCTTCTGATTGAAGTGGTCTAGTCCCAGAGCCCTTATTTTTAATCACTGCAATGTAGAAATTGTTCTTAAGCCACCTCTACCCCAGAGTTCTAGATAATCTCTGTCAACACAGTGATATATATTCTTTCTGTTACTCATTCATATTAATATACAAATACATTAAATGCATAAGATATAGAATAAAAGAGCCCCTCCTGTCAGAGATCTTTCATTTTAGTGCTGAAGACAGAGGTGCAAAACAAATGACTGTCCCGCTGTGTACTTTAGGTAGAGTGGTCAGGAAAGTTCTCTTTGACAAGTCATATTTTAGCAAAGACTTAAAAAAGGGAGAGAGTGAGCTATATGAATACATTTGGGGAACAGTGTTTCAGCCAGAGGAGACAATTAAAAGGCTCTAAGGCAGAACATGTTTGGTTTATCTGAGCAATAACATAGAGGCCAGTGTGACTCGATCAGAGTGAACAAGGCAAAGTGTGAGGAGAAAATACTGAGAAAGTAACCAGTGGTACGATTGTGCAGGGAATCAGGATTTGAAGATTTTGGATAAGAAAATGATAAGAACTGATTTATAAAGATAAGTCTGCTTTCTGTGTTGAGTAAAATGTGAGGAGGCAAGATAGAAGCAAGGATACCAATTAAGGGTTCAGCGAGAGTTCAATAGTAGTGATTCGATTCAGAATATATTTTGCATAGTTTTTTTTTAATAGTTGGAATATCAAGTGTGAAATTGGAAAATAATTCCAAGTTTTATTAACTGAGTAAATAGAACTGCATTTTATCAGCATGAGGAACTCTCATCTCAGTTAGAAGTAAAGGAATCAACCATTTGATTGGAGCATTTTATGTACATATGTATAGAACTATGCACACAGCCATATATACACAAAGACACATATTTATTTATTTTCAGTTTTTATTTTTCATTAGTACATGTTTGCAGTACATAATGATTACATTCCTTGTGGAGAGTTGGTACATGTACATAAAACATCTTAATTGTTTCTAACTCCCCCTGTTCTCTTCCCTGCCCCCTTTCCTCCATCTCTTGGTCTCTACCTTTTGCAAAAGACCTCTTTTTCCCTATTATTAATCTTTTATTTTGCTCTTTATTTATATTTTGTGTTTCTCATATAAGAGAATCCATGTGGTATTTAAGTGTCTGATTTATTTCACTTAACACTATAGTTTCAAGGTGCCTCCATTTTTCTACAAATGACTCAAGTTTAACCTTCTTTATAGCAGAGTAGTCCTCCATTGTGTATAAATACCACATTTTCTTTATTTATTCAACTGTTGATGGCATATGAGCCATTTCCAAGATTTAGCTATTACTAGTACGCATGTATCACTGTAATATGATGTCTTTCACTCTTTCAGGAAGATAACTATAAAGGGAATAGCTGGGTCGAGTGGAATTTCTAGTTTTAATTTTTTAGTCAATCTCCATACTAGTTTCCATAATAGTTATTCTAGTTTACATTTCCACCAGCGATTTAGAAGGGTTCCTTTCTTCCCTGCAGCCTCATTGGCATTTGTTATCATTTGATTTTTTTATGGCAGCCATTCTTTCTGGAGTAGGATGGAATTTTGGTGTTGTTTTAATTTGCATTTCTTTAGTGCCCAGAGATGTCGAACATTAGGGACGTTTTAAAATATACATCTCTCCTTTTATGTTTTGCTCTTCACTACATTTTAGAAAGCTCTTCACCTGAGTATATAAATACAAATGCCATTTTTAATATCCACATATTCCATTGTATCAGCAATCCATAACTTATTTATGGATAGATATTCCATAACATGAGCAATCTGTAGTATGATATTTCATAGTATGAACAATCCACAACTTATTTAAACATTTCCAATCTTTAAATTGTTAATTGTTTTTTTCCTTTAAAATAATTCTACGATGTGAATATTTCAACATATATCCTCATAATTTGAGTGAGGTGATAATTTTTATGACTTCCACAGCCATTTAGTCAAATTCCCATTGTTTCTAACAATTACCTGGTGATAAAGAGTCTTTCATTGTTTGTCTAGCATCAGTCAAGAGTCAGTGTTTCTGACTATCCAAAGTCCAACAAGGAAAAATCGACATCCATTATCTCCCAAACAAAGGGAATATAATGCTGGACTGTTATGGTTTAAATATGCAGTGTCCCCCAAAGACTTGTGAATTGAAATCTAATCCCCAGTGCTGGAATGTCAAGAGGTGGGATGTAGTGAGGTAATTGAAACCTGAAGGCCTTGATCTCATCAATGGTTTTGTAGGCATGCAGAATGTAGGTGTTATAAGGTCATGGAAGCTTCCTCCAAAATTTCAAAGAAAAGTGTTATGGTTTGGAACAAAACAAATGTCCCCTCAAAGCTCATATATTCAGAGGTGGGAATTCAAGAAGGTAATTGGGTCACGGGGGCATTAACCTTATCGATGGATTAATCCTTTGATCAGTTTATGGCTGAATGAGGCTTTGAGGAGGTGGCACTGATTGGCAGAAGTAGTTCACTTGGGATGTAACCTGGAAAGATATATTCTTATCCCCAGCCCCTTCATCTCTCTCTGCCTCTTCCCTCTCTGCTTTCTGATTGCCATGAAGTTAGCAGCTTTCCTCTGCTTGCCTTTCTGCCATGATGCTTCTAACTTCAAGCCAGCCAACATTTATACACCTTTCCTCCTTTAAATTGTGTATGTCAGGCATCTTGTCCCAGCAGAAATGTGACTAACACACAGCCTTTGTTACAAGATGATGTGCTGAGAAGCCAAATAGGAAAAATTGAGGAAATTCAGAGATTAGCAATGACAGGGAAGCCATGCTCATTCCTATGAAGGAGTGACAAAAGATAAGGAGTTATTACCTAGCAGTTGGGACAGTGTTACAGGACCTAGAACCAAAGCTGGAGCTGGAACAATAGAAGAGAAGACCATTCAGTGGGGGGTGAAGCCAGCCAGGGGAATCAGCCATTGCTAAGAATGCTAGAGAAGCAGAGAGGAGAGGAGAAATATTCTGTCTTCTTCCTTGCTCACACCCTCCAACATTCTACTGCCTCAAGTTCACCCACCCACCTCAGGAAGGAAAGGGCAAAGGAAAAATAACTTGATTTGACACAGAATAGAGCAAGGAAATAGTTTTTAGAGTAAACAAATAAGTAACCACGGTACAGATTGAGGTAAATATTCCAATAAATGGATAGTCATATTCAAATATGGTGAATGGAGAATTTATAAAACTTTTCCATAACTTGACTAGTTTTCGGTTCATGTTTATAGATCAGTATTCTACTTAATGGCTTTATTTCTGATACTCTTGACACCAGGAAGATAATGTTCTAAAGGTGCAATATACTTATTCCAGTATTGGCAAGTACTCCTAACAATTCTGGATTTAAAACTTACTATTTAAAATTTTAATACAAAAACAGAAACTGAGAAAAGAGAAGTAAAGAAAGAAGAGAAGAGAAATTATTGCAACATTATCATTAAAGAAGAATTGATTTTCTTGGATTGATCCTTCAGGATAATTACTCTGGTCCCCAAGTTACTATATTCCCAAATATGAACTGATCTCACCTACCTAAAAGGAATGTTTATGACTGATTGAAGAAAGAAGTTTCCATAGACTTTATTGTAGATTGGTTTGTCTAATGTATTTGTACGTGCCACAGCTGTTTGACACACACTTTATTTTGTCTGAAGAACAGTTTGTATAGACAGCTCATCAGTGTTTTTCAGTCATTAAATTGCATAGGAATTTTTCTGAACAATTGTTTGTTTCCCAGGTTCAATGCCTTCAACCTTGTGCTCACCACATGGGTCAATTTTCCACTTTACTTCATCTATCATCTCACACTATTGCTGAATGACTGAGAAAAGCTTCTCTGACAACATTAATTGTAACTCAGGACTTGAAATCCATGCACCCTTCTGATGTTACTTGGAAAACTGAATTATTTCCTTACTATGTGGACAGAGATCTGATTATATAGGTGATGATGAAGGTTTCATTCATAGTTATATAAGGAATTATTAAGTTTCTCCTTTTATCCAGCAAAAATCTTATGTTCTTATAGGCAAGTTGCCTGCTTCAGCAGACCTCCTCTGGGTATTTAGTTATCAACAATGAAACAAATGATTGAGATGCTCCACAGCAGTGAATCACAAATGCCTGTCTATAAACTGGTCAGGATAAGTGATGACCAGGGGGAATTTAAAAAAAAACCAAACCAACAAAACTGGATTCCTGGGCCCTATGCTAATCGTTCAGCACAGGAAATACACATTTACCAGGCCTGGGTGGGAACCAGAAATTTTTGTTCCAAAATGCTCTTTATGCTCTTTTCATGTTTCTAATCAGCCAAACTTGAGAAATAGCATTCTAGAATATCTCATGCAGTAACTGAACTCTGCTGCTATATATCAAAGACATTACTAGTGTCAAAAGAAAGGTAAATTTCCACATACATACAAATTTCTTGGAATACATCTAACATGTCATAACCAAAAGGAGCTTAATGAGACAAGATAATTACATTGTAATGTGTATCCAGATGGTATTGTGGATGGGATCTTCGAAGAGAAAAAAGGGACATTAGGTAAAAACTGGGAAACTTGAATAAAGTATGACATTTCTTCAATAGTAATGTATAAATATTGGTTCATTAATTGTAACAAATGTACCAATTGACTTCAGAAGTTAATAATAGTGGAAACTGGGTATTGGTATATTGGGAACACTCTACCAAATTAGCAAATTTTCTATAAATCTAAAATTGTTCTATCCACATGCAGATGATTAAATCTAGACTCACATCTCTCTTCACACTAAACTAAAATCAAAATGGGTCAAAGATCTAAATATTAAAAAAGAAACACTTAACCTGCTAGAAAATAGAATAGGTAAAACTCTTGAAGACATAGGCATAGGCAAAGACTGCCTGAGTAGACTCCTGATTGCACAGTAAATGACAGAAACATCAAATGGGATCATAGAAAGTTACTTCTGCACAAAAAAAGGACATAAATGAGTTAAGAGACAACCTACAGAATGAGGAAAAAATTTTGCCAGCTATTCCTCAGAGTACTAATATCTATAATATATAAAGAACTCAGAAATAATTAGAATCCCCCAAAATAAAAGACCCAGTCAAAAACTGGGCAACTGAAATTAAAAGACGCTTCTCAGAAGAAGTACAAATGGCTAATAAATACATGAAAAAAATGTTCAACATCTCTGGTCATTACAGAAATGCAAGTTAAAACAATACTGACATTCCATATTACTCCAGAATGGTTATCATCAAGAAATCAAATAATAACAAATGTCTGAGAAGCTTCGGGGAAAAAGAAAATCTATATTATTCATGGGAATGTAAACCAGTACAACCACCGTGGAAATCAGTAGGGAGAGTCTTCAAAAACCTAAAAATAGAAATTCCATTCAACCCAGATATTTACCTTTTAGATATCTTCTTGAAAGAGTTAAGGACATCATGTTACAGTGATGCATGCATACCCATGTTTATAAGGCACAATTCATATTAGTTAAACTTTGGAAGTGATTTACATGCCCATCAACAAATGAATGGATAAAGAAAACATGGCATTTATATACAATGGGGTAATACTCTGTCATAAAAGGGGATAAATTTGAGTCATTTGTACAAAAAAATGGGCAAACTTTGAGACTATAATGTTAAGTGAGATAAGTCAGACACACAAACTTAAATGTCACGTGATTTCTCTTATATGAGAAAACCAAAGTATAAATAAATCAAAAAGCAAAATAAAAGATAATAGGAAATAGGGAGCCAGATCTTTTCAAGTGGGAAAGTGACTAAAACATGGAAGGAGAAGGGACAGAGGGGAGGGGAAGGGGACAAAAAAAAAGAATTACTATGTATTATGTACATGTACCACCTCTTCATAATGAATGTAATCATTACATACTGTGAACATATACTAATAAAAAAGTTAAAAAGAAACAAGGGAATGAAAATGGAACTCTAGAAAATACTTGATACATAAAAAGACCAGTAATGGAGGAATATGGAGATGAAAAAAAAAACAAAAACAGAGAAAATAAATGGCACCTGTACATCTTACCTTATCAATAATTACATTAAATGCATATGGATTAAAATCTCCAATTAAATTAATGAGATTGACAGAATGGACTAAATAAAAACAAAAACATGATCCTGCTATATGTGTCTACAAGAGACACTTTTAGTGTTCAAAAGCATGGATAGGTTGAAAAAGTAATAAAGTGGAGGGCTGGGGATGTATCTCAGTGATAGAGCACTTACCTAGCCTGAATGTAGCCCTTAGTTTAATTGCCAAGACAACAAGAAAAGAAAGCAATAAAGTATAAATAAACATATACTATTTAAACTAACTTAAAGAGAGCTACAGTGGTTATACTAATATCAAACAAAAGAGACTTTTACTAGGGTGAGTATTTTCCCCTGAAATTCACATCTAGCCAGAACTTGTGAAAGAGATCTCATTTGGAAATTGCGTTTTGGAGATGTAATCAAGTTAAAATCAGGTCATAACAGTCATAATGACTAAATGTACTATAGTATTCTAAATGAGATCCTGGAACAGAAAAAGGATATGAGGTAAAAACTGAGGAAATATGAATAAAATATAGACTTTAGTTAATAACAATATATCAATATTGATTCATTAACTGAAACAAACCATGCTGATTTAAAATGTGAATAATAAGGGAAATTGGGTGGGAGGTTGAGAAACCTTAGTAGATAAAATTCTGTTCTAGCATTTACTAGCTATAAGATCAGGAAAGTTGTTTCATTTCTTTATCGGTTTCACTTTTTCTTTTTCTTTTTTTTTATGGTACTCTGGATTGAACCCAGGGCCTCATGCATGCTAGGCAAGCACACTACCACTGACCTAAATCCTCAGACACATTTTCATTAATAAATTAATTTGCCCTACTGGGGCTGGGGAACCAGCTACCACTTAGCTACATCCCTAACCCTTTTTAAAATTTTTAAATTTTGAGATCAGTGCTTCCTAAATTGCCTAGACTGACTTGAAACTTGCATCCTCCTGCCTCAATCTCTGAAGAAGCTGAGATT
Organism: Erethizon dorsatum; assembly: GCA_028451465.1. Classification (NCBI taxonomy): domain Eukaryota; kingdom Metazoa; phylum Chordata; class Mammalia; order Rodentia; family Erethizontidae; genus Erethizon; species Erethizon dorsatum. Next base: position 100,736,754 of record CM051842.1, read on the forward strand.
ACAGGTATGTTATGACTTGTATCTAGATATTTCCCCAAAGCCTCATGTGGTCATAGGTGAGGCTTTGGAGGTGACTGGATCTAGGTTGTGTGACTCTGGGATTAAGGGTGCCCCACTTTGAGTATGGGCAGAACTGATCAAAAGACACATAGTCTAGATGAGATAAAAGGGAGAAACAGGCCTGCTGATTGCTGCTTCGACTGTTTGCTGCTTATTTGCTACTTTACTGCTTTGCTACCTTCTGCCTGCCATGAATGGTTTCTTCTCTCTGATGTCCCTCTGCCATGCCATGCTACCCTGGAGCCAGCCAACTATGAACTGAAATCTCTACAAACTGTGATCTACAATAAACCTTTCCTCCTTTAACACTGGGTGTTGGGTATTTTGTCTCAGCAAGGAGAAAAGTAACTAAGACAAGGTATGTGTCACCAAATCCAGGTTCATTTTTCTAATCTTTTACTTTCACATTTGTATAATAGTATTTTTTATTTTATTTAAAAAAGGTAAGACAGAATATCATAACAAAATAATACAAGAATAACAATAGTTAATACATTGCATATTGTCATCTTCAAAGTAGTTACTCAGAGTTCAAGATATGGGCATAAAAAATTCTCCAATCAATTTTAGCATGAACCTTCTTTTTCAATGAACTAAGAGACACAAATGGTATAGCTAACTTGCATTTTCTCCCTTTTCCCTTTCTTCCTTTCCCCTTTCTCCCATACTAGTTCCTTTTAAACAATTTCTTCCCATTTCACAATATCTATTGTACATTTTAGAACTTATTTACTCTTTCAATTTCTCACACCAGGGAGACAATACTATGTTTACATATGTGAGTCTGGTTTATTTCACTTATGAGTATGGTCTCAAGTTGCATCCATTTACCTATAGAAGTCTCAAGATTATCCTTCTTTATGGCTGAGTAGTACTCCATTGCATAAAATCATCACATCTTTTTTTACCCATTCCTTGGTTGGGGCATTTGGGTTGTTTCCAAGATTTAGCCATTACAAATTGTGCCGCTATAAACATGGGTGCACATACATCACTGTGGTATGATGTTTTTTAATTCTTCCAGGAAGATACCCAGAAGGGGAATAGCTGGGTCAAATGGGAACTCTAATCCTAACTTTGTGAAGACTCTCCATACTGATTTCCCCAGTGGTTGCACCAGTCTACACTCCCACCAACAGTGGAGAAGAGTTCCTTTTTCCCCACAGCCCTTCCAGCATTTGTTTTTCATTGATGTCTTGATGATAGCCATTCTTTCTGGAGTAAGATGGAATCTCAGCGTTGTTTTAATTTGAATCTCTCAAATACTCAATGATGTTGAACATTTTTTCATATATTTATTTGCCATATTTATTTCTTCATGTGAAAAGTGTGTATTCATCTCAGATGCTCATTTTTGGATTGGGTATTTCAATTTTGGGGGTCTGAGTTTTCAATTCTTTATAGGTTTCAGATAGAAGTCCCTTGACTAAGGGACAATTGGCTAAAATTTTTTCCCAGTCTGTGGGTTGTCTTTTTGCTCTGTTGGTGATTTCTTTTGATGTGCAAAAGCTTTTTAATAAGATGAGATTCCAGTTGTTCTTTGTTGCATTTCCCATGCAATTTGGGTTTTGTTCATGAACTCTCTGCCTACAACTGTGCTTCAAGATTTCTCCCTACTTTCTCTTCCAGTAGATATAGTGTTTCTGTTTTAATATTAGATCTTTGATCTATTTTGACTTTAGTTTAGTGCATGGTGATAGACATGGGTCTAGTTTTAGTCTTCAGCATGTAGAGAGCCATTTTCTCCTGCACCATTTATTAAAGAGGTTAACTTTCTTCCAGTGAACATGTTTGGCTCCTTTCTCAAAGATAAGGTGGTTGAGTGTGTTTGGGGTTGTGTCTACATTTTCTAATCTGTTCCACTGATACTCAGGTCTGTTTTTTGCCAGTACCATGCTGATTGTATCACAGTAGCTTTGTAGTATAATTTCAAGTCAGGAATTGTGATGCCCCCTGCCTTGCCTTTGTTGCCCAGGATTGCCTTTGCTATTCTAGGTCTCTTCTGGTTCCAAATGAATTTTAGGAATGTTTTCTCTACTTCTGTGAGGTATGCTAATGGTATTTTGATTGGGATTGCACTAAATCTGTGTAATAGTTTTGGGAGTATGGCATTTTCACTATGTTGTTTCTTCCTATCCAGGAGCAAGGAATATGTTTCCATTTTCTGATATCCTTTCTGATCTCCTTTTTCAAAGTACTATAACTTTCAATATATAGATCTTTTACTCCCTAGATTGAGTCCTAAGTATTTCATTTTTTGGATGCTACTGTGAATGGTGTGGTTTCCCTAATTTCTCTCTTGGTGAGTTTGATGTTTGTGTACAGGAATACTATTGATTTTGGAGTGTTGACTTTGTATCCAGCTATGCTATTGAATTTGCTTATTAAATCTTGAAGTCTTTTGGTGGGATTTTTGGGGTCTTCCAGAGTATCATGTCATCGTGAATAATGGTAATTTAAATTCTACCTTTCCTAACTTTATTCCTTTTATTTGTCTTTCTTGTCTAATTGCTCAGGCTAGTGTTTCCAGAACTATATTGAATAGGAGTGGTGATAGTGGGCATCTTTGTCTTGTTCCTGATTTTACAGTGAAGGCTTTCAGTTTTTGTCCATTTAGTATGATGTTGGCTGTTGGTTTGTCATAGATGGCTTTTATCAGACTGAGGTAAAGAACATCTGTTCCAATTTTCTGTAAGGTTTTTACCATGAATGAGTGTTGGACTTTATCAAAAACTTTTTCTGCATCTATGGAGATGATCATATGATTTTGTCTTTGGCTCTGTTGATATGGTGTATTACATTTATTGATTTGTGTATGTTGAATCATCCCTGCATTCCTGGGATGAATCCCACTTGGTCATGGTGTATAATATTGATGTTTTGCTGCATTCTGTCTGCTAGTATCTTATTGAGGGTTTTTGCATCTATGTTCATTAGGGAGATTGGCCTGTAGTTCTCTTTTTTTGTTGGGTCTTTCTCCAGTTTGGTATCAGGGTAATATTTGCCTCCAGGAATGAGTTAGGGAGTATTGCTTCCCTTTCAATTTCATTAAAGAGTTTGAGGAGTATTGGTATTAAATTTTCTCTAAATTTCTTGTAGAATTCAGCTGTGAATCCATCAGGACCTGGGCTTTTCGTTGTTGGTAAGTTTTTAATTGCATTTTCAATTTTATTGACTGATATTGGGTTATTCAGATTTTTTTTTGTGTGTACTGGGGTTTGAACTCAGGACCTTGTGTGCCAGCAGGTGCCCATGCTGCTATTCAGAATTTTTATATCTTCTTGATTCAGCTTTGGTAATTCATACATATTTAGGAATTTGTCCATTTCTTCTGTGTTTTCCATCCTATGTGAATAAAGGTTTTTGAAGTAGGTATTGATGATCTTCTGAATTTCCACAGGATCTGTAGTGATTTCACCTTTTCATTCCTCATTGCATGAGTTTGAGTTTTTTCTTTCCTTTTTTTTGATAAGGTGGCTAGGGATTTATCAATTTTATTTATTCTCTCAAAGAACCAACTCTTCGATTCATTAATTCTTTGTATTGTTTTCTCAATTACATTAATTTCTGCTCTGATCTTTATAATTTCCTCCCTTGTATGGGCTTTGGGCTTGACTTGCTCTTCTTTTTCTAGAAGCTTAAGGTACAACATTAGTTTGTTTATTTGTGCTCATTCTGTTTCACTGATGTGATAATTCACCACTATAAATTTCCCTCTTAGGACTGCTTTCATTGAATCCCACAGGTCCCTGTATGTTTTATCTGCATTTTTGTTTGATTGTAGATATTGTTTAATTTCTTCTTTAATTTCATCTGTGACCCATTGGTTGTTCAGGAGGGTGTTATTTAATTTCCATGTGTTTATGGAGTTATTGCAGTTTCCTTTGTCATTAATTTCCAGTTTTATTGCACAGTGGTCAGATAATATGCATGGGATAATTTCAATGCCTTTGCATTTAGTTAAGCATCTTCTGTGGGCTAGTATATGGTCTATTTTAGAGAAAGTCCCATGTGCAGCTGAGAAGAATGTGTATTCTGATGTTTTTAGGTGGAACACTCTGTAAACGTCTGCTAAGTCTATTTGTTCACAGGTCTGGTTCAGTTCTGATTTTTTTTTGCTGATTTTTTTGTCTAGTTGATCTATCTCCTTGTGACAATGGGGCATTAAAGCCCTCCATTACAAATGTGTTATTGCTTATTTGTTATTTCATGTCTAATAATATTTGCCTTATATTGTTGGGTGCTCCAGTATTTAGTGCATATATATTTAAGATTGTTATCTCTTCCTCTTGAATTTTTCTCCTAACAAGTATGTAGTGACCTTCTTTATAAGTTTTGATCATTCTTGGCTTGATGTTGACATTGTCTGCAAACAATACCTACCCCTGCTGTTTTCTGTGTCCCTGTTGCATGGCGTATTGTTTTCCATCCTTAGATTTTCAGTCTATGAATTTCTTTTTGAGTTAAATGTGTTTCTTGTATGCAGCATACTGTTGGATCTTACTTCTTGATCCATGTAGGGGGGAGGAACCAGGCACCTGAATTCCTCCTGTAGGTTGGTTGCTGTATCCACGATGCAGAGGGGGAGCCAGGCATCTGAATTCCTCTTGCCAGTTGGTGGATGTTTCTGTGATTGTATAATTGCTTTATGTAGCTTATAAGTTTTGGATAATTTAAAACAGATAATGTAGCTTTAGATATTTTATAATCTGTCATTTACCATACATATACATCTATTTTTAAATAAACTTTTTATTTGAAGACACTGATTTTTTATTCCTCTGAAATCCTTTTCTAAAAAAATGTTTTTCAGTATATGTTTGCAGTACATAATGATTACATTCATCATAGGGAATTGGCACATTTATATGACACATCTTAATTGTTTCCCATCCCTTTCCCCACCCCCTTCCCACCCTCTCCATCTCTTGGCCCATTCCCATTTGCAAAAGATCTATCTCCCTGTTTTTTATTATCTATCTTTTATTTTGACCTTTGACTCATTTATACTTTGCATTTTTCATATAAGAGAAACCATGCAACACTTAAATTTGTGTGTCTGACTTATTTCAATCAAAATTATGATCTCAAGCTGAATTCATTTTCCTAAAAATGACTGAAATTTATCCTTCTTTGTAACAGAGTACTGCCCCATTGTGTATAAATAACCATATTTACTTTATCCATTCATCTGTTGATGGGTATGTACAACATTTCTATGATTTAGCTATTATAAGTTGTGCTGTTATAGACATGGATATGGACTGAGAGCCCTTCCTGATCCTCATGTTCAAGGAGGTTTATATTTGTAATCCCATGGAAAAGTTATTGGCATCTTAGTGAGTTAATTCCAATCTACCACTTCCAGTGTGACACATGGTGAGAATAAAGACACTAAGTCACATTTGTAGTTGTGGGGGGTCAAGGGGGTCCTAACTCCAGCTAGGGTGATGACTAACTGGAACCAAGGCCTCAACCTAGGACCAAACCTGGGTTTTATTAATTCATGAAGAGAGGAGTGGCTCGGGGATGAGTGACTGAGAATGGTGGGAAGTATGTGAGTGCTGTAACCTGGGCTAGGTAGGAGGACTGAAATCACATCTGCAATGTGCACAGAGAAGGATATGCAGAAAGAGTAATCTGAATAACACAATTTGAGGTAGTATCTAATGTTTCGGGCTTGGTGCTTCAGCTCTGATGTGTAATTTTTTGTGCACTGGGAAGTCATAGCCTCTTATCTCAAGGCTTGATCCCATCTGACAGCGTGGACCATGGCTCTCCCTCCCACCAGCTCACACATGCTTTTTGGGAGCTATGAGGCAGGGTAGCACTGACCTGTTGCCTTGCTTCAAAGACTACACATCAGCACCTCAGCTAGACCAATTTGCATTGCTTAAAGACGATGGAGGGTATAAGAAAAAGTCCCAGCCAGCTCTATGCATAACAGTACATTGAAATAGGGCCAGGTTTAGCTAAAATGGAGATAATTGCTCTTCTTTCAAGGAGAGTCATCCAGGTGGTCCTCTACAGATATGCATGCATCAGTGAAATATAATGTCTTTAACTTTTTGGAGAAGATATCTAGAAGGCAAATAGCTGGATTTGATGGAATTTCTAGTTTTTAGTTTTTAGGAAACTCCACACTGATTTCCGTGTTGGCTGTATTAGTTTATATTCCCACCAAAAATGTCAAAGTGTTCCTTTTTCCCTGCTGCCTTGTCAGCATTTGTTATTCTATGATTTCTTGATGATAACCATTCTTTCTGAAGTAAGATGGAATTTCAGTGTTGTTTTAATTTCAGTTTTTCTAATGGCTAGAGATGTTGAACATTGGTTCATGTATTTATTGGCCATTTGTACTTCTTCTGAGAAGTGTCTGTTCATTTCAGTTGCCCATTTTTTGATTGGGTCTTTTATTTTAGGGATCTAAATTTTTGAGTTCTTTAAGTATTCTAAATATTAATTCTCTGAGGAATAGCTGGCAAATAAATTTCCCATTCTGTAGATTGTTTCTACACTGTGTCAGTTATTTCCTTTTCTGTACAGAAGTTTTTTAATTTGATATGATCCCATTTGTTGATTCTTGTTACTATTTCCTGTACAAACAGGTTTCCATTCAGAACACCCTTGCCTACACCTGTGACTTCAAAAGTTTTACCTATTTTATCTTCCAGCAGGTTGTGTTTCTGTTGTAATATTTAGATCTTTGATCCATTTTGATTTTAGTTTAGTACAATGAGAGACATAGATCTATGGTCAATCTTCTGCAGGTGGATAGCCAGTTTGCCCAGCACCATTTGTTAAAGAGGCTATCTTTCTTCTAGCATATGTTTTTGGCCCCTTTGTCAAAGATCAGATGCTGAGTATTCCTTGGGTTGTTTCTGCATCTTGTTTTCTGTTTCATTGATCCACATATTTGTTTTTGTGCCAGTACACTTGTTTCTTTTATGACACTTTATTTTGTTTATTTTCTTAGTAGTGGCCATATGGACTACAGTTAATATCTCATTTCATAAAAATATAATTCATATTAACACCATGTGTTATATTTTACATGTAAATGTCCTCCCAAAATATGTGCTCATAGGTGGGGCTTTTGGAAGATGATTGGACTATGGCAGCACCACAGCTGACTTGCTATTAGAAGGTGGGGTCTGGTCAGAAGAGGTGGGGCACTTGGAGCATGACCTGGAAGGATATATCTCCCTCTGAAGCTCCTCCCTTCTGTCTTTGTCATTATGATGTAATCAGCTCTCCATCATTCCCTTCAACCATGTTGGTTCTGTCTACTATGGAGTGAATCCTCTAAAAACCATGAACCCAAATAATCCTCTCCTTTAAGTTGTAGGTGTCATGTATTTTGTACCAGCACTGCAGAAGTGCCTAAGACACTATCTTAACTTCAATAGAATAAAAAAGGTTGCAATAATGCAGTTCTACTTTCTCCTCCCTGCTCTGTGCTACTACTGTCATACAAAGTGTATCTGCATAAGTTTCATTCCTCTAAAACATAGTTTTATAACTATTGTTTTATATAGTCATCTTAAGTAAGAAAAGAGAAAAAGTTACAAAGAAACAAAAGAAATCCCACATTTAGACTCTCACTTATATTTTCCCATGTAGTTACATTTGTTGGTCTCTTTCTTCATGTGGATTTGAAGAGTATGCATGTGCCTTGCAAACTCTCAGTTGAACCCCAAAGATGTCTTTTATTATTTCCTATAAGTCAAATCTGCAAGAAACTAGTATTCTCAGTTTTTTGTTTATTTGTAAATATCTTAATTTCTCTTTAAGTTGTTAAGGACCATTTTTGCCAGTAATAGAATCTTTAATTGATAGATTTTTCTTTCAGCACTCTGTGTCATCTGACTTCCTACCAGCCTCTACAGTTTGCAAGAGAAATCAGCTGTTAATCTTAATGAAGATCTCATATGTCATTCCTCTCTTATCATTTACAAGATTCACTGTCTTTGGTTCTTAACAGCTCAGTTATGATGTTTTATGTGTGAATTTCTTTAAGTTTATCTTCTTTGGAGTTTATTGAGTATTTCTGGGTTAGTATATAATAAATTTCTTCTAATTGGGGGGATTTACAGCCATTATTTTTTCAAGTATTCTTTCCTCCTTTTTCTCCTCTGTTGTCCTCTAGTCTTTCCTTTATATATATGTTGATATGCTTGATTGTGTCAAACAGGTCCCTAAGGCTTTTTATGAAAACATCAGCCAAAACAAAAAGTTTTATGGTGCCTCACGAAAAGAGCTCCTTCAACTTTAGTTTCAGCATTTCTTACATTAGATGTTCAGTTTAATTCATGGGCTGAGAGGTGACAGATACCATCATCCTCCTCATCTTCGTAGTCACACCCTACCCCAAGTTCCTGTCCTCAACTCAAAAGCCCTCTGCTTTACTCTATTGAAAAACAAAACTCCCTTATAAATAAGCAGGACAAATATAAAAGGGGACAGAAAATAATCCTCTACAAAGCCTGGTTTTCAAGAGGAAATTGCCTCCTGTAACTTGAGTCCAAACTTTTTTTTACTTTAAGGGCTCAGACTACTCTATCTTGAATATTATAAGCATATTAACTAATTATGTCTTATATTTAGGATATATTGATCCTAAATCTCACAGGCACAGGTTCAACTCTTCTAGAATAAGAGGGAGATCAGCACAAGGAAAAGAAAAAAAAATATATATATATCAAAGGTAGTCTTCTTTGTATAGCAGTGTATGACTTTGTAAAGTGATGATGCTAAGCAAATATCCCTAAATTTTTGTGTGTGTTTTGCCTGATTATTTACATAATTATCTTTACTACTTCAGTTTTGGTTGTCATAATATATTATTACTTAGTTTGCTCCTTAAATCAAAATAACACAAACTCAACAACTTTTATTGTCTTTCTGCTGTCAGTCTTGGACCAGCACCCCCACCACCCATCCTAAATCAATCTTCGGCACCATTAGTATAATGATGTTTTCATAGCACTAATCACATAATCCTAGAGCTAAAACTCCCTGAATATTTCTTTCCCCATCATCCGTATTCATGGCTTCAAGCATCACTGATGTGTTTATGACTCCGAAATACTTAGTCCTAATTTTTCAACTGTATTTCAGATCCATATCTAACTTGCTACAAGATGTACTCAGCTGGAAATCCATCATCTTCATATACATGTCTAAAACTAACCATTGACCATTCACCCCATATTAAAAAATTGAAAAGTCTCAAAATACATGCATACTTTTATAAATGCTGTCAATTCTAGAAGGAAGTTGCAATCCTACAACTACCCACTCTGTCCATCAATGTCCTTTTTATTACTCCTGACAGCAATTGTGAATTAATTAATAAAATTACTTAATATGTATTGAGTGCTTTGGCCCAATGTTTCCAATGTTTAAATTATCTCCCTTCATTTACAACCATGTAACAATGATACTATTATCACCATTGTACATAAGACAAAATTAAGAGTAAAAAAGGTTAAGTATATTTTTTTCATGTCATATGGCAAGTAAAACTAGGAATGGAAATCCAACCTAATAGCCAAACTCCAGAGGTAGAGCACTGAATCTCAATATGATGCTGTCTCCCCTTTACATAATGCATATCATAAACTGGACATGGTAGCAAGCATCTGTAGTCTCAACTACTCGTATACTGAAGTGAGAGGGTCACTTGAGCCTATGAAATCAAGACTAACTTGGGTAAAATGTAAGACCTCCATCTTAAAACAAAATAAAACAATAATATCACATTCCCTATAACTGTGATTTTACTTGTCTTCCCAAGTAGTCTCTGAACAATTTGAGAGAAAGGATAATGTCCATTTTGTCCACCACTTTATCTTCTATACATGAATGCTTAACATCTAGTAAACATTCAATAAACATGTGTTGATTGTATGACTGTAAATCTAAATCAATGAATAGCTTCATTAGTGTGTTTTCTGAGCAATCTTACTCAATATAGCACTTAAATGTCTTGAATCCACAAAAACAAAACAAAATAAAATAACCTTTAAGTTAATACCTTGATTACACTTTTAAAAATCTTGAGGTTTTCAGTGTCTTATGCTATCAAATTATAAGAAACTCATTTCTTATGTATTTTGCAATATAGTGATTATGAATCATTATTAACCAGAGAATAAAATGGTTGCTAATAGATTGCTAAAGATTGATTCAAAAAATAAAAACCTCCACTAAAATATTGACCAAATACAATAAAAATAAGTTTTAGAGCTATCATACCACTTTACGAAGAGATTGTGGGTTGAAAGTCAAACATGGCTGACACGCAGTGGAAATCAGATATAAAGCAAGCTTGATTTATGTAGTGATTTTCATTTCTAACCATAGTGAATGGTTTTGCTATCTCTATTTACATTTAATTTCATTTTACACTTTATAATTTTGTATTTTGCATTCATAATAGTTATTTTAAGATGTTTTAAAGAGGTACAAAAATTTCTAGGAAAATATTGCTTATTAACCTACCGATCAAGAAGCAACAGTTTGAACCCCAACACCACAAATAAAGGAAGGAAGGAAGAAAAGAAAGAAGGAAGAGGAGAAGGAGAAGAGGAAGAAGAAGAGGTGGTGGTGCTAAAGGAGGAGGAGGAAGAGGAGGAAGGGAAAGAATGAGGACAGTGCTCCAATGTTTTAGAGCAATTTTAAACATAACTGAAGTCATAGCAATAGTGTTTTAGAGGGAATATCCAAACACACTGCTGGGTCCTTTCTTTTACATATGAAAAGTTATATCCATGTAATTCCAAAACTATGAAGGAGGCAAATTAAAAAGTTGAAGCAGTAATTTTCATGCGGGTACCATCTAATCAACTTTGCAGTTGTCTAGTACTTTAATCTTTGCAAAGCATTTAAACGTCTTCTATGAAAATTCATGGCAACACAAGAAGTTCTCTCCTTTTTGATGGAATTAGTATGCAAGTATTAAACAAAAGAATCAATAGTCACCTCTAATATCTTAATACCTTGTTTAACTACTGAAAGCACTGGAAGTCATTTTGCTGCTTGTGAAGTACATAAAACCTTCTAAAATGACAACTGGAGATCATGACACCATTGTTATAAATCTTGTCTCTTGTCGAAGTTTTGAGCAAAGTCTTTTGGTGTATTTAACATCAAGGTGGCAGCTGCTCTGGGGAAATTTGTCAACTGGAAACTAAAACAAGATTCACAAGACAGCTGGGAGAAGTGTGTATTTGCACTGGTAAGTAACCAAAGAAAATGAGAACTTTCTTTTTTTGTACCAGGATCTTGTGCTTGCCAGGCAGGCACAGTGCCACTGAGCTATATCCCCAGCAAGAACTTTTGTTTTGATGTGTCATCTTTGAGTGAATCAAATAGTGACAATAGGCTTTCCCCTAGCGGTTCTTAAACTATTTTATTTCACAAAGCAGCAAAATTTTAAAAGTTCAGAATTCTTACATAAGTTCGACACATTTAAATTTTTTGTTTAAATACAGATGGTCCCTGATTTTCATGTTTTGACCTGATTTTCAATTTTAGAATGATGCAAAAGTAATATACATTCAGTAGAAACCATTTCACTTTCAGCGTATCTGATAAGTTACCTGAGATAGTCAACATTTTATTATGAAATAGGCTTGTGTCAGGTAAGTTTGCCCAATTGTAGGCTAATGTAAGTATTTTAAGCTCATTTAAGATAGATTAGATCGAGCTATGATACTTGGTAAATTAGGTGTATTAAATGCATTCTCAATTCAAGATGCTTTCAGTTTATGATAGGTTTATTGTAACGTGACACTCCATTGTATGTTGAAGAGCATCTGAATGGGAATTTTAAACTCATATGTCGAGCCATTATGTCATCCCTTAAAATAGGGTATTTTAATTCCACAAATGGAGGAAGAGGTAGTCTGTGTTTAAAGGGCAATCCTTCACAAGAAATGACAATTGGCAATCATGCCATCTGTTTTTCCCACTTTTCACAGACTAGTGCAAACATAATCAGGTACCACTAACTTGTGACCTCCCCTCTACAGCATATTGTCAAATCTTGCTTTCTGTAACTATGTGGGAAATGTGGCTTCCATGTGAAGCCATTTTTTTTGATGTTTAAATTACTGAAGTCTATATTTTAGAAAATGGGATCAAAACTCTATGGAAATTAGGATATACATATATAGAAAATTCTTCATTAGTGGCCAGGCACAGTGGTGCACGTCTGTAACCCCAGCATTCTGGGATGTTGAGGCAGGAGGACTGCAAGTTCCAGCCCAGCCTGTACAACTAAGTGATTTAGTGAGATTCTGTCTAAAAAAAATGTTAAAATGTTTGGTAACATAGCCCAATATGAAAGTACTGGTTCAATTCTCAGCACCAAAAATGAGCACTATTTAAGTACATTATATTCATTATCTCATTTAATTCTCACAACAATTGTATGAAGTAGGAACTAATATTTGGCCCTCTATTACAGTTTAGAAAGCTGAGACACAGAGAGGTTCAGCAAATGGTCTAAGATTATACAATTGGCAAAGGACCAAGAAGATATATTTAAGTTCAAGGAGTATGAATCTAGAGCCTGTACCATTGACCAAAATGCTATAACTTTGTATCTGAATAGTTAATTCACCTTACTTTCAAAGATAAAAGACTACCAAAAAAAAAAAAAAGAAAGAGAAAAAGATAGCTTTGATTGGATAGTGCCAGTCCAAGATAGTCACATTTGGGTGCTGACAACTTCAGAGAGCATAAACATCTTTATCTCCAGTGAGCATACAAGTGGCCTTAGGCCAGTTAGAAATAGAATCATTGGTTGCCTTATTTCTCCTTTATTCCAAAGGATAATATGCCTGATACAAATTAAGTCATTACTGTGGCACAGCAAATAGTTATCTCCCATTTTCAACCAACTAATAACTGAGCACCTTGATAAGTGAGCACCTATTTTGTTTAATGAGCACTACTTTGTTTTGTACAAGCACTGGGCTACTGATTTTGTTTTTTTTATTTTTATTTTAAAAAGAAAAAATAGAACATAATTTCAAAACAACATAATGGGAGGTTAACAATGGTTAATACATTGCATATTATTATCTTTAAATTAGTTACTCAGAGTACAAGATATCGTCATTCAGTTGTCCAAATATTAGCACAAACCTTTCTTTTCAATGAACTAAGCAAAATTAGTAGTGTATCTATCTTAACTATCTTGTATATATATATTTTTTTCTTTTCTCTTCTTTCTTTTCTCCATTCCCCCATACCAGTTTCTCTTTCATTTTGAATAGTTTCTTCTTGTTTTACAATATCTATTATATATTTTGGATCTTATATACTCTTTCAGCTTCTCACACTAGGAAGACAAAATGATGTTTACACATGTGTGTCTGGTTTATTTCACTTATGAGTATGGTTTCGAGTTGCACCCATTTACCTATAAAAGTCTCCAGTCTATCCTTCTTTATGGCTGAGTAGTACTCCATTGTAGAAAAATACCACATCTTTCTTATCCATTCCTTGGTTGATGGGCATTTGGGCTGTTTCCAAGATCTGGCTATTACAAATTGTGCTGCTATAAACGTGGGTGCACATATATCACTGTGGTATGATGTTTCTAATTCTTCTGGGAAGATACCCACAAGGGGAATACCTGGGTCAAATGGGACCTCCAATCCTAGTTTTTTGAGGAATCTCCACACTGATTTCCACAGTGGTTGCACCGGTCGACACTCCAACAGTGGAAAAGTGTTCCTTTTTCCCCACAGCCCCTCCAGCATTTGTTATTGGTTGATTTCTTGATAATAGCCATTCTTTCTGGGGTGAGATGGAATCTCAGTGTTGTTTTAATTTGCATCTCTCGAATGACTAGTGATGTTGAACATTTTTTCATATATTTATTTGCTGTTTGTATTTCTTCATCTGAGAAGTGTGTATTCATCTCAGATTGGGCTATTTTGGACAATATAAAGAATGCAATAACATCTGGTCTCTGTTCTCAACAAATATATGTATATAGAGAGAACAATATATTGTGGGGTTCAAGCCTGATTACACCTTATGTCACTTATAAACTTATGACATTATAAAGATATTTTTAGTTAAAGAGAAGGGAACCATCTAATATATTATTTCTATGATGTTTATGACTTCCAATTTTCATAATCAATTTGCTAACAATGAAGATAGATATAAGCAGCATACACAGGACTCATGGACATTACAAACTCCATAAAGTTTCCAAAGCGCAGAAGCAGTATTGAAACGCGGTTATTACTGCTCAGTATGTTAGAGAGGGATTTTCAAAGTGAAGACCACTGAGGTTAAGAACCTTTGTTACCATGTGGAAGATCCACTTAAAGTCATTTCCTTGGAGTTTTCCTTCTAGTCTTGAAATCCCATGAAACTTATACAATATGATGGGCCTGCTGCTCCTTCCCAATTGGAAGAAACCTACTTTTGAGAAACCTGAGAGTATCAAGGAGGGGTCCAAGAGGAAGGAATTCAGAGTGAATAGCTTAAATAAGCTTTGTTTTAGACTTTAAGGAGAAGCTCTGATGTTTGATAGAACACTTGCCATAGGGTAACTTTTTGGTAACTTTAGACCTTACAGCCTAAAGAAAACCCTACCTCTTATTGAGTTGTATGGCCAAGAGCAGGTCACAAACTTTCTAAGGTTTGAGCTTCTTGTATTTAAATTGTTAAAGATGAAAAAAACCTATCTTTTTAGGTGTTGTGAGCATTAAATGGTATGTATGATTTAACAGCTTCACACATGAAAGACACATATTAATTATTGATTGGGGAACTGTATTTATCCTTTAAAAAGTGTTTTCATGAACCAAAATTGTAGTGTCTTGCTAAGGGAAAAAGAAGATTTCAATGAAAGGAAAACCTCAACAGAACCAGGATAAATTTATAATCAACAGAGAGCTGAATTTCAAAGTAGAGGCTGTAAGATTACACACCTTAATTTCAACAATGACTATATTGCTCAAAGCACAATTGGAAATAATCTTTTAGGATTTTCTTTTGAGCCTGTTAACCAAAAACACAATAAAAAGAATTCTGCCTGGGAGCTATAGTTTGATTTTGCTATTAACCAGTTTGAATGCTCACTTATACTCCAATCTTGATTATAAGCCCTTTTTGGAAGTTTTCCCAACTCTGGGGACAAAGCTTTCCCACCTGGAAATTATTAAAAGTTTGTAAGCTTCTAAGCATAATTGCCCCTCTTCTTTATTACATTTATTTGTCAAATTTCAGATCATCATTAAGTGATTTCATTTTTAAAGAAATAGCACTATTCATTTTGACCTGATCTTAAGGATAAACAATTTAGTGAAAGAAACCAGAATAACATAGTGTATATTTCAAAATAAGGTAAGAAAAAAGGACTTTGAATATTTTTTTACCACAAAAAAAGGATAAATGCTTGAGGAGGTAGATATGTTTATGCTCGCTTGAATATTACATATATATCTATATATATACATATATACATGTATATATATATATATATATAATCACATGGCTCCCCATAAATATGTATCATTTTTATATATCAGTTAAAATAAATTTAATAAACAAGAAAAAAATGGAAATGAAAAAATAGTGACATAGCTTCAATTTACTAAAAAAGAAAATAGCAAGCTAGGTGTAATGTGCCATTACACCTGTAATCCTAGCAGTCTGGGAAGCTGAGGAAGGAGATCCACAAGTTTAATCCCAGCCTTGGCAACTGAGTGACTGAGCCAGATACTATCATAAAACAATTTTTTAAAAACTTTTAAAAAGACTGGGGACATAGCTCAATGAAAAGGCCCTAGGTTCAGTCCCCAGTAGCAAGAAAAAAAAAAAAAGGAAAGAAAGAAAGAAAGAAAGAGAAAGAAAATGGCCAGATTATAATTTTATACACAGGAAAAATATTCATTTACTAGGCAATTTGGGGGTGAGGGTGTAGCTCAGTGATGGAACATTTGCTTGGCATAAGCAAGGCCCTGGATTGGATCCTCAGCATAGCAAAGGAAAAAGAAAAAAAGGAGAGAATTTTTTACACGAAAAAACTGTCAACAGGGGACACAGGTGAGAAAGAAAGTAAAGAGGATACTTAGGCAGAAGAAAAACTATAGTGAATTGAAGATACAGGATGAGAAAAACAGCGTCAAAAGGGCAAATATGTGGGCATGCCAAAATCATTATTGATTATTAAATTATAAATATATTTTAATAATATTTATGACAATAACCAAAGTATTGAATGGTTTAGAGACAATATTCATGACAAAAATAACATCTAACCAATGTGAAGACAGAGTGTCTGAAATTGAGGACAAAATGGCCTATTATAAAGTATTCAAAGAGGCCACAAAAAAAGAGAACAAGAAAAGACTATTCAGCAGCTACCTAAGGCTAATTGGAGTTAGAGAAAAGCTAGAAGATAAGACAAATGGAATTATTAATGTTTATAGATCATAACAGAAAATTTCCTAAATATGAGAAAAGAGTTCAACATACAAGTAAGTGAGGTTACCAGAATACCAAAAAACTATAATATAAAAAGAAGCTCACCTTTTAAGGTGAGCTAATAAGACATAGCCTTATTAAATTGCCAGATATCCAACAAAAAACAAAATCTTAAATGCAGTCAAAAAGCAAAAATTACATAGAAAGGTAAACCCTTTCTATGAATTATAGCTATAACCCAGACTATAGCTAACTAACTAACTATAGCTAAAAACCCAGATGACATGAAAACACAAAGTAAGGTCAATGTATAAACAACAAGAAAAAGTGACAGGAAAAGAAAAAGAAGTCACCGACAGAGATAGAGTACAATAATAATAAATAATAAGCACATCTAAGTAATATCTCTCAATGTTAATGGCTTCAACTCTCCAATTGAAAAAACACAGACAGGTAGACTGGATCAAAAAACAGAATCTTACAGTCTGTTGGATGCAAGAAACTCATCTAATCCAAAAAGATAATCCCAGCTTAAAAATCAAAGGATGGAAAACAATATTTCATGCATCAAGAACCCCAAAACAAGGAAAGGTAGCAATTTTAATCTCCAACATGGTAGTACTTCAAGCTAAAATGAATTAGAACACACAAAGAAAGTCACTACATATTTGACTAGTGAACAATCCAACAAGAAGAGATAATGCTTATAAGTATTTATGCACTGAATACTAGAGCACCTATCCTCATGAAACAAATGCTGAACAAAACCGCTGAACATAAAAGATCGAATAAATAATAACACAACCATAATGGGGGATCGTAACACCACACTTTCTCAAAGAGATAGATCAACTAAACAAAAAATCAACAAAGAAATATCAGAGCTGAACTACACCCTTGAACATAAGGACTTAATTGATATCTACAGAATATTTTAC
The DNA here is from genome assembly GCA_028451465.1 of Erethizon dorsatum. Lineage (NCBI taxonomy): Eukaryota > Metazoa > Chordata > Mammalia > Rodentia > Erethizontidae > Erethizon > Erethizon dorsatum. Next base: position 100,754,216 of record CM051842.1, read on the forward strand.
CCTACTACAACAGAATATACATTCTTTTCTGCAGCGTTGGAGACTGGGCTGTACAGGGTTAAGTTGTTAAACACAGCAACCTCTGGCTGTGTTGGAAAAGAACATATGGCATGGTGCTCCAAGTCAAATAACCACAGCTGAGGACACCTGGCTCCAACTCCAATTAACTAAATAGAGACTGTAGCTGCAGTCCTCTCACTCCTGCAGTAAATGTCAACCTGGAGATAAGATAGTTCCCCTAAATTAACATAATTTACTACTAGGAGAAGTCCTTGAGCCAACTCCCAAGTTCCCACTCAGGTCCCCTCCCTTTGTTTGTAAACCAAGTAAATACAGGCCACCCAGAGAAGTTTTTTGTCTTAACCCCCAGAGAATCTCAAATTCCGTTAGAGGGTTTTGAGCCTCCTGGAGCCCTAAAATCATACCGCTTGTCCCATTTATTTAAGCCTTTGCTATCCACTCTTTTAGGAGACTGGGGCTAGGCCAAAACCCCGATACTGCAGTACATGGTACTTTCTCCAAAATACATCACATACTACTCTACAAACTCTGCTTCACTAAATATAAAAGAATTAAAATCACCCTATGTGTACAATCAGATCACTGTGCAATGAAATTAGAAATCAATGTCAGAAGAAACCATGGAAGAAGTAAAGGCACCTGGAAATTTAATAACACACCCCTAAACAACTAATTGGTCACAGAAGAAATCAGGGAAGAAAATAAAAATTTTCTGAAAATTAAGGAAAATGCCAGTACAACTCACTGGAACTTCTGGTATACTATGAAAGCAGCCCTAAAAGGAAAGTTCATTACAAGCAATGATACATTAAGAAAAGAGAGTGAGCTCAAATAAATAACCTTAGGAGGAACCTTAAGATACTTGAGAAACAGCAACAATCTAGGCCCAAACAAAAATTAAGAAGGGAAATCATAAAGATTAGAGAGGAAATCAGTGAAAATGAGACTAAAAAAAAACCCAATATAATCAATGAAACAAAAAGCTGGTTCTTTGAAAAGGTAAACCAAATAAATAAATCCTTAGCCAAGCTTATCAAGAGAAAGAGAGAAAAGACTCTCATCAATGCAATTGGAAATTAAAAAGGTGAAATCACAACAGATGCCACTGAAATTCAGAAGACAGTAACTACTATGAAAAATTGTATCCAATAAATTGAAAATTTTTGAAGAAATGGATAAATTCCTAGACTCATGCAAATTACCAAAGAAGACACACAATTACTAAACAACCCAATAAAAAGCAATGAAATTGACAAAGTAATAAAGAATCTACCAACTAAAAAATGCTCAGGACCTGATGGACTCATCGCTGAATTATATAAAATCTTTAAGGTGTTATATCACCAATACTCAAACTCTCCAATGAAAATGAAAGAGACAAAGTGCTTCCAAATCCATTTATGGGACCCAATATCAGTCTGGTACCAAAACTAGATAAAAAACCTAACAAAAAAGAAAGCTATAAGCCAATCTCCTTAATGAACATAGATGCAAAAATCCTTAATGATATATTAGCAAAAAGAATGCAGCTTATCATAAAAAATATCATATAGTATAACCAAGTAAGTTTCATCCCAGAGATGCAAGGATGGTTCAACAAACACAAATCAATAAATGTGTAAACAGAAGCAAAGTGAAAAAAAAAGATCATACCAATAGATGAAAAGGCTTTTTATAAAAAATAACACCCCTTCACAACAAGAACTCTGAAAAAAATAGTTATAGAAGGACCATACCTAAATATGATGAAAGCTATTTATGACAAACTAATTATCAACATCATATTAAATGGGGAAAAACTAAAAGAATTCCCTCTAAAATCAGGAACAAGACAAGGATGAACCCTATCTCCACTTATATTCAACATAATACTCAAAATATTAACCAGAGCAATTAAACAAGAGAAAGAAATAAAAGAGATACATATAAGAAAAGAAGTAATCAAATTATCATTATTTACAGATGATATGATATTCTGCATAGAAGATCCAAAGAATTCCACCAAAAACTCTTAGAATTAGTAATGAATTTCAGCAATGTAGCAGGATACAAAATCAACACACAAAAATCATTAGCATTTGTGTAGATCAATAGTGAACTAAATGGGAAGGAAATTATGAAAATTATGAAAAAATACCATTCACGGTTTTAACCATTGTTACCCTCCTATTATGTTGTTCTGAAATTTTGTTCTTTATTAATTTGTTTTGTTTTGTTTTTTCTTCTCTTTAAAATAAAAAAAGAAAAGAAAAAGAAAAAAATGTATATTTATATTAAAAATAGAAAACCAGAAAAAGAAGGGAAAACACTTAATGTGGTATATGGTATCCACCAAAAGAATTATACATATAAATATACAGTGTATCCATACATGCAACAAGAACAACAAGAACAATAACAAACAAAAGACTTAAGTGGGTGAAATTTTGAAAACTTTTCCAGTGAGTTTGGAAAACACAGGCAAAAGTCTCTAACCTCTACAGTATATGTAGTCAGCAGGGGAATGGTGGTCCCAGCCAATACAGTAAGGCAAGAAAAATAAATAATATTTCCAAGTATTGAAAAGAAAAATAAAACATATTACTTTCAAAAACATGATCCTGTATGCAAAAAACCCAAAAAATGTTTACATAAAAGTTGTAGATATTTGGGTTTAGCAAGGATGCAGATATTTTAATTGCCACCTTTTCATCCTGTTGGTGAGGGAGGAATTCCTATCCTTGGGCTATGGAGATTATTGAGCAGGTAATATCCATTCTGGACAGATGAGAGTCACAGCAGTGTACTGGTCACATGTACTTACCTCCTAAGGTAGGAGAGTGCTGCAGACCACACAAGGTCACATGAAAGTTTCACTCAAGAGCAGAGCAATCAGGAAGTCCTGTGAGAGCAAGCTTTAGTGTATCAAGAAGTTGACCTAACTCCTGATTCCTGTGAAGGAAGTGTCTGGCTTGTTTCAGTGATTCTGTGAGCCAGCAAGGAACTACAGTGCACTCCCCCAAGCTTAGTCCTTTTTATAAGGAGTGTTGTTTGGCTGACGATCTTATCCACATGGCACTTTATCCTTATCCAAAATGGAAGAGAATGGGGAAGAGATATTGCAATTAGGCCATTAAAGTACTTTTGGTTTTACCAGAAGTCAGGACAACAAATAATACTGGGCCCTAATTTTAGCTCTTACACCACAGCTGGGCACAAGATCAATCTTTCAAAAATGCATTTCTATATACCTGCAAGAAACAAAAGATGAAGTTTTAAAATATGCATCATTCTTAATGACTTTAAAGGTTAATACCTACTAACAAGTCTAATGAACAATATGCAAGAATTCTACACAGAAAACTATAAAACATTTTGGAAATAAAGAAAACCTACATAAATGGAGTGTTATATTATGTTTCATAAATTGGAAATGCATAGGGCCAAGAATATTCAGGAAATTTTTGGGAAGAAATAGAACAAAGCTGGAGGACTTACACAATCAGATATTAAACTCATAAAGCAGGGTTGGGGATGTAGCTCAGTGGTAGAGTTCTTGTCTAGCATGTTCAAGGCCCTGGGTTCAATCCTCAGTACCACAAACAAAACTCATAAAGCCATAGTAATTAAGATATGTCCTATTGCACAAGGATAGCAAAATAGACCAATGCAATTGAAGAATCCAAAATAGATCCATACATCTTCAAATATTTTAATTTTGATAATGGTGACAATGAAGAGGAGTGGAGAAAGGACTTTATTAATCAGTGGTGTTGAATCAATTAAGTATCCATATCACATACAGAAAAAGTCTCAGTTATACCAGAGACAGAATTCAATTCTAGAAAGACTAAATATAAAGAGCAAAACAATAAATCATATAGAGGATGTAACCTTAAATATATCTTCATGACTTTGAAATAGGAAAAGTTGGCTCGGTGTGGTGGTGCATGTCTGTAATCCCAGCACTCAGGAGGCTGAGGCAGGAGGATTGTCATGAGTTAGAGGCCAGGCTTGACTACATTGTGAGTTCAAGGCAAGCCTGAACTGTACATCGAGACCCTGTCTCAAAAACAAAACAAAACAGAAATGAAATAGGAAAAGTTATCCTAAATTGGACATGTAAAATACTAACCAAAAAGGAAATGATTGATAAATCACACTAAAATTAAGGACATGTATTCATTGATGTCACAGCAAAGGCACCAAAACTTCAGCTATAGTGTGGTAAAAGATATTTTCAAAACACATAACTGCTAAAAAAATGTCATATCCATAAGGCGTAAAACAACTCATAAAAATCAATAAATGACAGATAACCTAATATAAAATTGGGCAAAAGACTTCAAGTATTTTGCAAAATAATTTGGTTAATAAACATAAAATGTCCTCAATTTCATTGCTAACACTTGAATTGCAAGATATACACTATCAGATACAATTAAAAATATCAGAATTGGAAAAATTTATAAAAACTGATAATCCCGGGCTGGTGATATAGCTCAGCGGCATAAGTGCCTGCCTGGCAAGTGCAAGGTCCTGAGTTCGACTCCCAGTACCCGCATATAAAAAACAGAAAAACAAAAAAACTGATAATCCCACGTGTTGAGTGACTATGTAGAGTAACCAGAGCTCTCACACATTGCTGGTGGAAATGTTATATGTTACAAACACTTTGGAAAAGAGACAAGCTGTTGCTTTTAAGTTAAAATATATTTGCTATGTGACCCCAAAATCCACTCCAAGATATTTACCTAAAAAAAAAACCAAAAACATATCTGTACCCAAATAATTGCGTATGAAGGTTCATTGCAGCTTTATGAATATCCAAATGCAGAAAAACACTAAAGTGTGAAAGAATGAATGAATCAATCAACCAATCAACAAATTGTTGTGCATCTGCTCCAGTTTGGATCTGGAATGGTTCCCAAAGGCCCATATGTTAAAGGCTTGGTCCTCAACTTGATGCTATTGGCAAGTGATGGAGCCTTTAAGAGCTGAGGCTTAGTGGGAGGTTTTAGGTCATTGGGAGCATGCTGTTGGAGGGCATTGGGAGAAGCCAGATGTGTTCATCTTCCTTTTTCTTTACTGAATCTGTCCAAGGAGTGAATGGGCTTCCTCTGCCAGATGTTTCCACCATGATGCATCACCACAGGCCCAAAGCAATGGGATCAATCACTGACTGAACCCTCCAAAACTGTGAGCCGTAACAAACCTTTCCTCTTCACAAGTTGATTATATCAAGATTTTGTGACAGTAACTGAAAATTGAAAAACAACAGCATCAAAATAAAAGGAAAACTATTTAAAAACAAGAACAAACTACTTATATGTGCAACAACATATACAAGTCTCTAAACCATTAAGCAATTTTATACAGACCAGATTAAAAGGACCACACCTCAGTGATTTTACTGAAACTACATTCTGGAAAAGGTAGAAATACAAGGACAGTACACCGATCAAAGATTGCCAAAGGTTAGTGTGAAATGAGTCTGAGTAAAAAAGGTCATGAGGAAAAATTTGGGGGTAAAGAAAATGATCTATATCTTAATTGTGGTTGCATTTACATGACTGGAAATATACTTAAACCTCATTTAGATGTATGCTGCAAAAGGGTGCATTTTATTGTATACCAAAAAAAGTTGATCTTTGAACTTTAGAAATTAGAAAGCGCTAAAGAAAATAAAAATATGTAATGAAATTCTCATATTAAATCCTTCTTATTCAGTAATGAAACGTTCAATGTAAGAGAATAAAAACACATCCCAAAAGGGAAAAATAATTATAACTTCATCAAAGATATAATTAAGTACAGTGACATATGTCTGCCCTTCAGCTATTTGTGAGGCTGAGAAAGGAGGTGCACTTGAGGCCCCGGAGTTCTGGGCCAGCCTGGGTAACATAGCAAGACATCATCTCTTAAAAAGAAGAAAAAAATTTCACAGAAAATTAAAATGCTACAGGGAAGGGCACACTGTAGGAATAAATAATTACAAAACATAATCAGTGGGGGGACATCACAAAAATTATCTTCTTTGCAAAAACAGTGCAAACACTGACAAAAATAGTCAGAATTAACATTTTAAGAACTCTGCAGATTAACCAGAGACTTGCAACAATCCAGGAAGGATTTATTAAAAAAAAAAAAAGAACAGTTTGATTCTGAGAACAACAGTGAGCTTTGGAGTATTTTAACTTGCAGTATTTCCCTTTCGTGTTATATCCTTGAAAATTAATATATTTATCATGGTGAAAAACAGCAGCCTGGTAATCACTGGAAAGACAAAATTGGATGGGAAGTCCTTCAAACCTTCATTCCCAAAAAATATCATTACTTTTATGGGACAGGTAGTTCCCCAGGGCACTCTCATTAGAGGATATTTACATTGGACCTGCCTCAGAACTTGCCCAATGATAAAAGCCTTTTCTCTGGGGAAGTTTGATGAAAGCATTTAGAAGTAATTGTTTGCATTTGAGACTACTGGAGGGGGCTGAGGAGAGTTGGGACAAATATTAGGCTGAAGAAAAACCTGAAAAGGAAAAGCTGGGGAATGAGATATCTATGGAGTGGTTTGAAAAGCTCTAACATATTCCTGGGAGTTCAGAAAATAATAAACATATGTAGGGCTATGCACATGCCCAGAGATATGCACATGCTCAGGAAAGATCTGAAAAGGCCCTACACTGGCATATCTGCCTGACCTTAAATTTCTGCACAAACAAGAAGTAAAGGTGCAAGAAGTGTTGTCCACTTTGTGGCTGAGTATCTTTAGCATGCTTACAAAATGCATACTTAAGCCTCTCAGCAATGATTGTGAAACAAATGGGTTCCAGGTATTTAAAGAAATTTCTGTTCATTCATCAGTTTATAAATTAGTGAAGTGAGCAGAGAGTGTGCACAACAAAGAATATAGACTCTACAAAATCAGTCCACTAAAGCAACTAAGAAACAATCAGCAGCCACACTAAGAATAACAACAGAAAAAAATACTGGGGAGGGACAAGTATATGATCTTCAGGGTTGAACATTATATTAATGAAAATGTCCACTTTTGAGCCATGAATTTATGAGGCATGAAAAGAAACAAGAAAGTATAACCCACACACAGCTTGAGATATGTTCACAGAATTAAACACTATGTTTTAAATGCTAGATAAAAATTGTAAAATGATCAAATAGAAACCAAGGAGTTAAAAAGTATAATAACCAAAGAGAAAAATTCACCAAGTGACTCAACTGCTAATTCAGGCTACCAAAGAATCAACAATTTTAAAGAACAAAGCTGAAGAACTCACACTTTTTGAATTTAAAAATTGCTATAAACCTATACAAATTAATACAATGTACTACTACTATATGGATAGACATATAGATCCATGGAGCAAAATTGAGAATATAGAAATAAACCTTTTATTTATTTATTTTATTTTTGTCTTTTTGAGACAGGGTTTCACTAAGCAATTAGGGGGCCAGCCTTGAACTTTGTAGCCTCGGCTGGCCTTGAACTCACAGCAATCCTCCTGCCTCAGCCTCCCGAGTGCTGGGATTACAGGCATGCACTACCATGCCTGGCTAAATCTCATATTTAAGGTTAACTTATTTTAAGCAAAAGTCAAGATAATTCAATGGAGAAAGATTAGTCTTGTCAACAAATGATGTTGGGACAAATGGATGTGAACATGTAAGAAAGAAAGTTGTTCAAAGACAAAAGTCAAAATCAACCAAAAGTAGACTATGTGATTGTTGCCTACTGTGTAAACATACTATCAACTATTTAATTACACACTTTAAATCAGTGGTCTTTATCCTATGTAAGTTATATCTTAGTACAATTTAAATGTTTAAAAGTATTTTAAAAAATTTTAAAGCATGCTTAGCTATAAAAACAACAGAAACTTAAAATATACTAGTATGAGCAATCTTATGTCAATAATATTGACATTATAGATTGAGATTAGTAGTTAATTGCCTACAAAACATAACTACCAAAACTGACTAAATATATAGAAAGTCTGGGTAGCCCCTATAATGAGCTCTTCCCAGTCCTCATCGCGGCCTGGGAAGTTTATATTATATTTATAGTTGTGGGCAGTTAAGGGGTTCTAAGTCCAGCCAAGATAGTGGTTGCTGGAACAAAGGCCTTGACCCAGGGCTGAACCAGGGTTTTATTAATTCTCAAGGAGGGGGGTGGCTTGGGGATGAGTGACTGTGAGAGTGGTGGGAAGTCCATGAGTACTGTGAGCTGGGCTAGGTAGGTGGCCTGAAATCACCTCTGCAATATGCAGAGGGAAGGATATGCAGAAGAAGTAATCTGCATAACACGATTCAAGATAGTATCTAATGTTTTGGGGTTGGTGCTTCAGCTCTGATGTGTAATCTTCTATGCCCTGGGAAGTCGTAGCTTCTTTCTCGAGGCTCGATCCCAGCCGACAGTGTGGAGCACAGCTGTCCATCCTGCCAAGCTCACCCATGTTTTGGGAGCTATGGGGGTGGGAAAACACTGATCTGTCACCTTGCTTCAAAGACTACGCAGCAGCACCTGGGCTAGACTGATTTGCATTGCTTAAAGCCAATTGAAGGGATAAGAAAAAGTCCTAGCCAGCTCTGCACATATCACATGGAAATAGGGCTAGGTTTAGCCAAAATGGAGATAATTGCTCTTCTTTCAAGGAGAGTCATCCAGGTGGTCCTCCACAGCCCCATAGTTACTAATGACTTGAAAAAATAATTTAAATTCTTTCTACAAAGTAAATACTAGTTTTAGATGGTTTGTAGGTGTGTAATATCACACTTTTGAAGGATGGATTATTCAAATATTATTCGACATCTTCCAGAGACCAGAAGAGAAGGAAATAAAGTATTACTTCGCTTTTGTCTTAATAATAGTATGACTAAGAGAATTTATAGACAAGTCTCCAGATCTCACCCACAATTATAGATACAAAGGCATTTTTAGAAGTTAGCAGAAAAAAGCTAGTGGTACATAAAAAATAATAATACATTACTAAATTTTGGTTTATCTCAGGATAACAAGGCTGGTTGAAATTTAGGAAAATCAGGAAACCAAACAAAGAACACCTTAAGAAATTCATGACCACCAAACCAGCACTCCAAAAAATTCTCAAGAATATCTTAGAGAGACCATGAAGCTAACAATGCCAACAATCTAATAGAGTGAATACAAAAAACAGGATGAGCAGTTAAGTAGAAGGGGGGAAGGGAATAAGCAACAGGAAAATAATGCAATGACAGGAACAAACCAATACCTTTTAATAATAATTCTCAATGTGAATGGTCTCAGTTTCCCAATTGAAAGATACAGATTGGCAGAATGGATCAAAAAACAAAACCACGGGCCAGTGAGATAGCTCAGTGGCATGGGCATCTGCCTGGCAAGCGCAAGGCCCTGGGTTCGACTCCCAGTACCCATATATGAAAAAAGGGCCAGCGATATTGCTCAGTGGCACGGGCACCTGCTGGCACGTGAGGTCCTGAGTTCGACCCTCGGTACCCACACACAAAAAAAAAAAACAGTCATATGAAATGTACAAGAAACACCTTTAATTCAAAATGAAATTCACAGATTAAAAATTAAAAGATGGAAAACAATATTCCATGCAATATGAACCAAAACAAAGATGAGTAGCTATCCTAGTTTCAGAAAATAGGACCTCAAGACAAGGATTATCAGAAGAGGCACACTGGTTAAAGAAATAATTCAACAGGAAGAAATAACAGTTACAAACATGTGTCCACCAAACACTAATGCATCCAACTTCATAAAATGAACACAACACAACATAAAAGATCAGATAAACATCAATACAATTATGCTGGGGGACCTCAATACCCCACTGTCACAAATAGATCAACTAGACAAAAAATCAACAAAAAAATATCAGAGTAGAACAAAATCTTACAACAAATGGACTTGATATCTACAAAGGGTTTCACTCAAAAATATAATACACATTCTTTTCAGCAGTACATGAAACTTTCTCCAAAAATAGATCACAAAATTGTCTATAAATCATGCTTAAGTAAATGCAAAAGAACTGAAATTATTCCATGGATATTATCAGATCATAGTGCAATGAAACTAGAAATTGATGACAAAAGAAAACACAGAAATTTTGCAAATTCATGAAAATTAAACAATAAACCCTTGAATAATCAGTGGGTCATCCAATTTTTAGATGATAGCACCAGTACAACATACCAGAACTTATGGGACACAATGAAAGCAGTGCTAAGAGGGATCATTATAGGTGACTGTCACATCAGAAAAACAGACCAAGCCCAAATCAGTAACCTAATGATGCACCACAACATCCTAGAAAAATAAAAACAAGCTTAATGCAAACCTAGTACAAGGAAGGAAATTATAAAGATCAGAGCAAAAATAAATAAAATTTAGACTAAAAAAATACAAGATCAATGAATCAAAGAATATAAAAAATAGACAAACCCCCAGTTAATCTTACTAAAAAGAGGAAAGAAAAGGCTCAAGTCAATGCAATTAGAAATGAAAAAGATTAGATCATAACGGACACTGCCAAAATCCAGAAAATTTTTAGCAACTACTTTGAAAATTTGTACTCCAATAAATTGTAGAATTCAGAAGAAATGAATAGATTCCTAGATGAATATAGGAATTTATATTCATTTATTTATAACTAAATATATTAATATAAATAATATTATATATTAATATGTAAAGTAATATATTACATATTAATATATTAGATATTACTTACTATAAATAATATAAATAAATATAAATTTATTTATAAATAAACTGACTCAAGGTTTTAAAATCCTGAATAATCAAATAACAAGCAATGAAATTAAAGCAGTAATAAAAAAATAATCTATCAACTAAGAAAAGCCCAGGACCCTGATGGATTCCCTGCTGAATTCTACAAGAACATCAGGGAAGATCTAACACCAATACTCCTGAAACTGTTTAACAAAATTGAAAGGGAAGGAGCATGCCTGAAGTAATTTCTGGAAGTTAGAATTTTCCTCATTTAAAACTAGACAAGGATCCAACCAAAAAAAAAAAAAAGAGAGAGAGAGAACTACAGGTCAATCTCCTCAATGAACATAGACGTAAAAATCCTCAGCAAGATACTAGCAAACAGAATTCAGCAAATCATCAAAAAGATCATACATCATGAGTAAGTGGACTTCATCCCAGGGATGCAAGGATGGTTCAGCATACCCAAAGTCAATAAACATAATAAATCACATAAACAGAAACAATGACAAAATTCACATGATCATTTCAATAGATGCAGAAAAAGCCTTTAGCAAAATTCAACATCCATTCATGATAAAAACCTTGAAGAAAATAGTTATAGGGCCCTATTTCAATTTAATAAAAGCCATTTATGACAAACCTACTGCTGACACCATATTAAATGGAAAAAATGGAAAACTTTCTCTCCAAAATCAGGAACAAGACAAGAATGTCCATTATCACCACTCCTGTTCAATGTAGTGCTCAAAATATTAGCCAGAGAAATCAGGCAAGAGAAAGAAATAAAAGGAGTATGTATAAGAAAGTAAGAAGTCAAATTTTCATTATTTGCAGACAATATGATCCTACATAGAGGATTCAAACAATTCCATCAAAAGATTCCTGGAATTAATAGCTAGATTTGTCAGTGTAGCAGGATACAGAATCAACATACAAAATTCAATAGTAATCCTGAACTCACTGAGAAATAAATTAGGGAAATAATAGTATTCATGGTAGCATCAAGAAAACTTAAATTCTTAGGAATTAATCTAACCAAGGAAATGGAAGACCTCTACAATGAATATTACAGCACTCTGAAAAGGAGATCAAACAGAACAGCAGAAAATGGAGAGTTAAACACTATTCCTAGATAGAAGCAATATAGTCAAAATGGCCATACTTCCAAAACTGATACACAGAATTAATGCAATCCAAACAAAATAACAACAGCATTCCTCACAGAACTAGAGAAAAATCTTACAATACATATGAAAGCAGAAGAGACTCAGAACAGCAAAAGCAATCCTGGGTAACAATAGCAAAGCAGGACCACAACAATCCCAGATTTCAAGTTGTATTACAAAGCTACAGTAATAAAAACAGCATGATGGCGGCACAGAAACAGACATGTGAATCAAAAGAACCAGAACAGAGGATGCAGAAACAACCCCAGGCACATTCAGCCACCTGATATTTGACAAAGAGGCTGAAAAACATACACTGGAGGAAAGATAGCTTCTTTAATAAAAGGCGCTGGGAAAACTGGCTATCCATATGCAGAAGATTGAATCTAGAACCATCTCTCACCATGTACCAAATTAAAACAAAATGGATAAAAAATCTAAATATTAAGACAGAAACACAATCTTCTGGAAGATAAAGTAGGTAAAACTCTTGAAGACATAGGCATAGACAAGGATATTCTGAAGAGAACCCCATCCAAATGCACAAAAAATAACATCAAGAATCTACAAATGGGGTCATATCAAATTAAAATGCTTCTGCAGAGCAAAGCAAACAGAGTGAAAAGACAACCTACAGAATAAGAAAAAAAATTGTCAGCTATTCCTTGGACAGAGGATCAATATCTAGAATATATAATGAGCTCAAAAAATTAGACCCCCCCCCAAGAAAAACTCAAATCAAAAAATGGGCAACTGAAATGAAGACACTGCTCAGAAGTAGAAGTCAAATGGCCAATAAATGCATGGAAAAAAATGATCATTTGACCCACCTATTCCCCTTCTAGGTATCTTCTCAAGAGAGTTAAAGACATCACATTACTTTGATCCATGCATATTAATGTCTAGAGCAGCACAATTTATAATAGCTACATCTTGGAAATAGAGTGTATGTCCATCAATAGATGAATGGAAAGGAAAATGTGATATATATACACAAAGGAGTACTGCTTTGCCATAAAGGATAAACTTGAGTCATTTGTAGGAAAATGAATGCACCTGAAGATCATAATCTTAAGTGAAATAAGCCAAACACACAAACTTAAATATCATGTGGTATCTCTCACATGAGAAACCCAAAATATAAATAAAGAGCAAAATGAAAGATAGATAATAGGAAATAGGGAGATAGAGCTTTTGTAAATTTGAAAGGGACCATGAGATGAAGGGAAGGGGAAGAGGAAAGCAGGGGAGGTGAAGGAGATGCAAAAAGAATTGAGATGTTGTTACGTTCACGTACCAAATCCCAACAAGGAATCTGATCATGTACTGCCAACATGAACTAATAAAAAAAAATTGAAGATAAAAGAATTCATTTAAAATGCTTCTGCAGAGCAAAGCAAAGAGCTGAGTGAAAAGGTTGAGGATATAGCTCGGTCTTCCTTGTATTCAATCACTGATACTGGGAGGAAGAAATTATTTTACTCAAAATTAATTAAGAAGATCCAGATTACCTGGGCGTGGTGGTGTACACCTATAATCCCAGCACTTGGGAGGCTGAGGCAGGAGGATCGAGTATTGCCTTGAGTTCAAGGCCAGCCTGAGCTACATAGTGAGTTGAAAGACAGCCTGAACTACGTAACAAGACCGTGTCTCAAACAAACAAGCAAACAAACAAATAAGATCCAAGTTAATGGGGAAATATATGTTCGTGAATAGAAGTCTTACAATTATAAATATATTAATTTTATCAAAATTCCCAGATATAGTCAATGATATTTTAATAAAAATTCCAAAAATATATTTAAGAAACTTGACAAGCTGATTCTAAAGTTTATTTGTGACAGCAATATTCCAAGAATAGCTAAGACATGCCTGAATAAAAACAAAGAAGAGGAAAAGAGTAAGGGATGCCCCATCAGATCTCAAGGATGATTATAAAGCCATAGAAATAAAGACAGTGTTGTTTTGTCACAGAAGCAGGCAAATCAATCAGTGGATCAGAACACAGAGACCAGGTACATATTCAGTCATACATGGAAATAATATATAGCAGAGTTCATTGTAAATTGGTGGAGAGAGGACAGATGGTTGAATAACACATATTAGTATTAACTGGTTACCTTTTCAGAAAAATATAGATTTGGATCCCTATCTTACACAACAGTGAACATTTAATTCACGATGTAGTAAGAACTAAAATATGAAACACAAAACTTTAAAGCTTCTAAAAGGAAATATAAAATGAATACTTATATGACCTTAGACTAGGGAATGAGTTCTTAAACAAAAATCAAAAGAAGTAACAGCAAAAGCATTCCCACAGAACCTAATCCTTATTTCCAAAATTCAACTGTATCTAATCTTACATATAATTTATTATTTGATTGTTTATTGTATTGTCAACTGCATGTGGATAGGGACAGTATCTTGCTAATTTTATCTTCCCCCTATCCCTGGCATGTGTTAGCTGAGTATCACACAAGAGAGAATTTGATAAAGGAGTGGATTTTACTTGTCCCTTGATTTGGCACTGTAGTATTCCTCCTTACCTGAGAGCTACCCAAATTTTGTCTCTTTGTTAGATATTTGAAGTGACATTCATACATCTATAACATACTCTTCCTCACCCAAGCCATGATTTTCATTACCATTCTTTATCATTTTCCCTGTTTATAAACACTTAGCCACATATACCATTTCTTATTACCTGAATTTCTAGCCTTTCAAAAAAAAAACAGTAAAAAAATAAAGTTCCATTAATAGTGATAGAAAAAAGCTCACAGGATACCTTCCCAGTGTTATTTGTTCATTTTAAAATTGGAGCTGTTGGGCCAAACCTACAGAAGAGAGACTCAAAAATTACAGTCCCAGTTCAGAATGAGAGGACTATGTCACTGCAGGCCATTCTTAAATCTCAAGAAGGCAATCTGGTCTAATTCTCCTTCCAATTTGAGAATTTCTTCTCTCACATTCTTGACATTTAATTAACCTGCTTATTTGTAATCCTTCAAACACAGTACTTTTGGTGCTAAGGCAAGTACTGTTTCAGAGGGAAGCCTGTTCTGTTTTGTTTTGCTCTCAATAATCTTTCTTAATCTAGAAAAGGAACACTTGGTCTTCAGGCAATAAGGAGTTTATGTGCCTCATCAAAATTTCCATTTTTTAATGCAGGTGGTTTCCCAAATTGTTTTCTCCAGAAAGTCTTTTAACATGATCTTCTAGATTGCGTAATTAATTACAAGCACGGAACGCCCTAAAGCCTCTTACACAGAGAAAAAGCAACTAGTCAAAGCTAATCACCATCCTCTAAATTCCACATTCCAAAATACCTAATCATTTGAAAAGACATAAGAAATTGAATTATGAAAATTGTAAACCAGCACCTTGATAGAGTGTGTTGATAATGGAATTAGCGATGAGTCAGAAATAAATGTTTAAGGTTGCTTTAGAACCTTTACAGTATAAACAAGACATGGGCAGAGTGTTAACCAATTTCACTAGAAGAATCAGAATATATCAGAATTGAAGACTCCCTCCCCAAAGATCACTTAGTCTAGATGTATTAAGGGGAATATTAAGGGTGGGAGGATAGCTCACTAGTAGAGTATGAGGCTCTGAGTTTAATCTCCAGCACAAAACAAAAACAAAAATGGAAAAAACAAAGAAAGGAAGGGGGTGAGGGAGGAAGGGAGAGATAGACAAAGAGAGGGAAGGAGAGTGGGAAAAGGGAAGGAAGGAAGGAAGGAAGGAAGGAAGGAAGGAAGGAAGGAAGAAAAAAAAATATTAAGTAAAAAGTGCAAGTCCTACAAGAGATTTTTGAATGAGAAGTATGTTTTGGTTAATAGAAATAAAAACACCTCATACTATATTCTCTAGAGGACACTAAGATAACATTAGCATGTTACAGGAAGAAATCCACTGAACTTTGCTTAACCTAATGTATCCCAAACACACCTAACCACAACCACATTTTTGGTAACATCTAGCAAAATATTAGTGCATTTCAAATATACTCCAAGACAAACTAAGCTAAAAGAGTTTCCTCATGTTGAAGATGAGGGGAAACTGGGCATGGTGCCACATGCCTGTAATCCCAGTACTCTGGGAGGATGAGGCAGGAAGATTACAAATTTGAGCCCAACCTGGGCCACTTAATGGCTTAGGAAGACCTGTGTCAAAATTAAAAGGGACTGGGGATGTAGCTTAGTGTGAGGATACTGGGTTCAATCCCCAGTACCAACACCAAAAAAAAAAAAAAAAAAGGGAAAAAAAACCCAGAAAGAATTATGCAGTGCCTAAATCAATAAAACTACTTAGTGGCAGAACTAATACTACAGCCAAGTGTCACACCATTTATAAGTCTGCAGCTTCCTCCTTTTCTGCCTTTAATGTCTCTGAAATCCCTGGGGAAAGAAGCCATTCCAAAGAAAACCAAAAACTTACCTTCTGTGCACTCTCCTTCATTACCTCTGTGAGGAAAATTTACCTTCTTATTGCAGCGATTTTCAACCAGATGAATGATATTTTTCATAGAGGTAGATAAGGCATGTTGATGGACGGTATGGTGAGCATGAGTACATGTTTAAAGGATGTTAAATATTAACATTTATATTTTTATGTGGAAAGGAAAAAAAACCCTAAGGTTATTTCAGATTTTAAATTACAAAAAGAAAATGGCATTGTTGTTCACCTAAAATGCATTTAGACTTTTAGAGGCCAGAAAACACTGACAATAAGAACATGCATGGAGGTGACATAACTTAGCCATACAAAAGAATTTCTGAAGGAAATAACATTTAGTCCAACAAAAAGGCAATAACCAGCCAAATCAAAATACGAATTACTGGAGGATATTCCAGGCAGAGATAGTAGAGGCACTAGGGGCACAAGAGGTCAGGTTATGACCAAGGAACTGCAAAGAGTTGAGAGTGACAGGACAACAGAAGGGGTTAAAGAAGGTAGGGCAGAGAGAGATAGGAACAGAGACAGCCAGACACAGGGAGCGAAGTAGAAGCATATGCACTCAGAACCAAGCAATATAGTGAAGAACAAATGAGGGATCTGATCATGAAGAGCCTTGTATACCAAGCCCTTGTATACTTTTAATTATGAAAAGTAATACAAAAATACAGTATTTTCTATGTCCTATATACTATATGCATTGTCTTAGTCGCTTTCCTGCCACTGGGACAAAATACCAAATACTCACAATTTACAAAGAGAAGGACTACTTGACACAGTTTTGAATGGGTTCAATCCAAAGTCAGTTTATTCTAAGGCAGAAACTGCATGGTGGTGGGCATGGCAGGTAAAATTTGTTCAACTCATGGCAGCCAGGAAGCAGAGAGAGAAAAGAGGAGCCACATACAAGAACACACTTTTCCAGGTCTCACTCCCAGTGACCCACCTCTAACTAGGCCCCACCTCCTAACAGCACATTCAGCATCTGATCAATGGATAAAATCACTGATGAGTATAACGCCCCCATGATCCAATCACCCTCCAAACACATGAGAGGTTGGGGGAACATTTTAGATCTAAACTATAACATACATTATCTCGTACCTGTACAAAATCCTTTAAAAAATTGCATGAGTTAGCAATAATTGCTCCTCAGGTAAACCTCATTGCCTATGATACTGCCACTGCACAGAGCTAAAATTGCATGTGTTAAATACAGTTAGTATCCCAGTTTTACAGGGGAGGAAACTCAACCTTAGATTAAGTAAATTGTGCATGGTCACACAGCTATTACAGCATTTCCTGTGTACTTGGAACCGTGCAGTCAGTTTGTAAGCACTGTATCATTTAATCTGCAAGCTAGAGTACCAAAGGGTAACACTACCTGTAATTTAACAGATGAAGAAACTGAAGCTCAAAAATTTATTTAAATTGTCAACAGTAGAAAGAAGCAAAGGTGGGATTCAGAATGAGAGTTGTCTGACTCTAAATTGGTATGCTCAACAATCAGTAGTTTCCAGTGATTCTCTGCAGAACTCCATGGCTGTATGTGGATCAGGGCTACCAAGGCAGAGAGAGGAGTTGGCAGGGGGTGCAGAAGGGAGGCAGAGATGGTATGCCTGTCTTTTCCAGATCTCTTATACTTCAATGGGTGCAACTCCATATTTATCTGTTTTAAATTATACTGTTTAAGATTTCAAATGAAAAAAGCATTTCACCACTTTAAAAAGTTATAATTCCATTGCTTCACATTCTTATACACCAACAACTTAACAGAAATTAGTTGTCAATTATTCACACAAACCAAGGGAATGGACCTCTAGAATGGCACAGATCAGATGAGCTGTAAAGACATGGTGTGGAATCCAGCAGACAAGTCTAGGGAACAGAGGTCATATAAGATGCACAGACATCTTTTCTCTCTCTTCCTGAACTCATTCTAGTGTCTAATTCCATGAGCAAAGAAAGAAGAAAAACTCCTAAAATTCACAGATGCAGTGTCAAGTTTCCTGCCTCCTAATGTCTCACTTGGCTTCAGAATTAGGTCATGAAAGTCTCTCCCACCCTAATCTTGTTGATTATAAGGTCATATTTCCCATGTTCTTCCCAGAAGCAGGGGAATGGCCTTCATAAAAATGAAATGTCCTTTACTCTGCCACAAGGTGTCTATATCACAGAAATCAAATAGATCCAAAGGCAATGCTTTTTAAATATTGCCCACATTGCCCATAGGGAACTCCTTAAAAAAACAATTCTCTGGACAAGTAAGTGTTGGAATTGCTCCATAAGTTATGTGATCTATAATGAATCATCCGGACTGGGCTATTTCTGAGTGTCAACCATGATATTATTAATAATTATACTGAGGCAGTAAGTACATACTGGAAATGTGCTGGGCAAATTGTTATCTATGCTTAGATTACTGTTTAATGCACATTTTCAAATTAATCTGGCTCCCCCCAGTTTTCCCACTGTAATACCTCTTAACATCATGGGAGATAAATATTCAGAATATACTTCAGGGAACATTACGCATAGAGGTTTTAGGAGAATCTGCATGAAAAGCAATAGACTAGTACTTCTCAATCATTTCCTATCACCCTACACATAGAATTGTTGATTTTTTTTTTTTTTGTGGTACAAAGAAGTAAATGGACAAGATTCCTTATGACTCAAAAAAGACTGGCCGGGGAGTAGGGCATTTGAGGGATCACTATCACAGCACTCCTGTAGTCTCCTGAGGGTCATGCACATAGGTCAAGGAATTGTGAAGAGACCAAAATACACCCACACATGACCTCCACTGGTTTGTTCTCCTTGAGGACCACTGCACATGTTAAATTAAATGAAAGCAACAGAAACCTTATAGTTGTCCCCCTGTTTAGCCTTATCTTGGACTCTTCTGTTGACAAAGATTTGGGTCAGTGCCTAAAATCCTGAAAAATGATGAGAAATACAATTCTCCTAACTGTTCAGATAATCTATTTCTAACATCAAGATACTGAAAAGAGGGTTGGGGCTGTAGTTCAGTGATACAGCACTTACCTAGAAAGTTCATAGTACTGGGTTTGATACCCAGCACTGCAAAAATTAAATAAATACATAAAGACAGACAAAAACCCCTACTTCCATAGAAAAACAGAAATCAAATTAAGTATTTCAATATAGAATTGAATCAATGAACTGGTTAAATAGACAGTAGAGGACTGAAAAAGCAGAAAAGGGAATACAAAGGTAACACAGAGGCCTGGTGTAGTCAGGCCTCAGATCTTCCAAGAAAGCAGACTGCCCAAATGATTATGGTACATGTAAGGGGCCCAGTGAGGCTGGCTCTGGAGAGCTAAAAGAAAATGAGTCCTGAAACCAACTGTCACTGCTTTTGTGTAGGGTTCCAGGAGTAAAGTTAATAGGAGCACCAGGCAAAACCAGAAGGAGCAATTCCATCATCCCCTTTCCCTGCCTTCCTCCAGTTTCCCTTTTTGGCAGCATCTAATAGAGAGCAAGCAAAGGTGACATGTAGTTTGTAGGTCTCAGTTCCAGCATTGCAAGGAATGTGAAAGTGTAGATCATGGGGACAGCAGCTTAATGACTGACCTGCATTTCCCCTGAGGAGGTGGAGAGTGATAAGTAAAGGTCTCATTCATTCCATATCTACATCTCCTGGCTCAAAGCCTGTGGAGGAAACAGAAGGACAGTGAGAGAGATAGATTGCCTGATCTCAAAAACACATTTTGTCTTGGATTATTTCTTTTGGCATTCAGTCATGATGGTCCTCCAGTTTCAGGAACTTTTCAGCAAAATATGAACCTTAACTGAACATAATGGTTTCCAAAACTGAATTACAAGGAGTTTTTGTCATGAAAGCCAGTGTAGAGTCAGCTGGAATCTCTGGAATGTAGAGGCCAAGTATGAAGCTCTGTATCCTTCTGTGTTTCTAGGACTTCTGCAGCTGGAGGAACATGGAGGAGACAGGACAGGAGGGAGAAGCTATTGTGCACCGCCCCAAACAGACAAATATGAACCCACTGGCCTGAAGACCCAGCTAAATCTAAGGGTACAAGGGATTCTCAGAACAACATGTGAAGCCTGGGCATTAGAAACCTAGCATTTCATTTGTCATCACTACCCTCATGTGAATGCAATTACAAAAAGCCAGATGTCAACCAGTTTCTGAAGTGAAGGTAATTTGCCAAGTGCCAGAGCATGGAGGTCTGAGTCCCTTTGTTTGCTGACGTTTGCTACCCTCCTAGAATATTAAAAGATACCTATTTAAAGACAATAGAGAAAATGAGAGTGTTTAAACCACAAATGGGTCATGTCTGAAACTTATTTTCTGATGAAAAATGTACATTGACCTTTTTATTTATATAAAAGGATTTACAGGTCAATTTCTCATAAAATATATTGTGGCAAATAAACAATAATATGGTAACTATTGGAATTCATATGACTTACTTGTTCCTCATCTTACTGACCCAAAACTCAACATACCCCACAACTGCTGACCATGATAAAACTTAACAGTATACACCAGAGTCACATAAATAAGTTCTTTCTCTCATGAGATTTTTCTTTTAACCAGACAATCACTCTTCTTGGGAAACCCTAAAGGATAACACCCATGGACCTCAATAAAAGCATTGTGCCATAGTACCCCCTGCCAAATTCCCACTTGCTGATCAAGCTCCCTGTAGCCTCCAGACTTCCCTTTGGCTTCTCGTAGGCACCTCTAACCTCTCTCATTCCTGTAAATAATAAATAATATTTTTGCTGTGCATTTTGGTTTCATTTCTTTATTGTGTGTTAGATGACTCCCATGCTTGAACTTAACACACCACCATCAGGGCTGTCTTAGAGAGTTGTTATCTTGGTGTATTAGTTAGGCTTCTCTAGAGAAACGAATCAATAGAAAATATATTTACAGCTATGCAAGAGGGTTTATTCTGTAGGCTTACAGTATCAGAGGTGGAACAATCCACAATGGCTGCATGTGTACAGGAGAGCCAGAAGATCCAGTAGCTGCTCAGCCCAATAACATGGAAGCCACAGAACTAGAGAGGCCACTCAAGAATTCAGCACCAATCAAAAGTCAAAGGCCTGGAAGCTTACTGGAGAGTTGTCACTGTGAGTCTACATTGGAAGGCTTAAGAAACAGGAACATAGTGTCCAAAGGCTATGGCAAAGACTAGAGCTCTTACAAAATAAGGACACTTATTCTCTCTTTTTTTATTCAATCCAGGCTACAAGCTTCTTTGTTTGTGCCACCCACATCCAGGGTGGTTCTTCCCCCCTCAGTTTGCTGGCTAATATGCCAATCACGAACAGACACAACCAGAACAGCACTTCACTAATCTGCTAGGCAGTTCTTAATCCATTCAAGTTGGCATGTCATGATTAATGATCCCACTTGGCTTATGGCCCATGGGACATAAAATTGGCTTCAAAAAACCCATCCCATACTTTTCTACTGTGAATTTGTACTTCAGCATAATAATAGATAGCTGTGCATCTCAGTAGTTGTGCCTGGAGGATACAGGAAGCAATCTTTGTGTTTACTCACTTTGTATGATGAATGTCAAGGTATGTGCATGTGTGGAGAAGTGTCAAACTGGGATTTTTACCCACACTTATGCTCCCTCTTATGGGTTTTGCATATGTTTACCTGAGCATCATGAGGAATAAAATATACCCACACTATTCTTCTGCTATGTAAACATGTACTTGGAATGTATATGTACATGTAATGGAATGTGGTTTTATTTTGATTTTCTAGTAGAAACAGCCCAACTCAGTACAATGACACATGAAAAACCAGATGTCCAAGTTTTAGAGGTCAAAAATGAATCATCAGATCACTCATGCATGGAAGATGAGATGTTTATGACTTTGACTTTGGCCATGTAAACTAAAGTTCCTGTGACAGTGAAATGGACCAAGAATTGACCAGTATAGACATAGAGAATGCAGACCTCCTTGATTTAGATGATGAAGAAAACAGCAAAGTGAGTACATATTTGACTAATCAAAATGGTACAAAATTGTCACATAATGAAACAGAATGATCCAGTGTTAGAACTAGATCCAAAAATATAGTGAGGATCTTGGAAGGGGTGAAACCTATTGCACAGAATGCCAGCACTGCTATTCAATGTTGGAAATTGTTTGTAACAGATGAAATGCTACAAGATGTGAAATACACAAATGGTGAAATACAAGTAAAATGTTCTGTATGCACCAATAGCCATACTCAAAAATGTATTTATTATGACACCTCACCAGCTAAACTGAAAGCATTCATAGGTCTGCTTTACTGAGCAGGGCTTTCTCATGGTCATTGTAGGAATGTAAAAGACATGGAAAAGTGATGGGTGTAGGCTTGAGGTTTGTAGAATCACAATGACACAGAAGACATTTGGTTTCCTTCAAAATTTCCTGAGGTTTAATGGCAAAACCACCAACAAGAAAGAAAAAAAATTGATAATCTGGCTGCTATCCACTCATTTTTGGAGAGCTTTGTGGGTAATTGTCAAGCAATGTACACGCCATCTAAATACATGACTATTGATGAACATCTTGCAGCATTTTAAACTCAACAAATCAGATTCTGTACCTTTAAGGAAGGTCTGCTTGGCCTGGGCATTTGGGTACTCTCTTTCCAGAATATTTGTCGTGCAACAGTCCTCAAGTGGTGAATTGGCTTAATGTTGTAGTCAGGGTTTGCAAGGGAAACAATACAATACAGAACACATAATTTATAGGATTATTTTATAATAGTCACCCAAAGAGTCATATACAAAAGGGTGCAGGAAATCTGTCCACATACTAAAGACCCAAAAAATCCAGCTGAGGGCCTGGATGCCACAGCAATGTCCTGCATGAGTCCAGCTAAAGACCTAGAGCCCATGGCAATGCCCCCCACTATTCCAACTGGAGGCCTAGAGTCCACAACAATGTCTCATGCAAGTCTGTTTCATAGATCTGCGCTGGGAAGGCCCAGTGGTCAGTGGTGGAAGCTAGAAAGTCTGTGCCAGCAGGATGAAGGATCTGTGCCAGCAGGCTGAGGGATATGCATTGGAGCCAGGAAGTGACGCTCAAAGTAAGGACCAGATATCCCCTGAAAACTACCACAGCCATCCTCAGTGACAGCAAGGTCCAGAGCTCCTCTGACAATGAGAACAGCCAAGTTCACATCAGGAAAGCCAGCATGATAATCTCCCCCAGGAGAATCAATAGCACCAACTCTTCCTCTCCAGTTCTCCTTTTTATATTGTTGGCAATAGTCCTCAGGTGGGCTCTCCATACGCAGCACCATGCTGATTCAGTTCAGCTGTGTGTTACAAGTTGACCACCAATTGTCAATCCACCATACTCAGGCACCACCCTCTCTGCTCTATTCTGGGGAAAGGACATTATTACACATATTTTGTGTGTAATAAAATGAAGGACAATTCTTAGCTTTTACTTTGTCATAACTGAAGTATGAAATGTTATAGTTATTTCATATTTCAGAAAACTATGAAGAGGCATTACTACCCTTTTTGCAATCGTGGTCTCAAAGATGTTAATTAATCCTAATTTTATCCCTTGGTTGGATGGAAGAGCACCAAATCCATACTAGCTAAAAATCTTCTCACTATGACCTTATCTTTTAAACTAGAGGAAAAAAGGACTTTTTAAGGATGTGAATGGTATTTGTATTTCAAAATCTAAAAACTTTATGAGGAAATTTTCTTATTTGCCAATAGCTTTTCTTTGTCATAGCTATTGGATTGTCAAAAGTGAATAAAAGAACTTCTTTGCTCTTCTCTTTGCCTCCTCTGACCCTCACAGCTGTACATGCAAAGAGAATAGCAGGGCACAGTGCCTGAGTCTCCTCCTGCCAGGAGTGCACATCTGTTAACAAAAACCAGCCTGTATCTCAGGCAGATTTCTCACACCTCGCCCTTTTTCTTTCCAACTAACCCACAAGACAAGAAGTCACGGGATCAGATCCTGTGCTTGCTCTAGTCAGGGACTTGTAGACCTCTACTTCTCATTATTTTTGTAATCCTGGGGATGAAATGTAGGCCCTCAGACATGCTAGCCAAGTACTCTACCACTGAGTTGTACCCTAGTCATATTTATTTTATTTTATTTTATTTATTTTATTTTATATTTTGAGATAAGGTCTCACTAAGTTACACAGGCTATCTTTGAACTTGCAATCTTCTTGCCTCAGCCTGTCGAGTGGCTGGGATTAAAGGTATGCACCATGACATGTGGCTCTCTACTTCTTCTTTATGGACATCTACAAGGGAGACTGAGATGGTAATTTTTATATTCTCACTCAAACCAAGTCCTCTGCACTGGGCCATTCTACCTTCTTTTCAGGAACATGTCTTTCGCATATCTCCAAACAGAAGTAAAAGCAGCAGTTTTGAAGTATCAAGGAAGGAGGGGTAGATTTTGGAGAGAATGAGTTGGGGGCCTGTGAGACATCTAAGTGGATACAAGTCTTAGTTACTTTTCTCTCATTGCTGGGACAAAATACTCAATGCCCAAAGTTGAAGAGGGAAAGGTTTATTTATCTCACAGCTTGTAGAGGTTTCAGCCAATAATCAGCCAGCTCCAAGGCAGGGCAGCATGACAGAGGGGCAACAGTTCATGGTGGCAGGATATACAAAAATAATCAGAGCAAAAAAGGGCAGAGCAATCCTCTTTTCCTCCCCTATACTGTATGCAGGCTACCTACTCACATCATCTCCGAGACTTCCTCTGGCACATGCTGAAGATGTTTATAAAGTGAGGACTCTGGCCCCCTGCTGAGTTGAGCTGAGAATGTCATATAAAAGGAATCATACAGCACATAAACTTTTGAGGTTAGCTTTTTTCACTCAGAACATTTCCCCTGAGATCTATCTAAGTTGTCCATGTTGAAGTTTGTTCTTTTTCATTGCTAAGTAGAATTCCATAGTAGATCTATATTATTGTTTTACACTCTTTCCAATGCAGGACATTTTGAATATGAATATTTATATATAGTCATCTCTCCTATTCTATGGTTTCACTTTCCATGGTTTTCAGTGATCCTTGGTCAACAAGACAGATGAGTATAGTAGAATGAGAAAGAGAGAAAGAGGGAACAGTCACACAACTTTCATTATAGTATATTGTTATAATTATTCTGTTAGTATTAATTGTTAATGTCATACTCATCTAATTTATAAATGTAAGTTTATCATCGGAATGTACATATAGAAAAAATTATAGGGGACAGAGAGTTTGATCTATCCATGGCTAGAGGCATCCACTGGGGGTCTTGGAATATAGACCCCAAGGATAAAGTTGAACTACTGTACATGTTTTTTTAATGAACATAAGTTTTCATTTCTCTGTGATTAATCTCAAAGAGTTGAATTGCTAAATTGTATGATAATTTAATACTTAGTTTTATAATCAACTGTCAAACTATTTTCCAGAATTACTATGCAATTTTATTCCCACCAGCAATGGATAAATGATCCAGTTTCTTTGCATTCTTCCAGTATTTGATGTTTAAATTTCTAGGCATTTAGATAAGTGTGGGGTGATAGGTGGTTGTGGTTTAAATCAACAATTTCCCTAATGGCCAGTGATATTAAATATCTTTGAATGTGCTTATTTTCTATTTTTATATACTCTTTGGTTAGTGTTTGTTCAGGCTTCTCACATTCTATTATTTTTCTAGTTTGATTGTTCTCTTACCATTGAGTGTTGGTGGTTCTTTATTCTAGATTTTTATTCCAGACATGATTTTTTTTTTCAGATATGTGGTTTGCAAATATTTTCTCTCAGTCTGCAGCATACCTTTGGCCTTTCCTATCATGTTCTCAACATGTGTATAAACCAGTCTCGAAGAGGATAATATATATCTCAGCAACATGTAATCTCCCAATGAACTTCTCTGTTTTTTAAATAAGGAGTTATTACCTAGCACTCCACCCAAATGCATATGTTGAACCCTAATATCCATTGTGATGTACTAAGAGGTGGGGGCATTTGGGAGATGATTAAGTCAGGTTCAGTGCCCTTATAAAAGAGGTCCTACAGAGATTACCGCTTCTACCAAGTGAGAGCACAGCAAAAAGGTGCTATCTATGGTCCAGAAAATGGGCCATTTTCAGACATCATATCTACTGACCACTTGACCTTGAACTTCTAGCCTACAAAATTCTGAAAAATAAATTTATCTTGCTTATAAGCTGCCAAGTCAATGTTATTTTGTTATAGTAGTTCAAATAGCCTAGGGGAGCTGGTACCATATTTTAGGCACTACTTTTCCATCAAATAATTTATTTAGGTTGGATTTCTACTTATCTATAGTAATCTTGACTTGCAGACCAAGTTCCTTTTTAATTATTAGCTCAGGCAATTGTTCAGTGTAAAATATTTAAAAAGCAAGCTATAAGAATGTTTGATGTTCCTTGAATGATGTAAAGTAACAAAAGCTAATTTTCTTTTTTTTATTGGTACCTGTTTACAGTACATGAAACTTACAATCATATTAGGGAATGAGTACATGTACATAATACAGCTGATTCTTTTTTTAATCCCCTTCTACTTTCCTCCCACCTCCCTCCATCCTCCTATAAACCTCCTTTTCTCATTTGCTTTCTTGTTGACATTAATCTTATCTCATGTTTATGACACCTAATGTTTACATTCACCGAGGTTATTAAGTTCTTGTGCAAGGCATATCTTTATTCTACTTTCTTCCCCTTCCCCTCCTCCTTTCTCTAACACACATTTTCTTGGAATCCTTGCCATTTGAAATAAATCAACATACAAGCTTAAATACCTAGTACAGTATCACTCATTCGAGTAAGGCAAAGAACAAAACTAATTTTCTACCCAGTAGAGGGAATGAATGAAAAAGCATTTCACTCATGTCATTATGTTTTGTTTTGTCTTGCACCCAGAGCCCTGTGCATATTATGAAAGTGCTCTATCACCAAGCCAAAATCTGTTTTTGATTGTCTCATGCACTGGCTGTCGTCTCACATCTAAACATTTTTTTCACACTAGAGGACTTCAAAAGTTAGCTTGTTTTCAAGTCAGCATCAGACTGTATCAAATATTTTTGGTTAATCTGGCAATAAATCAATGCAAATTCCTACATGTCCAGGCCACATAGACACTCTCTTGGAGTTAAGTGTCATTTCATGAATTAGTGTTTGAAGTGAAAGGGCTTTAGAACCATTAATAATATACCTCAAACCATGCTGCTCTGGAATACTTTCTTGGGAAATAAAGATAGCTATGGTCTAAAATAAGTGGCTCTGGGTGCCATCCCCAGCACAGCAAAAACAAAACATAACAAAACAAAACAAAACAAGACAAGACAAGACAAAACAAAATAAAATAAAACAAAGCAAGATGAAACAAAACAAAACCAAAAGACTGTTAAAGCTGGAGTTACTACTCTTCTGCTCAGTTCCCTAACACATCATTCTCCTTTTGCCCCTTCTGTAGCCAGGTAGTCACAGCTGTGTTCTGAACAGCTCCTCTTTCCTTCTCTTTGCTTTAGTGACCACTGCCCATGTCTATGTCTGTGACATAGACCTCTGATTTGAGTTTCACACTTACATATTATTATAGTTTTTGTCTGGGCATCCCTTCAAAACCTTATGTGGTCATGGGGGATGGGCTTTTCAAAGACAGCTTATTAAACCTGGACCTCTTGTTTTCATGCCCTCATCTCAGGAAACAGTTACAGCAGTTCCAGCTTGACATTCTCAAAATGACAAAATGGTGAAGGTAAAGGACAGATTAATGGTTTTCTAGGTGATAAGCACTTCAGGGGGAGCAAGTGAGTTGGCTATAAATGGGTATCACAATGGATCCTTACGTGATAGAACTGTTCTATATATTTTGATGGCGAATTTTGTTCTTCTGGATGTTAGTGCTAGTAAGTGTTCCATGAAAAACAAAATTGTGAGATCAAATAATTGGTGTAATATTATGTTAAGTGAAATATTTTCTTTTAGCTGAGGACTTGGCAGAGTCTTTACTTTTCTAATATATGTTGTGAATCTCAGATTATAGCATTCAACCATTTTGATGGTGATCTACAGCTGTGACAAAATTAAATACAACTACACAAATATTTATACACACAAGTGCACATAAAACAAGAGAAATCTAAATAATCTATGTAGATTATACCAAACTGTTGGTTTTCTGGTTTGAATATTATCCTCTGGTTATGCAGGGTGTTACCACTGGAGGGGAAGTGGATGAAAGGTACATGGGATCTCTTTCTGAATACAACTTTTTGTGAACCTGTAACTGTTTCAAAATATTTTGTTATGGTTTATATCTAAAATGTAGCTTTGCCCAAGCCTCTTGTGTTCACACTTGGGTACTTCACATTTGCTTTGCTGTTGGTTTAGCACTTTTCCCTGATATTACTTCTGTTACTCACTTCCTTTCATTTTTCAGGTTTCCTCTGTAAGACTTTTCATGAATACTCTATTCACAATACCACTCAACACAAACTCACATTCTTCTGCAGCACACTATTTTTTTTCCAAGTACTTATTTATATTTGTCTTATTTCTCTAACTATTCAGAGTTCTCTGTCTCAATAGGCTGCAAGCTCCATGGAGCAAGGTCTTGTTTATCTTCATCATACTGCACCCTCAGATACTAGCAGAGTGTTTGAAGCACTGAAAGTGCTCATGAAACATTATTGAAGAAGAGAATGAATGAATAGTACATTCCAGCTTGGTGCCAGGGATGCACAAGGCCAGATTTAATAATACATAGCTGTCCTTTACACAGGGCATCTCTGTTCACCTAAGGGACATAATGGTGTATAAAATATGCCCTAACCATAATTTGCTAATGAAAATATGTACTTTCACATAATAGTAGCTGGCTGTGTGTTTCAGTAGTCGTGATAGGGGAATACAGGAAGCAATCTTTGTGTTCACCCACTTAGTATGACAAATGGCAAGGTATGTGCACCTGTGTCATAGTGTAAATGGCTGAGTTTTACCCATGTTATGTGCCCTCTTACATTTTTGTGTATTTATAATTTGTTTTATTAAATGTTTTGTTTTGATTTTTCTTGTAGAATTAGCCCAGTTCAGCACAATATCTTATGAAAATCTGCTTTTGCACCTTTGGAAAGAGGTTGAAAATGAGTCATCAGGTGACTAGGCTACCAATGATGACTTGGATCATGTAAGCCAAAGAAGTTAGAAATATATGGGGGGCCGGTGAGATGGCTCAGCGGCGTAAGCACCTGCCGGGCAAGCGCGAGGGCCCAAGTTCGACTCCCAGAACCCACATACGAAAAAGGGGCCGGTGATATCGCTCAGTGGCATGGGTGCCTGTTGGCACGCGAGGTCCTGAGGTCGACCCCCCGGTACCCACAAAAAAAAAAAGAAATATATGACAGATAGAAGAGTACAGAATGAAGACCTTGATTCAGATGAGGAAGAAAACAGTAATGTAAATAAATATTTGACTAGTCAAAATGCTACAAAATGCTCATATGTACCTGAATGATCCAATGTTAGAACTAGGTCAGAAAATGTTATTAGGTTCTTGCCAGGGTTGAAACCTACTGGATGGAATGCCAACACTCTGACTCAATGTTGGAAATTGTTTCTAATGGACAATATGCTACAAGATGTTTAGAAATACATTAATAATGAAATACAAGTAAAACATTCTATATGTATCAATAACAATACTCATAAATATATTTATCATGATACCTCACTAGTTGAACTAAAAGCCTTCACAACAGAACTTTATCATTCTAACCACCAGAATCTAAAAGATTTATGGAGAAGTGGCAGATGTGGCACTGAGACTTTTAGAACAATAATGACACTCAAGAGATTTAGTTTCTTTCAAAATTGCCTATGTTTTGATGACAAAAAGACCCACCAAGAAAGAAAAAAAAAAGTCCAATGATTTGGCTGCTATTTGCTCGTGTTTTGAAAACTTCATTTCAAACTGTCAAGTAATTTATACACAGTCCAAATACATGACAATTGATGAACAACTAGCATCATTTCTTCGTTGTTGAAGGTTTTAGCAATAAATGCCAAACAAGCCTTCCAAATATAGTATAAAAATATATGCCCTGGCAGATGTGAAGACATTTTATATCTTGAATTTAGAAATGTATCCTGGAACTCAGCCACCAGGTCTTTATTCATGCAGTAATAAACTGTATGATGTTGTGACCAGACATGTTGCACCTACTTTTATTTTAAAAAGTAACCAAATAGTAACCAAATGTCATATTCAACAATTGGTTCACTAGTTACCCATTGATGTTACCTTTGCTAAATAACACCAGTTGACCAGCACAGGAACTATTCACAAAAACAAAGCTGAGATTCCTGAAGAAATGGTGCAAGTTCACAACACAGAAATGTATAGTACAATCTTTGGATTTCAGAAAGATATAACACTGACCTCCTATATGGTGAAGAAAAACAAAGTAGTATCGATACGGTCAACATTTATACCATGATGATAAGATCGATAGTGAGACTGGGCACGGTGATGTTTGCCTGTAATCCCAGCACTCAGGAGGCAGAGGCAGGAGAATCCTGTGAGTTGAAGGTCAGTCTGTGCTACATAATAAGTTCAAGGCTAGACTGTACTATGTAGCAAGACCCTATCTCAAAACAAACAAACAAACAAGCAAACAAACAAATGAAAAGATTGATAGTGAATCCTCAACACAAATGAAGCCAGATATGGTCACATTTTACAACAAAATGAAAGGCAAAGTAGATGTTGAGGAATTATGCAGCAACTCTGATGTCACTCAAAACACAAAATGTTGGCCAATAGTTGTGTTTTACTCTATCCTAAATATGTCAGGCATAAATAGTTTCATAGTTTACAAAGAAAATAAGCACAAAATATCACGGAGGAATTTTCTTAGAGAATTGAGGCTGGAATTGATAAATGATCAATTACAACAGAAGAACAATATGTATCTGCCCAAAGAACTCCACAAGAGAATTCTGAAGTGGACCGGTGAACATACAGGTGAAATGTCACAAGAACCTCTTAAGAAAATAGGAAGACCAGCAAGATGTTAAGAATATCCTACCAAAGAAGACCGGAAAATAAAACACATGTGCTACCAGTGTAAAGGATACTTGTGTATGAAACATGATGTTCTCATGTGTGAAGACTGCCTTATATTTATATTTTATTTCCTGACAAACAAGAAACATTCATGGATCAAAACTATTAATTTCTACTTTTAGAGCTACTTATGAATTTATCCTTTAAGCTGACAACAGCATGTTCTGTACACAAATCTCCCTCACACTGACAGCATGTGTACTTAGCTTACCTTCATGTGCATTGATTAGTTAAGAAGTGAAGTGTTTGCTTTGAAGCCACTCAGCAAACAAACAAACTGCTAACACAGACACATTAGACAAGTAGAACATGCTGGAATTATTAGTTACAAAAAATGAAACACAGTTGTTTACTGTATTTTAATAAACCAAAGAGATGTTTAAATATATGGAAAAAAGCAAGCAAATAATTAAAAGATCTAAATAACCTCATCACTTTTTAAATTGCGGAACATATACTAAGCACTTATTATATGTTTGTTGAATTAATACATGAATATAAAAATGTATTTCTCTGAGTACTGAAATTTTGACCATAGTGAGAGGGGACACACAGAAAGCACATCTTTGGCTCCAGATCACATTCAAAGATAACAGAACAAATAGGTCTCTGAGGTCAGTGGCATGCCATGAAAGGTAAAATCACCTACACCTTGCTTCTGTTCAGCCTAAAATAGGCAGCTTCTGCAAGTAATAAAGACTTCCTAAACTCTACAAACATCAGAGAATAGCAAGATGATAAGAATAAAGAAGAAAAGACGATAACACAAAATATTTGTAACTTGGTGAAAGAAATTCTACGAGTGGTAAAACACATTAGCTGGCTGATCTTTTCCTGCTAAAGAGAAAGAAATCCTAAACTGCATGACAATATGCTAAACAGTGTCTGGTTAAAAAACAGAAATCACCCTGATTGTTCAAGGATAATTAAATTCTTATAATAAAACTGGTGGAAAAAGTGGTGGAGTGAAGGTCAAGGAAGGAAATAGCTAGCTCTTAGTTTCTCACTAGTTCCCAGGAAATCAGTAAGTTCATAATATCATCCAGATGCGAAACTGCAGAGAACACTAACATTGGTCATTCATGGCTGAAGCATTAAGATGGTGATTTATGTGAGAATTTACACCTTCCTTCTTCCAAAGCTAAAATTTTATTACTGGCTTCAGTCCTGTGAGCACTGCAGAACTGCCAACCCCTACCTGGTCCAATCCCTAGCCAACTTCCCCTGGGCAGCATGTGAGAAAGGGCTCTCTGCCTTTTCGTTTGTTTTTATTTTTATCATCCAGATCTAGCATCAAAGGGCTCCAAAGTCCTATAACTATTTCGGCTTCTTTTTCACCTTTCATATCTCACGTTAATGCCTCTTATTAGCAAAATCTCAACTAGATGAGAAATGTTGTTCTCACACATCTGATATAGAGAGGCAATAATGATAGAATGGTACTGGGTACTGGAGGACAACTGAGCATGCACTGACACAAAATCTTGCACTTTGTAGGTCTTCACTCTGAGTAAGGAGGATTCTGATGGCTTAGAGTTCTCCCTTGGGCCCTGTACCATTCTATATTCCCACAAATAGCTGTTCTACATGGGACTAACTACCTTCCTTGAAGAAGAATTTAAAGGGAACCAATGCATATTCAAATGTGCTACAAGAAACAGGAGAGAAAAAAGTAAACAAAAGCAAATGAAGAGCACCTGCTGAAATATATTGTTGGGGAAGAGGAGCAAATTGTAACCAAAGGCAGCAAAGCTCTTAAAAAGTTAATGGGGAAAAAATGCCTTGCCTTTAAACATACACACAAAAACTCAACACAAAATAAAAGTGCTCAGGAAAGAAAAGACAGACAATCATGAAACGAGTTGGAAGAGAAAAATAAAACTATCATAGAAATTAAGACCATAATGGAAGCACCAAAAACAAGGAGAGACATCATTAAAATCACAATAAGGAATAAGATAAGCTTGAGAAAAGTAATCCAAAACATAAAAAACAAAAAAATTCAGAGAGAAGGGGGTGAGGGTTGAATAGGTAAAACAGCAGAATTTTTAGGACAAAGAAACTATTCTATACGCTATTGCTATGGCAAATAAATGACGCTAAACATTGGCCAAAGCCATAGAACCTTAATATATGAACATTTTAAAAAATAAGTTAGAAGGTCAGGGCAATATAAAAATGAAACCCAGAATGTGACCAAATAATCTTTCTGTACTACAAATGTGTGAAGCAATCTCATTGAAGGGAGTGTGGAAATATAGTGCTCACCTGAATAGCTTAGAAAGGAGTGGAATCCATAAGATTAAAAGCAACAAAATCTGTGCATAAGCACAACACTCAAGTTGATGTTTCCTTCAGGGCATACGTTTGCAATTCTGATACCAAATATGTTTATACTTGAACCTATATATGGCAAATGGTGGGACACAACTTTCTCATAGGGCAGGAGATTAAAGATAAGCAAAGGGAAAAGACAAGAATGATGCATGTGGCAAGGGATTGCTGTTGGATATAACAGTATGAATGCATGTTTAACCTTTATAGATACAGATGATTACATACACAAATATCAATATGTCTGTGTATGCACACTAACGAGTATACATTCATATACTTCTTTGCACTACCATATGAAAGGGCCTAAAGTAAATGGCATTCCAGAAATCTATAAGAAACAACCAGCACATGCAGTATTTGGGCATGTTACCTGTAGACAGACTGGTTGGCATGGATACCCCGAACAGTGCCATAGAAAGTTTTATGGCCTCATCCGACAAGGAGTAAACATGAATGTGGCCGATGCCACAGTGACCGTCATCAGTGAGAATGAAGAGAAGGTCTTGCTGGGGTGCCGAGTGCAATTCCTGTCCTTCATGGACGTTGACAAGGACGTCCACACGTTTGCCTTCATCGTGGACACTGGCAGCAAGCGCGTTGAGTGCCATGTGCTCTGGTGCTAAGCCAAATGCCGCCAACCTGTCCGAGGCGGTCCGGGCCGCCTGAATGTTACGCTATCGGAAGTGCTTGGTAACCAGGCCACCTTCACAGAAAGTTCGACCACCTCCTCCGCCAGCGGACTTGGTGACCAGGAGAGTCACAACCAATATAAAGTGAGGGTTCTTGTCCCCCATTCACACTTTGAAACAGAAACGCCCGGTCTCAGAAACGCCATAGCTACACATGTTCAAGCGCTCTGAACTGAAAACTAAAGAGCTACACCAAAAAAAAGGAACTGATCCCCAGCCTTCCATTCAGTCTCCGATGCTTAACCTTCAGAGAGTTTATCTGTAACCAGTGTTAGGCAAGCATGTTCTCTGTCTTGCCACCACCGTGCGATATGAAAAGAAGCATGAATCCTTTTTTTTTGCTGTAAGTTACATCATAAGCAGTGGAAGGTCCCGTTCTTATTGTACATATCGTGGACATGACTTGGCTTCACACAGGGAGAGAAATGTAGCCACGCCCACCTGGTGAACTAACACTGTGTACTTAGAGTCGATGATGCCTGAGTGCATTTTCCCAGCTTCTCGACTCTTCTGTCACAAGTGACTCTCAGTCCTGCAGCACCGTGCCCGTTTTCAGCCTTGGAAACACAGAGATCACTGCAGAGCAGATGCCATTTAACTGCTGTGAATATAGGATGGTTTTTCGTTTGCTGTGAAATCGAACCCGTTGGTTGACAAAGTTGGCTGTTGGCATTGGTGTAGCAACCAACGGGCAGCTTTCCTTGACGAGGTTTGACACGCGGACACCATTTCATGTTTACCGCTGCTTGTGGGATGTTGGGGGGAAATGTGAAACTTCAAAATTAATGAAAAACTAAATTTGAGGAATTAAAATTGAACAAACAAACAAACAAAAAGAAACAACCAGGTAGCAACAAGTTTATCTAGTGACCAGATCTCAATTTGTATTACCATTTCTTGAAAAAAGGGTCCAAAGTCACCCAGAAGAAATGGGTGATTCTCACACTCAGACAGGGAAGGTTGAAGATGAGCATGGAGCATCTTCCCCAGTGAGGAAATGCTAAAAGAACAAAGTTCCACATGGCAAAGCTGTGTAAAAAGAAGACAGGAAAGCATTCTTAATGGTCAAAATGTAATATGAGCAACAAAATAAATAGAGCAATATTGAATTATAACCTAAAGTATGAAATATCTACGAGCCCATACTGACATAAATAAATGATTAAATAAGTAAATAAATGTGGAAGAATATGCTAATGTCTCCTACAGAAGAATTCCAAATAATTAATAAAAATACTCTGCTCTCAAAGAGGTAGAGTATAAACTCCCTAGTCCTTCTGTATGGGCTACATATACGGACTCTCTTCCAAAAAGAATGGTAAGGAATGAGTAGGGAGAGTAACTTCGGAATGGAATAACCTGACAAACACTACCTTGCCAGACAGTGAAGGTCAACATCAACAGCGACTAATAATTCTAATAGTTTGTAACCTTGATATAAGCTAATGAAAATGCTACTTTACCTTGGTGATCATCTTTTCTCAAAACCCATAAGCCCAGTCTCATCCCAACTGATCAGAAAAATCCCAGATGGGAGACATTCTACAAAATATCTGACCAGTGCACTTCAACATAGCCAAGGCCATCAAAAGCAAAGAAAATCCGAGAAATTGTCAGTCAAAAGAAATCTAAGGAGATATGACTAATAAATATAACATGGTACTTTATGTGGGTTCCTCAAACCAAAAAAAAAGACCTTGATCAAAAATGAGGAAATAGGGCCGGTGATATAGCTCAGCGGCATAAGTGCCTGCCTGGCAAGCAAGAGGTCCTGAGTTCGACTCCTGGTACTCGCATATAAAAAAAAAGAGGAAATATCAATAAAGTATAGACTTCAGTAAATAATAATATGTGTGATATATGGCAACTTTCTACATCATTTTTGTATTTTTAATTATTTATTTATTTTTCTGAAGTAATGGGGATTGAACCCAGGGTCTTTGCACTGAGTGTACATCCCCAGCTCTTTTTCATTTTTTATTTTTTTTTTTATTTATTTTTTTTTAATTTTATTTTAAAGAGAAGAAAAAACAAAACAAATCAAAAGAACAAATTTTCAAAACAACATAAAAGGAGGGTAAGAATGGTTAATACATTGCGTATTACTATCTTTAAGTTAGTTATTCAGGACACCAGACATTAGCATTTAATTATCCAAACATTATTGGCACAAACCTTACTCTTCAATGAACTAAGTAAAATTCGTAGTGTATCTATCTTAACCATCTTATATATATATATACAATTTTTTTTCCCTTTCCCTTCTTTCTTTTCCCTATTCCAGTCTCTCTTTCCTTTTGACCAGTTTCTTTTTGATTCACCATGTCTATTGTACATTTTGGATCTTATTTACTCTTTCAGTTTCTCATACTAGAGAGACAATACGATGCTTACACATGTGCTTCTGGTTTATTTCACTTATGAGTATTTTCTCGAGTTGCATCCATTTACCTATAAAAGTCTCCAGTTTATCCTTCTTAATGGCTGAATAGTACTCCATTGTATAAAAATACCACATCTTTCTTATCCATTCCTCAGTTGATGGGCATTTGGGTTGTTTCCAAGATCTGGCTATTACAAATTGTGCTGCTATAAACATGGGTGCACATATATCACTGTGGTATGATGTTTTTAATTCTTCTGGGAAGATGCCCAGAAGGGGAATAGCTGGGTCAAATGGGACCTCCAACCCTAGCTTTTTGAGGAATCTCCACACTGACTTCCACAGTGGCTGTACCAGTCGACACTCCCACCAACAGTGGAGAAGGGTTCCTTTTTCCCCACAGCCCCTCCAGCACTTGTTATTAGTTGATTTCTTTATAGTAGCCATTCTTTCTGGGGTGAGATGGTATCTCAGTGTTGTTTTAATTTGCATCTCTCGAATGACTAGTGATGTTGCACATTTTTTTGTATATTTATTTGCCATTAGTATTTCTTCATCTGAGAAATGTGTATTCATCTCAGATGCCCATTTTTGGAGTGGGTCTTTAAATTTGGGAGGTCTGATTTTTTTGAGTTCTTTATATGTTCTCGATAGTAATCCTTTGTCTGAGGAACAGCTGGCAAACATTTTTTCCCACATTGTGGGTTGTCTCTTCACTCTGTTGGTGGTTTCTCTTGCTGTGCAAAAGCTTTTTAATAAGATGAGATCCCAGTTATTGATTCTTTGGGATAGTTCCCGTGCGGTTGAGTTTTTATTCATAAAGTTTTGCCTACACCAATGTCTCCAAGGGTTTTACCTATCCTACCTTCCAGCAGATTTAATGTTTCTGTTTTAATATTTAGATCTCTGATCCATTTTGAATTTAGTTTAGTGCATGGTGAAAGATATGGGTCTAGTTTTAATCTTCGGCATGTGTAGAGCCAGTTTTTCCAGCACCATTTATTAAAGAGGCTATCTTTCTTCCAGCGAATGTGTTTGGCACCTTTGTCAAAGATAAGGTGGCTTAGTATGTCTGGGGTTGTTTCAGCATCTTCTAATCTGTTCCATTGATCTTCAGGTCTGTTTTTTTGCCAGTACCACACTGTTTTTATCACAGTAGCTTTATAGTATAATTTCAAGTCGGGGATTGTGATGCCCCCTGCCTTGCCTTTGTTGCCCAGAATTGCCTTTGCTATTCTAGGTCTCTTCTGATTCCAAATGAATTTTAGGATTGTTTTCTCTAATTCTGTGAGATATGCTGTTGGAATTTTGATTGGAATTGCATTAAATCTGTATAACAATTTTGGAAGTATGGCCATTTTCACTATATTGGTTCTTCCTATCCAGGAGCAAGGGATATCTTTCCATTTTCTGATATCCTCTTCAATCTCCTTTTTCAGAGTAATGTAGTTTTCAGTATAGAGGTCTTTTACATCCTTCGTGAGGTTGATTCCTAGGTATTTCATTTTTTTGGATGTTATTGTGAAAGGTATTGTTTCCCTAATTTCTCTTTCAGTAAGTTTGTTATTTGTGTACAGGAAGGCTATTGACTTTTGAGTATTGACTTTGTATCCAGCTACACTACTGAATTTGCTTATCAAATCTAGCAGTTTTTTAGTGGAGTTTTTGGGGTCTTCTGTGTAGAGTATCATGTCATCTGCAAATAATGATAATTTAACTTCTTCCTTTCCGATCATTATTCCTTTTATTTCTTTCTCTTGTCTAATCGCTCTGGCTAAAGTTTCCAGAACTATGTTGAATAAGAGTGGGGACAGTGGACATCCTTGTCTTGTTCCTGATTTTAGAGGGAAGGCTTTCAGTTTTTGGCCATTTAGTATGATATTGGCTGTTGGTTTGTCATAGATAGCTTTTACCAGATTGAGATAAAGACCCTCTATTCCAATTTTCTGTAGGGTTTTTATCATGAAAAGGTGCTGGACTTTGTCAAAAGCTTTTTCTGCATCTATTGAGATGATCATGTGATTTTTGTCTTTGGTTCTGTTAATATGCTGTATTACATTTATTGATTTATGTATGTTGAACCATCCCTGCATCCCTGGGATGAATCCAACTTGGTCATGGTGTATAATCTTCTTGATGATTTGTTGGATTCTGTTTGCCAGTATCTTATTAAGGATTTTTGCATCTATGTTCATTAGGGAGATTGCCCTGTAGTTCTCTTTCTTAGTTGGGTCCTTCTCTGGTTTTGGTATCAGGGTAATGCTTGCTTCCAGGAATGAATTTGGGAGTATTGCTTCCCTTTCAATTTCATTAAAAAGTTTGAGAAGTAGGGGCGTTTGGTCTTCTCTAAATTTCTTGTAGAATTCGGCAGTGAATCCATCAGGGCCTGGACTTTTCTTTGTTGGGAGGTTTTTAATTACATCTTCAATTTCATTGGTTGATATTGGTTTATTTAGGATTTTTAAATCTTCTTGATTTAGCTTTGGTAATTCATACGAATCTAGGAATCTGTCCATTTCTTCTGCATTTTCCATCTTAGTAGAATATAAATTTTCAAAATAGGTATAGATGATCTTCTGGATTTCTGCAGGGTCCGTCGTGATATCACCCTTTTCATTTTCAATTGCATGGATTTGAGTCTTTTTTCTTTTTTTAATAAGGTTGGATAAGGGTTTGTCAATCTTATTTATTCTTTCAAAGAACCAACTTTTTGCTTCATTGATTCTTTGTATTGTTTTTTTATTCTCCAATACGTTAATTTCTGCTCTGATCTTTATAATTTCCTCCCTTGTACGGGCTTTTGGCTTAACCTGCTCTTCTTTTTCTAGAAGCTCGAGGTTCACCCTTAAGTTGTTTATTTGCGCTTGCTCTATTTTCCTGATATAAGTATTTAATGCTATAAATTTCCCTCTTAGGACTGCTTTCATTGTATCCCATAAGTTCCGGTATGTTGTACTGTCATTATCATTCAGTTGTAGAAAGTGACTAATTTCTTCTTTAATTTCATCTGTGACCCATTGGTTGTTCAGGAGGATGCTGTTTAATTTCCATGTGTTTAGGGAGTTTTTGTGGGATCTTTTGCCATTGATTTCCAATTTCATTACACTATGGTCTGATAATATGCATGGGATAATTTCAATTCCTTTGCATTTACTTAAGCAGGTTTTATGAGCTAGTATGTGGTCTATTTTGGAGAACGTCCCATGTGCAGCTGAGAAGAATGTGTATTCTGAAGTTGTGGGGTGGAACACTCTGTAGACATCTACTAAGTCCATTTGTTCAAAAGTTTGGTTCAGTTCTACTATTTCATTATTGATTTTCTGTCCAGTTGATCTATCTTTTTGTGACAGTGGAGTATTGAGATCTCCCAATATAATTGTATTAGTGCTTATTTGATTTTTCATGTCCTTTAGTACTTGTTTTATATAGCTGGGTGCATTGGTATTTGACGCATATATATTTATGATCGTTATCTCTTCCTCTTGGATTGTTCCCTTTACCAGGATGTAATGACCGTCTTTATCTCTCTGAATCCTTCTTGGCTTGAAGTTCACTTTGTCTGCAAAAAGAATAGCTACCCCTGCTTTTTTCTGGGTTCCTGTGGCATGGAGTATTGTTTTCCATCCTTTGACTTTCAGTCTATGAATTTCTTTCTGAATTAAATGTGTTTCTTGTATACAGCATATTGTTGGATCTTGCTTCTTGATCCATTTCGCCAGTCTGTGCCTTTTGATTGGTGAATTGAGACCGTTAACATTGATGGTTAAAACTGATATGTATTGACTTGTCATGATATTTTCCTGTTGTTGGTTTCCACTCTTTGTTTTTCCGCTTTCTGGCTATTTAATTATTTGCCCTGCCTGGTGGATTCCTTCTGTTGGGGTTCCTATCTCTTTCTAGAATGTCCTTCAGAACGTTTTGGAGTGCTGGTTTGGTGGTCATAAATTTTCTCAGATGTTCTTTGTCATGAAAGTATTTTATTTCTCCATCAATTTTGAAAGATAGTTTTGCAGGGTACATCAATCTGGGCTGAAAATTATTTTCCTTTAGAGCTTGCAATACATCATTCCAAGCTCTTCTTGAATTGAGGGTTTGTGCTGAAAAGTCAGCTGTGATTCTGATGGGTTTTCCTTCATAGGTGATTTGTCTCTTCTCCCTAACAGCTTTTAAGATTCTGCCCTTCTGTTGAATTTCTGGGATCTTGACTATAATATGTCTGGCTGAAGTTTTTTTTTGATCATGTCTAGTTGGTGTTCTGAAAGCTTCACTTATAGAGGTGTCAAATTCCTTTTCTCTTCCAGGAAAGTTCTCCCTGATTATGTCTTTGAACAAGGTTTTAATGTCGTTGATGTTATCTCCTGCTTTTTCATTTATTCCAATTATTCTTAAGTTGTTTATCTTTGAGTCATCTAGCAGCTGTTGAATTGATTTTTCATGGTCCCTTGCTATTTTTAAGAATTTTTCCATTTCATGATCACTAATTGCAAGCCTATCTTCTATATCTGAGATCCTGTCCTCGCATTGGCTTATTCTGCTACAAATACTTTCAATGGAATTTTTTATCTCTTGGATATCTGCTTGAATCTGCCTTATGGATTCCATTTCTTTCCTATGCTGAGCATTCATGGTTTCTATAGTTTTCTTAAGTTCATCTATTTTTTTGTCTGTATCAGCTATAGTGTCCTTAAGCATGGTCTTCGTTGTAGACATTATCTCTGCAGTTATCTGTGAGATTATTTCTGTTTTAATTTTTTCCAGAACCTCATTCAGTTGCTTTGTTGTTACCACTTCAGATAGGCCAGGTGGGTGGCTTTCGGATTGTCCCACCTCGTTGCTCCCTAGGTTTGCCTTTGGTGAATTGGATGTGTGGGGTTGCATCTTGTTTAAGTGTCGTCTCATTTTTTCTTTCTTTAATTCCTGGGGTGATGTTTGCAAATTACCTATAGTAGGTTACTTTATTGCTAGTGTTTAAGATCTTTAGAAGATGACTACTTCTCTGCAGTATCTTCCAAGTGGAGCTTGCTTTTGTGTTTTGAGCTTTCTGCCAGATCCTACCTCTTCAATTCATTGGGTATGCGAAGTTGCTACCTGTTTGGCCCAGTCCTTGATTCTTTGGTACTGTGCCACTGTATTTTCTGTGTCCCCTAGTCAATCTCAATCATGAAATATCAGGAAGGAAGATGTTTAGAACAATTATTTCACATTTGGCTATAATGTTAACTAAAGCATCAAACACAGCCTAGAAAATGACAGACTGAGCTAACCAGTTATTTACCACTTTTAGCTGTATAGAGTTGCGGTTATATAACAAAATCTAAAACACACCAGAAAAATTATATGCAGTATACAAGTCCTATGTATGTCAATTTTTCCCTGAGGAGTTTAAATTTAAAATGAGTTAAGGAGGAAATAGAGTATTGGGAGAAGAGGAAGGAATTAGATGTAAGGTTAGAGGACCAAGAGGGATCCCACTAAAATTGGGACACTAGTGCAGAGAACAGGTGGTTAAAAGAGAAGGAAGGGATAAAAGGAAGAACAGATCACGACCACAATCACAAAGAAGTTAGAGGCGCTGTTTACACTCATATAAAAAACCAGAGAGAACAATGAAGGAAAGAGCAAATACACATACAGAAACAATAACGAAGATAAAAGCAATAAAACAGACAGATCAATAATAAAACCCCACCAAAAAACAAAACTAAACAAAACAAAAACAAAAAAAACCCTTCGCCAGAACAAAAAACAAATCAGTGAGAAGAAAAAAATAATAATAATAAAAAAAATAAAAATAAGAGAAAAAAAAAATTAAAAAGAATCAGTTCCAGGTGTTGACTTTGTTGTAGGCACGTACCTGTTCTGTGCAGGTCCGTCCCAGTAAGCCAGGAGCGCCCTCTGGCGGGCAGTGAGCAGAGGTGCATACTTTCAGGTAGAGACCAGTCTAGCTCGCCTCCGCTCTCAGCGCCCTTTCACGATCCCTGGGCCTGAGAGGCTCAGTGCTCTGTCCGAGCGCGGATTCCCTGCACTGGTTCCCGCCGCTCTGGTTTTTCGCCACGCCCCCCACAATGGCGCCGGGCCAGTCGCTCTCTGGCGCGGGACAGGTGTGGCTGTGAGTCCAGTCTCGTTCGCCTGCTGACCTCAGCACACTTTCGTGGGCTCAATTGAGAGGCCCTGTGCTGCCCTGTCCGGAGCACAAGTTCCCAGAGCAGTTTCCGAGCCGCTCTGAGTTTCGCCACACTCCCCACAATGGCGCCCGGCCGGTCGCTCTCTGGTGCGGGACAGGTGTGGCTGAGAGTCCAGTCTCGTTCACCTGGTGACCTCAGCACACTTTTGTGGGCTCAATTGAGAGGCCCTGTGCTGCCCTGTCCAGAGCACAAGTTCCCAGAGCAGTTTCCGAGCCACTCTGAGTTTCGCCACACCCCCCACAATGGCGCCCGGCCGGTCGCTCTCTGGCGCGGGGCAGCTGTGGCTGAGAGACACTCACCGCCGGTCTGCGCCGTTCTCCGCCGCTCCCCTGCCCCGCCGCTGTCTCAGGATCCTCCGTGGGGGCTCCCTGGGCGCCAGCTGCCACCGTGTGTCCGTAGAATTGAGCCTCCGCCGGCGCTCCAACTCCCGGGATATTAGAAGGTGCGCGCGCGCGGTCTGCTCCTTCTTTCCTTCTTCTTTGTTGGAAGTCACCCGTCACTGGTGCCGGGGGTCCCAGATTGCGCTTCAGAACTTCTCTGGGTTTCGGGGAGGCATCTCCCCCCCTCCTGCGCTTTCCGGGTCGCTATATTCTCGTGTTCCAATGGTAACTTTTAGAGAGAGTTTCGTTGCCTGCTTCTTACTCATCCGCCATCTTGAGGCTCATTTTTTATTTTGAAACAGGGTCTCATTAAGTCATTAAGTTACCCAGGCTGGGCTCAAACTTTTGATCCTCGTGCCCCACCCTCCCAGAGTGCTGGGATTACAAGTATGCCCCACTACACCCAGCTATTTGCATTTTTTATAAACATAAAACTATTCTAAAATTTTTATGTTTCATTTTTAAAAGCAGAATGATGGAGGTAGTAATAGTGATATAATATATTATTTGCTGATGACATTTGATTATATCTAGAGAACCTAAGAAAAAATTATTATACAGCTTAAGAGAATTGAATAGGGCAACTGGGGAAAATATAGAATAGTGTTCCTATATACTAATAGCCAATTACATTTATAATGGGAGAAAGATGTCATTTACAGTAGTTCCAAGCAGATAATTAGGAATAAATTTAACAAGAAACATGCCATGTCTATCTGAAGACAACTTTGAAATACTACTGAAAAACAATATAGTGGACCCTCAAGTTATGACCAGCCTTACATACAAGTGACTTAGGTTACAACTGACTAGAATTTTAGGTTTAACTTATCACCAAAGTCTTGAGTTATGACCCAAATGCTGGCTGCTTCTGTGGTTGTAAACAAAGACTCATGATGCCAGGAAAGCACATATAAGCATATGTAAGCATCAGTCTGAGCCCAGATGTGCATGTTTGAGGATATGATTTTGGTCAGTGCTTTATATATTTGATATGATAACTGCTATCAAAATGGCCCCCCAAAAGCTAGAAAAGAAGCTAAGGAAGGAAGGGAAGGTAAAGAAAGCAATAACAATCAAAAAGAAGAAGGAAATTATGGAGTAATATGAGAGTGGTGCTCGTGTGACTGACCATGCTAATAGGTACAGCACATCGAAATCCACCATCTCAACAATCTTACAGAAAAATTATTTGTATAAGGAATCTAGT
Organism: Erethizon dorsatum; assembly: GCA_028451465.1. Classification (NCBI taxonomy): domain Eukaryota; kingdom Metazoa; phylum Chordata; class Mammalia; order Rodentia; family Erethizontidae; genus Erethizon; species Erethizon dorsatum. The sequence goes on from CM051842.1 coordinate 100,798,936, forward strand.
GTTGCTAAAGGTGTTATTCAAATTAGTAAGTTACAATCAGTGTTAGACAAGGTGGAAAGGCTATTATTAGTGTGGATAAATGAAAGGCAGATGGCAGGTTGTAGCCTATCAGAGTCTATACTTTGTGAAAAAGCTAGGGATATATATGCAGATCTCATAAAGGATAATCCATCAACGAGTGATAATGATGAAACATTTCATGCCAGTAAGGGGTGGTTTCACAATATTAAAGTGAGAACTGGGGTTCATAGCATAACTAGGAATGGTGAAGCAGCCAGTGCTGGTAAAAGGACTGCTGAAAATTACATACACCACTTGGAAATGATGACACAGAGAAATGGCTTTTGCTCTCATCAAGTTTTCAACTGTGATGAAACTGGCCTTTTCCGGAAGAAAATGCCCAAGAGAACATATATTACCCTGGAAGAGAAGAAAAGGCCAGGCCACAAGCCTATGAATGATAGGCTAAACTTACTGCTATGTGTCAATGTGAGTGGTGACCTCAAGATAAAACCTCTCTTGGTTTATCACTCTGAGACACCTAGAGTGTTCAGAAAACATAAAGTCATAAAGAATAAGCTAGGGGTGATGTGCAAATCTAATGCAAAAGCCTGGGTAACAAGAGTACATTTCTTGAGTGGATCAGGGAGGCTTTCTGTCCTACGGTTAAGAAATATCTAGAGCACAACGGTTTACCACTCAAGGCTCTCCTCATCATGGACAATGCTGCTGCTCACCCATTAGATTTGGAAGAAGAATTGGCTGAAGAATTTCCATGGCTCTCAGTCAAGTTTCTCCCACCTAATACAACTCCTGTACTGCAGCCTATGGACCAGCAGGTTATAGCTAACTTTAAAAAGCTATACACCATGGATCTGCTACTGAAGTGCTTCCAGATAGTTTCAGATACAGATTTAACCCTTAAAGAGTTCTGGAAGAAACCATTACAGCATCCCTTCCTGTGTGGGGTTAATTGAGAAATCCTGGTCCAATGTCTCTCTAAGGACATTGCCTGGAAGAAAGTGTGGCCTAAAATTATACAGGAGAGAGACTTTGAAGGCTATGTAGAGGATCCTGAGCCCTCAATTGACTGTGGAGTTGATGGCATTGTCACTATAGCAGAGCCCATAGGCTTGCAGGTAGACAGTGCTGATGGTGAGGAAGTGGTGGAGGAACACTCAGAGGAACTGTGTGCAGAGGAACTTCAACAACTTCTGGCTGAGCAACAGAGAATGGCAGCTGAGGAGCTTTCTGAAGAGGAGGGGGAGTATCAATAATCAGTGCAGTGAAGTTCCTCTTCTGAAAGAAAGGAAATCCTGAAAAAATGGACAGAGCTACAAACATTTGTAGAGAAGACCCACCCAGACAGAGAAAAAACCAATCATTGCTCTCACTTGCTTAATGACAGTGTCATGTCATACTACAGAACAGTGTTAAAGAAAAGACAGAAACAGACAACCTTAGACCAGTTTTTAGTTCAGAAAAGGTTGAGACCTAGTGAGCCAGAAGCAGGTGGACTACAGGCTCTCCCAAGGAAAGAAAGGACACCAGAGAGCCAGATTACTGATGTTCTTATGGAAGGATACTCTCCTTCCAAATAATAACCAACTTTCATTTCATCCTCCATTCCTGCAAGCCAAAGATGCCAACTTGAATGGTGAGTACAGTATGAAATTTTTCTTTCTGGTAAACTGGGCACATTTTATAACTTTTTGGTGAATACACTAGGAAAATTATTGGTGTTTCTGATAAATTACACACATTATACAACCTTTTTTTTATTATGAAAAGGTTAGTAAACAATCTTGGATAGGAAGATGCAAGGATAGGAACCAAGGATATCCTGGGTAGGAAAATAACCTTGTACATAAATCAAATCTTCCCCAAATTATTCTGTAGTTATAATGTGATAACAATATAAATAGCAATAAGTTTGTGGTAGGGAAAGAATTCTATAATATATGTGGGAAAAAAACATGTAAGAAGAACAAGGAAATTTCCAGAAAAGAAAACTAATGATGGCGGATGACTAAACTACCGTTGAGGATACTAAAAAATATTATTTGGCTACATGATGCAACAGAGAGGTGCTAGTACATGACTAGACTTACATCGTAATAAGAAAGAGAAGAAAGTCCAGAAATATGCTCAGCTCCATACATGAGTTAAATACATATATGATAAAGGCGGAAGAAGATGTTATTTCAATTGGGAGAAAAGAGAGCCCAATACATTGTGATGTGATTATGGAGTAACTATTTGAAGAAAAACATAAACCTGGGAAATTATTCTATACCCCATAATTCATGTACACTATTCCCCTACCTAAAATGCCCTTCATCTATCTTTGATTAGTAATTCCCACTTGTCCTTCAGACTTCAAATCAAGAACCCCTTTTCTCTTCTTCTGGCTAACCATTTCCTCATACAGTCAATAGGTGGGACAGGTAGAGATAGGCATCCATGTTCAGGTGTGGGAGAAGTGGAACTACAGTACCCTGGAGTGAGATGTTAGAGGTGAAGTGTGATGAATAGAGTATTTCTGCAGTGAGAATTGTCTAGCTGGAGGAGTCAGAATTCAAAAAGATAAGTTCCAATTTCATGTCAATTCTCTACAAAGTCTTCCTAAATGTAGAAGAGAAAGAACATTTTCCCAACTCACTGTAGAAGCCTTTATGCCAAAGCTAGAGACCCAGTTATTTTGTAGCATTCCTCTCAGTTTTCCTTTGTCCAATGCTTCTTCATGATTAGTTTCACCTTAGGCATCTTTGGTGCAGTACTAGAGATTGAACTCATCTTTGACATGAGCATCACACACACACACAAAAAAAATGACATGAAATTGGAATTAAATCTTCTTTAAATACTTGGTAAAATTCACCAGTGAAGTCATCTGCACCCAGGCTTTTTGTAGGGAGAAAGGGGAAGTGGTTAAAATTTTGAACTCTACCCAGGCACAATGGCACCCACCTGTAATATCAGCATTCTGCAAGGCTGAGGCAGGAGAATCTCAAATTTGAACCCACCTTGGGCAATTTAGCAACTTAGTGAGACCCTGTCTCAAAATAAAAATTAATAAGGGCTAGGGACATAGATCTTTACTATTCAGATTTTTGTTATTTCTTCTTGAAACAATTCTAGCAATTTGTATCTTTGTAGGAATTTGTCAATTTCAGTTCTTCTATAATTTGTGGCATAGTACTCCCTTATAATAATCTTATTTCTCCAGAGCTTGTCGAAGTTTCTTCTTTTTCCATTCCGGATACTGGTATTTTGAGTCTTCCCTCCTTCTCTCACTCCTCTCACCATTTCTACTCACCCTCTCTTCACTTTCTTTTTGGTCATCCTCACTACAGGTTTTGATCTTATTGATCTTGTCAAAAAACCAACTATTGGGTTATTGATTATCTCTGTTGTTCTTCTATTCTTTATTTTTTTGTCTTGCTCTTATCTTTAATATTTACTATTAGAGACCCTTCCCACAGTGCCAGTTATTGGAGACCCCTGCATTGGGTTCCAATCTCCTGCCTGGGTTATGCTGCATGGTGGGAAAGGAAAGAAAGAGCAAGAGACAAAGTAGAGGGGTGCATAGCAGGGATCTGGGACCACCAGTTGCTGTCTAGGAACAAAAGGCCCCAAATCTCCAGCTAGCCACCTTTACTAGCCAATGCAGGGGTGGGGGTAGGGTGTTTTTCCTGGAAGAGCCTAGAGGCTGTAGTAGAATGGGCAAATTTAACACCATAAAGGAAACAAGCCAAGATCCATCCCCACACCTGGGTGCTAATCTCATTGACCAAAAGGAAGCAGGATTTCCACATTCCAAAACCTGCCCACAAGGCAGGTAGGGTAAGGAGAGCCTAGAACAGACACTATGTCATTTTACAATTCCTGGTCCCCAACAATTTGCTATCTTCTGCTTGCTTTAGTTATAGTTTGCTTTTTAATTTTTATTTTGTCAGTGTCTTAAGTGGAAAATTAAGCAGTCTTTCTGGGTTGTTTTGTTTTGTTTTTCTTTTGTGTGGGGGGTTGTTTTGTTTTGTTTTGTTGATCTTGCAGTGCAGAGGATGGAACCCAGGGCCTTGCACATGCCAGACAAGTGCTCTACCACTGAGCTACACCCCCAGCCCTCCTTTTTTAGCATATAAATTTATAGCTATAATTTTCCTGCTAAGCACTTCTTTGGCTGCATCCCTTAAGATATGCTATGTTTTTGTTTTCATTTCTACTGAACGTATTTTCTACTTTTCCTTGTGATCCCTTCTTTGTCCCATTCCCTTTGGGAATGTGTTAATTTCCATATAGTTGTCTATTTCTTAATTTTGGGAATGTGTTAATTTCCATATAGTTGTCTATTTCTTAATTTTCTAATTTTTATTATTTTCTAAGTTCATAACATTGTTTCATAGAACAAAAGTTATATAATTTTAATGCTCTTATATTTATTTAGGCTTGTTTCATATGCTAGCAAATTGTATATCTTGGGGAATGTACCATGGGCTCTTAAAAGAATATATATACTAATACTGTTGAATTAATTGTTATATAAGTAGCTGTTAGGTCTAGTTGGTGTATATTATTGTTCAAGTACTCTATTTCCTAGTTGACCTTCTCTCTAGTTATTCTATCCATTATTGAAAGTGGGTTATTGAAACTCAACTATAATTATTAAATTGTCATTTCTTCTCTCAGTTCTATCAGTTTTTCTCCATGTATTTTGGCATTGTTTTGTTTTGTTAAACACATATGTAATTCTTATGTCTTCCTAATGAAATCATCCTTTTATAGTTATGAAATATTCCTCTTTATCCCTAGTGATTTTTTAGTTACAATAATTTTTGTTTAATATTAGTGTAGCTAATTCAGTTCTTATGATTGATATTTGCATGATATCCTTTTTTCATTCTTTTCAATTAAAATCAATATCATTGAATCTAAAGTGTCTCTCCCATACATAGCTCATAGTTGAATCTTGCTTTTTATCTAGATCTCTGCCTTTTGACTAGATTGCTTAATTAATTCACATAGTATCAATTGATTGGATTCATGAGTGCAATTTGACCCTTTGTTTTTTATGACTTTAATTTTGCTCTTTTCCCCCTTATTGCCTTGATCTGTGTTAAGTAAATATTTCAGTACAACATTTGATTTAATGATTTTATAATTTTCACTGTATTTTTAAAATGTATTTTCTTAATGGTTGCTCTAGGGCTTTTGTAGACATTTTAACTTATCAGGTCTAATTCAGATTTATACTAACTTAATGACAGTGACATATAGAAAAGTTACTCCTATAGAGCTCTATCTCTTCTTCAGCTTTTTGTACAGTTATATTGTCCTTTACATGATATTTATGTGTGTTACAAACCCAATAATACATTGTCATTTTTTTTTGAGACAGGGTCTTACTGTGCAGTTCAGACTGGCCTTGGGTTCACTGTGTAGCCCAGGCTGGCCTCAAACTCACAGTGATCCTCCTGCCTCAGTCTCCTGGGTGCTGGGATTACAGGCATTTGCCATGAAGCCTGGCAATAATACATTGTTATAATTATTAATTTATATAATTTTATGCCTTTCAAAACAGTTGAAAAATACATTAAGAGCGTTTTTTATGAATCTTTCCTTTACATATCCAGTAACCTTTGTTTCTTCCTATGAATTCAAAATACCATTCAAATTTCCATACTCCAATGCAAGTTTGCTTCCACTTACAGTACTTCATTTGTGCTGTTATTGTCAGTTATCTTACATTTCTATAGGTTGTTGCTCTAACAATACCATTTTATACCTGTTGTCTAATACTGCTCTTTAAATTAATTAACAAAAAATAGGATAAGAAATGTACATTTACGATGCATGCCATTTTTAACTACATAATTATTTTTGTTAGTCTTGTTTGGGGATTTTCTGGTGCAAATTTGAATTAATATGTAAGGTCACTTGCTGTCAATATGAAGAACTTCTTTAGTATTTTTCATAAGGAATATTTGCTAGCAACTAATTCTCTCAGTATTTGCTTATCTGGGAATGTGCTTATTTTGCCTTCACTTTTGAAAGATGTTTTGCTGGATATAAAATTATTCTTGGTCAATTTGTTTTGTTTCTTTTGGCACTTCAAATATGACATACCACTGCATTCTCTTCTCCTTTTTTTCTAACGAGATGTCAGATGATAATCTTATTAAGGTTCTTTTGTGTTTGTATCTTTGCATTTACCTTACTCAGATTTCATAGAACTTTTGGGGTGTATAAACTAACGCTTTTCATGAAATTTGATAAGGTTTCAGCCTACATTTCTTCAACATTTACCTACTAATCTCTTTTCCCTCCTGTTGCACTTCCATAACATGAATATTAGTGCTTTGAATGAGGACTCAGATTTCTCTGAGATTCTGTTCATTTCCTTTCTTTTTCTTGTTTGTTTTTCATATTACATAATCTATATCAATATACTTTCAAGTTTATTGGTTCTTCTGTAAATTTGAATCTACTGTTTAATCCCTCTAGTAAATTTTGTTTTTTAATATTTTTTACTGATATTCTCTCTTTGATGAAGTAGCAGAAAATGCCCCCCCAGCCAGTATACTTCAGTTTCTGTTAGTTGCCCAGGTAACCTCCAGTTTACTTCAGTTCCTGTTACAGTTCCTGTTACTACTGTCTCTTAGAAATAGCTGGACACTATGAATCATATTGTAAGAATCAATCAAAGACAGCCAAGTATTCTGCTTCTATACTTCTCACTTACAGACCTTATAAAAATGCTAGCCCATCACTGTTCAGGGCCTGATATTTTGGTGATTAAATCTCTATCAGTGCCCATAGATGTTAAATAAATCTGCCTCCAAATCCTGGATGACATTTTGGTGTTTCTGTTTGCCATAGCATCTGGTGCATCAGCTGGGAAAAGCGACCATGCTGACCTCTTTGGTCACCAGCTGTGGCCCTTGTGGATGGAGCAAGGACCTCTCCAGGTCCCAGTGGGAAAGTGAGCCCTTGAGATTTCTTGAGTCCCCTTGGAGGTCTGGAGGAGGATTCCAAACTCCCCACTGAGCAGCTCACATTGGACCCAAAAGGGAGGAGGATGCAGTCTGCCTGCCTGCCTGCCTGCCTGCTTGCCTGCCGGCCTGCTTGCCTGCCTGATTCTGGTAAGACCCCCCAGGGGCATCCAGTTGCAGTCTGCATGCTCAGTTCGAGCAGAAGGAGAACTTGATAACCTCTAGTTAGTTTGGTTTGGTGGAGGGAATGTATTAACCTCTGAGTTCCTGTTGAAAGATTGTGTGAGTGTTTCTAACAGATGGTGAAAATAATAGACCATTCCATCTCTGCTACATGGTGAGGAGGAGGAATTCCTCTCTAAACTATGGAGCTTTATTGGGACCCAACCTTAGGTTCCATGGATGCGTCTAGAAAGGACAAAATGGAGAACCTACTGATGCTTCTCCATAGTCTGGGCAGTCCCAACATTGCTAAGAGGCAAACAGCCAGGCAGGCATCTGAGTGGTCTCTCTCTGAGGGGCACTCACCCTTTGTCTGTTGTGCCATTGTTCAAAGGTACACCACACACATGTAGGGAGCCAGAAGTAGGAATTAATTAGTCCAAACCCACAGTCCTTGACTGCAGGCCCAATTATTTTATTTTATTTTATTTATTTATTTACTTTTGTGGGTACCAGGGGTCAACCTCAGGACCTCGTGTGCCAGCAGGCGCCCTTGCCGCTGAGCAATAACACTGACCCTTTTTCGTATCTGGGTTCTGGGAGTCGAACTCAGCCCCTCATGCTTGCCAGGCAGGTGTTTACGCCGCTGAGCCATCTCACCGGCCCCAAGAATTTAAAAAAGGGCTTTTCTGGTGATCATAGAGTTAAAATGAAATCAAACCACTGCATTTAAGCAAAACTACTCCCTGCTCCCTGAGCCTGAACAAAGACCTGAGAATTCCACCTTGGCAGATGCCACTGCAGCTCCCACTGTGCCAGATCTCCAGCCAGCAAAAAGAAACAAAGCATCCCAGTCAAGTGCTTCTCAAAGGCATCAAAGAGGGGGGCAAAAGTCATCTATGTCAAAAGTTACTACTGTTACCCAGAAGCCTCATAAAGCCCTTACTAATATGTGAGTTATAAGGGCTATGGACACTAAAAATTTAATTCCCCTTCAGATTAAAAGATAAGGACTCTCAAAAGCTTCAACCTGTATCAAATGACAACCCTTTCATCAGTCTGATGGGGTCAGACTAGGCCAGACTGGGCTCCCTTCTTCAGCTTAGTCACCAGGAGCCCACAGTTCACATCTGTATTGGGGGCCAATCTATGATTTTCCTGGTAGACAATGAAACAGAACTCTCTGCCTTCAAAAGTCCCCTCTGTCAGGAAAAGTTTACCATCACTGGGACAACTGGGACTCTTGCCTCTCACCCCTTCTGCCAGGCACAAACTTGCAGCCTGGGAGGACATCTCACCAAACATGAATTTCTGTATATGCCAGAATGCCCCATACTGCTTCTGGGAAGAAATTTCCTCTCCAAGTTAAAGACACCAAGCGAGTCAGCCTCCTTCTCATTTAACCCTGCACTTGGAAGTTGGTCCTAACTCTGACTGTTCCCTGAGAGGAAGAATGATGCCTGCATCAGCCTGGAACAGGTAATCACACTCCTGAAATCCTGAAAACTCTCCTCCCAGAGGTATGGGATGAAGACTCACCTCTGGGCATGGCCATCAATGATGCCACTTCACCATGACCCCCATTGACATCAGATGTCACAGGAAGCACAAACAGGCATCCACCTACACATCAGCTATCTAAAGCAGTTCAGGATCCTAATAGACTGTTAATCACCTTGGCTGTGCCATCAGCAACACAGCCATTACCTTGCACTCTGCAGTTATGCCTTCTTCTACTTGCAGGTTGCTCTCATAAGCCAACCCCTTTTTGCTGATTGTAGAATTCCATCCCAGAGCAAACCCACATGCATCAAACAGTATCCCATGCCACAAAAGACTCAGCCAGGAATTCAACCACACATCCAGAGGTTTCAAGATGGCAAAATACTCATAGACTGTCAAACTGCTGAAATACACCTCTTCTGCCTGAAAAAAAAAAAAAAACAGTGGGGAATATCGTCCAGTTCAAGATCTCTGAGCTATCAATGCCACCTTGGTTGCCCTCCATCCTGCAGTCCCTCAGTCTTCTGCCACCCAAAGCCTGCTGGTACTCCTGCCTGGACCTAAAGAATGCCTTCTTCTGCCTTTGATTGGCTCCTGTCAGCCAGCCCCTCTTTGTCTTTAAATGGAAAGACCCCAGTTCTGAATTCAAAAGTCAACTGGCCTGGACTCAACTTCCTAGAGGTTCACAACTTGCTGGCCCTCCTTGGAGAAGCCCTCACAACTGACTTTGCTGGTTTCCCAGCACAGAATGTCACCACAATTCTGATTAATGACACTCAAGTTGCCTGCTGGGAAGGCACAAAAGCTCTGCTGCAATGTCTGGCAGAAACTGGCTGCACAGTATCTTGGAAAAAGGCACAAATCTGAAACAAAATGTCAGATATCTGGGATTTGACTTAAATCATGGAAACCATGCCCTTAGACTTGAAAGAAAAGAGGTCATCTGCTCCCTGAGTTCACAGAAATATCTTGTCTGGAAAAGACTCCCTCTCTATAGCCCCAACCTTGGAAATTCCAGATGTAACTGGAATTCAACTTGTTTGTTGATAAATTATGACATGTGGTTTCAGAGGTACTTACTGAGACTGTTAGCCCCTGTGAGTGCCCAGTAGCCTACCTGTGCAAATACTTGGATCCAGTCACTAGGGGCTAGCCCCTTGCCTCCACGCTCTAATAACCACTGTCCTTCTGATCAAGAAAACTGACATGCTCACCTTAGGCCAAGACCTAACTGTCTAGGTGCCATACGCTGTACTGGACCTCATGAATAACCATGGATATCACTGACTCTCCAACAGCCAGGTCACCTAGTCTTATGCAAAATTCCTTGCCTGACTCTTGTGGCAATAAATCACTCAGTCCTGCCACATACCTGCCTGTCAATCTGCACCTACCAAACCATGACTGCCTGGCACTGATTGATGAACTGTTCTCGAGCCAACCGGATTTAAAAAATGAACCTCCTGACAGATGCTGAGTACACCCTGTTTATGGACAGAGGTAGCTCTGTTAGGAATGGAGCCTGAGAGGTTAGATATAGTGTGGTCACCTTGAACAAAGTTATTTTGGCTGAGGCTTTCCCACAGGGATTGTCTGCACAGTGAACTGAACTATGGCCCCTTATATAGGCCCTCCATTGATCTGAAAATAAAACTGTCTACTGCTTCTTCCTGCTGCTGTCTGGAAACCCACCAAAACAATAAAACATCCTGAGCCATGAAGAAAAAAGCCATGGCATCCCATGCCTTGCCAGCATCTGCTCCACTGTCTGCCAATGATGCCAAACCTGCACTCAAAACAATCCAGAGTCCTAAGCCCCTTCTGGTGATCTGATTGACTTAAATATCACCCTTTAAAAACACTGAAATTAAACCTTTCAAGGGCTACAGATATCTACTGGTGCTTATATGCACCTACTAAGGATGGTCCAAGACATTGCCTACCTGCACTGAGAAGACAAAAAAAGTTTGTAGGGTCCTGCTGTGAGAAATATCCCTAGATATGGCCTACCCTTGATTATTGGCAGTGATAATGGGCTGCATCTGTAGCAGAAATAACTCAAAACTGGCATAACTATTAAAGTTTAAGTAGAAACTACATGCAGCACACAGGCCACAAAGCTCTAGAAAAGTTGAGGAAATAAAAACATAACCTTACAGGAACAGCTTGTAACCAACTCCATAAAAACTTAGCTAAAAGACCAGCTATACCTGTAGACACATCTGCACACACATATAACACAGGTGCATATTAACTACCTCAACAGCTCTTAAAGTTTCAGAAATCCAGCCTTAGATACACCATTCCAGAGTTATAAGAGCCCATCCAGATGATTCCTGGAGAGCTTACCTGGACCAGACAGCTCCTTTGAAGCTCACGCTGAAGAGATGATGCACTCAAAGCCCTGCTCTGGTCACTCTGGATGCTGACCAGTCCATGCACAGCTGAAGCTTAAGGACACCATTCACAGGATTGCTCCAGACCTCAATGCATTACTCCCCTTGATTTTTGTGTCTTTTCAGGCTGCTTACCCCAGTCCTTGCTTCCATTTCAGCTTATGTATGTACTTGATATTGTATTGTCCAACTTGGGTTTTGCTCCCCACTCTCCTGCTAGCTGTTTTTGCCTTAGCTCTATGGATGGTCACCCTGAGAGAATAGAAAACAACCAGTAAGGCCCTTCCCCTTATTCTACAATAGACCACAATTTGACGAGTGTCCAAGTCTCATTGGACATGCTCCAGGGTCAAATAAACTCCCTTGCCAGAGTAGTGTTACAGAATAGACAGGCCTAAGTCATGTCTCTTCCTAAAAGCAACTTAGGGAGAGACTCTATAATAAGGGAAACAAACCATAAACTCCTAGTGAGAAACTTCCCAATCTTGGGGGCCTTAGCTAGGGCCCATCCTATGACACTGACAGCCCTAATGTTACTGCTTCTAGTTGGGCCTTTTCTCAGAAGATCACAAGTAATATGCCCAGCAAAGATTATCCAGTAAACTAAAAGAGGGGGAAAATGTAGCAGAAAATGCTCCAACAGCCAGTATACTTCAGTTTCTGTTAGTTGCCCAGGTAACTTCCAGTTTACTTTAGTTCCTGTTACTACTGTCTCCTAGGAACACTGTCTAAGTATCAAACATTGGGGAAATAGTCAATATTTTAAAATGCCAACATACTGCAAAAAATGTCAACTCAAAGTTTCATTAAATCTGAGGTCACATTATTAGAGAGCTAAGTTAGGTAGAAATATAGACAGTCAAACAGGGCTAGGTCCTATAGAGAGTCAATACAACAGATAAAAACACATTACAATTGAGGCCTACATGCTTCCCCAAGAGATATGATAAGTGATAACACCTGTTACAATAAAGTGTACATAAACATCAGTCACCTTGGTGGGTGACCAAGACCTCTGGACCCATCCCTTCCTAAAAAGTTCTTTGTTCTTTCCATGTCCACTTGCTACATGACTTGCTTCCCCATTAGATCAATATTATCTAAGCGGTTATATTTACAATCATTGGTTGATCATAGCCTTAGCGCACGTTGAACCCACTGTGTGATTTTACTCTATAAAACTTTCTCTGTGAAGTGGGGTCCATGACAACCCACTCAGGTCTGCGCCTGTCTCTCTCGAGAGCTGTCTCTCTCTCAATAAAATTTCCTACTCTTAACCTCCATTGTTCCTTAAAATTCATTCTTTGATTTTGGGGAACACAAATTTGGCATATCAGAAATCTAACAGGTTGAGAGTTACATTTATTTCTTTTATATAATCTAAAAGTCTTATATCAACATTATTGTAAAGTTAATAAATCTACATACCTAGCAGGTCAGGAGTTCCAGGGGTCCTTTTTTAAGCTTTAGTGTCACTTGATTCTTATATCCACTTTGTTAGTGCAATTCTGGTTGGAGTTTCTAGGTTTCTAGCAGTGATTCCAGAAATCCTTTGATTAGTATGGTTTGATATGCATGCTCTACATAGGAAAATTAAAATACTAAGTCTCCAAAACCCACTCAAAATCCCCAGATGGAGTTGCCTATTATTTCCCTGCCTCACCATGACCTCTCCACTCCACATTTCTGCTTCCTTCCCCAAACCCTTCGGCACCTAAGAATACATTTAGCAATCCCTGGTTTGACAAATGCTAATTATGTCATACTACCATGGAAATTTTAAGCTTTAATAAGGACAGGTCTAATTTGGGAAATAATGATACATTCTATCATTTATTCCAAGTGATAGCAAAGGGTGGTATTCTGGTTTACACCTCTGTTTTAGCTACTTTCCCCTTTTTAAGATGATTAGTGGCAGTGATAACCACAACTGTACTTACCCTGACAATGAGCTTACCTCGCCATTAAATTATTTTGGCAGTTTTCATTCTAAAATACTCTTATGTATCAGTGCTTTACAAATTAAATGTACAAATGAATCACTGGAGAATGTTGTTAAAATGCAGATTGGTTGGGGAATTTCTAATAAGCTCCCAGGTGATGCCTACTCTATTCTGAATAACATTAGTCCAAATTAAGCCAGGCTCTTGATTACAAACTGTATCCAATTTTTCCTGAGTTTACATCAGCATACATAACCCGAGGTCTATAGGCAGAATGAGGCACTGGGCAGCTAGTAATGCAGCTCCACAAGACCAGAAATTTTTAACATTATTATGTAATTTTTGGTGATTTTTTTCATGAACTGACTGTGTAGTGCTTGGGCACAGACTGCACAGGCAACAATTACATGCTGTATAGGGGAGGGCACAGGGCAGTGCTAACTCACACACAGTCCAGTCAAAACCAGCACATAAGCAACTTACATGCACTTGTGTAACATTGTGAGTAAAACGCAGTGATTACACAAAATAATATTTCAACCTGCCTACATGGTGTATGCCTGTGAAGACAGGCATTTATTGTTGTTAAGTAGATATGTAAGTTTTCTTAATTATTAAACTTGGGCTTATTGTATTGCTTTATAAAATTGTTTAGTAAATTATGATGTAAGAAATAAAGAAAGTCGAGCATAGTAGAGCATAGTGCCTCTAATCATAACATTTGAGAGGCTAAGGCAGAGGACTGCAAGTTATAGCCCAGCTTGGGCAACTTAGTGACTTAGGGAGAACTTGTCTCAAAAGGGCAGGGGAGTGGAGGGGTGACTGGGGATATACCTTGGTGTGAAGGTATTGGGTTCAATCCCCAGTACTGCAAATATAAATAAATAAGGGAAGTTTTGTTACTTACATATATTAACTATCTTATACATTTTATATGTCGCCCAAGACAATTCCTCTTCACTCAGTGCAGCTGAGTCAAGCCCAAGGTTTGGACACCCATGGTTTAAAGCAATCGTCTACACCTAGGTAACCACATCCATTGAAGGTTGGATGTACATTAATGTCAAAGATGTGTGCCTTTGATCTCTAAATCAAAGCAAACGAAATAATAAAAAAAAAAACTACAAACAAACAAACAAACCAAACCAAGCCAGGTATGGTGGTGCATGCCTGTAATCCCAATTACTCAGGAGGCTGAAGCAGGAGGATCACATGTTCAAGCCCAGCCTGGGCAACTAATTGAGACTCTGTATCAAAAATAAAACTTAAAAAAATAAATAAAACTCAAAAAGGGCTGGGAATGTAAGCAGGAGTGAGGTCCTTGGTTCAATCCCCAGTACCACACACACACACACACACACACACACACACACACAAATCAGAAATTAGGAAAGACTGCCTCCCAACTAGAATAGGAAATCTCTGAGCTCATATTATGTAGTTTATGACTCTTGAATTGTTCAGATAGGATCCCTTGTCACATTTCCCCACTCCTTTATTTTTCTTTCATGAAATGTGACACACATTTGGGCCTATGAAAATACTTAAAACTTATTGTTTCCTATTTATTCACTCCTCAGGTTACCTTTAATACCAAACAATCTCATGGTGAATACTTTCAGCCAGAGTGCAATTTAAAACAAAGGACAACAGCAACAAAAGAAAAATACTAAACCCCGTTTTCCAAGACTTGGCAATATATCCATGACATAGTGAAGACTGCAAAATCACATTGTTTTATTCATGCATCATTTGAACAAATTCTGGCCTATCCTTTGACTCTATGTGCAGCACTCTCACCACAGATTCATGAAGAAGAAACCTGTTAGTAGAATCCAGCAAATTTACTGCTAACTCAGGGTCTGAGTACTCTAAAGCCTAGTTAAATACAACTATGGTTTACAATGAGATATATTCAACATTTGAAGAAGAATTTCAGTTTCATAAGACTGATATTTAACATTCAGCCATGTAGATAAAAATTGGTAAGTCAACAGAGTGTCTCTTGATGAGAAAAAACTTCTCTCTTCATATGGAAAATCTGAAATTTAGAAAAAGCGCTGTTATTGATAAACCACTAACAACACAATTTCACTGAATATTAATAACTCAGAGAAATAGGCAAAAAAGCATTCAGCAGACAAGTGAAACATTTCATACATGTTACCATTTCTATCAGGAAAAGTCATAGTATTAAGATTTTTTTCTTCAAGTCAGAATTTTTCCTTAATGCTTTCCAACACTTATTGTTCTCCCCATCTTTGAAAATTCTATAATATTGTCTGCACAACTTAAATAGCAATCTTTTAAACTCATATCACAGGCTATACTTTTGCAGGGAGTCTGTCTTCCCCAAATAGCACATGAGCCCTGAGGGCAGGTGCCACCTTTTATCATTTTGATGGGATCTAGTGCTTAGGCACACATTGGTAGTATATTTTCTTCCCCGACTATTTGCAGTCCCCTCCTTTCTCCCAATCTTGCTTTTATTCTTTGCCTTTTTCATTATACTGTTCTCTAACCTAGAACTAGATAATGTTTCATTATCTAAAGCTTTATTCTTCTATTTTGACAAAATTAACCACCACACACCAAAATGTACCCTTGTAAAGTTTTCTAATTACTGTGTTTTCTGAAGACATCATCATACTCCATACAGCATTAATTTTATACTATAAGGGAGCAGATAAAATTATAAAATGTAGGCCCATTGGTTCAAAATGCACAACTTTTCTTGTTATCTACTGTTGCAGAATAAACATTACAATACTGTGTAACTTACTGATTTCAGTAAAGCTTTTTGCTTATGGAAAAGCAGACAAGTTAGTAACAAAACAAATGATGAGGTAAGACCAAATGGTATCATGAAAAATATCAAAGTGTCCTTCCATTCATCACCTAGGATCAAAAATCACAGAAAAGGGGAAGTGTTAGAGGTTTGTAAGTATTTTTGAAATAACTGCATAACAAATATACTCCTAGTAAATGGTAAAGAACTGTGTTAGACCTGGTAAATCCCACCACAATTGCCAGTGCATAGCTACCACAGCTGTGTTTGAGTATGGCATTCCTTTCATTTGTATACTTTTTATACAAAACAACTACTTTATCGCACTGTGACATCTCTAAATTTCACTTAGAAAATAACTCCTCAAAGCATATTTATTACTTCCTGGTATGGATCTGTTTAATATTTGACCTTGTGGATTTTTCATTTAAAAATCATTAAATGTTAAGCAAATGGTTAAACAAACATGTCCCGTATTTTTTTCCCTTTTTTTTTTTCTTTCTTTCTTTTTCTTTCAGTACTGGGGATGGAAACAGGGCCTTCACATTGAGCTATATCCCCAGTTCTTTTTTATTTTGAGACAGGGTCTCACTAAGTCACTAAGATGCCCATGCTGGGCTTGACTTGTGATACTCCTACCTCATCTTCCCAGAGTGATGGGAATACAGGCATGGTGTGACCCACCACAACTTTCTTTTTTTTTTTTAATTTTATTTGAAAGAGAAAAAAGCAAAGCAAAATTTCAAAACAAGATAATAGGAGAGTAACAATGGTTAATACATTATGTATTGTGATCTCCAAATAGTTACGCAGAGAACAAGGTATTGGCATTTAATTGTCCAAACAATATTAGAACAAACCTTTCTTTTCAATGAACTAAGAGAAATTAGTAGTATAACTATCTTAACTGTCATATATAAATATTTTTTTTGGTTTCCCTTCCTTCTTTCATCATTCACCCATCCCAGTTTCTCTGTCCTTTTGAAATTTCTTCCTATTTTACAATATCTATTGTACATTTTGGATCTTATTTACTCTTTCAGCTTCTCATACTAGGGAGACAATACAATGTTTACATGTCTGTGCCTGGTTTATTTCACTTATGAATGTGGTCTCGAGTTGCATCCATTTACCTATAAAAGTCTCCAGTTTTTCCTTTTTCATGGCTAAGTAGTACTCCATTGTATAAAAATACCACATCTTTCTTATCCATTCCTCAGTTTATGACACTGGAGCTGTTTCCAAGATCTAGCTATTACAAATTGTGCTGCTATAAACATGGGTGCACATATATCACCATGGTGTGATGTTTTTAATTCTTCTGGGGAGATACCCAGAAGGGGAATAGCTGGATCAAGTGGGACCTCTAGTCTTAGTTATTTCAGGAATCTCCACACTGATTTCCACCGCAGTTGCACCAGTCTACACTCACACCAACAGTGGAGAAGGGTTCCTTTTTCCCCACAGCCCCGCCAGCATTTGTTATTGGTGAGATGGAATCTCGGTGTAGTTTTAATTTGCATCTCTTGAATGACCAATGCTGTTGAACATTTTTTTCATATATTTACTTGCTGTTTGTATTTCTTCATCTGAGAAGTATATATTCATCGCAGATGCCTATTTTTGGATTGAGTCTTTAAATTTGAGAGGTCTGATGTTTTAGTTCTTTATATGTTCTCAATAGTAATCCTTTCTCTGAGGAACAGCTGGCAAACATTTTTTCCCACATTGTGGGTTGTATCTTCACTCCGTTGGTGGTTTCTCTTGTTGTGCAAAAGCTTGTTAATAAGATGAGATACCAGTTGTTTATTCTTTGTGATAGTTTCTGTGCGATTGGGGTTTTATTCATAAAGTCTTTGCCTGCACCAATGTCTTCAAGAGTTTTACCTATTCTATGTCCCAGCAGATTTAATGTTTCTATTTTAATATTTAGATCTTTGATCCATTTCAAATTTAGTTGCATGTATGGTGAAAGTTATGGGTCCAATTTTAATCTTCACCATGTGCAAAGCAAGTTTTTCCAGCACCATTTATTAAAGAGGCTATCTTTCCTCCAGTGAATGCATTTGGCACCTTTATCAAAGATAAGGTGGCTTAGTATGTCTGGAGTTATCTCTGCATCTTCTAATCTATTCCATTGATCTTTGGATCTTTTTTTCCCCCAGTACCATGCTGTTTTTATCACAGTAGCTTTACAGTATAATTTCAAGTGAGGGATTCTGATGCCTGGCCTTTGTTGCCCAGAATTGCCTTAGCTATTCTAGATCTCTTCTGGATCCAAATGAATTTTAGGATTTTTTTCTCTAATTCTGTGAGATATGCTATTAGAATTTTGATTGGAATTGTGTTAAACCTGTATAACAATTTTAGAAGTATATCCATTTTCACTATATTGGTTCTTCCTACCCAAGAGCAAGGGATATCTTTCCATTTTCTGATATCCTCTTCAATCTCTTTTTCAGAGTACTGTAGTTTTCAATGTAGAGGTCTTTTACATCCTTCATTAGATTGATTCCTAGGTATTTCATTTTTTTTTGGATGCTATTGTGAAAGGTGTTTCCCTAATTTCTCTCAGTGACTTTGTTATTCATGTACAGGAAGGCTGTTGATTTTTGAGTGTTGACTTTGTATCCAGCTATGCAACTGAATTTGCTTATTAAATCTAGCAGTTTTTTAGTGTTTTGGGGATCTTCTATGTAGAGTATCATGTCATCTGAAAATAATGATAATTTAACTTCTTTCTTTCCTATTATTACTCCTTTTGTTTCTTTCTCTGGCCTAATTGCTCTGGGTAAAGTTTCCAGGACTATGTTGAATAAGAGTGGAGACAGTGGACATCCTTGTCTTGTTCCTGATTTTAGACTGAGAGCTTTCAGTTTTTGTCCATTTAGTATGATGTTGGCTGTTGGTTTGTCATAGATGGCTTTTATCAGATTGAGTTAAAGACCATCTATTCAAATTTTCTGAAGGATTTTTATCATGAATGAGTGCTAGACTTTGTCAAAAGCTTTTTCTGCATCTATTGAGATGATCACATGATTTTTGTCATTGGCTCTGTTAATATGGTGTTTTACATTTATTAATTTGTGTATGTTGAACCATCCCTGCTTCCCTAGGATGAATCCTACTTGGTCATGGTGTATAATCTTCTTGATGATTTGCTGCATTCTGTTTGCCAGTAACTGACTGAGGATTTTTGCATCTATGTTCATTAGAGAGATTGGTCTGTAGTTCTCTTTCTTAGTTGGTTCCTTCCACAGATTTGGTATCAGAGTAATGCTTAATTCCAGGAATGAATTTGGGGGGACTGCTTCCCTGTCAATTTCATTAAAGATTTTGAGAAGTAGTGGTGTTAGGTGTTCTCGAATTTTCTTGTGGAATTCAGCAGTCAATCTGTCAGGTCCTGGGTTTTTCTTTGTTGGTAGGTTTTAATTATATGTTTGATTTTATTGATTGATATTGGTTTATTTAGTATTTTTATATCTTCTTGATTGAGCTTTGGTAATTCATATGTATCTATGAATCTGTCCATTTCTTCTGCATTTTGCATGTTATTAGAATACAAGTTTTCAAAGTAGGTATAGATGATCTTCTGGATTTCTGTAGGGTCAACTGTGATTTAACACTTTTCACTCCTAACTGAGTGGATTTGAGTCTTTTCTTTCCTTTTTTTAATAAGTTTGGATAAGGGTGTGTCAATTTTAAAATTTAAAATGGATTAGAGAGAAAATAGAGAAGTGGAAGAAGAGGAAGAGGTTAGAAGTAATGCTGGAGGATGAAGGGGGATCACACTAACTTTGGGAAACTTGTGCAGAAGATAGGAGGGAAAGAGAGAAGGAAGATATAAAAAGAAGAACAGTACAAGAACTACAACCACAAAGGGGCTAGAAACCACGTTCATGCTTATATAAAAACAAGATCAAACAATGAAGGTGAAAAAAACAAAAAACAAACAAAGCCACAACAACAACAATGAACAAACACAAAAAAAAGGAAGTCCACTTCCAGGTTTGATTCTGATGTCAGTGGTAGACAATGTGTGGAGACAGAGTCCTAATCCATGCTGATCTATCCCAGGAAGCCAGCAGTAGCTTTTTGGCGGGGTAGTGGATAATCTCAGTGAAACTGCACCTTCTGGCTGAGACCAGACTCATTTGGCTGCAGCCATCAGCATACCTTGTGCTGGTCTGAGCCCATCTGTGAGCTGCTAGATGAAGCCAGCAGCCACTCTGAGTCCTGAGCTCAGCTAGCCACTCTCCAAAGGTTCCCAACCAATTGCTCTCTCATGAGGGACCAATGAGCCCTCAGCACTCACCACCAGCTCATGCAGTCCTTCACATCCATTGCTCCCTTCCACTGCTGCATCTCTCCATAGAGGTCCCTTGGGTTGCCAGCTGTCAGCATGTGTCTGCAGGTTTGAATCACTCCTCTCACTTAGTGAGTCCTGTCTCAGAGAGTAGGTGCTGCTGGGTACCTCCTTCTTCTTTGTTGAAGTTTCTCTCTTCACTCTCTCCGTGGCCTTCAATTCACACTTCAGATTCTTCCTGGGTCCAGTGGACCCACTTCCCTCCTTCTTTTCTTCCTTGAGTTGCTATATTCCAGCATCTGGATGGTGACTCTCAGAGATGCTCTTTCTTTGCAGCTTACCATTCTGCCATCTTGGTCATTCCCCTCTCCACAACTTTCTTCTTTTTTATTTTTTTTTTGCAACTTTCAATAATAAGTTAAATGTACTTTGTAACATCTGACACTATATTGAGCAAGAGCTGCCCTTCAATTAAAATGTGCATGAGTAATGGAGTTAGTCTATTTTTTCAGAGTGGAAAAAATTTTATTAGCCTTTCAGTTTACAATGTTAGATAAAAGGAAGAACATGTCTCCTTAACCATATTTTACATAGCTATAATAAAATATTTCAGATTTTGGGGATTTATTACATTTCTCAAAAGTCAGGATCAAGTAAGCAAGCTCTAACTCCTTGAATCTTCCAATTGACTTTTCCTTTACAAGAGTAACAAGATCTGACTAGTAACATTAAGTTTGAAGGCCAAGTTTTATCATTATTGCTGATGTCTTTAGATCTTTAGATCTGAAGCACTGCTATTTCCATCAATATCCATAATTACACTTCAAGAATGAGCTTTTGCATTTGGTGGAATTTTGGCATCATGCTGTCCTTTCTTTCTGTCAGCCCATTCTGGTTCACTCACCAGTCGAGCCTTTTCTCCATCCATAGTCAAGAGTGCTTCACTCCACCCTCTGATAACTTTGTCTCCTCCCACCTTAAAACTTGAAGCCATGGCATTTTTCTTCTTTGAACTCTTATTTGGATATTATAAAAAACAGTCCCATCCTGTAGTACTTTTGTGTACCAGCAGTGAACAACATCTTCCTTTTGGGGAAATTTGATTTTATCTATCTTTTTTAGAAGATAGTGTGTATATTTTGGTGGATGCTCTTACATACTGGTTTCTTTGGGTTTATGCTCATTGAAATTATTTCTCACTTGCTCACTTTATTCTTTCAGACCCTTGAAATGCTAACTTTCAAAAAGACTGTCATCAGCTCTAATCCCCCCACCCACACTGCCACACACACACTGGGGATTGAACCAGGGCTTGCACTCTGAGGTACCTCTCCAGTCCTTTTTAAATTTTGGGGTAGGGTCTCATAAAGTCCCTAAATTGCCCAGGCTGGGATCAAACTTGTGATCCTCCTGCCTCAGCCCCCCAGAATGCTGAGATTATAGGCACGTGCCACCAGGTCCAACTGTAGTGGTCTTTATTTTAGCTGTCTTGGCTATGGTTATAATATTTCCTCATAATTTATGCTCTGTGAATCTGAATGGCAGCCCTGTAGAAACTTGATAATGTCCTTTTTGGACACTTGTATGCTGTTTGCTTCTCCACTGTCCACACCTGGCCACTGTGGAACAGTCACTGCCTTCTTTCCCGCTGCCTCTGCTATTGTAGTTAGTCTTTCAAGATCACTCTTGGTTTTTAGAAGAGTGCTGGTACAGCATCCAGGCTACTCTCCAATAAAGTGATCCTCTACCTCAGGCTCTGGAGTAGCTGAGACCACAGGAAGGAGCCACTAAGCAAGAATTAAGGTCACACTTTTACATATTTTTTATTGTTTTAAATTAATTAAGTTTACTGGTACATTTTAAGTATACATAATGATCACATTCATCATAGGGAATTTGTACCTGTACATGATATAACTTGATTCTTTTTTTTTCCATTCCCCTATACTCCCTTCAACCTCTCCTCCACTCCTTATTTACAAAAGCTTTGTTTCCATTTTTTCCTTTTCTCATTTTTTTCCTTTTCTCTTCCTTCCTTTCCCCCTCCCCCCTCCCTAGTTCCCCTTCCCATTTGAACATTTTCTTCCTATTTCATAATATCTATTATAAATTTTGGTCCTTAATTACACTTTCAGAGTCTCACACCAGAGAAACAATGCAGTATTTACATGCATGTCTGATTTATTTCACTTAAGAGTATGGTCTCAAGGTGCATCCATTTACCTAGAAATGTCTCAAGTGTATCATTCTTTATGGCAGAGTAGTATTGCACTTTATATAAAAAAAAAAACACATCTTCTTTATCCATTCATCAACTAATGGGCATTTGGGCTGCTTCCAAGATTTACCTATTACAAACTGTGCCAATATAAACATGGGTGTGCATATATCACTGTGGTATGATGCTTTTAAATTTTTCAGGAAGATACCAAGAAGGGGAATAGCTGGGTCAAATAGAACCTCTAGTTGTTTGAGGAATCTCCACGTTGTTTTTCCACAGTGGTTGCACCAGGCTACACTCCCACCAATAGTGGAGAAGGGCTCATTTTTCCCCACAGCCCTGCCAGCCCCACCGCTACTCAAGCATTTATTGGTTGATTTCTTGATAATAGCCATTCTTTCTGAGGTGAGATGGAATCTCAGCATTGTTTTAACTTGCATCTCTCAAATAACCAGTGATCCTGAACATTTTTTCATATACTTATTTGCTGTTTGTACTTCTTCATCTGAGAAGTGTGTATTCATCTCAGATGCCCATTTTTGGATTGGGTCTTTAAATTTGAGGCATTTCATTTTTTTGAGTTCTTTATATATTCTAGATATTGGTCCTTTGTCTAAGGAACAGCTGGCAAAATTTCTTTCCTATATTGTGGGTTGTCTCTTTATTGTGTTGGTGGTTTCTCTTTCTGTGCAAAAGCCTTTTAATAAGATGAGATCCCAGTTTTTGATTCCTTGTGATAATTCCTGTATGGCCAGGGTTTTATTCAGAAAGTCTTTGCCTACAGCAGTGTCTTCAAGAGTTCTACCTATTCTTTCCATCTTATAGCAGATTTAGGTTTTCTATTTTAATATTTAGATCTTCAATACATTTCAATTTTAGTTTAGTACATGGTGAAAGATATGGGTCTAGTCTTAGTCTTTAGCATGCGGAAAGCCAGTTTTCCCAGCACCGTTTATTAAAGAAGCTATCTTTCTTCCAGTGAAAGTTTTTGGCTCCTTTGTCAAAGATAAGGTGACTGAGTATGTCTGGAGTTATTTGTGCAACTTCAAATCTGTTCCATTGATCCTCAGGTCTGTTTTCTTGCCAATACCATGCTGTGTGTGTGTGTGTGTGTGTGTGTGTGTGTGTGTGTGTGTGTGTGTGTGTGTGTGTGTGTTTAATCACAGTAGCTTTGTAGTATAATTTCAAGTCAGGGGTTTTGATGTCCCTGGCCTTGCCTTTGTTGCCCAGAATTGTCTTTGCTATTCTAGTTCTCTTCTGGTTCCAAATAAATTTTAGGATTGTTTTCTCTAATTCCATGAGATACACCATGGGATCGGGATTGCACTAAATCTGTATAATAGTTTTGGAAGTATGCCCATTTTCACTATATCTGTTCTTCCTACCCAAAAGCAAGGGATACCTTTCATTTTCTGATATCCTCTTCAATTTCCTTTTTCACGGTACTGTGGTTTTCAATGTAGAGGTCTTTTACTTCCTTCATTAGATTGATTCCTAGGTATTTCATTTTTTTGATGCTACTGTGAAAGGTGTTGTTTCCCTAATTTCTCTCTCAGTGAGTTTGTTATTCATGTACAGGAAGGCTATTGATTTTTGAATGTTGACTTTAAGGTCACACTTTTAAATTGTCTTACATTTTAGAGACTAAAGAAAGGGATAAGGATTTTCTTTTTTGTTTTATTATTTTAGATATGAAATTTTAAAAGTTCTTGTGCATAGGAAGGAATGAGCAATCACTGGACAAGTTAAAAAAGTGGAGGAAATATGTCCTTCCCAAATTAGTATCTTCCATTTATTTTGGAATAACATAAAGCATATTGAATCTTAGGCCCAGATCTGCTAACTTTCCCTGATGCCACTTTTTTTTTTTTTTTTTGGTCCTGGTCTGTTACAATCTTGTTTTCTACTAGAAAATTATCAAATTTATATGCTTAATTTAGGATTTTCAAGGATATAATCTGGAGAAATGACTGATAATGTAAATTTCTTGACACGCAAAATTAATAGTGAGATGGCAGGAAGCTCCTTTTGTTGAGGTTCTACTTGCTTTCCCTAACAAGGATATATTTTTATTTCCAAAAATAGTATTTTCTTAACCAGGTGCTTTGGAGCATGCCTGTAATCCCAGTACTCTGGGAGGCTGAGATAGGAGGATCACTAGTTCGAGTCCAGCCTGAGCAATTTGGCAAATTAGCCCTTTGTTCAATCCCCATTATCACAAAATGAAACAAAAAACTTTATTTTTCTGTAATTTAAAGCATCAAACAAGAAATGCTCTAAAAAACTAAGGCCATATACAACTCAAGAAATACTTTGTTCTTAATTTTTCAATGTCATTAAGATTCTACCAAGACATTTCTCCATCCGGGCCAAAGAAATCTCAGTCATCAATACCACTGATAAGATTGTGCATAAAACACATAAAAAGACATCTACTGCTTTGAAGATAACAATACACAATGTAATAACCATTGTTACTCTCCTATTATCTTGTTTTGAAATTTTTTCATTTTTTATTGTTTTTTCTTTAAAATAAAAAAGACGTCTATTTTTAAGGATGTAAAAAACTCACCATATTTTATTTGCATCTCTCAAATGACCAATGATGTTGAACATTTTTTCACATATTTATTTGCTATTTTTATTTCTTCATCTGAGAAGTATGTATTCATCTCAGATGCCCATTTTTGGATTGGGTCATTGTATTTGGGGGGTCTGATTTTTTTCAAGTCTTTATATGTTCTAGATATTAAGTCCTTTGTCTGAGGGAAAGTTGGCTAAAATTTTTTCCCACTCTGTGGGTTGTCTTTGCACTCTGTTGGTGATTTCTTTTGATGTGCAAAAGATAAGAACCCAGTTGTTGATTCTTTGAAGTATTTCCCATGCAGTCCAGGTTTTGTTCATGAACTCTCTGCCTACACCTATGTCTTCAAGATTTCTACCTACTTTCTCTTCCAGTAGACTTAGTGTTTCTGTTTTAATATTTAGATCTTTGATCCATTTTGACTTCAGTTTAGCGCAAGGTGATAGACATGGGTCTAGTTTAAGAATGGCTACCATCAAGAAATCAACCAATAACAAATGCTGGAGGGGCTGTGGGAAAAAAGGAACCCTTCTCCACTGTTGGTGGGAGTGTAGACTGGTGCAACCACTGTGGAAATCAGTGTGGAGATTTCTTTAAAAACTAGGATTAGAGGTCTCATTCAACCCAGATATTCCCCTTCTGGGTATCTTCCCAGAAGAATTAAAAACAACATACCACAGCGATATATATGCACCCATGTTTATAGCAGCACAATTTATAATAGCTAAATCTTGGAAACAACCCAAATGGCCATCAACTGAGGAATGGTTAAAAAAGATGTGGTATTTTTATACAACGTAGTACTACTCAGCTATAAAGAAGGATAAACTTGAGACTTTTATAGGGAAATGGGTGCAACTTGAGACCGTACCCATAAGTGAAATAAATCAGACTCACATGTATAAACATTATATTGTCTCCCTAGTGTAAGAAGCAGAAAGAGTAAACAAGATCCAAAATGTACATTAGATATTGTGAAATGGGAAAAAACTGTTTAAAAGGAAAGAGAAACTGGGATGGGTGAAAGGAGAAAAGAAGGAAGGGAAAAGGAAAAATAAATAAATAGATAAAGAAATATATATATATATATATATATATATATATACACATACAAGATAGTTAAGATAGTTATACTACTAATTTCTCTTAGTTCATTGAAAAGAAAGTTTTGTGCCTATATTGTTTCATCAATTTTTCACTCCTATATCTTGTAGTACGAGCAACTACTTTGAAGATAACAATACGCAATGTACTAACCATTGCTACTCTCCTACTATCTTGTTTTGAAATTTTGTATAATTGTTTTTATTGTTTTCTCTTTAAAATAAAAAAAACCTCACCATATTGACTTTATACAATGCATAAGATATAATTCAGAGCATAACTTTGCATAAGGGTCTCCACATTTCTAGTAGAGATTACATAAATGAAAAATATACAAACAGCAATGCTCTTTCTGATTCCATATATATCACTTGATTGAGTTATCTCCTGCCCTGCTTATTTTTTCTCCATAGCCATTAGTGATTATATATTTGGCTTTCTTTGATTGCCTATCTTTACTCAACTTGGGAATAAAATATAAGCTCCATGTGGGTAAAGATTTCTTTACTTTGTATGTCCAATGCTTATAAAGAATGTGACACACAACAGGTGCTTAAAAATATTTGATGAATGAAAAGGAACAATGATACCAGTATATTCATAGGGAGATAATAGAGATTCCACTGTAGTAGAATCACATGAAAGAAGATGAATGATTCACAGACAACTATCTATATCTACATCTGAACATATATTAATAACTGCATTCATATTAATATACGTGAAAGAATGATGAGCTGATTTATTTCAATTTTGAGTCATTTTCAGTAATTTCTGCCAATAAACTAATATATTCTGAAGCACGATCCTATTTTGCCTCACTATCTAGGGTTTTTAGTTTATACTGCTATGTAATTTGGATATCTTTTATCATGAGTCACTTTAAATCAGTGTTGGAAGTGAATGGGTTATGTGTTTTACAAATCATAAGATCTTTTTTGATTTTGCAGTGCCAGGGATCAAACCTGGGGGCTCACGCATGGAAAGCAAGCACTCTACTGCTAAGTGACAGCCACAGCCCATCATGAATATTGTTCTTAATTAGAATAATATTCATTCAGCATAATACTAGACATTTGGAAATAAATGTATGACAAGCTTATCCTCCTGTTTTCTCGAAAACTGAAAAATTAAGAAAATATTGATTAAAATATGCTCCTGCTCTCCCCACCTTGCAGAGAACTAGCATGTTCTCTTTACTGACAGGAGAACAAGAATTTCCTAACAAAAGCATAACAAGATTCTTATTTCTAAATGAATATTAGACTTTCAATAAATCTATGTTTGATTAAAGTGTTTGTGACCTTCTCTTCTCCATGTATAGATGATATGCAAGAGCCTTTGATCTCCATGATTATAAAAATAGACAGAGAAAAAGTTAATTTTGCTAGCAAATACTTCCAGTCACTTAGTTACTGTCCTTTTAGCTCGTACCTTCCCAGCATTGTTCTTCACTCCACTCACTCCAAATCCCATCATCTGAGCAATAAATGTTCACTTTGCTTCTTACTAAAAAGCATAGTTCTTGGCTTTCATTTAACGTTCTTGTGATGTGCATTTCATTTTCAACTGTATTAGTCTGAAAGCCAAGGAAAAATAAGATGACATTATTTGATCTAATTGCAACTAGAGACATTCCATTTGTCATTTTCAAAGTGGTTTACTTTCACATAAAATATATGTACTAGAAGACTAGAAAAATATAATCTTAGCAGTGATTATGTCTCTATATGGTGAGTGTTTGAGTTTTTCTGTTTGGTTTTGAAGGGGTTTTTGTCATATTTTTTCTTCATATTTAAAAAACTTTTTTCTATAGGGTGATAATGGGTCACCTGTAATAAAGAGCAGCATGTATGAACAGGCAAAATTCCTAGGCAACCTTCATGATTATAATGCCTAATATTTGAACTAGTCAAATTTCCCATATTCCACAAACTGGAAGATGCTACATACACTGAGAAGCCAAAAGACAGAACCGTTGTGTGAATGTTATTTCTATGGAAATGGTAGAATCCATGCACATGAAGCTCTTTTCCCCACTGTTCTTATTTTGGGTAATCTCTGTAAGACTTGTGGAATAGTGTTCATGGATTGGCATGAAATTACCACTTCAGGTATAAGAATATCACCAATCTGGCTGATTTAACAAAACAACAACAAAAATTCACTGAAGCAATTACTTCAATTTTTTGTTTCAAAGAGCTGAAGAGTTTTTCTCATCTAAAATAACAGCTTTGTGTTTGTTATAACTTATGCTTGGAATCACCATAATGTAGTGTCAGATCTTAATTCTAGTTCTAGACATGTAATTCAATTATGAAGTTAATTCATCTCCCTGCAACTTGTAAGTCAATTCAAAAACAAGTTCTCTCATTTGCTATGAAATGAATTAATTAGAACAAGTGCTTCAACTACTTGTGTCTTCCACTCTCTAACTTGGAAATCAATACAGTTAACATAAAATGTGAGGTTAAGGGCATCACCACCTTGTTGATGTTGGGGGTAATTAGTCTACAACCATTGCCTTCTTCCCTTTTATAAACCCATTCCCCTGGTTAAGAGTAATTCTTTTGTAACTACTATTTCTAATTTTGACCTCAAGGTTGTTCCTTGAGAAGTGGTTTTTCTGTTTATGCTTTCTTGTTTTGTTTTTAGCTGAGGTCTCTCTCTCTCTCTCTCTCTCTCTTTCTTTCTCTCTCTCTCCTACTGGGAACTGAACTCAGAGTCCCCACACTGAACTGTCTCCCAATCCCTTTTATGGTTTTGTTTTTATTTTGAGACAGAATCTCACTAAGTCACTAAATTGTCCAAGTTGGGCTCAACTTTGTGATCCTCCTGCTTCAGCCTCCCAGAGTGCTGGTGTATGCCACCATAGCCAGCAACTGAGGCCTCTTTAAAATCCATTTTTGTCCCTTGACAAGTTTATTTTTTTGGCACAAAATTTGAAACAAGTGACTCGATTATCTTCAGAGTCCTATGTAGCTTTGAAATTGGTATGATTGTACTTTCAGACTAGAGACACTTTACTTTGGTCCACTAGATTTGGCTTTCTAGAAGTTAAGCTATTAAGATACATGAATGTTCTGTTCCTCATGTAGATAGCAACTGATCTTAATTCTCAAGTTTCCTATTTAAAAAGCTATGCTTATGATTTTCCAAAACAAATGCAATATTCATACCATCCAGGAATTATCAGCTTCTGTCAACAAAATTTCATAAATAAAACACCTTGCTGGAATGGGTCCTTTAGGTATGCTCCATTTCAGGTTAATTTCAAATGAATTCTTCACAGTAAGACTAAGATAGTCTGGAGGCAGAGGTTTAACTAAGAAGCAAAGAGAAATAATTTTAATATGGAAGTCATTGAAAATATCAGTAGCTCTTTTCTAAAGCTGGGGACACCAAGTAATTAAACCTCCAGGGATAAACCAGGTGACTCAAGATTATTCCCCATGATGTGCATTAAAATCAAAGTTGCTTACCAACCAAAGTGAATTTATTGAGAAACTTGATTATTTTGGAAACTTGTTTTAGGATGTCAAACAGTGACAAATATTGAAGCCCAAGAGCAAAGTTAGAAGATCCAAATCATTGCAATCGTTTTCCTATTTTGTAGCTTTAGAAACAACAACCACCATAGTACTACTATTTTTACTAATAGCTAACCGTTCCGTTGTGCTTATGATGCATGAGGCACTACCCAAGGATCTCGTATCATAATCTTGTACGTGTCTCACAATAAACCTATGAGATTGTCCTCTATTCACTTCATTTTACAAATAAGGAAACTGAGAAGAGATAGTAAGCAACTTATCCAAAATCACACAACTGGAGGGTGGTAGATCCAAGATTCCAACCTAGAACTGGCTGACTCCAGAAACTGTCTCATTTGTAGCTGTTAGAACTGAGAGCATAGACCTGAAAATATCCAACCATTTGCCTATTGAGGCCTGAGAATAAGGGAGTCCATAATTATCTCTAACCCTAGACAAAAGTACCATACAGCAGAAGAACACTCTGAGGCTTGGGAAATAAATTGTGATTTCTAAATAAAAATGATATTTTTATACTTCATGTAATTTCTTATCTCCCATACTTTATTGTACACCCTGCCTTTATTTTTCTAGCTTTGCACTTCCTTAAGCCCCCCAACTATGAATTTGAAGTTGCTTGTTTATATCACCTATATTTTGAAGCTCAAAAATGAAATAGCTGGATCTGATAGGATTGGATTCTGATGATCCATTGACACAGATAAAAAATTCTTTATAGTCTGATGACTCCAAGTTTGGAAACCTGCATCCAATATTTTTTCCATTCTCTTTGATGTAATCAGCACACTGTAATACATTGTCCAAGCCCTCATACCTGTAAAAAGAAATAGTGCAAGAATTGTGTTTACCAGTAACTTCTAGTATAATGATGCTCCATTTTTAATTATGTTAGCATACCCTGCAAATAAAAAAATGATTCAATAACATACAATATTTATTGAGCATCTACCATATGCCACATACTATAAGTACTAAGAATACGACACCACGAAATGACAACTTGGTCTATGATTTCACAGAGCTCACAACATGATGGGAGGCTTCAAGAAATCTCAAAGATAAAATAAATATTCTTATTCATGTACTCAGGTTATATTGACTCACAAAAGGGTTTGTGAATCAAACTTTCTTATTAAGGAAACTTATGTAAAAGCTTATGTAAATGAATATGGATGATACTGCATTTTTAATATTTAACTGGGGGTTCGGTGAGATAGCTCAGTGGTATAAGTTCCTGCCTGGCAAGCGTGAGGTCCTGAGTTCGACTTCCGGTACCCACATATGAACAAAGGGCCGGTGATATCGCTCAGCAGCACG
Source organism: Erethizon dorsatum (assembly GCA_028451465.1). Taxonomy (NCBI): domain Eukaryota; kingdom Metazoa; phylum Chordata; class Mammalia; order Rodentia; family Erethizontidae; genus Erethizon; species Erethizon dorsatum. Next base: position 100,829,806 of record CM051842.1, read on the forward strand.
GACGCCTGCTGGCATGCGAGGTCCTGAGTTTGACCCCTGGTACCCACAAAAAATAAATAAATAAATAAATAAAAATATTTAACTGGGAAAATTGCTTTTAAAAAGCATACTTAAAATCAGACTTATGAAATGTTGTTATGCTTAATAAATGGAATGAAAACCCTCTGAGAGTACAAAACACATCAAGATATAAATAGCAGAAAAGGCAATTATTGAGGGGGGAGAACAGGGGAAGTTGTTTGGCAAGTAAATGTCTTATTTTCCATTCTCCCAAACAAGAACTGTTACCCTATCATTTAAAGTTAACCTCATTGCAGTAATATGGCTACTGGGAATTGGGGGTGAGGGTTTCCTTACTGATTTCCAAAGCAAAGAGATGCTTGGTTTATTTTCCTAAAGAATAGCTTACAATGCAAAATGTGACATTAGCTTTAAAACCAGCCAAAATCCCTTTTAAAATGAAGCCAATATAGCAGCTGATAAGGTGTTGGTAAAAATATCTGGACTGTACTAAATTAACTTTATGCCAAGTATTTACTTCTGGAAAAATTCGCAAAGTTGTAGTCTCCTGGTTACAGTTTGGGAGACTTGAGTTCTAGGCTTGACTTTACACAGATCTGTTTCCTACCAGTGGAAAAGCCTTAGCATGCTCTTTTTTCCCCAAGTCTCTAAAATGTTAATATTCATTCCTCCCTAATTCACTGAGTGAGGATAAAATCATGTTAAACACAAACTACAGCGTACAAAAGGGCAGGTGCTTTGTCTTATTCACACTTTTGTCTTTTTATATAAAAAAGTATTGGCCATTTAATATTTGCTTAATATTTGTTGAATTAATGAACAAACAACTGAGACCCTTGGAAGTTACCTGTCCAATTCCAGATGAGGAAACTGAGAGCCCAAAATGGAGGTTACTTATCAAAGACTACCAAATTAAATGGTGTTAGGGCAGGAATTAGAGCCCAATTCTTAGGAGTGTTAATAATTTAAACTTAGTGACTTACATATGATTTTCTGAAGAAAGATGATATGATAATTTGGGCTTGAAAGCTAATGAATAAGTAACACTTCATCCTCTCTTGATATTTCTTTTGTTTAGTAAATGCCTAAGTTCTGATACTTACCTATCAATTTACCAATGCTATCTTTATTTGTCTAATTCATTTAGTTCATATTTAGTGGAAATCTACTGTGAGCATAGCACTCTGGATGGAGGTAGTCAATAGAAGTATAAGAAAAAGTTCATGCCCACCAATCCCTTAAAAGTTTGAAGAGACAAAGCACACGCATACACATTTAAATATCATCCAAGCAGTAAATAACTAAGAGTTATAAAAAGTAATAGTTTGGAGAGAAACTGAATAGAAGCTGACATGATCAATAAAGGGTCAATGAAATAGGATAGCAGACAGGCCTTGAAGGATGGTTAAGAGTTGGTGAAAGAGAGAGAGAGACAAAGGACATTCTAGATGGCAATGCACACAAAGACATAAAAGGTCATGACATGGGTGAGGAAAAAATGCAGATATGGATCTAAATGGTATGGAGCATTCACATTGGGATAGTAGCTGGCAGTGGTGGAAAGGCAGTGATAGAATGCAGCACAGACTTGAGTAGCAACTTAGATTTTATCCTGGGTAGCGGGGGTGCGGGGATATGTAGCCATTAGAGATTTTTGAACAAGGAGATAGCATATGAAAATGGCAATGTAGGAAGATAAAGCTGACTACAATATGTAGAATGAATAGGAAGGGTAAAGACTGGAAGCCAAGCAAACAGCATTTGCGAGGCTATGACTATCATCTAGGTGTAGAATGAGGGGAACCTACATGATTCTTATAATAGACGTGGGAAGTAAAACGCAGATGTGCCATTTTATAAAGGAGTGTCAGAACATGGTGATTGTGTCACCATGAAACAATAAGGAATGAAAGAATTAGAAGTCAAGATGACTCAAAGCTTTTTTTCTTTGGTGGGGGGTTTTGAGAGAGGGTGTCACTATGTAGTCTTGGCTGGCCTTGAACTCACAGAGATCCCCCTGTCTCAGCCTACCAAGTGCTGGGATTACAGACATGTGGCACCACGGCTGGCCCAAAAGATAACTGGGTTTTTTTTTTTTAAGGCAAGAACAAAGATATGCCTACACTTCTTATAACTCCATCTAGCTAAAAGATACAAAATGCAATCTAGTACAGAAACAGTGATTGCATTCCTTAAATCACTCAAAGAATGCCTTGCAGTACCTGCAGACTAAAACCATTTACTCTCATTGGAAACCCCAAATAATTATAATCATCATCATAAATACACTTCTGATAAATATAGTGAATTTAATTTAGTAGGAATACAGTTATTCACACTATGGATTGATTTGGGTAGATATTTTTCTAATATGGAATTCTAAGTATAAAATACTTACCAGTAGAACAAGTTGTAATTGGTATCAAAGTGTACACCTATGCCAGGTTTCCAAGAACACAGTAAATATTGCCAGTTGTAATATACACAATCCATATCCTGAATTTTAGTTTCCAGACTTCCTAAGAAATGAACGAATAGTAAATGCATGAGGGTCATGATGATGAATCATTTGTGAAATCACTATGTAATTTTATTTTATTTCCTTTGGCCTTGCCACTTCATTTAGCAATCAACAAAATGAGGAATATTTCAGAAGGAAGTCATTGAAAATCACTTCACTATAAGTGAGACATGCAAATCTAAAAATTTTTGAGGCTTCATTTACTGACACTAGCCTATGCTAAAGTATTAAACTGATTATTCTAGGATGCTCTGAGCAATTGGGTAAATACCCATGCAAGCTTGTTAATATGACCCCCAAACTGGGAACTATATTATTGTAGTAATATGTAGGTTTTAGCAAACATGTTTGCTGATCTAAAGAATTCAAAAAGGCCAGCCAGCCAGGGATAAAGTTCAGTGGTACAGCGCCTGCCTGGCAAGCATGAGGTCCTGAGTTCAATTCCCGGTACAAAAAATAAATAAATAAAACAGCCACTCACTATTAAGAAGGATTCCATCTTATACTACACTGTCTTAACATCTATTGTATACACAATCTGGTACATAAGAGTTAAGAAAATTATTCCCTATATAGATTGTTATAGTGGTATTAAATGTGAAAAAGGAGTTCTTTTTTTTAACCTTGTTCTGGTTTCCAATAAGTAGCTTCTGACCATGAACTCTGAACTTCTGATCCATTTGTGCAATGCGTTGATAAAAGAGTGTGTATCTTTGCTTCTACGCCCTTATTAAGATCAAATCCATCTTTGTAATGTAGATTCTTAGTAACGATGGTCTGTTTGATAAAAAAGATGAAATGAAGTCAAACTTAGAAGCATCCATGGTATAGTGAATCTCATTAATAAGACTAAGAAGTCATTAATAACCCTGGCAAGTTCCCAATATCTACAATACTCTGATGATTATTTCCTACAAGGATCCAGATACATTGTGGGAGAGCTCATCTTCGTATATCATATCATTTGTTAAGATCATCTGAATTTAAACATCTCATTTAAAACAAAAACTTCTGGAAGGGAAAAAAGGCTCTATGTCAAGAACTTGAGCTATAACCAACTTGGAATTAAATAGATAGTATTTACATACTACATGTGCATTATATGGCAAATGATATGTAATCTTTCACATTACTATGAAACCTTCAGCAATCATGAAAGTAAAATCCTGGAGGTAACTGGAGAAATATGGACAAACTGTAAGCTCCTTGAGGATGAAACTCATATATTATTTATTCTTAGAGTCCTGATACCTAACAAAGTGTCTGGTACACAAAGTTGCTCAATAAATGTTTCATTAGAATTGGATGCCTTCTACAACAGAAATCTTTGAATGAACATGATTGCCAAGTATTTAAATAGTTAATAATTCAATAAACTTTCATTAAGAACTTACTACTATATTTGCAAAGAACCATGCTGTATTCTTGGGGGGGGGACACAAAGCTAAATAAGACTTGACTCCTATGGAGAAAAAATTCGCAGTTCAGTATTATATATACAACCCATATCTATTTTTTTCTGAGAAATCAAGCACAATTTATTTAGAACCAAATAGGGCAAACTGAATAAAAAGAAAAAGTTTTATCCTAAACTTTTGCAATAAACATCTTCTGGACAGGATCTCCTGTATAATTATGTCAGTCAAATCAGTAGCTTCCCAATGTACAAATTGTATAATTTGAAGAGTCAAGTTTGAAAATAACCACTTTGCGCTTTAAGATAATCCTCAAAACACATTATGCTCCCAGCCCATAACTGTTCAATTAAATTCATCTAAAAATAATGTAAATCAGGAGAAACATTTATTTTATACATATTAAAAAACAGAATTCATTCGTTTTCTCCTGTGCTATATAGAGGGAAAAAACTGGCCCAATCAAATAGATACAACAAAAATTATTGGCTTTCTAAATTAATGACCAGAAGATATCTTTTGTTGTTTTCATCTTGCCTTCAGTAAAATGGCATAGATATCCTTTTCTTCTTCTGAATCTTGATCTGGTATTCAACATTGATCTTTTACACTCAAATGCACAGGTCATCTTCCATGACTGCACTCGCACTGCCCTCTGGCTTGTCCTTGTAATAACTAGCATAATGACACCTCCTGCCTGCTGCCATCTCAACCCCATGTCTAAATATGTGAGTGCTCTAAACTGAGTATTGTTTGAGTGTGCCCCCCAAGGGTTCATGTGTTCAAAGCCTGGTCCTCAGCGTGGCAATGTTGACAGGTGGTAGGACCTTAAAGAGGTGGGACCTAACGGAAGGCAATTAGGTCGCCTGGGCAGTGCCCTCAGGAGGAATTAATGTAATTCTGTGTGACATCAATTAGTAATGTTTCTGTAAGAGCAACTTGTTATAAAAGCCACTCTCTGGCTTCCTGTCTCCTCATGTGATTTCTCCCTCTCACTCACTCCCGCTAGGATGCTATCCACCATGAGGCCTCCTAGAGGCTGAACAAATGTGCCACAGAATATTAGCCTTTCAGCCTCTAAAAATATGAGCTAAACAAACATTTTTCTTTATACATTACCTAGCCTGGGATTTCTTGTTAGAGCAACAAAAAAAATGGAATAATATAATAAGTAACTATAAAATATGGTAAAACTCATGAAATGCTCTTCAAGTCCATATTCTGTGGGACTAACTTTTTTCCCTGAATTTCTAATAGTAGTCTTAACACTGTATGAGGTGAAAATATTTTTAACAGAATGCACAGGACAGAAAAACAGACATGGCAACTTGTTATATACTAATTAGAACTATTAAGATATGAAATTTAGAGTGGACAGTGAAGTTGAGAATCATAAGAAAACACTTAATGAGCACTTTGATATTGTAAGTACACGCTGTACTTACCTTCCATCTTTCACTATCAACATTTCGGTATTTTAATTCATATTCTATTGTGCATTCCTTAAAATTATCCACAGCCAGGGGAGGTTGCCATTGCAAAGAGAGATAACCTAAATACCCAGGATCTACTATCTCAAAGTCTTGAGGAGGATTAACTGAAAAAAATCAATAAAATAATTTTTTTATCCTTTAAGACAAAGATTACTAAATATAGAGATTACTTCCAAATGTGCCTCAATTGATGAATGGATAAACAAAATATAACATATCTACACCATGGGGTATTATGCAGTTTAAAAAAGAACGAAGTACTAATACATGCTATTACATGGAACAATTCAGAAACATTATGCCAGGTGAAAGAAACCAGTCACAAAAGATGACATTTTGTATGATTCTGTTTATAAGCAATATCCATTGAGATAGAAAGTAGATTAGTGGTTGTCACAGGCTAGAAGGAGGGGAGAATACAGTGTGACTGCTTAATGGGTGTGGGGTTTGGGGGAGGTGATGAAAGCATTCTGGCATTTGATAGCAATGGTTATTTCATAAATACTGAATGTACTTAAAACCAACAAATAACATATTTGAAAAAGTTGAGTTTTGTGTTATATAAATTATATCACAATAAAACTGTTAGTCTTATAGTCTTAGTCTTAGTCTTAGTCTCCATAGATAGGAGAGGATGGTCCACCCCAATGAGATAATGGGAAATCTCAAAAGGGTGATACCAGTAATCCCAAGTCTCCGTTCATCCCTTAGGGAAGTATGTAAAACTAGCCATAAGACTAAGACTGCTAAGACTAAAGACAAGGCCAAGACTATAGATTATTGACCAAGGTTAATGATGTCACTCATGTACCCTTGCTACCATTAGATCAATATTACCTAAGTGACTATACTTGCAATCTTACTGGTTGATCATAATTTTTACCCACGTTGTACCCGCCTCATGGTTTTGTCTATGAAACTTCCTTTGAGAAGTGGGCTCATTGGCAACCCATTCAGGACCCCTCCCGTCTTTCAGGAGATATTCCTATTCCACATTCCCCATTCCTTTTCTCCAATAAATTTTCCTACTCTTAAAAAAAAATCAGTAAAATTGTTAAATAAACCTAGATTACTGCTATACTTTTGTGCTTTTTTTAAGAATTCACATAAGAAAAAAACGTGACTTTCCTTTTTAGGAATTAAGAAATAAATTCACAGAAATAATTCAACATGAAGTTTTCTCTGTGTTCATGAGGAAAAGAATTTGGACTCTGATGGAAATACTTTATTACCTAAATCTCTCTAATCGCAAGAACAAATCATCATTAATTTAGTGCATAAAATATTGTCACAGACACATCAAAGGAATATAAAATATAAGACGTGTCTATAATGGCTAAGTGTCTTAAGAATTTGGAGGACAGACAGATCTTAGTCCATTCTGATTAATAGAATCCTCTAGTCAACTAAAGTACAATCCCACAAGATGGCAAACCAGGACACTCTTTGGAAGGACTCAAGAAAAAGTAGCAGCGACTTCAGGAATTAATTTTATTTTGGGGTAGGCAGGGGAGACATTGAGAGACAATGGCTCCCCCATCTGGTGACATAAAAAGCAATACACACACACACACACACACACACACACACACACACACACAAGAAGGCTTCAAAATAACTTGCTGTAGGTGGCGCCATATGTCTGTACCCCAGTACTCTGAGGAGCTGAGGTAGGAGGATCACAAGCTTGAGCCCAACTCAAGGAGACCCTGTTGCAAAATTTAAAATGGGCTGGGGATGTAGCTCAGTGCAAAGGCTGAGTTCAGTCCTCAGTACCACCAAAAAGAAAGAAAGCTAGAAACTTTCCTACTAACAAATCTAGCAGTACAATAGTACTACTGCCATCTTGCCTTGTACTAATACTTTCATCTTATTTCTACCATGCTGTTTGTTTTAATTCTTAATAAAACTAAAATGAGGAAAAGAATCCACAGAAAAAATTGTGGCACAAATTACTCCACGTACCCATAAAGATATCTATTGAGAATCCTTAGGGTTAGAAATCTTTGTTAAATATGTGTTGTTCTAATTATCTTCTTTTTTTTTTTTTCTGGTATGGGGATTGAACCCAGGGCCTTTACATCTCCTACTCTTTTATGTATTTTGAGACATGGTCTCATTAAGTTGCTAAATTGCCCAGGCTGATCTCAAATTTGCAATCATCTTGCCTCAGCCTCCCAGAGTTCTGGGATTGAACACATACGCCACCATGCCTAGCTGTTCTACCTATCTTATTCAGTAAGAAAAGTTCATTAGACATGAAGGAATAATTCTGATTATTTTTACATTTTTACTTTTTACTTTTTTTTTTTTTTTTTTGGTACTGGAGAGTGAACCCAGAGCCTCTGCACTAAGCTACATCCCCAGCCTGTTTTCTATTTTATTTTGAGGCAAGGTCTCATTAAGTCACTAACTTGTCCAGGATGAGCTTGAATTCATGATCCTCTTGCCTCAGCCTTCCAGAGTGCTGGGATTCTAAGCGTGTGCCACCACATTTGGTTTTACATTTCACTTCAAATTTCTGTATTTTTTCTTATTTATCTAAGTGTCATAAAAGTTAAGGACAATTATCAAGGAAAGATTCCAGTTAGTTGAGTGCTAGCCAAGAAGGATTCAGATATTTAATTGACTTTTTAGAAAAGACTATGCAAGCCATCAGGAAAGTGTTTTTCTGATTTGGCTTTTATCCCACAAAATGTTACCTTATACATGAAACTGTTTAGTAAGGACATATCTTTAGTACATGAGTTTCATGAAACAGTTCTACTAATTATTAGTTATGCACTACAATAAGGTAGGTTGAAAGGACAGTTAATAACCCTAGTTTTAAAACTATCTCATTAAAATCCATTGAATTTGTTGGTTTACCTTTTATTTCTGTGCTTGAAGACAAAGTATGGCCAAATGCATTGCAAAGAAGAAAAATATACAGGCATATGATATCCAAACAAATGAAAGCCATTTTTCCGATATTTGAATGATTTGAAGATGTTGAAATTTCCTAAGAAAGAAAAATACAACAAACATTGTAACTTTATCTTACTTCAAATAAGCAAGTGGCTAAGTGTGATTAATAATGCTTTTGGGGGCTCTCTGTGTGCTTTCTACCAAAAATTGGGAAAGCTGCTTCTCTGAACAATGGTAATGGAAAAAATCAAGTTTGGAACCAATATAACTGCAATGAGATACATCTGGTATCATCTTTCTTTTTTTTTTTTTTTTTTGTGGGTACCGGGGAGTCGACCTCAGGACCTCGCGCGCCAGCAGGCGCCCGTGCCGCTGAGCGATATCACGGGCCCCTTTTTCGTATGTGGGATCCGGGAGTCGAACTCGGGCCCTCGCGCTTGCCAGGCAGGCGCTTACGCCGCTGAGCCATCTCACCGGCCCAATCATCTTTCTAATAAGAGTAAAAACAAAGCAAAACATACAAAACCCCTGAAGCCCCTGACCACACACACACACACACACACACGCACTTTTCCAAATGCTGTGAGCAGGATATAGTGACTTCACAAACCCGTCTTCCTGAAGAAGTCAGACCCACAAGTGTTCTTATTGGTGTGTGGGAGAGGGGGAATTATGACATCATTAGTCTCCATAGCATCAGTCTCCATAGGAATCATCTCCCCTAGCAACTAATATAGTGACACAAACACTCTTTTCTGAGAAAAAAACAGAAAGTATTTGAAAGTTATCTGGCTACGGAGAAATCAAAACCTACACCTAAGCCTCAATAATTCTGAACTGTGCTCTATTTCTTCATAATTACTGAGTCATCATCTTCTACTCTCACAACTGTCCCACTTTTGCCTTTGTTTCCTGTATCAGTAAATAGCATCACCATCCTCCCAGTTTTACTGACCAACAGCTGGGAGACTTCCTTAACTCCTCCCTTCCCCATCCAATCTCTTCCTTATCTCTACCATTTCTTTAGTTGAAAATGTCATCATTCAGGATTTCCTGGTCCAGTCTTTCCTGTCTCCAACCCATTGTTCACACTGCCCACAGCAAGAGTGGCCTTTCTAAAGGGCGAGTCTGAACTTATTCCCTCTTTTTAAAATCAAACTGTTTTACTACCACAGAAAACAAGGTAATCATCTTTTTACTCTTAAAGAATATTCCTTTTATCATCAACACTTAAAGGATCCATGCATACATATACCTACTTAGTCAAAAGTATTCAATTTCTAAAGGAAAATTACCACTCCATGTTCCACACACATTTTTTTGGTGGGGGGGGTGCATGTTTGAGACAAGGTCCCACTATGTATTCCAGGCTGGCCTTAAAGTAACTATGTAGTCTAGGCTGACCTCAAACTTATGGTGATCCTCCTGCCTCAGCCTCCCTAGTGCTGGAATTATAGATGTAAGCTAAAATGCCCAGCATTATTTTTGAGTCTGTATTCCTAGGATCAGCAATTTCATAGAAAGTTAAGGGTTAAAGCTGTGTTATCCCAACATTCCGGACTATCTTTCTTTTCTACTGTGTAGATTAATTCAGTAAGACCCTCTCTTCCCACCTCATCCTCTTCATACAACCTGGCATATCTGTAATATTGTAATGTCGATAAGCAACAACTATTGCATAATAAAATCTTAGCATCAAACGACTGAAGCCAGCAGGTATATCTGAGGAAATCCTAGTCAAATTCCCCTTTATGTAATGGGAAGCAAAAGTCAAACTTGCCCAAGATTGCACAAGTTCGTAACAGTTGACTGTAAAGCAGAGATCTCCTGATGCCTGCAGATGTGTACTTCCACCCTACCGTGCTGAGTTTCGAGTGCTTGACTCAGAATTATGAAAGCTAGACTTCTGGGTCCCTGGTGTTTTTCTTCCTTCAGTTACCTAAGCAGGCTGAGTCAACAGAATGCTATCCATTCTGTGCCTCATAAAATGAGAAGAAAATTCCATTTCTCTTACTGAGGCCCAACAAATCTCTCTCTCCTCAATTCCTTTTCATCAGCCCTCCTTATTCACCAACCCATGACTATCCATTAATTCATTGGTAAGTACTAGGAAGATTTGGTTACCAGAGCATTACAGATCTTCCACAGAGCTACTATCATAGATTAAGATGCACACAGGCATTAAGTCTGGTGGAAAATCCTTCCACATTACCTACCAGGACTAAGACAAGCTTCCATTAAAATGCTATCAGAACGATCCTAGCAAAATTCTCCATCTTCTACCAATGTGTCCTTTAAAATTTCATAATGTACAACTTAAATACTAAGTAGAAAGTTAAAAAAATAATTTGCTTCTATTTATAGACTACTAAAATCCAACTCTGACTGTCAAATAGCATTTCCTGGATCAGTCCAATACACTTAGGCTTATTTCTTAAGCCTAAGAAATAGGAGACTTGGCTTCTGGAGGCATATATTGGATAAATCAAAAAAATAAGTTGCTGAATTACACTGAGGGGGTCAATTTAGATTTTCCCAAGTGAATAAAAAGACAATCTCCCATTGGCTTCTGGGTTATTGAGTTGTCAGTAGTGTAATGTGGGACTTTATATATTATATGATTACCACAAAGACTTGAGTTTTTCACAAAGGGAGCAAAAACTTGGAGACAAAGGAAAGGTGGGGGAAGGAAGTGCAGATATACCAGACTCGAGGAGTTTCTGATATATTCCCCAACCCCCAATCCACAGTTAACACCACTTATCTGGTCTTATCTCCTTATTTTTAAAAAATGAGGAAATAACAATGAGAAAGGAAGATAAGTTGTCCAAGCTCACACAACTTATTGATGGCAGATCCAGAACTGAAAAGTAGGTCTCTTGAACTCTTCCTGCAAACTGCCAAATAAATTTTCTTCACTAAGGAGTCTATTTTGCCAAAGCTTTCTCCCACCCAACCTTTTTCAAACTACTGTCACCACCCAAACCATCGATCACACCATGCAGTTTAATCATCATGACACTCCAACAGAGGAATAAATTAATAAGCATGCTTTGAACACTTTTTTTCTTGCCAGATACTACTCCAGATAAATCTTACATAACACACAAGGTCAAATGACAATGGTCATAATATCAGTAATAATATAATAATAATAATAATAATTACTACTACTACTAATACCTTCTACCATTTATTCGGCCATCATGGCATCCAAAGAACAGTTCAGGGCTAAGCACTTTATATGCATTATCTCATACAATCCTTAGAGTCACACTTGCATGTATGTACAATTTTTAGTCCCATTTTAAATGCCAGAAGTTGAGACACTGAGAAGTTAAACAACTTCCCTCAAGTCACACAAGCTAAAAGTGAAGTTTAGATTTGAAGCTAGATGACCTAGTACCAGCGCCCTCCATAGTAATCACTATACTAGGCATTTTCCATGCCTAAGTTCAATGTATAAGGGCAGCTTCTTGTTTCTACCCCTCAGCTTCACTTCACACTATTGCTGAGACAGTGTCAAATTGTCATTCTCCTTTGCAATGGCAAATCTACAGCAATTTCCTCTTTTAAACCTTACTTCTCCCCTCCTCAAAGTCATGCAACATAGTCCCCTCACTCTAAGAGTTGGCTTGGGCTAGGCTATAGCTCAGCAGTAGAGCACTTGCCTGGCATGGGTTTGATTCCCAGCACTCAAAAAAGAAAAAATAATCTTGGCTATATAATCCTTGCATTATTGGAGAACCTCCAGGTACTTACCAATAATATTTTCTTAAGAAATGCGGTTATCACAGGCAGTGATCACAGGATCTTTTTCTTTCCTCTCTACTTAGAGACATTAACTAGAATCTCTGCTATTTTTCTTCCTGTCTGATAATCAAGCACACTGAAAAACTTAGATTTTGTTTCTGAAATAGTCAGAGGGCCAGAAAATAGATTCTACACATCACAAGCTAGGGGAGGTTACGTATGGGACTCAAAGGCATCTAAAGCAAAGTTGAAATTACAGCAAACTGTTGTAAAAACTGACAGGACTAATTATTCTTTGGACAAACTGACAGATTTATAGTGGAGGAGCTTATTATAGTAAAAGGCACAATGTCATAAGCATCAACCTTTTACTTCTGCCTCAACCTCTGTGTGTAGAGGCAAATTATACCTGAATTTACATCTATAAAATAGACGTAATGATACAGGCTGGTAGGGGTACCTTGAAGATTTAAATGAGATAAAGTATGTGAAAATACTCTGACAACAGTAATTTGCAATATGTACTTGAAAATCATTTGCTCTGAGGACTTTCCCACTAAATAAAACTTGAAAATAACTTGCTTTAGCCTATACATTTGGCTCTACTAATTTAAGTTCTACATTCCGCCATTGAAAACTAAGCACTTTGTATTAATCTCCAATTTCCACCACCTTTGTTGATCTATTAAGTTGCCTTTACTGATCTATGCCTTAATAACAAGAAGTTCTTGCAATTGCCAAGCTTTTCATAGTTTATAAGGACTTTACTGAATTCTTCTTACAATTTCTGTAGGTATGTAAGATTGGTAGTGGATATTTACAAACAGTAAAACTGAGGTTTCGAGAAGTGATACAAGTAAGTACAAGGTCCCACAGCTGATACAATCTACATAGAGAAGAAAGGAAAAGGAAGCAAGGGACAGAAAATTTTTCTAAAGCATTTATTAAATCCATAATATGGGAGAAAGAAAATGAGAAAACAGAGAAGTAGAAGTCTAGGAGAGAGAAGTGGAAAAGTATTGTGATTGAAGACTAAAATGATCAACTGGTGGCATCTTATGTAAGAAGATATTGACCAGGAGAACTGAGCTCTAACCCCAGCTTTGCCAGATGACTTTAGAAAATTTTAATGGGGACCATAGTTTATTTAAATGTTAGTAGGTGTCAATCTCTTTGTCAGATGTTTCTTAGCCTCCCAAACATTAATAGCTACTATTATTGCTATTTTGATAATATAAATGAGGCATTTGAGGCTCAGAAAAGTTAAGGAAATTTCTCAAGGTCATAAAACTTAAGCAAGAAAAGATGTCTGTATCTGACTTTAAAGACCGTGCTACTTTTAACGTATAACACTATCTTTTAACTAATCTCATTCTGAGATCAATTTCCTCTCATACAAGTTATCTCTAGGATACCATTCTCAATTTCACTAGTTAACCTGCTGTGTATCTATGCATGGTTTCAGGATGTAATTTGAGAGCACTGGCTTCTTGGATAACACACCTGTTTCAAGGAGACCATCTAACACATAAAAATGTATATTCATAGCTCCTAGAGTATAGCCATGACTCAGCATTATATTCAGAACACCCAAAACATGCCAGGTCTTGAGATCTAACAACATGCTGAGATGTGTGGCTCACTAACTGTGAAATCAGCCCATGACCTAGTAGTGAGTCAAAGCCGAATTCCATAATAACTACCAAATAATACATCCTGCAGTGGAGTAACTTAGAAAGAATGCTGAAGATGATTTTGTATACACTCAAACACAAAAGATCTTTGAACCGAATTTATAATGTTTGCTACTAGTCGAGTAATGTATGTCATTTACTACAAAAACACATAGGGAATTTAGGCACACGCTAAATGATGAAAATAACTATGCAAACGAAATACAGGTAGATATTTTTAACAAAGATCACTTTAATAGCCAGTTAACCATAATGTGATTATATTTGCACAAGGCTTCATACTAACATTGATATTTACAGAATATGTTCAATAAGTCCTGTAAAAACATTAGTCATCCTATTCCATATTTTTTTTTTCAGCGATTTAGTACAGGCCATCCTGAGTTCATCCAGCTAACAAGTTTCTTGAAGCACTGTAAAAGCTAGAGATTTTAGTTGGAGCTACTATAGCTATTCAGGTTTACAATATTAGTTCATGAAGCAGTTTACACATTTCAAAATTTGTCCTTAATCTAAACAGAATGGAGCTTTATTATTTTGTAATCCCATCCAACAAGCTTTAAGAAGGCAACCCATTAAAAATTTTTATGACCCTTTAAAAATCCTCACAGTCCTAAATTTGGAAATATTTCTTAAAACAAGTCAAATTATTATTGTTAAAAATACCTTACATTCTATTCCAGTGAAGTTTTAGCTGAAGAGCAATGCACTGTCTTGAAAGACATCACTTCTCTAGAACTAGCAAAACAATCTCTTTTGTTCAACACTCCTCTGCACTCCCAGATGCTCCCAAGTACTTGTTTGCAAACAGTGTGTACTGTACCCAAAACACTTACATCATGTAACTACTTCAAAAGTAACAGCTTGTGCCCTGCCCCTCAATAATCATTAAAAACAGAATACAAAATGTACAATAGCAAGTTTTATAATCCTTCAAGATTATTCCACCAGTATACTTTTTATGTGCATAAAGCATAGACTGTAAGAACATAGAAATATGGCATTATATTATATACAGGACCTTCAGTTATGAAAAAGAATGTTAACAAAAACAAGCAAATATACCTATCATGTATTTGTTATTCAACAGTTATTTTTGGGAGCCCATGACATGCCAAGCACTGTTACAGTTGCTGGACATACAATAGTGAACCAGACAGAGTACTTACCTTCATCTCTGGTGTGGGAGACAAAAAAATAAATGTATCAGATATATACAAGTTGTATAAGGGAAAATAAAGCAGGATAACAAGAAAGAGTAATGGGGTTACATTTTAGATAAGAACGTCAGGGAATGCCTCTCTGCGAAAGTGACATTAAGGACCTCAATGAGGGAAAGATACTAAGAAAGAATCTTTCAGATAGAAGAAATTGCATACTCTAAAGCCCTAATCTGGGAAATCAGTGTACTAATTCTAAAAATAGTAAGACCAGTAGGATAGGGAATAGGAAACATTGGAAGATAATCTCACAAAACAGACAAAGAGTAAACCATGGTAATCGATTTACCATTTATTTTTAGTGAAATGGGAAGAAATTGGACAGTTGTGAACAGAGTGACATGATGTAAATTACATTTGAAAAGACAACTGTATATAGAAGGCAAATGTAGAAGCTACGACCCAGGCTAGAGGCAATGACTTGAACCAGGTTGATAACAGTGGAGATGCTGATAGAATTTGCTGGCAGATTGAGTGTGGAGTATCACAAGATAATGCCTCTATTTTTTGCATGAGCAACTGAATAACTGTTTATGGGGCCTGGGGATGATGGTCAAGTGTTCAATTTTGGGGCTGGAGAAGTAGTTCAGTGGTAAAGCATTAGCCTAGCATGCACAGGGACCTGGGTTCCATTCCCACCGCCAAAAAAAAAAAAAAAGAGGATTTTTTTTTGGCATAGTTAAGTTTGAGTTACCTAACTAATATTCAAGGGGAAGAGGGGAGAAGCTAAATAGACAGCTGGATAACTGACTGTAGAGATTAGAGGGAAGATACTATAGATACAGAGCTATAGATACAAATTTTGGAGTCATCTACACATAGACAGCATAGTCATAGAGTCAATTGAAGTCACCTAAAATATAGAGTAGATGAGATAAAGGAAAGATAGTCATGGAGTAGGACCTTCAAATACAGAGGTGAAATAGATGAAGAGGTGCAGAAGAGACTAAGTAGAGGCCAGAGGGTTAGGAGGAAAACTAATAGTTTATGGTGTCCCAGGAATCAACTGGAGAAAATGTTTCTAGTATGATAGACAATGTCAAAAGCTGCTGATAAGTAGAGTAAGATGAATAAAATCTAAAAGGTAAGAGTAAAATGATCTACTGGACTTAGCATAGTGGAGATAATTGGTGATATTTATAAGGGAATTCATTCAGTGGAATATCAGGGACAAAACTCAGTTAAAGAAAGCTCAAGAAAGAATGGAGGGGTAAAAATTGAAGACAATGAGCATATATATTAGGAATAGGGAAAAAAAAGTGTTTTTCCTATTTCCACACAGTCAAGACAATACCGTTCACTTCATCCGTGGTCACCAAAATGTGTGGAGATTTCTTCCTACCAACAACCAACCAATTCTCCCACAGATACTGATTGCCATGTCCTTTAATTCAATTCTGATACTATCTCCTTGGAAATGGCTTGAGAGCTCATACCTTGAAGGCTCAGTGCCCACAACTGTCCCTGCACTTCACATGTTTTGTCCCTAGCCCCCAATTGTGACCTTATGACAGATTGGCTATGAATCAAGTTTCCCACAACCTCCTCTTTGGGTTCGACTCATTTGCTAAAATGGTTCAGGGAAACTTTCGCTTATTTGCACCCATTTATTATAGACGATATTACAAAAGATGAAGGTGAATGCTAGAGGGAAGAAATGCATTAGGAAAGATGCATGAAGCCCTTCAGACCCAGACCTTTGGGTTTTTGTGCAGACTTTACTACATAGGTATGATTAATTATATCATTGGCCATTGGTGATCAACTCAAACTTAGCCCTTTTCCTCTCCCTACGGGGAAGCCACTCAAGTTTGCAGACTTCCAAACAGTACCTTCTGAGAAGTTTGTTAGGACGGGACACGTGAATCTATAGCTAGAAAGAAATATCTCATTTCTTCCCTTTTTAAAATATGGATGGGAGCCAGGCTTGGTGGTGTACACTTATAATCCCAGCACTTGGGGGGTCTCTGCAACAAGAGGATCACAATTTTAAGCCCAGCCTGGACAACTTAGAGACTTATTGAGACTCTGCCTTGAAATTTCAGTAAAATTTAAAAGAGTTGGTGATATAACTCAGTGTGAAGGCCCTGGGTTCAACCCCCAGTACAGCAAAAAAAAAAAAAAAAAAAGCCAAGGATGGAAAACATCTTACAGGAAGGCTCCATCCTGCCCTTCCTTGGGTTGTTGCCGTACCTGTTTAGTAGTGTGGGTACTCCTATTTGAGGTCAAAGAAGTTTGGGATTATTTACCAAGGAGTACCATGCCAAGGCAAAGCATTTTTCTGAGACAATTACAAACTATCAAAGTTAAATTTCACCAGTGATTAGTTTAATAAATACCACCATAGGGACCAGGGTCTTAACTCAAGGCCTGTTACTATTAAAAGTATGCTATTAGTTCTTCCTGACCCCCTCACTCTCCCCACAAAAACCTTACTGACCTCAAAAACCAGCTGCATCATTAAAGCCAGGATGCCATATCATCTTCAAGAATAAACTAGATGAGAAAACAAAACTGTTGGGGATCATCACAGAGGGATGGAGGACAAAAAAAAATTGGGCCTTTAACCTGTTCCTCATTAAAAGCATGATTTACGTTATCTTCCACACTTACCACATGTTCTCTTAGCGACTATAGTGGCCCATCCTTATTGCAAAGCCAGGATGTTTGTGCAGGATGGGAGCACTGATAGAAAGAACGGAATAGTTCTTGGAATAAGCTGTCTACCCATTTCTTGAGACTGAGATGTTTGCGCAGGAAAAGAAAACACCTTTTGAAACTTTGCCCTAACCCAGTGAAAAATTACCAGAATTTAGGCCCCCCCAGCCTTACATATGAATAAAAAACTTTCCCCTTCCTTTGTTAACAGGCCAGTGAGGCACCCCCTTCAGTGCAGTACTTCCTTCAGCTCTTCTCAAGCTGAGGTCCCTTCCCTATTTTCTCTTCCTTCTCAATTAAAAGGTTTTGCCAGTGAGTTCATGCTCTTTGCCTCAGTCTTAATTTCTGTTATCACTGAGACAGAAATTCCCTTAAGTCCAGTATCACATCTGCTCAAATTGTTTTGCAAAGCTGTCTCTAATTTCTTGCATTCTAATAAGCTGTCTCTAATTTCTCTAGATTACAGAACAATTCCACTTTCTGTGTTCAATATGAAGTTTCCTTTGTTTTCTTCAAATTTGTTTGCCACGACAAAGTTACCAAAACAACTTAAACTGTATTGTTATAAGGCAATTAAAAATTGTGGTTGTTATTCTTTTTTTTTTTTTTTTTTTGTGGGTACCGGGGGGTCGACCTCAGGACCTCGCGTGCCCGCAGGCGCCCGTGCCGCTGAGCGATATCACCGGCCCCTTTTTCGTATGTGGGATCTGGGAGTCGAACTCGGGCCCTCGCACTTGCCAGGCAGGCGCTTATGCTGCTGAGCCATCTCACCGGCCCTGTGGTTGTTATTCTTGAAATGTAATTTAAAATGAGAACCAAGGGAATATCAGAAATTCTGGTTCTAGTCCTGATTTCAAAATGCATAATAGAAACATATAACCCTTACTGGAGTTTGAAAACTTTGAGCAATGAACAGTATAGCTGAATGTACTTCCAAGAGTACCAGTAGATGCGTAACTCTAGGCAAGATCATTTTTATGCTGGTTTAGGTGGGCACCCTTTTTGGAATGCAGACCATGGAGAGCAGCATCATTTTGGTCACTTGCTGTCTGCTTCTTCCTCCTGCCCCTCTCTATTTGGGTCCACTCCTTTTCTTCTTTTTACTTTTCTTTTCCCTCTTTCTTCCTCTTTTCCTCCTTCTTACAGGTATTTCTTTTTTCCACTAAGTGGAAATTAATATATTTTGGATCACTGACTCTCCTTATTTTTAAATAACAAAAAAATACCTTATTTTTAAATACCAATCTCTCAACACATTTTTTTATTAGTTCTTTGGCTTCAGAACAATATTTTCCATACATCACGTGAAGATTAAACCCCTCTTGCAACCTTGTAAGCTTACTTTTTAAAAGTATTTATGAGTCAAAAAAGTTTTTTTATTCATATGTTGGTAGAGCTTTATTGTTTCTCAAGAGACTGCTTGTCCGTCATAGAAATGAATTACAGCTTTGAGAGTCTCTATTTTTAGAACCTTTACCTAACTTCACCTTTGCTTAGTGCATTAGTGCTGAAATGGTCCCAGGCATTCATCCAGATCTTCAATTCTCAGGTACTTACTGAGCTTCCATTCTCATTCAGTGCTGCAGATACGAAAACAGGTAAGACACAATGCCCCTGCCCTCAGCTCTACTGAGAAGGCAGACAAGAAAAACATTTAAAAATGTCAGCCTATCTCTCCAGTTATTGGTAGACATGTGAATCGTACAATCATTTTTGGAGGTGGTGGCTACTATTTCTCTCCTTCAGCAGTAACAGAACCCCTAAGTTTTATCTCCAAACAAGGCCAACAAAACAAAGACCACACTTCTGAGTGTCCTTTTGGCTGCATGTGGCATGCAGTGAAGTTCTGGTCTAAGAGATTCAACTGGAAGTGCTGTCTCCATGCTTAAAAAGAATGGACCTGGGGCCGGTGATATCGCTCAGAGGCACGGGCGCCTGCTGGTGCGCGAGGTCCTGAGGTCGACCCCCCGGTACCCACAAAAAAAAAAAAAAAAAAAAAAAAAAGAATGGACCTTTTTCCCCTTCCCTTTTTCCCCTTTTCTCCATCCTGCTTGCTAGCATGTGGTTTTACTATTGAGCCACCTTTCATCAAGCAGGTGAGGGAAACACCCTAGGAATGTCAGAAAAACAACTTTGCAGGAGCTCACAGTCTCTGCAGACCTCATTCAGTAAAGCCGGGAAGTCTGCATGTAGCTCGGGACTAGACAGTCCCGTCAGTCATGTGAGAGCAACATGAAACTGCTTTCTTATTTAAGCAGAACCTTTAACTTTCAACTAACTAGAAGGGTATTTAGTGATCCTTTACAGTTCATATCATTTGCCTTCATATTTCCAAGTAATCTAAGATGAATGCATCTCTACATTCTACCCCATCATTTTCTATATAACCTTTGAGCCTGAAGTTTCTAGGGCATTTCGAGGAAAGGCCGCATTTAGCCTATGTAGCACTTCCCTTGTCTAAAACCCTGACCAAGTACCTGTGAAAATAAACCACATTGAACCACTCCACTTGGCTATTATCAGAAAGCCCTGGAATTAAAGTTTCCCCTCAATGAATCAGTGCTAATTCTATCTACAATATACACTGTTCTTCCTGCAAAAGTGTTAAATAAAGAAGATAGCTAATTCCCTAGTTACAGTTTGATCACTGCTGGATGAGCGAAGTCAAACATGTCTAAGGAAAAGAGAACTACCAGTAGTAAAATCACACCTGCAAACCATGGCTTCGTGTTCCTTGGACTGAATGCCTATGGGGCTGTTACATTGACTAGTGCCTCCTACTTTCCAGAAACACTGTACTCCTTAGAAAGATGTGGGATGCTCTCTGGGAGGTCCTTAGTTCCCCTGATTTTCTTAATACTTACTACCCTAAGACAGGGCAGTTTATATACAAATTTACAAACAGAAACACACACTCGGCTTCCACTATCTATCACCAAGGCTTGTATACAGATGTAGAAACAGAGGCCAGAGAACATAAATGACATTCCCACAATCTCCTTTCATCCTAGCTTCTGTTTTAAGTATTACATTTGCAAGTATTGCCATTGTGATCATTGCCCAGCTTTGCAACTTTCAGTTCACAGACTTGTTTTTTCCAAATCCATCAGCCAGATTTTGTATTCTTCCTTTCTTTATTCAATATAGATAGACCAACTTTCGTCTCCCAAACTAAACTCGCCCATCTGCCTGTTTTATAAGTTCCTAACAAAAATCCCGACCCTGCATAAATCTCTCACATTTTCTCTGTGCCTATACATGAGCAGATGATTGCTGATTGTGTTGGGTTAACTAATGGTCAACTTGTAACACCCAGATGAGCTGAGTCAGCGTGGTTCTGGGTGTGGAGGGCCCACCTGAGGATTGTTGCCAACAGCATAAAAGGAGAACTGGAGGGGAAGATGGTGTGCTGTTGATTCTCCTGGAGAAGCTTGTCACGCTGGCTTTCCTGATATGAACTCAGCTGTTCTCATCATCGGAGGACCTCAGGTCCTCGCTGTCGCAGAGGATGGCTGTGGTTCTCTTCAGGGGAGATCTGGTCCTTACCTTGAGTGTTGCTTCCTGGCTCCAGTGCAGATCCCTCAGCCTGCTGGCACAGGTCCTTCATCCCGCTGGCACAGACTTTCTAGCTTCCACCACTGACCTTTGGGCCTTCCCAGTGCAGATCCTTTATACAGACTTGCATGAGACATTGTCGTGGGCTCTAGTGCTACAGCTGGACTCATGGAGGACACTGCCATGGGCTCTAGGTCTTCAGCTGGACTCGTGCAGGACATTGCTGTGGGATCCAGGCCCTCAGCTGCATATTTGGGTTGCTAGTGTGTGGACAGATCTCCCACATCTTTTTGCATTTGACTTTTTAGGTGAATATTATAAAATAATCCTATAAATTATGTGTCCTGTATTAAATCTATTCCCTTGCAAACCCTGACTACAACACTGATGAAAGAAGTTCTATGATAAATTATTTTTCTTTTCTTTTTTTATGTGGGTACCGGGAGTCAACCTCAGGACCTCACACTTGCCAGCAAGTGCTTGTGCTGCTGAGCGATATCACAGGCCCTTTTTTTCCTTTTTATGTGGGTACCGGTAGTCGAACTCAGGACCTCAGGCTTGCCAGGCAGGCGCTTATGCCCCTGAGCTATCTTACCGTCCCCTATGATAAATCATTAGCATGCAATTTTAAATAAGTTCACTGTACTATTCAAAGCCTTATTACATGTCTCTGTTAGAATTCATTCCATTCTTGACATTTGCAAACATTTTCTACTCTTTAATCCTCTTATCACTTCTCCTCCATCTCAGCACATGACCTTGCCTCTTACTTTAAAAAGAAAATTGAAATTACAGATAGAAATTCCTTCATCTTTCTGATTTGAAACAAAAATTTTCCCACATCCTTTCTTCCTTCCCTCTTGCTATAATATCAGAGGTATATTTTCTATTATGTAAGGTAAAGCTCCTCATATGTGTTTGGAATTCTAATCCTACTTACATTTTCAGGAGTCTTACATTTAAAATTTCTTCTTCTCTCTTATGTATCTTCAACATACATAAAATGCATATAGAGGACACATCCCATTAACATTTAAATTCTTGTTTCTCCCTAACTTTAAAGAAAAAAGCAAGCAGCTGTGTCCACACATTTGCCTTCAGCTACCGTCCCAATACTGCCATCTTCTTCAGAGCCAAATCTCCAGACAGAGTTGTCTACTCTTGCTATTTTTCACACCCTCCTTCACATTCTTCATCCATTGCCTTCCAGCTTCTTCCTTCACTTCACCACTCCTTCAATCCACAACTCCCCTGAAACAGGTCTCAGAAAAACTAATGATTTCTGTGTTACTGAATCCAATCAATATTTTCTATTCCAATCTTGTTTATCTCTCAGCAGCATTTATCTGTCCACCATTATCCTTCTTGAAGTCCTCTTCAGATACTTTTTCTGAATCCAGTTTTCCTTCTACCTCTCTGGCCACCCTTTTCATTTCATTTTCAGGCTCATCCTACACTTGATCTTAGTGAAAAGGCTGAGAAGAAATCAGGCTCATCCTTTAATCAGGCTTATCTTAATAATAAATTTCAGAGTTCTTTGAAGGTTCGTCCAAGACATTTGTGTCTTCTGATTCTGTGTTCTCCCTGGGTAACAATGTTCACCTCTACATCTCTTTCTTTTTTCTTTTCTTTTCTTTTTTCAGTATTGGGTGGTGAACACAGGGCCTTTGCACTGAGCTATATCCCCAGCCTTTTTAATTTTTTTATTTTATTTAAAAAAAAGAAATAAGATGTGTTATGTACATGTACCAACCACTCACGATGAATGTAATCATTATGTATTGCAAACATGTAATAATAAAATAAAAGAAAATAATTTTTTTGAGACAGGGTTTCACTAAATTATTAAATTGCCCAGGCTGGGCTCGAACTTGTAATGCTCCTGCCTCAATCCCCCAGAGTGCTGGGATTATAGGTGTGCTCCACCATGCTCAGTTTAGCATCCTGTTTTATCCTTAAGCCTTTGTCCATGCAGTTTCACTTATGCCAATCCTACTTTACTTAGCCTAGTCATTGAGACTACTTATAGGCATTGAGATTTCACTCAGGTAATGTTTCTTTCTATACATTTTCTGTGCTAGCTCCCGAGACTGGATTGCATGAGTCTCCTCTGTGCTCACTACTAAACTGTTAGGGAATGCAATTCTGCAATACTTTAAAAGTTTCTCACCATTTACTAAAGCAGATGATCTTCTAAAAGACAAGTGGAAACATTATTTTGAAATGAGCATTTGTGTTCTTGCTCTAAGCCCCCTAATTCAAGAAGATAGATGGGCCATTTTATTATTCCTTACCCAGTGGGATCCCTCCTCCCCTGCTGCCAGAACCAAAAGCAGAAGTTCCCAAACCCAAGCTCAGGAGAAAGATTATGCTTGGCAATCTCAGTGAGGGTTTCAAGAGAACAGATAAAATTTCCTTTAGAGTATTAAGAGGAAAGAAAGGGACATAGTATACAAAAGAACAGAGAAAAATGAAGGGTCTGGTAAGGGTTAGAGGTGACAGGGAAAATAGGGAAGAGTTCAACTGTAATGGCAACAGCCTAGGAAGGGAAAAAAGTCAGAGGAGTTTTCTTTAGCATGCTGGGCCCTGGACCTAGGGGACCCAATCTCAGCAACACTCCAGACCCCAAGCATAGCATAGGTGTAGCAGCAACAAGTATAAAAGAACCTTTCCAGGTTGAGGCAAAATGGTATATCAGAGGGTATATCAGAAAGTTGACAGAAGATTAATGATCAATCACCAAAAGGGCCCCCCAGTATTGGGGGGTGTAGATTAAGGCCTCAAATATTTGCATAACCCAGCCAGCAGCTAGAGTGTTGACTAAAGTTGTGTGTTTTACTTTCCTAGCAGAATGTTGAACAGAAGACAGCTTGAAGAATGTTTTGAAGTGTGGAGTTTCTTGCATACTCAAGTGTGTGGGCTAGATTTATACAATCACCAATTATAATGAGAAGTAATAAGTTCCAGGAAAGAGGCAAGCACTTAGAAGCCCACAGGACAGGTACTCAATCTGCTCTTGGGAGTGGTGGTCAGGAAAAGTTCTTAAAGGAAATAGGACCTAAGCTACCTCACAGATAAGAAGGAGGTGGTTGCCAAAGAGGTGATGGGGAACTTGAAGGAAGGAATTTTCTTCCAAGAAAATTGATTAAGGAAATGCAGAGAGTTGATAAATCTTAACATATACGAGGATCTACAAATTGTTTGTTTTGGCTGCAGTATAAGATGTACACAGACATGCCTTCTGAGACATGTAAAAAGATTTAATCCTAAGGGTTATAAATAGGTACTGAAGGAGTTTTAAACCTGAGGGTTATGTCTAAATAGCTGTTTAGCACATATACAAGCTTCAGGGATGTGGCTTTTTTTTTTTTTTTTTTTTTTTTTTTTTGGGATATGGCTTGTGCCACACTTAAGAGAATCTATCTGAGGGGGCAACAAGAGAGACAGAAACAACAACTTAGGAGACTTTTAGAATAGTTCTGGATATAGATAATGAAGGCATATATTATGATAATAATAATGCTCTTTAAAAGGTGGAATACACAACCAGGCATGATGGCATGCAACTCTCATCCTAACTACTCAAGAGGCTGAAGCAGGATTGCAAATTTGAGGCCAGTCTGAGAAACTTAGCAAGATTCTGTCTCTAAAATGTTGTTTTTTTAAAAAGAGCTGGGAATGTAGCTCACTGGTAGAGGGCACCTCATAGAGTGAGGTACTCCAGTACCTCAAAAAAAAAAAGAAAAGAAAAGAAAGAAAGAAAGAAAGAAAGAAAGAAAGAAAGAAAGAAAGAAAAAGAATACACAACATATTACTAAGAAGGTAAAATAGGCTTTAGAGAAAACAAATAGAGAGATTATAGAGATATTTGGGCAGTTGAATTTGCTGATATAATTTATAATTGAATAGCTGTCAAATAAGAGTGAAGAGTGATCATAAATGTAGGGATAAGGACAGAAGAAAGCAATGTCACTAAAACTAATGAAGCAAAATATTTCAAGGAGAGACTATTGAAAGACTGAGTACTTTGTATGACAAAACTGAGGGGAAGATGCATGGGGGAAGTAAGAAAAGATTTGAAATGTGCCTGTTGCATTTGAAAATAAGAAGTAATTGGTGACCTTGGTAAAGGCAATTGTATGCATGGACCACTTTTTATTGAAGCCAGATTACAAAGATTGTACAGGGTTGGTTGTGCAGGCAAGATAAAGAGAAGATCCCTAAGATATCTCTCTCTCTCTCTCTCTCTCTCTCTCACTCTCTCTCTCTCTCTTTCTCTTTCTGTCTCTCTCTCCCCCTCCTTCTCTCTCTCCCTCCCTCCCTCTCCCTTCTCCCCTTTCCTCCTCTGCCTTCCCTTCTCTCCTCTTTTTGCTGAGAAAAGAACACAAAGAGAGGAAGAAGTAAATTATACAGAAGAAGAGGAGAATAAGTATGAAAAGGGATCCTTGAGGAAAAAAGAGATAGCATGGGATCCAATACACAAATGGAGCAGGGCCGGGTGGCACACGACTGTAATTCCAGCACTCTAGGAGGCCAAGACAGGAGGATTGCAAATTTGAGTCCTGCCTGGACAACTTAGCGAGATTCTGTCTCAAAATTAAAAAATAAAAAAAGGATTGGGGATGTAACTCAGTGAGAATGCTCTTTTTTTCAATCCCCAGTACCAACAAACAAACAAAACCTCTGAAAGCACAGATAGTGACTGAACTTGGACTGATGGAAGGTTGACTTTTCCTCTGAGACAGAACAAAAGCAGGGGTGAAGATAAAAATCAAGGGGTGCATATAACACAAGAAGTGGGTGGAAAAGAGGTTCAGGCACACTTGATGGCTTTTATTTTCTCACTTTCGTGAAGTAGGAGGCAAGCCTACCTCCCAAGAATAAATGAGTAGGAAGCTTAAAAAGAGAAGAAAGAAGAGGGTTGGGGGTATAGCTCAGTGGTAGAGTGATTGCCTAGTATGTGCAAGACCCTAACTACCTTTCCTTTAGAGACTTACCATGCTTTTAATCTTATACTAATTAGTGATATTGTCTGATTAATTTCTACTCCTTAGACTATAAACTTAGTGAGGTCAGGTATCATATTTATTTTGATTATCATTCCATAATTTAACCCTTAGTTTCCCATCTCTAAAATGTGAAGAATATTAATCTCTCCCTACATGATATGGATGTAGTCAGATTAACACCAAACTAGAATTTAAAATATGATAAAGCAGGGAATTCATATTGTGCATTGTTACATCTCCAATGCTTAGCACAGTGCATGGCACACAGTAGAAACTACTTGAATGAAAGATACATGGCAGGACAAGTTTCCTGACTTCCGTTCCAGTGCATTTCCCATCCTAGCACAGCTACACATAGCAGATGTCCTAATCACTATATTACTATATTAAGGGCCTATCCTTACACATTATTATCTCTTTTACTCAATAAGAAAAGGAAGCTCTGAAAAATTAAGTATTAAGTGCAATTTCAAGAGCTAGTAAGTGGTAATCAGAATTTGGCATGGTGGGCATAATAATTCAATTGTTAGCTGCTTTCTGCTTCTCTACATCCAGGAGTCACCTCCTATAAATTCCCTAAAGACACTAAAAAAATACATCAAAAAGAAGAAGCATCCCATTCCAACTCCTCCAAGTTGTAGCAAAATATGAGTGACATATTTCTCTGATTTTCAAAAAATACTCTGAAAGCAGCTTTTCATTTACAGATACGATCTTAGCACTGAAAAAAATAAAATCAATGCAATAGGTATTCTGCTTTTCCTTTGTTTTTTCCTACTGTCTAAGTAAGTATTTCCAATAGTTTTAGTGCCTTTCATAGCATTAGGCAAAGTCAGGACACCTGGCTTATTTTACAGAAGAAAAAACTAACACTAGAAAGGTGAGATGTCCATTCCAATGTCACAGAGCTTTACAGGGAGATGTACAACAGGAAACCAGATCTGTTGGTCCTTAGCTTTATAGTCTCCCCATCTAAAACAATAGTGTTAATAGTAGCTTTATGCAATTTATTTGAGTCTTGAACTATCTACAACATTCAGTTCAATGAAATTTCAATAAGAAATAGTTGGTAACTCCTTGGTGTTGATATCCTAGTTTTATGTACCTTCTTACATTATTAAAAGAAGAAAACTAATCTGGAAGTACCCAAATGAGTGTAGTGTGTAAAAGTAATGGTCATATTTAAGTGTTGACTATGTGTTCTTTCAGAGGGAAAAAAAAGCATCAAAGGTATAAGATACTCGTTCATTTTGAAGTAAAAGCAGTAAAAATTGGAATTTTTATTTTAACAACCCTACTACATATGTAATCATAACATAGGAACAAATGAAATCATATATATACAGGATCTGAATGCTATATAAATTAAATCAAAATGTCATATAAAGATAATGAAATCATTCACTTTAGAGGAACTCTGTATCTCTGAGCTTAAGAAAGAAAGGTTCATACAAAATGAAGCATTCTCATTTATAGAAAAAAAATTCATTTAAAAAATAATCTCAGAGAACCCTAAAATGAAACTATTCTTATCTCTACAGACCCACTTTTACTTAAAAGAGGTACAGTTTTTATGGGAAATAAAGTCTAATAAGAATTAAAATTAAAGCAATAGTGCCTTCCATATGGTGATCCAGCACCATTAATTATCTTTCTGCAAAAAGGGGTATTATTTTCCCAAAATTATTTTCATATCAAATCAAACAAACAATTTTTGCCATAAAAAGATTAATGAGCCCATCAAGCAAGGATGAAAAAAAGCAAAGAATTATTCAAAACAAGTTACCTCTCAGTCTCGCACTTCCTCCCACAGATTTAAGTTCTATGTGAACAATGTGTCCAGATGTAATAAGATTCTTCTGCGATATCACTGAAGTCTCTATTCTGCCCCAAGGAACAACTTCTTAGCTTAGTGGATTTTAAATGACCTGAGAACTAAAGCCTGGAATTTATATAGGAGGAACTTTGGTTTATCCATAAAAGTATTACCTGTCATGAAAAAATTTGCAGTCAAAACAGATCGGTATTCAAGGTTACATTTGCAAAAATTCAAAGGAAATTACAAAGTTCATCTGAGTGACTTTCTTCCCCTTTTAATTAGTTCCTGATACAGCCTCTTAGTATGCCAATTTTATTTTACTGTATGACTCACCACATTGGGAATTAAGAGATAATCCAAAGGTAAGTACATGATTGCCAGGTTTACATTTTCACAGTGTACTACCCAGAGGAATCATTGTTTTGAATTTCAAATACCTTTAAGTATGAAGAGTCAAAAGTAGACAAGGAATCCGGGAACCCAGATTCTACTCTAGGCTCTCCCTCCCACCATCAACTCTGACCTTGAGGAATTTCTGTAGCCTTTTAGGAACTCAGTTTGAAAAAAATTTATTGTAGGGGCTGGACATGTAGTTTGTGCTTAGTAGATATAAGGGCCTAGTTCAATCCCCAACACCACACACACAAAATATTGTGTAATAAGACCTCAGAAATCATTCATTCCAGCCTTCTAATCCCAAACAAAAATTGACACTGCACTTTTTGTAAGAAATGGTCAGTTTCTCATATGTAAAATGAGCTGATAAAGCAAGATTATATCTATTTAGTTCCTAATTTTTTAAATACTTGGTATTATAATTAAAATTCAGTAAATACCAAGTACTATTACATTACTTTTTCCATTGAAAGTTTATCAAATCTTTCTTTACATAGCCAAATGAGAATTTACTTCAGCTTAAACAAAAGTAAGAGGCTCAGGCCAGCATCAAATTGTTCATCACCCTTTCAGTCACCACAGAGATTTTTTTCTGTCCTTGATTTAATCTCCATGTCCAGGAACAGGAACCATGCAAAGCCATAAGAAGCCAGAATACTTTTTAATGTTTTTCTAGAATAGATAGCATGTTGTAGGTAATTTAAAATGAGAATGGATTGGGATTGGATCCATTTTCCATACCTCCTAATATTCCAATGGATAAAAATAATATTCTTTGCTTTGGAAGACAGGCTCAGACTTGATAATTTATCTCAGAAGTTTTATATTAAATAATTAAATAAATAAATAAATAAAATACAGGGAGTCTGTTTGAAGAGAGGGCAATGCATACAGTTTTGTCTCCCTTACTAACTTTATGCTTTACCCCAAAGTGTCTTTTCATTTGTACTCATTACCATAGTTGACGCTTCTCTGTCAGTTAATGTTAGGAATGTGGGAAGAAGCTGAGAATTGTTTAGGGAGTCTGTTATTTGTCTTTTAGACATCTGCTGGTTTGGCTCTTTTATAATCTTTTTTGTCAGAAAGTAACAGTCCTACTCGAGGGACTTTATCTTCAGAATTTACTGACTCAGTTGTAAGGAAAAAGAAAGCTGGACTCAAAATAGTCTTTCCTTTTCCTGAGATTCCAATTTCAATCTAATTGTCTTCTCCTATTAAAAAAAAATACATATATATATATATATATAACAAGATACTCCAGGCAGGTTTCCTTAAACTTCTTGTTTTCCCCGCAAGTCTTCTGGCACTTGCAAATACTTACTATAACTTATCATTCAATGCCACAGATCCATATTCATGACATTCTTATACAGAACTTTTATCTGTAGATATGCACACAATAAGTTAAATTTAGTTGAAAAAATACAGGTGGAAACAATAATGTACTGTGCCTCTGTTGTCCAAGTCCTTCAGATAGTCCTCCTACCTTGCTCTGATAGCTCAATCAGTGAACGTATAGGCTATGCTTTGCTTCTTAGTGTGAAAAGAAATACAATAGAAAGATAATTCATTTAAATTAACTGTATAAATAGCTGTTATACTGTATTGTTTAAGAAATAATAACAAGAAAAACAAGTCTGTGCATGTTCAATACCACCCAATTTTTGAAAATATTTTCTTGGTATTTGGTTGAATCCACAGATGTGGATTGCATAGGTTTTTTTAATGCCTCAAAGTGTTATTTTCTCTATAAGAAAAAAAGAATATTAAATAAACAAAACCAAGAACAATAAAGAGACATTGGCTAGTTAGTGTATAAATATATTAACACATGTACACACGTGGTTTATAACAAAATTCTGACTTTGATAACAGTTTTTAAATATTTGTGTAAATTTCATGCTTTTAAGTTTCTGTGGGTTTTTTTTATCATAGCACCTCTAGAAAACTGACTTGCAAAGTTATTTGTTTAATTGCTTATTATACAGAATAGCAGTGTCATATAAAGAGAATATTCTGAGCTGGGCATGGTGACACAAGCCTGTAATCCCAGAACTTGGGATACTGAGGCAGGAAGAGCACAAGTTTCAACTCCAGCCACAGAAAACTAATCCCATCCCCCAAATCCAGAGACAAAAGTCAGATCCAAACCCAGCACAAATCCACCTGCAATCTTGGTTAGAGTACACATTCTGGGATCAGATTTGGACCTACCACAGAACTGTAGACACTAGAGGAATCTCATTCAAGTCTAGGTAGCTGGGTGTGGTGGTGCATACCCGTAATCCCAGCATTCTGGAGGCTGAGGCAGGAGGATTGCTGTGAGTTCAAGGCCAGCCTGAGCTACATGGTGAGCTCAAGGCCAGCCTGAACTGCATAGTGAGACCCTGTCTCAAAAAAAAAAAAAAAAAAAAAAAAACAAAATAAATACAGACTGACAGACAGACAGATATCAGTGTAAGTGGATATTTTGGAGAATACTTTTAAAAGCACAGGCAACAAAAGCAAAAACAGACAAATGGTACATCATCCTAAGAAGCATCTGAACGGAAAAGGAAAGAATCAACAGAATTAACATTAAGCCTACAGAATGGAAGAAAATATTTGCAAACTAATAGTCCAACAAGGAATCAATATCCAGAACATATGAAGAACTAAACACAACACCAGAAAGAAAATAAATCCAATTTAAAAATGTGCAAATGATCTGAATAGACATTTCTTAAAAGAACAAGAATGACTAACAAATATGTGAAAAAAAGTGCTCAATATCAGAACTTATCAGGGAAATGCAAATCAAAAACAAAATAAGATAACATCCCAGATAGAATGACTGTTATCAGAAAGATGGAAAATGAAGTGCTGGTGAGGATGTGGAGAAAAAGGAACTGTTGCACACTGTTGGCAGGAATGTATATTGGTAAAGCCATTATGGAAAACAGTATGGAAGTTACTAAAAGAATTGAAAATAGAACTGCCAGCAACAAAATTCTAATAAAAACAGAATGCTCTAGCAATCCTATTACTGGGCATTTATCCAATGGAAATGAAATCGATATGTTGAAGAGATACCTGCATTCCCATGTTCATTGCAGTATTATTCACAATAGCCAAGATATGGAATCAAGTAGGGTGACCATCACTAGATGAACAGAGAAAGAAAATGTGGTGTATATATACACAATGGCATGCTATTATTCAGCCATAAAAAAGAATGAAATTCTGTCGTTTGCAAAATAGATGGAACTGGAGAACAATATTTTAAGTGAAATAAACCAGTCACAGAAAGAGAAATACTACCTATTCTTCATTCATTTGTAGAAGTTAAATAAGTCATTCTCAGCTGGGTGTGGTGGCACGGGCCTGTAATCCTAGCACTCTGGGAGGCTGAAGCAAGAGGATCACAAGTTCAAGCCCAGCCTGGGCAACTTAACAAGACTGTGGATTGACCCGGAGCTGCAGTGACTGGCAGGAAGGGGGTCTGAGACGGGCTCCTGCTCCCTCCATTGACGGGACTCAGGGACCAGAGACCAACGGGAAAGCCAGCGACACAGTAGGACCCTGGCTACAGTGTACACGATGGACAGGAGGGACTAGTGGTGTGGAAAAGTCTAAAGCAACGGTAACAATATGAGCCAGCAGGGGGT
Source organism: Erethizon dorsatum (assembly GCA_028451465.1). Taxonomy (NCBI): domain Eukaryota; kingdom Metazoa; phylum Chordata; class Mammalia; order Rodentia; family Erethizontidae; genus Erethizon; species Erethizon dorsatum. The sequence continues at coordinate 100,861,914 of CM051842.1, forward strand.
AAGTTAGGTGAACCAGCTTTGTGCTTCAGGACAAAGACATGCGGAGTAGAAGTGGGTGGGTAGTGCCACCTTTTTTTTTTCTTTTTTTTTCTTTTCCCTATTTTTTTCCTCTCTCTTTTCTTTTTTCTTTTTTAAATGGCTGGGGAGAACTCCAGCCACAGAAACTAGTCCCATCCCTCAAATCCAGAGACAAATATCAGACCCGAATTCAGCACAAATCCACCTGCAATCTTGGCTAGAGTACACATTCTGGGATCAGACTTGGACCTAACACAGAACTGTAGACACTGGAGGAATCTCACCACTTTTATTTTTCCCTGTCTGATGGGTTTTCTTCTTGGTAGTCTGCTGGGTTAGTGTGGCTGTTTATTTTTGTTTTGCTGTTTATTTTTATTTTATTTTTGTTGTTATTGTTGGTTTTTGTTTGTGTTTTTTTCCCTTTTCTTTTCTCTTTTTTTCTCTGTTCTGTTTGGCTCTGTTTTGTTTTTCTTTCTATATGTTTGTTGCTTTTTTTTCCATGTGTGATAATTTTTGTTTCCTTTTATTCTTTTTTCTTTTTTTCTCCACCTTTTCTTTTCCTTCTCTCTTCTACCTTCTTTTTCCTCTCATACATGATGTAGATCCCTAAACTTTTACTTTGTATTATTCCACTCACCCTCTTCCTCTCTTTCATCAATGATCTTGCTTTGTTTTATGAGATTTTCATGTGGGTAAACATTGTCTCTTCCCTTTCTGGTTCACTTCAATACTCCTAGGTTTTCTCTTCCAATCCCTCCCCCTTGTATCCTACAATTACCCAAAACTTGGATGATCATCCTATGCCCACTAAATTTGTTCCTGCTATACTTAACCCCATCCACCTATCCATCCTACCCCTCCCCTCTTAACCCCCCCCCACAACAGGGTAAAACCACTCTACTAAGTGGAAAAATGTTGCATAAAATTTCCTGGTATAAGTTGGATTATACTATATAACTATGGAACTTGCTCCTACAGTTAAAGAGATCAAGCTAATAGTTACCACATTTTGTCAGTAGCCAGGCTGTGCTTGAGTTGATTGATATTGCCAGCTCTATTACTTTGAGCAGGATGCTATACCTGTTATAATCAGTTTTTTCTCCCCTGTATGACAACATTGAGATTGCAAGGGGTCATAATCATCACCATAGTCCAACACCAAAGGAATGAAACTTGAGTCAAAAAGATAGCAACTCCACATTCTTAATATATTGGGAAGATAGGTTCTTAGGATAGCCAGAAAGACCAAGAACCACCTATATCTAAAAGACATCTTTGAGTACCAGACATCACCTAGGAAAGCCTCAAAAAAAGGGGTAAAGCTATCTAACATAAGAAATCTACAAGCATGAAGACAGAAACAAAACAAAATAAAAAATAGAAAATGACAAGAGGAAGAAGCAAAATGCAACCCCAAATGTCCAGCCCACCTAGGACAAGTCCAGAGCACAAAGAGATAGAAGAAATCAGAAGCCAACCATTGGAACTCTCTGAAATTGATAGCAGCAGAAGTGAAAAAAAAAAAAAAAAGGAAAAGGCCATAGAAAAAATAATTTCTAAGTGCAAAAAGTAATGACAATCAAAATGAAAGAAATTAAAGCAGACACAGATAAAAAAAAATAGAGGAGGTTAGGAAAATGATGGAAACCATGAATGTCCAACATAAAAAAAATGGAATCAGTGAAACAGGTCCAAACAGAAACCAGGAAATTAAAACCTCCACTGAAAGTATATGCAGAAGATTGAATGAAGGCAAACATAGAACATCAGACCTAGAAGACAGGAGTATGATAAGAGACCAGGAAAAGAATGATATCTTAAAAACAGCAAGGGACCACAAAAAATCAATCCAACAGTAACCAGAAGAAGCAAAAAAGAACAACATAAGATTGACCAGAGTCAGTGAGAAAGCTGGAGACAGCACAAATGCCATTAAAAACCTCATCATAGAAATAATGGCAGAAAACTTCCCAAACACGGATAAAGAATTTTACATACAAATAAATGAAGCATAGAAAACTCCAAATAGTCATTACCAAAATAAATCTACACCAAGGCATATAATAATCAAGATTCCAGAAATTCAACACAGGAACAACATATTAAAAGCAGCTAGAGAAAAGAAACAAATCACCTATAAAGGAAAACCCATCAGAATCAGAGAAGACTTCTCAACACAAACCCTCAAATCAAGGAGAGCCTGGAGTGAGGTATTTCAAGCCCTAAAAGCAAACAATCTTCAACCCAGATTGATGTACCCTGCAAAACTATCTTTCAAATTCACTGGAGAAATAAGATATTTTCATGACAAAGAACTGAAGAAATTCATGACCACCAAACCAGGTGTACAGAATGCTCTAAAGAGTATATTAGAAAAAGACAACGAAGACTACAAACACCAACACCAGTAGAAAGAAACCGCCAAGCAGGGAAAGCAATTAAACAGAGAAGAAAGACAGGGAACCAACAACAGGAAAATAACATGAAAAAGATAAGCCAATACATATCAGTTATAACCATCAATGTAAATGGTCTCAACCCACCAATCAAAAGAAACAGAATGGCAGAATGGATCAAGAAACAAGATCCACCAATATGCTGCATTCAAAAAACACATCTTACCCAAAAAGAAATTCATAAACTAAAAGTCAAAGGATGGAAAACAATTCTCCATGCCACAGGAACCCAGAAAAAAAGCAGGGGTAGCTATTGTATTTGCAGGCAGTGTAAACTTTAAGCCAAAGCTGATCAAAAAAGACAAGGAAGGTCACTACATACTTGTTAAGGGAAAACTCCAAGAAGAAGAGATAACAATCATAAACATATATGCACCAAACACTGGTGCACCCAACTACGTAAAATAAATATAACAGACATGAATAAACAAAAAAGCACTAACACAATTGTAGCAGGGGACCTTAATACCCCACTCTGACAAATAGATAGATCAACTAGACAAAAAATCAACAAAGAAATATCAGAATTAAACCAAGCCTGTGAACAAATGGACCTGGTAGATGTCTACAGAGTGTTCCACCCTAAAACATCAGACTACATATTCTTCTCAGCTGCACATAGGCTGTTCTCAAAAATAGATCACATGCTAGCCCACAAAACATGTTTGAGTAAATGTAAAGGAACTGAAATCATTCCTTGCACACTATCTGACCACAGTGCAATGAAACTGGAAATCAAGGACAAAAGAAATCACAAAATCTACACAAACACATGGAAATTAAACAACACACTTCAGAACAACCAATGGGTCAAAGAGGAAATTAAACACAAAATTACACAGCATGTACAATTAAATCATAATGCCGATACAACATTCTGAAACTTATGGGATACAACGAAAGCAGTCCTATTGCCAAAACTAAACCAAGAAGATATAAAAATTCTAAATAATCTGATATCAGCCAATGAAATTGAAAATGTAATTAAAAACTTACCAGCAAAGAAAAGCCCAGGCCCTGATGCATTCATGGTTGAATTCTGCAAGAAATTTAGAGAAGAACTAATGCCACTAATGCTGAAACTGTTTAAAAAATTGAAAGGGAAGCAATACTTCCAAAATCATTTCTGGAGGCAAATATTACCCTGATTCTAAAACCAGAGAAGAACCCAACCAAAAAAGAAAACTACAGACCAATCTTCCTAATAAACACAGATGTGAAAATCCTCAATAAGATACTGGAAAACAGAATGCAGCAAATCATCAAGAAGATTATATAACATGACCAAGTTGGATTCATACCAGGAATGCAGGGATGGTTCAGCATATGCAAATCAATAAAGGTAATACACCATATTAACAGAACCAAAGACAAAAATCACATGAACATCTCAGTAGATACAGAAAGGGCAATTGACAAAGTCCAACACCCATTCATGATAAAAAAAAAACCCACAGAAAATCAGAATAGATGGTCTTTATGTCAATCTGATAAAAGCCATCTATGACAAACCAACAGCTAACATCATACTAAATGCTCAAAAACCAAAAGCTTTCATTAAAAAGTCAGGAGCAAGATAAGAATGTCCACTATCGGGCTGGTGAGATGGCTCAGTGGCGTACGCATCTGCCTGGCAAGCGTGAGGGCCCGAGTTCGACTCCCGGAACCCACATACGAAAAAAGAGCACGTGATATCACTCAGCAGCACGGGCGCCTGCTGGCGTGCGAGGCCCTGAGTTCGAACCCCCGTACCCACAAAAAAAAAAAGAATGTCCACTATCCCCTCTCCTACTCAATAAAGTTCTGGAAACAGTAGCCAGAGCAATTAGAAAAGAGAAAGAAATAAAAGGAATAAGGATAGGAAAGGAAGAAGATAAATTATCATTATTTGCAGATGATATAACACTCTACATAGACGACCCCAAGATCTCCACCAAAAGACTTAGAGATTTAATAACCAAATTTAGTAGTGTAGCTGGATGCAAAGTCAACACTCAAAAATCAATAGCATTCCTGTACACAAACAACAAACTCATAGAGAAATTAGGGAAACAACACCCTTTACAATAGCAACCAAAAAAATGAAATAATTGGGACTCGATCTAACAAAAGTAAAAGATCTTTACATTGAAAACTATAGTACTCTGAAAAAGGAGATCAAAGAAGATACCAGAAAATTGAAAGACACCACTTACTCATGGATAGGAAGAACCAACATAGTGAAAATGGCCCTAATCCCAAAACTGTTATACAGATTTAATGCAATCCCAATCAAAATACCATTAGCATACCCCAAAGAACTAGAGAAAACATTCCTAAAATTCATTTGGAAGCAGAAGAGACCGAGAATAGAAAAAGCAATTCTGGTCAACAAAGGCAAGTCAGGGGGCATCACAATCCCTGACCTGAAATTATACTACAAAACTACTGTGATAAAATCAGAATGGTACTGGCAAAAGAACAGACCTGAGGATCACTGGAACAGATTAGAAGATGCAGACAAAACTACAAACATACTAAACCAACTTATATTTGACAAAGGAGCCAAACCTTTTCCCCTGAAGAAAGATAGTCTCTTTAATAAATGGTGCTGGAAAAACTGACTTTCCACATGCTGAAGACTAAAACTAGACCCATGTCTATCACCTTGCACTAAAGTAAAGTCAAAATGGATCAAAGATCTAAATATTAAAACAGAAACACTACATCTACTGGAAAAGAAAACAGGTAGAAATCTTGAACACATAGGTGTAGGCATAGACTTCATGAACAAAATCCAGACCACATGGGGAATACAACAAAGAATCAACAAATGGGATCTCACCTTATTAAAAAGCTTTTGCACAACAAAAGAAATCACCAACAAAGTGAAAAGACAACCCACAGAGTGGGAAAAAATTATAGCCAGTTGTCCCTCAGACAAAGGACTTATATCTAGGACATATCAAAAATTGAAAAATATTAGACACCCCCAAATTGAAAGACCCAATCCAAAAATGGGCATCTGAGATGAATTCACACTTCTCAGATGAAGAACTACAAATGGCAAATAACTGCATGAAAAAATGTTCAACATCACTGGTCATTCGAGAGATGCAAATTAAAACAACACTGAGATTCCATCTCACCCCAGAAAGAATGGTATCATCAAGAAATCAACCAATAACCAATGCTGGAAGGGCCGTGGGGAAAAAGGAACCCTTCTCCACTGTTGGTGGGAGTGTAGACTGGTGCAACCACTGTGGAAATCAGTGTGGAGATTTCTTTAAAAACTAGGATTAAGGCCGGTGAGATAGCTCAGTGGCATAGGCACCTGCCTGGCAAGCACAAGGTCCTGAGTTCGACTCCCGGTACCCACATAAAAAAAAAAAAAACTAGGTTTAGAGGTCCCATTCAACCCAGCTATTCCCCTTCTGGGTATCTTCCCAGAAGAATTAAAAATATCATACCACAGTGATATATGGGCACCCATGTTTATAGCAGCAGAATTTGTAATAGCTAAATCTTGGAAACAACCCAAATGCCCATCAACCAAGGAATAATAAAAAAGATGTGGTATTTTTATACAATGAAGTACTACTCAGCCGTAAAGAAAGATAAACTTGAGATTTTTATAGGGAAATGGATGCAACTCAAGACCATACTTGTAAGGGAAATAAACCAGACCCACATGTGTAAACATTGTATTGTCTCACTAATGTGAAAATCTGAAAGAGTAAATGAGATCTCAAATGTACAATAGATATTGTGAGTAGGGAAGAAACTGTTCAAAAGAAAAGAAAAGCTGTGAAGGGAGAAAGGGGAAAGCCAAGAAGGGAAAAGGAAAAAATATATGTATACACAAGACAGTTAACATAATTAAACAGCTGTTTTCTCTTGGTCCATTGAAGGGAAATTTTTGTGGCAGCAATTTTCTGGACAGTGTTTCATGCCTATATCTTGTTCTCTGAACAACTACTGTGAATACAACAATATGCAATGCGTTGATTATTGTTACTATTAGTAGCCTGTTTTGAAACTGTTTTTTGTTATTTCTTACTTTTATCTGTTTAAAATCAAGAAAAAAAAAGAGACCATGTTTCAAAATTAAAATGGGGGGGTTGGCTAGGGATGTAGCTCAATGTGGAAACCTTCAGTGTCTTCCTTAGTACCTCCACCAAAAAAAGGTTAATTCACAGAAAAAAAGCAGAATAGTAGTCACTAGAGTAGGGTAACTATAATTAACAATAATTTACCATGTATTTCAAAATAACTATAAAGAAGAGTTCAGTTTCCCAACACACAGAAATGATAAATGTTTGAGGAAATGAAAATTCAAATTATTCTGATGTGATCATTACCCATTGTATACATGTACTGATTTATTACACTGTACCCCATAAATATCTACAAATATTATGTGTCAATTAAATTTTTTTAAGTACTAAAAATAAACTCTAAATGAAAGCAATTGTTCAGAGAACTCCGGGTTGGTAAACACATCAAAGTGCTGGGAGGTTGGCATTCACAAATAGAGTGCATGGACCCCCTACAAACACACACACTCATACACAACTCTTCCATTTGGTTGTTCCTGAGTCATGTCCTTTATAATAAACTGGAAGTAGTAAACACAGGATTTTCCTGAGTTCTAGGAGTCATTCCAGAGAATTATCTAGCTAGAGAGAAGACCATGGGAACGCCCAAATTATAGCCAGTTGATCAAAAGTACTGGGATTTGTTATTGGCATCTGAAGAAGGTGCAGTCTTGTGGGACTGAGCCCTTAATCTGCAGGGTCTGGTCTAAGAATAGCTAGTGTCAGAATTGGATTATTGCAGACTGATTGGTGTCAGATAATCTAAGATTTGGAAAATTGGTCAGTATCAGAAAACACCCCAAAGAAGCCAGCCTTCATTATAGCAATTTCTTTTTTTGTGGGATTGAACGCAGAGCCTTTGCATTGAGCTAAATCCCCAGCCTTTTTTATTTTTTTATTTTGACACAGGGTCTCACTAAGTCCCCAAATCGCCCAGGCTGGTTTTGAAATTACAGTCCTTCTGCCTGTCTCCCAGAATGCTGGGATTACAATTGTGTACCACCATGCCCAACTAGAACAATTTCTTTGTTAGTCATATAGTTCACCTTTATGGAAAAGCCAAGGTCTTTCAGAAAACTAATCAAGATAAAGTTTGGAAAACTGTGGCAGAGACTACTAATTGTTTTTCATATTTTTTCTTCTATTTTTCATTTTAGTAACAGAAACTCATACATTTTAGCGTGTACACAGCCAGCTTTGCTGCTTGGTATGAAGATGTGACTAAAATTTAGACAATGATATGCAAGAGCTATGTGTGCAATATTTGGATCATGCTTTGACAAGAAAATTACTTGTCTTCTTTCCCTCCTCCTCCCCAATCAGCAAGGTACAGCCCAGATGTGATAGTGAGAGCCATATTTGACCATATAGACAAGGTCAGCATACTAGGAGGTGGCCAAGTAAAAGGCAGAAGAACCCTGGGCCTTCAGTGACCTGCAGCAGTGCTGCCTTTTGGTCTGCTGCTTGGGCCATCATTCTTTGAAGTCTTTTGACTATAGCAGTTACCCAGTACCCTAACAAATATAGAAATATAACAAATTTCTAAAGGACTAATTGATGCTACTTAAAGTGTTGCTCATTGCAAAGATATTCGCACATGAAATCTAAAAATAAAAAAATGTTGGCACATGGAATCTAAAACTCTAAAAATCTAAACAGAAAAAATGGGCGAATGGCATTTGAAACCTAGTGATGGACAGAGAGGGGGTTGCTTTTTGTGTTTGGTTCTGACCGCCCTTTAAGTTCTAGCATAGCAGCAATTTTCTACTCTGTCACTCCTTTAAATTCAACCCTGACTAATCTTTCACATGTCTGTTTCTCACCTTTGTATGTGATTTCTTTAGGAGCCGGAACGGTACTTTACTTAACTCTATAAATCTAGTTTCCAGAATATAGATGTTCAATAAATGTTCACTGAACTTGCTGTATTTTCACCCTTAAAAAATTCTTCTACTTATAACTTTTCTTCTAATAATGCAAGTAACTAAACAACAAGAATAATACTGACAGAATAGGCTGATATTGTTGGTTTAAACTGTATGGCAGGCAGTATATTCAAGGATTACTCATGTTCCTTAGTCCTCACAACAGCCCCGTGATATAAATACTACCACAGCCATCCCCTTTATCAGCAGGTGCTATGCTCCAAGTGCAGGCCTGAAACCATGTACAATACTGAACCAATATACACTATGCTCTTTCCTATGCATATGTTCCCATGATAAAGTTTAATTTACAAATTAAGCACAGTAATACATTAACAACAATAATTAATAATAAAATAGAATAACTATAACAATAAATTATAGTAAAGCTATATGAATGTGGTCTATCTCTCTCTTTTTAAATAACTTATCATACTCATGTACTCATCCTTCTTACCCTTGGGTGACCGTGGGTAACTGAAATCATGGAACACCAAGTCTCAGATGAGGAAACGACTACTGTATTAATATTCCCATTTCACAAAAGAGGAAACAGGGTTAGAGAAGTTAAGTAACTTTCCCAAGGTCTCACTTTTAGGAAATAGCTGAAATAAGAATTTAAACCTAAAGTTGTTATCAAAAGACATTTTCTTAACTACAACACAGTCTGACACATTATCTTCCAGAAACAGCCTGGCAAAGTGTAGGGTAGAGAGGGGAAAAATATCATCCTCAGTTTAAGAATTACTTACAGATAAGTCAAGATAAATTACATGTTGTGAGTTGCCAAATCAATACAAATTATATTTATATTGAAAATAGCTTTGCTAGTCTCCTGATCGATGAATCCCTTTGCCTTGAAAATAGGAGCACCGGGAAAATTTTAAATGTGGTTTGAGCCTTGGCGCAGTTACCTAAAATCTGAAGAAAACTGCCCTGGAATGAACATAAGTGGAACTGCTATGTTACATAAATGTTTCAGAGGGAAATGGAAGAAAACATTATAGACATGAAATAGATGTCACAAGATTAGTTTGAATGTAAAAATTATCTTATGGAGCATATTTCCAAATTTATTACTATCAGAATATTCAAACATATACCAAAGTAGAATTTGCACAATGAACTAGCTTGTATCCATTATCTAGATTGAAAAATTACAAATATAACAATATACATATTGATCTATAATGACATAAGAAATGATATTCCTACTCTCAGAAATCAAGAAGCATCATAATTTCAGAATCTTAAACTAATAAGACTCAAAAAAATCTTAAAAAATCTCTAGTCTAAAAACCTCTTTTACAGACAAGGAAACCAAGGTGCTAAGAAAAGGAGAGATCTAATCAAGTTAGTGACAAAACCTATGTAATGATCCATTTCTATTACATTACACTGCTGGTTAGTATTAAATGCTATTTCATTTACTTGCATCACTTGAAAATAATTCATAGAATATGATAAAACCTTTTTCTCTACAAATTGATTAAAAAAGACTAGGTTATGCTTCAGCATTACCACATGTGAGTCTTTTCTACCTAAAATTTGTTTCCAAGAACAGAAATTACAAAACAGCTCTTCCATCTATCCTGTTAGTGTCTAAACTATAACAATAAAAAGGAAAACAATTTTTCAATCAGAAGTGTTCAGAGAAACAATCATATAGAATTTTACCACATTGTGATCTTTCCTGGATTTTCCTTGATAATGCTGAGATAGGGAACAAACACATAATAAACATTTTAATGAACTATTAATAGGAAACCAGAGTGTACAAATGTTTTCTTGGATTGAGCTTTAATACAATTAAGTTAAGTCACAGCTGGAAACTGGACAACCAGCAGAAAATTGCTAACAGCCAGGGCATACCATAATTTCAAGAAAAATAAAGATCAAAGCTGCATGTTAGGGCCGGGGATATAGCTCAGCGGCACAGCGCCTGCCTGGCAAGTGCAAGGTCCTGAGTTCGATTCCTAGTACCAAAAGAAAAAAATGCATGTTATTCTCCCAAGTTGTCTTTTTATTAGTTGTATGTGGATTTTACATTGTTTAACAGGTCACCAAATAGGGTTTTGAAACAACTTCATCTACAAATCTCTTCCTTTAGAGGAAAACAAAAGATTTTTAAGGGTCATATTCACTATATATTAATACTGAGTTTGAAGTGGTGATATAAGAGTACAGCTGGACTGTTTACAGTAATATTAAGATGATATTGTGAATATTTTGGATTAGCAAGTGTACATTTGAGGAAATGTTTTATTTCTTTACTCAGATTAAGACTTATTATCTCCCTAAGTTACTGCAATTTAATGATTCATTCATTGGGTGAGCCGATCATTTATTCAGTAAATAGTTACTGATCCTGTGCTAGATCACTGGGATACAGCAATGAACAAACAGATAAATTCCTGCACTCATTGGGCTTCCATTCCAGTAATGGAGATAGAACATAAATAAACAAAAATATATTAGGTACTACTAATGCCATTAAAAAAATATCCCAGCAAAGTTTAGGGGTGTAGTTCAGTAGAAGAGTACTTCCCTGGGATGCACTAAGCCCTGGGTTTCATTCCAGCACCACAAACAAAACAAAATGAAGTACGGAGAGCAAATCTGCATAACATTTTCTTAGTTCTGGGCGGCTTTGTAACATGCACATGTGGCCCTAATTTGAAGAAAACAGAGTAGCTGGCAGAAATACAGATTTACAAACTAAATTAATCAAACCTGTTTGACACCATAGCATAGTGGCTAAAAACATTAAACTGCCTGGACTTGAATCCCAGCTCCATTGTTCACTAGCTGTGTGACCCTGGAGAACGCACTCAAGTTCTCTATGCCTCAGTTTCCCCATCTAATAGCCAGTAGGGCCTACTTCATAGGATTGTAATGAGAATTAAATGAATTAGTATGTGTAAAGCATCTACTATTAGCCCGGATCATAGTAATCCTATGTGTGAATCGTGTGATGGAAAATTTTGATTGGAAAGGTGAGCAACAGGCTGAATGGAATAAAATTTACCTGTCCATTAATTTGCTAGGATTTATCCCTTGTCATCTACTGGGGTTACAAGTCCCAGTATTGGTATGCCTCATTTGTGTCAGGCTCCTGAAAGCAGCAATTATTGCTCTTAAAAAAATCCACTGATACTCACATAAAGTACTAGAGTTACATGGAGAAGGAGCAGGTGTGTGTTAGTATTTCACCTTTGCACATTTGCCTAGCATAACATTCTTATCTCAAGGATTTCGCAAGGCACAGAGACTAGGACTGGTAAATTTTAGTCAGAGACTAGGACTGGTAAATTTTAGTGATGTGTAAGGAATAAGTATATGAATACATGGATACATGTATCAGGGGAATAATTCTCAGAAGAGAGGGCAAACATAAACATTAAATATTAAAATGGAGGAAGATAAGAAAGCAACAATTGCTAAGTCATCGAAGTTCTCATGGCCGCATTTGGCAACTGTGCTGAAGCCTCTTTTTTTTTTTTTTTTTTTTTTTTTTTTGTAAAGGAACCATTTTCTGTAAATGTTAACAGAAATTCCTCAAGTTCCACTTTGAAACATGACATTCCTTCTCTGGGGAAAATAAAAACAGAGAGGTAATTCAATCCTCAAACATTAGATAAAAATGACCAGATCCTTTCCCTGGTTTATCAATTCCATCTGCCAGAACAGACTGCAGAATCTCAAAAACCCAGAAATTACAATAAGTAAGTTTAAGGAATTCACTATAGAAAAGATGTTTTTAATTCTACTTCTTCCTAAAGTTTTGAAAGACTGGATTAGGGCAACAGGGTAAGAATGAGAATCCTACACATTTTTCAAGTAAAATTGGTCACACATGTTAACTTGATATGTGCCCTTGATTAAGGTACAATATTAATAAAGAATTAAATATCCTTTGCACTCTTCAATAAAAATTAATATGTCATTTTCCCCAATCCAATACAATCTCCACTTAGTAGTCACAAGATCAAAATGCAAGTTTGGGTTACTCTTCAACTTAAAACAAATTCAACTGCCCTTCAAGTTCCTCGTGGTATCCAAAGCACCTCCTGATTCATTCTCTGCTTATCTTTACTTGGATCCCTTCATGTCTCAATAAAGTCGTACTAAACATTCTGCCTTTCCCTGAATAATCCAGCTATCTCTTATTCCCTATTACCTTTGGACTAGAAGCTTCATCAAAAATGTAGGCAGGTAAACATGTTGACACAAGTCCAATTAGGGACTTCATGTTTATCATTGAAAACTCCACGAAGACATTGTTCCCTTTCTGAAATCTGCAGCCTGGTTTTCCATAGGCCCAGATGGAAAAATGCTTCCCTCTATTTAACAGACAGCATCATAATCATCCATTTACCTCTCTACCATATGAACTGGACTTCAAGATTCTTGAGTATAGGAAATATATTTTTATTCATTTTTGAGTTCTTGCAGTGTGTATCTGGTGAAGCCAGAAAGGATGGGTCAAAGATAGGAAAAAAATATGAGGGAGAGAGGAAAGTAGGGAGGCCTGGAGTTGTCTAGAAAGGTGGAATTCGAGATAGTCCAGCAATCATGGTTTTCTTTGGGATATAGTAGTTGATGTATATAAATCTGGGCTATTAGCTGTTTCCTTCATTGAATGAATTAGTTCAGGTTGCCTTTCACATTGTCATCAAGGTTTTATTTATTTTTTTTTTTTGTGGGTACCGGGGGGTCGACCTCAGGACCTCGCGCGCCCGCAGGCGCCCGTGCCGCTGAGCGATATCACCGGCCCCTTTTTCGTATGTGGGATCCGGGAGTCGAACTCGGGCCCTCGCGCTTGCCAGGCAGGCGCTTATGCCGCTGAGCCATCTCACCGGCCCCCTGTCATCAAGGTTTTAGAGTGCTACACTGTTTGACAATTTTCATTTACTATGTTGCCCAAATACCTGATGACCCAGGCAGGCCCTAATTCCAAGCTGCACAGATGCTGCTTCCTATACACATTTTTAAAAAGAACTCAATAGTTGTGAACATTTTTTCTAATAAGGCTTTATGGGGTTTCATTTTTGCCAATATATATCACATTTACTTTTTTAACTATCATCTATGATATTTAATATGAGACCAATTCCCATTATACCAACCATTTGTTTCTATTTTCATGTGCAGTATATTTCCCTTCTGCTCCTCCCTTCTTATTCTAGAAGAAATCCAAAAGGAGAAGGCTGTCTTTAAAGACATAAGAATTATAAGTGTTCCTCTGAGACTGTATCTTTCCTGTGTTCCTCTTACTTAAGGGAACATCCTCATCTGAAACATCTCTCACTTCCATATGGCTGTCATACTTCACTAGACCAATAGATCCTTAGCCCTAACAGATACACATAAACTCATGCTACATGATCAGGCAACCACCCAAACAGAGCAAGACATGGTATTGTTCACTGTAAAGAGCTCTAGACTATGAGTTAGGGAACCTCAGTTTTGGTCCTAATACTACCACTGTTACCTTAGACACATTCTTCCTTTTCTCAGCAGTTCAGTTTCCTCAACAGTTAAGGAAGCTAGATGGCCTTGAACATCACATGAAGCTCTAATTACTCTCCCAAAATAACTTGAAATACATTTTACCTTACTACATTTATCTTATACAATTTTATCATAAATTTTAAGAAAATTTAAACTTACCTTTCCAAATGTGTGTGGGATTCAGCCACTTCTCGTGAATTGTCACTACTCTGTGTAAAGAGAACAATACTGGTTAAAAGCAAGTCAACTTACAGGAAGAGAACTTTCAATCTGGCAACTTCCTGATGATATCTGTGGAAAGGAAATTGTTCAAGTAAATACCCTTTTCTTTTGCAAAAAGTTCAAGGTAACAGAACTTATGTAGACTGGTATAGCTTACACTGTATTCCCTTCTTCCAAAGAAAATGGGTAACACTGACACTAATCATCACTGATGAGATAATAATTACTGGGAGAGTAAAGAAGCATACTGAGCATATTACTCAAAGTGCCATGATATTGTGTTTGGAAATGAAAGAACACAACTAAAGTACATAAATGTTTAAAAAAGGTGTGTGTGTGTGTGTGTGTGTGTGTGTGTGTGTGTTTGCTGTACTGGGAATTAAACACAGGCCTCCACAATGAGCTACATCCACAACCACCCCCACACCTTTTAATGTTTTTTAAATTTTGAGACAGACTCTCACTAAGTCAGTAAGTTGCCCAGGCTGGGCTTGAACTTGTGATCCTCTTGCCTCAGCCTCCCAGAGTGCTGTGAGATTATATGCATGTACCACCATGCTCAACCAAATATATATATATATATATATATATATATATATATATATATATTGCAAACCATGCAGCTCACTACAGCATTGTATAAGGACATGATTCCAAAAAAGCTGCTATACCAAATCTAGTCCAACCGAAGAAATCTTAGGTTTACTAGCTCCTGCTGCTACACTCAAACCATCACAGATAAGAATCTTATTTATAAACCTCTCTAGAGGAAATATTCCACAATTTCCCCATGAACGATTTCCAGTGTTTCACAACCCAGATTCCTTTATAAGTCTAACCACAGTCTCCTAAGGCCCTTCTTAAGTTATTTAGTCATCTAAGAATAAAAAGAACAAGTATTGACTGTCTTCTGTATATGAGTAATTGGTACATTTTAAGACAATTATTAAGCTTCCTTTAGGATTCTCTTCTTCTGGGCCAATAAACACAACTTCTTCAACATTCTCTTCAGAGGGCATCTCATATTCTGATGTCTGGTCTGTATATCTTTAAGGAAATGCTTCATTTCAGAACTGGCAGGATTTGCCTGGATTTGGCTTTCTCTTCCTATTTTTGCACTTGAAACTTAGTCCTTAGATTTTACCTTTCAGAATAATATTAATCCATATTGCTCAGATTATCCAAAATATAGCTGCATTACCACAGTGTCAGCAAAATATAAATTAAAAAGCCCTGACTCCAGCTCACAAAAGAAAACAAGGGCAATGCAATTTTAGCTGTGTAATATCCTGCCCAGAGGCCAATAAATTATTCAAGTGGTATTTCTCAGGAAACAAATGTTTAGACTCCTGGGAGGAAGCCAGAAAGCTGGAGTGATGATGCAGTTCTTGGCACCCCAATTCTTATGTCACCATGGAAATATTTGGCTGGGCACTAGGTATTCATCCTCATTTCCAGTTCACTTCAGCTTAGAAAGTTAGGTCCTTTGGAGAATTACATAGTGCATCTCAAGGTGCATTTTTATGGTTTAATTGTCACATGTTATATATTTGAATTTTCAACTTTTGGAATTTATGAAGGCATTGACAACATAAAAACTGTCTTCTTACATATTACTCAACTTAAAAAGAATTAATGCCTCTGTAAGATTTCTATCTTCTGTTGATGAATCAGACCCTCAGCAAGAGAAGGAATGACACTAGCTGGCTTTAATGTTGATGTGGCTTATAATTGGAGACCAATCCTAAAAATAGGCAGAACAGATATTAGCATTATGGTGAGATTAGAGGGCTCTAAAAGATTAGTCTGCTTCAGGATCTGACTTGCTCTTTTGCATCCTCAAATGTCTCCTCAATAATACCTACCCTTACCACCATACTTAGAACTTTAATCTACACCAACCCCACATCCACTCCTAACGGCATACCTACTATTAATTTTTTAATTTAAATTTTAATCGACAAAAGTTGTATTTATTGTGTACAATATTGTTATGGTTTGTGTCTAGATGTCCCCCCAAAGCCCCATGCAGTCATAGGTGGGCCTTTTTCAGAGGTGGCTGGATTTGGAGTATGTGATGCAGGAATTTATTCATGGTTAAATGCAAGGCTCAAGGGCACTAGGATTAAGGGTGCTACCTGCCCTAAGTAGCCTGGATAAGATACAAGGGATAGAAAGAGCTATGTTTTTCCCTTGTTGCTTTGCTACCTTCTGCCCACCATGAACTGCTTCTCCTCTGCGATGCTTATCTGCCGCCCATCCTGCCTTGGAGCCAGCCGATTATATACTGAAACCTCTATAAACTGTGAGCTAAATAAACCTTTCCTCCTTTAACTTTGGGTGTTGGGTATTTTGTCCCAGCAACGAGAGAAGTAACTAAGACAAATAGGTTCTTTTGAAATATGTATGCATGGTGTAATTTTTAAATAGAGCTAACATATGCATTACCTCACACATTTATCAATTATTGTGGTGAAATCTCTTAAAATGTACTCTTTTAGCAAATTTTAAGAGTACAATACATCATTATTAACTATAGCCATCATGTTTTACAAAAGATCCTTTTAATTTATTCCTCCTATCTGAAATTTTGCATTATTTGACCAGTACTCCCTATTTCCTGATAACTACAATTCAACTCTGTTTCCATGAATTCAACTTCTGTAGCTTCCACATGTAAGTGAAAACATGTATAATTTGTCTTTCTGTGCCTGACTTATTTCATTTAACATAATGTCCTCTAGCTCCATTCATGTTATTGCAAATGTCAAAAGTTACTTCTTTTTTGATATAAAATATTACAATGGTATTCCATTGTATATATTTACCATATTTGTTTTTTCCATTCATCAGTTGATGGACAATTAGGTTGTTTCCACTCCTTGTGCTGCAATAAACATGGGTGTACAGATGCAGATGTCTCTTCAACACACTGATCTCATTTAATTTGGATATATATCCAGCAGGAGGATGAGTGGATCACATGGTAGTTTTTGTTTCTAGTTTTCTGAGAAACTACCAACACTTGTTGTCTTTAGTCTTTTTGATAACAGCCATTCTAATAAATGCCTATTAGTTCTAGATTTTTCAAAGCACATATTTCCTCTTAGCATTTGACATTTATTTTTATTTGCTTATCATTTATTACCTGCCTCCCTCTTCTAGACTCTAAGCTATATGCAGTAGGGTATTTTTATCTATTTTGTTTACTGACATCCCAAGTATCTAAAACAGTGTGGCACCTACACCAAGAGCTATATTTTAAAAATTTATTACACTGAAAGACACATTACCATTAATCCTTATTAAAATATACCCACTTGTTTCAAACACACTTGTCCCATCATTCTTGCCATTTTCTGAAGCAGTTCTGGAAGTCCTCTTTTGTGAGTGTCTTTAGTTGCACTGTGGTGGTGGCCTCGATGTCCTGAACCAATTCAAAACATGTACCTCTCCTGGTCATTTTGAATTTGTGGAAGAGTCAGAAGTCACATAGTGCCAGATCCAGTGAATAAGGTGGATGAGGACACACCGTAACATTTTTACAAGCCTGCCTTTCTATTGGATGGCATTCAGCAGCAGCATTTACTGTATTTTTATCACACCTTGTAAAAACATTCAGGAAACAGGACTTTCAGAACTGCTTTAGCAAGTGGCAAGAATGGTGGCATAAGTGTAGTTGAAGCAAGGGAGAGTCTTTTGAGGGGAGTATATGGCAATGTGTCTTTTTACTATCATTTTTACACCGTATATTTTGATCACCAGTTTTAAATCATTCAGTTAAAAGTTAATAGATATTGCTTTTCCTTCTTTCTTTCAAATATTTATTCTGTGCTTAAAGCTATATTTTACCATCATTTATATTGATATATTCACTCATATGCACTATTTATAAACACTTAGACAAGGACACACATGTAATTAGCAAAGGGGAGAAAGAAGGATTATAGCAGAAGGAAAATGAGAACAAAATGGAGATGAGTATGGGCTGGTTGGTGAAGTGGTAGAACAGCAAGTGATGCGTGGAGAACTGAAGACGGAGTACACAATGTTCAGGAAAAGAAATGAGAGGTGATTTTAAAGCATAACCAGGAAATAGCTCACCTGGGTCTCTCATGAACCTTAACTTTGCTCAGGTAGAATAGGTCAGGCTCACATAAACCTCATTCCTTTCGTTCCTGTGTTCTGAGATCTTCTATTAAAAGCTGAGATTTTTATACCAATCTCCCTTCCCCCAAGGCACCATCTCTACTGGCCTTAACAAAGTGCTAGAGTACATTTTCTGAAAGTAAAAGAAAAGAAAGGTATTCAGTTATTTTACTTAAAATAGAAATGAAGTGGTAGACTTGTTCTCTCCTGTGACTGTAAGCCTTCACATTCTCAGGAAATGAGCTTTCCCACAGAACAGGGAAGCTGCCCCACTGCTTTTCAATTAGTGATTTCCATTGTTATTTCTTATCTCTTAATGAGTACTTTTTAAGTAGAATTGACTGAAATAAGAACAAAGAGAATGCTGACACCACTTGGACTATAAGAGGCATTTGGGAATTTCTACATTTCCTTCTTTTCTCCCTTTCAGAAAATTTTGCAGCATTTACAGCATGTTCATTGAAACAATTGATGTTTGAACAATTGGAGGAAAGCATCAGAATTCCGAGACTAAAAAAGCCAAAAGGCGTTTATTTTAATGTCCAGGACATACCCAACACCTTTCTCCTTTGTCATTTTCTTTTCTCAGTTTTTCATGATAGTAAGCTTCCAAATTAGCTTATATTTGAAAAGTGTTATAATTGAATCAGAGGGATACAGGGCTTTAAAATTTATTTTTATGTAAGTTTCCCAAGAAACCACTGCACTAGCCATAACAGAAATTATTCACCCCTTTACCTGGATGAGGAAAACAAAGTTCATTTTTCAAGAACATATAACCAAAAATTGTCCCTTAGTAATAGAACTCAGGTTGTCTTATTCCTTGCTGCCTTTTAACGTTGGCTATGAGTTTACATTTCCACTTAGCATTTATTAATTGAACAACTACAACTGCAAAACCAAGAGCTACATACACTTGGCATAAGCATATGGCAGTTTCTCTTCCCTCAAGGAAAGTAGTGTCTAGTACAGAAAAGAGATATGTAAATATATATTTCCAACACTAAGATAAGGAGTCTCCAAATTTGTAGACCATATACCCCTGGTGCAACTCATGTATAATTTTATTGAGGTATTTACTGAGTTCCAAGTTTTACTCTGAATCATATTATAACCCCAAGATTACAAGTTTAAATAATGCACATAGTATTTTAAACCAAATGTATTTTTAAGGAGGCATTCTTAAAGTATTAGAAAGTTTTAAAGTTAAGCAGGCTGGAATTCAAATCCTTACTCTGCTGTTTAGAAACTGTATGGCCTCAGTCTCCCTTATGTGTTAAATGGAAGTAATAACAGCTACCTCACTAGGATATTTTGTAACACACAGCAATGTAGATGTCTGATACCCGAGTATCAATTATCAAATTATGTATGAATAGGGGAATTTTGCAGTTTAGTATTCCATAGAAATTACACTTTCTAAGACATCTTCCATGCTTGAGTTGGAGAAATGGCTCATTAATTAAACAGTTATTTATTGAGCATCTGCTCTATGCCTAGCATTATACCACACACTATTGTAGGGAACACAGTGATCTCAAAGAATGTAGTGGATAGACTAAACTGCCATTAAAAAAATAAGCCCAGGGCCGGTGAGATGGCTCAGCGGCGTAAGCGCCTGCCTGGCAAGCGCGAGGGCCCGAGTTCGACTCCCAGAACCCACATACAAAAAAGGGGCCGGTGATATCGCTCAGCGGCACGGGCACCTGCTGGCGCATGGGGTCCTGAGGTCGACCCCTGGTACCCACAAAAAAAAAAAAATAAGCCCAAATAATCAATGGTTTCAATGAAACAGAATGTCAACTTTTGTTCATGTAGCAATCCAGGTGATTATTCAGGTCACCAGGTAGCCATTCTACTTTCAACATGTAGTTTCCAATGTTGTTTTGGTTGTCACTATTTCTTTCCTTGGGGAGACAAATGAAGCTTAGAAGTATGTGTGTAGGTTCTACGGGCAAGTCCTGGATCTGAACCATGTAACTTGTGCTAATGCCATATTATTGGACAGAATTTAGTCAAATGACCTAATTTAGTGCTCGCTTCAGTAGCACATATACTAAAATGACCTAATCTAATTGCAAGGAAAGCTGAGAAATGTAGACTAGCTGTAGGCCCAGGAAAAGGGGAGAACAGAGATTTGTAGTTATCAGTCTGCAGTTGATATTTGGAAACATCCCAAGAACAACAGTAATACCTATATGCATAGGGAACAAGTTTATTACAAGACTGGGAGGACATATTCACATTCCGGCCTTGAAAGAAAGTCTCAAAACACAAATCACTGTGTTTACATATCTTCCAATTTATTATAACCCCAGCTTTACATTTATTCAAAGTGTTTTTTTCCAAGGGGTTCATAGAAGAACCTCACATTAAAGCTGATTTCCTCATGACTTAGTAAGGTTTGTACTTTCTTTCCTCCTCTTTCCTCTTCCCCTCCCCTCCTCCTCCTCCTTCTTTCTCTTCTTTCTTTTCTCTTTTGTCTGTCTCTGTCTCTCTTTCTCTCTCTGTCTCTCTCTGTCTGTGTCTGTATCTCTGTCTTTGTCTCTCTTTCTGTCTCTCTCTCTCTCTCACTCAACATCCTTAAGATCAGGGTGGCCTTAAAAGGAATTAAGCTGCAGTGATGGGCTTGGTGGTGCAGGCCTGTAATCCCACCCCTCAGAAGACTGACGCAGAAGGATCCTTGTGAGTTTGAGGCCAACCTGGGGATACATAGTGAGTTCAGAGCCAGCCTAGGTTACATAGCAAAATCCTATTTCGAAAACTCCAGAGGGGGACAAGGAATTAAGCTTTACTTATTCCAAAGCCATTCTGGCTGCCTCTTATAGTTCCCTGTATCAACAGGGCAGGAGGATCTGCCCCATGAAATATACAATGTTCCCTTGCAAAAGTGGAGAAAAGCCAATTCAAAGGGAATACACACACTCACACAGAAAGAGAGAGACATTTGCCAAATTCAAATTTATAGGTTCTGTGTAATTAAAAAGAACTTATTTTCAAGCCAGTATCTCAGTTTTTAAGCCAGTATCATCATATTTCACTGGAGAAGAATCAGAATGAACAAGTGATCAGGCAATAATAGATATAAGAATTTCCTAAAGACAAAA
Organism: Erethizon dorsatum; assembly: GCA_028451465.1. Classification (NCBI taxonomy): domain Eukaryota; kingdom Metazoa; phylum Chordata; class Mammalia; order Rodentia; family Erethizontidae; genus Erethizon; species Erethizon dorsatum. The sequence goes on from CM051842.1 coordinate 100,883,381, forward strand.
ATCCTCTTTTCCTGAATGCAGTGGAGAAGTAAATATTCCTTCTGAGAGAGGTTTTATGCTGTTTTTTTATTGACTGGAAGTGTTTTGATTCTTGTGAGACTGGAATTATAGCTCTCAATAAAGTCTGCACACCTCTCTGTGAATATGTGTACATTCAGGTATTGTCCCTCCAACCCCCATACATCCACCTCACTTCACTTTGACTATCCTGGTGAAAGTACTAATACCCTTGAACACTGCCCACGTACAATGCTTGGTCAGACTAGGTGGATGGAGGAATGAGGTTTGGGAGGGAAGCAGATATGAAAATGAGAAGTATGCAGGGCACAAAGAACACCCTTACAGAAATGGCGAAGCAAATTCTATTAAAAAATTAGGAGTTTGTTCTTTGGGCCTAGAAAGCATTTCAGTCTGTAATACACTTTTAGTACAATGCACATGGTTGCAGGAAGTATAATACTTTTAGACATGCCCTCTAATTTGTCTATTAGAAGAAATAATTGATAAGACAGCAAAGGGCAAGGTCTTATAAGAAGGAAATCAGGCTAAGCACGAAGGGGAGAAAGAGCAAATGTAGAATGATGGAGGTGGGAAGAGGGTGAATGAGAATAAAAGGCAACAAAGATAAGAGTTTGCCTGCTTCATAAACTTAATTGGGTCCACCTGCAGATTTTCTGGTTCCTTCTTTGATACTTTTTTTTTTTTTTTTGCAGCTTCCTCATGCCATTCTTGCTTCTTTTTTTCTTTTTTCTTTTATAGTACTGGGATGGATTTTCTACTGAGCTATACACCCAGACACCGCCCCCCTTTTTAAATTTTGAGGGAGCATCTTAATAAGTTGCCCAGGTTGGCCTCACACTTGCATTCCTCCTGGTTTAGCCTCCCAAGTAACTGGGATTACAGGCATGCACCACCACGCCAAGATTATTTCTATCCTTTTACTTTTAATCCAAATCCAAAGTTGATTCACCAGATTGAAAGATGTAGCAAATGAAAAAATGTAGAATCAGTGTGACATTTCTGGGCACAAATAAAGGAAGCAGCCCAATGTAGAAAGCCAAATTATAAGCAAGGGAAATATGAAGTACAGGCAAATAGATATTTTGTCTCTATTTTTACCATTACAGTGCTTTGATATCAATTTTTATTCTCACCATAATAAATACCATAATCAAAATTACATTAGAAAAGCTTTAGAATAGAAGAAACTAGAAGACAGCCCAGGGAGAGAACGTTAAAAACAAAAACAAACAAACAAACAAAAAACAGCCAACTAAACAACAACAACAACAACAACAAATATAACATCTGGGAAGACTGACTTAAAAACCCTGCTCACTACATAATATAAACTTAAGTTAAACAAAGAGGAAATTGTCAATGGAATTCCAAAAGAATTGAGTTGCTTTGGATTGGGGTGGCACTAATGCCTCAAAACTTCTGAGTATCCTGGAGCTCTTGAGTTTATAGCTTACAGATTTCTTATTCCACTTTCCTAGGAATATGTAAAATAGACATCTTTGTTTACATGTCATGACCTAAAAACTCCTAAAGAAAATAGAAATCTTGTTACCAGTGTCTCTCTATTCTTGTAAAAATACTGCACACACTATATTATTCTTGGAACTCACAGATCATCACCATAATTAAGGAAATGTTCTTAAGAACTCAGAGTTTTCTGAGTGTTTTTATTAGTACAAAGCCAGCTGTGTGTGCTGCTCTATGTCATACTGTTGGCTCATTTTCTCCCTGTGTTCATTATTTTTTTCCTCTAGGGGATTTATTTCTCGAATCTATTGAAATTAAAGAGTTCAGTGGAAGTGGATATAATAAATAAAACAATTTTGATATAAAAAAACTCAAGAAAAAGAAAATACTTGACTTATTCTCATGGGGACTAGTATAACAAACCTATGGCTTCTAAGGAAACACTTTATCTAACCAACACTCTCAAACCTTTAAGAATTAATCTATGGGTTGATTATTTTTATTTGACTAAAAAATTAAATGTTCCAAGTCAATTTACAAAACACGTCAAAGAGTAGATACACAAAACTTTCCTAGGGTTTTAAATCAAATTTGATCAGATGTTGCCAACTCAGTCTCAATGTGTAGCCCAGGCTTGATAGTTAAACTCAGTTTTGTTAATTTCACTGGCTTTGGGATCTGCCCAGGGGATTGGTGAAACACACTTCTGGGTCTGTCTGAGTGGGTCATGGAGATGTGACCTTGGGTACTATAAATGGTCCCTGGCCTCTTTCTCTCTGGCACTGTTCCCCTGTTCTACCATGAACTAAGCATCTTTGCTCTGCCATAAGACCTTCTGCCGCGATGTTCCCTCCTTGAAGCCAGCTGATCATGGACTGAGAACTTGAGCCAAATTACACTTCTCTTCCTTTAAATTCAGGTGTCAGATACTGTGGATCAGCAACAAGAAAGCTAATATACTAGGGAATAACCGGATACTGGCTATCCTCAGGCTAAAATAATTTGCTGCCATGCCCATTTGGAACTTGTGTGTTGTTCATATCACTCCATTTCACTCTCCATGAAAGTACAAGGAAATGTGTGTGTATGTGCTTCAGAGAAAAATATGGAAAAAATCAACTGAAATTACAATAGGAAATTATACCCTTTTCACAGTGCAAATTCAATATGTATAGAACTTCTCTGTTCCAAATCTGTGTCTACTACTAACTTCCTTACATTATTAATGGCATCACTATAAATTAATTATTCAAGTAAAAAAACTCAGAATATTTCTTGACTTTTCTGTCAATATCCGCATGCAGCCACTCATCAAATTCTGTTAATTTCACTTCTGAAAAATTCCACATTTTAATCCTTTCATCTCCTACCCCACTGTCAAACCTCTTAGTCTCTCAGATTTTCTCTATGCCTCTTTCCTTTTAACCTAACCGCCAAACTGCCATCTAACCATCACTCTAAAAGTCCGATTTAAATATTCCTTCACTTATATTAAATTTTAAATGCATCTGTTACTTACAGAATTGTGGCTAAATCCATTAGCATGCAGTGAAAGGATTTTCATCCTAAGTTAGATACCTAACTTAGAGTATCTTTCCAACTTCATCTTTGGTCCCTCTGTAACAGAAAATGGCACCCCCGCCAGTATACTTCAGTTTCTTAGTTGCCCAGCTAATAGTTCCTGTTCCAGTTCCAGTGCTTTTGTCTCTTAGAAACGGCTGGTCACTGTGATGCATAGCTGGTCACTGTGATACAATTGTACAAACCAATCCCCAATTGACAAACCATTCTGCCTCTCTACTTCCTGCTTGCTTATCTCATATAAGCCCTAGACCATGAGAGATTGGGGCCTGAATATTCTGGGAATGATCCCCATCAGTGCCCGTCAACATAAATAAATCTGCCTCCAAATCCTGAGTGTCGTTTCGGTGTTTCTGCTTGCTGTTGCATCTGGTGCATAGGTCAGGAAGACCGACCATGCTGACCTCTTTGGTCACCAGTTGTGGCCCTCGTGGACGGAGCAAGGACCTCTCCAGGTCCTGACAGGAAGGCACACCCTTGAGACTGCACCTCATTTCCAAGTATTATATAGGTTAGTACTAGCTATCTATTTTTCCCCCAACTGAAACATAGTGTCAGGTGTTTTTATGTGTTTTTTTTTCCCCTTATGCTTTTCCTCTACCCAGGATGCTCTCAACACCTTCAACCACTATTAATTCATGCTTAACAATCTAACTACCAAATATCAACTTTGCTTCTCAATTTTCATTCCCTCCATAACCCCCACTCTCTCTGGTACACAGAAAATAATTGTCTCCTCATGTATGTCTTTATAAGCATATTTGTATACTTCTAATCAATTTATATCATACATAGATTACACATATAAATAGTCATGTCTTATTGCCCACTTGTAGCTCAGTCACATAGCACTTCCCTAGCATGTGCAAGGCCCTGGGTGCCATCCACAATGCACACACACACAAAATCAAAAGAAAAAAGAATAAAAATAGTAAAGAAGGTGTGTATAAAACCCAACTTCTTTGATGAATCAAGCTTCCAATTTTAAATAAATGCAAATGCATGCTTGATCATATCTATTTCATCACAACTTAATCTTGTTAAATGGTCATCCATGGAATAGTTCAGTGGAGCTCACTCACATTTTAATCAAATGACAAAAATTATTTGTAATCAGCTCTTCCCTACTTATCACTACTGTGATTACACTTCCCTTGATAGACAAAAATGCCATCAGAGCCTAGGAGCTATTTCTCTTGGCTTTGTAGTGCCACATTTTATACATTTCAGAATTTTTCCTACAGAAAACCAATCATTCCACCAGTTATTATTCATTTTAGAAACTACTTTAAATCTAAAGTTGCAACCCTACAAAACTTTGTGTTACAGTTTAAAAACCTTGAGAGGATCTTTTTGTGACAAGAATTATTTAAGTAATTGTAAACTCCAATCTTTGGAAAACATTTTACTCTATGGGCAGGCTAGAATTAAAGTACAGTTCATCTCATTTCCAAAGTGCTCTCCCCAAGATTAGAATTCACCCATTTTCTAAATATCTACTAAAAATTGTCCTTTCTCTTTCCATCTTCTCTCTCTCCTTCCTGTAAATACTGTTTTAAAAGTACAAATGGTTTCCTTCTGACTTTGATGCAACTCTATTTCACACAATTGAAAAGCTCATACCACATCAAAATTTTGCATAATAGGGCCGGTGAGATGGCTCAGCGGCGTAAGCACCTGCCCAGCAAGCACGAGGGCCCGAGTTCGACTCCTGGAACCCACATACGAAAAAGGGGCCAGTGATATCGCTCAGTGGCACGGGCGCCTGCTGGTGCGTGAGGTCCTGAGGTCGACCCCCGGTACCCACAAAAAAAAAAAATTTGCATAATGTTTAATGAAAAACGTTTGGTCTGTGAATTTATAGATTGGCATGATCTATGCATCATGCTCTAAATAGAGTTCACAGGGTTTAATATTTCTTCACAACCTTTATTATAATACTGCATTGAACACTGGAATAGGTATTTTATATTCTATTTATAACATTTCTAAAATACTTGATAGTTTTGCATTTTTTACTTTATTCACTGAACATATTAATACTAAGTAAATCTTTTAAAAATAGTGTTTCACAATGTGTAAAAGGAAGCTCAAAGTAGTTTGTGTTGGGAGTGATGGGGGGCTGTTGGCAAAGGGTTCCCCCAAGAAACCATGCACCTAAATGATAAACTGGAATTTGCCAAGCTTAGTGAGCAGGGAAGGAAGGTTCAGGTAATAATTTCATTTCATGATCTAGGGATGTTAATTAAGTTTATTTACTCATAATTCAAATTTGTTTTGAGCTTCTATTAGGTACCAGGCACTGTGTTAGCTGCTACCAACACAGTAATGAACATAAACACCCTGCTGCTAACAGGTGAAAACTCTGAGGAGTTGTTAAAGCTGAATGACAAAAAGCCAGTCATGGAGGGTTCCCATTTCAGGCAGCATACAAAGGCCCTAACACATTGGTGAGGTCTGTAGACAGAAATGAGGCCTAAATATTTGGAGCATGGTGAGCTTAGAGAAGAGAGGTTCTAGTTAGCAAGGTAAGCCAGCGTTTATTTAAAGAAAGATATTTTAAACAAGGGGATGACATAATTTATGTTATAAGTGTAGAAGCCAGGCCAGTTAGGCGGCTCTTGCATCAGTCCAGACAAAAGACAATGGTCGCTTGGACAAGAGTTGTGACAGTGGAAATGTACAGAATGAGACAATGTTCAGATAAATTCTGAATGTAAAAGTGACAAGTCCTACCAATAAGTTGAGTATGGAATGGATTAAAAGGGCATCACATCAAATTAAAAATCTTCTGCACAGCAAAGTAAACACCGAAAGAGTGAAGAGACAACCTACAGAATGGAAAAATATTTGCCATATATTCCTCAAAGGACTAAAATCTAGACTATACAAAGAACTCAAAAAAATTAGACCTCCCAAATTTAAAGATCCAATTAAAAAATAGGCATATGAAATGAATAGACACTTTTCAGAAGAAATACATGAAGAAATGTTCAACATCTCTGGCTGTTGTAGTCAGGGTTTACAAGGGAAACAATTTAATACGGGACACATAATTTGTAGGATTATTTTATAATAGTCACCCAAAGAGTCAAATGCAAAAGAGTGCGGGAGATCTGTCCACACACTAAAGACCCAAAGAATCCAGCTGAGGGCCTGGATTCCATAGCAATGTCCTGCACGAGTCAAGCTGAAGACCTAGGGCCCATGGCAATGCCCCCTCATGAGTCCACCTGGAGGCCCAGAGCCCATGACAATGTCTCATGCAAGTCTGTATCAAGGGTCTGCACTGGGAAGGCCCAAAGGTCAGTGGTGAAAGCTGGAAAGTCTGCGCCAGTAGGATGAAGGATCTGTGCCAGCAGGCTGAGGGATCTGCATTGGAGCCGGGAAGCGACACTCAAGGGAAGGACCAGAGCTCCCCTGAAAAGAACTGCAGCCATCCTCAGTGACAATGATGTCCCAAGCTCCTCTGATGAGAACAGCCAAGTTCATATCAGGAAAGCCAGCACGACAAGCTTCTCCAGGAGGATCAACAGCTGCTCTTCCTCTCCAGTTCTCTTTTTATATTGTCGGCAACAATCCTCAGGTGGGCCCTCCGCCACCAACACCATGCTGATTCAGTTCAGCTGGGTGTTACAAGTTGACTACCAGTTGTCAATATACCACACTGGCCATTCGAGAAATGCAAATTAAAACAACACTGAGATTCCATCTCACTCCAAAAAAATGGCTATCTTGAGGATGATAATATGCAATGTATTAACTGTTATTCTCCTATTATTTTGTTATGAAATTCTGTTTTACCTTTTTTTCATAAAATAAAAATTAAAAAAAAGAAAGAAATCAACCAATAACAAATGCTGATGAAGCCATGGGGAGAAAGGGACTCTTCTCAATAGGTGGTGGGACAGTAAACTGATACAACTACTATGGAAATCAGTTATGGAGATTCCTCACAAAACTAAAACTAGAAATTCCATTTGGCCTAGCTAGTCCCCTTGTAGGTATCTTCCCCAAAGAGTTAAAGACATTATACCACAATGATGTAGGCATACCTGTGTTTACAGTACTGCTATTTATAATAGCTAAATCTTGGAAACAGCCTATATGTCCATCTATAGATGAATGGATTAAAAATGTGATATTTATACACAATGGAGTACTACTCTGCCATAAAGAAGGATAAACTTGAGTCATTTGTAGAAAAATGGATGCACCTTGAGATCATAATGTTAAGTGAAGTAACTCAGACACACAAGCTTAAATATTGCATGGTTTCTCTTATATGAAAAACTATATATATATATATATATATATATATATATATATATATACACATCTATATAAAATGAAGTAAAAGATAATAAAAAAAGAAAGGAAAAAAGTATTGTAATCTAGCATGGACAATGTACACTATCTAAAAGTGTAACTTGACTTAGTACAATTGTCTTACATGTTTCAATGTTCTTTGGCCTATTAGTCTGGTTTTCAATCTGTATATATGATAATTAACTTTATAAGGTCTTACAGGATAAACAAATGAATCTGATGCCAGAAAAATAAAAAAAGTGAAAAGAGAGGAAGAAGAAGGGAACTTAAATGTGTTATGTACATGTACCAATCCCATACAGTAAATATAATCATTAGGTACTGCAAGCATGTACTAATAAAAGCAAAAAAATTTTTAATTTCCCTTTGGACCAACCGTAATATCTTAGCGCTTCCCTCATTAATTAATGAGTCAAATAAAATCTTTACGTATGTTAAAAAAACAAAGATGACTCCTTGTTTCCTGCCATGAGCCATCTACACACTTTTATGGGTGAGAATGTGCTTGAGGATGTGGTGCACTTTCAATACCTCCTCATTGGCCATTTCAGATTTGAGATGTCTGAGACACAGCAATGTGATTATCAAGTAGGTCATTGGATATATATGTCTAAAACTGAGGTGAAGATGACAGTTATAAGGCTACTACAAATCAGTGGATCTCAATTCTCTCTGAAAATACGAATAATATGGGGAGCTTTTAAAAGTAACGAGAGTCCACCACTCCCACCCAGGGTTTGTGATTTAATTAGTCTGGAATGGGCATGGGCACTTCAAAATCTCCTTAGGTGATTCTGTATGTAGCCAGTATTGCGAGACATTGACACAGATATAAATGGATGAATTCCCCAAGGAGAAGTAGACAGAGAACCACAGGAATCAGACCTAAAAGCAGTTTATCAAAAGTGATATTCATAATCTCTTGGAGTGATGTTTAAAGATAAAGTTTCCTAGGCTTCATCCAGAACTTCTGAAAGGTTAAAAAAATGTTTTTACAGTACTGGGATTGAACCTAGGGCATTTGAACTGAGTTACTGTCATATAATTATGTATGAATCCATATATATGAGGAGAGATCACCAAAAAAGTTTACACACTTCAGGAAAAGAAAAACATGTATAAATATTTTAATACTAAATTTATTGAGACATAATGAGATTAATACAAGTTACCTTTGGCCTATACAATTACAAGAGTTGCTCAAAAAAGTGGCCATTAGCTTCCAGACATTTTATTAATATAGTGAGCTGCTAATGTATATACATTTTTGGCAGTCTCTCTCTCTCTGTTTTTCTCTCTCTCTCTCTCTCTCTCTCTCTCTCTCTCTCTCTCTCTATATATATATATATATATATATATATGTTTGTATATATGTATTTTTTTATATCTGTGTGTGTGTTTTTTTAATTTTGAGTCATGGTTGTTCAAGTTGTTCTAACTGGGCTCAAATGTGATCCTCCTGCTTCAGCCTCCCAGAGTTCTGGGAATATCTGCATATTCACAAACTTCTAAGGTGATTTTAATGTACACTAAAGCTTGAAAACTACTCATTTCAAAGTAGGGTGGGAGTAGCTAGGGGTATAAGGAGACCAACCAGAGGGAATATTGTCACGAAAAGCTAAAAGAGAACAATATTTCAAAGAGGGAGAGGTAAACTATGATGGAAAATATAGAGAGGTGGAAAATTTTGAAAACAAAAAACTGATCATATCTGGCAACATGATGATTTTCATAACAGCAATTAATATCAGTAAAGAGATGAGTATATATATATATATATATATATATATATATATATATATATACTCTTTTAAGATAATTGCTTTTGTGAGCAAGGAGAAAAATGGGCAAATTACCTGAAGTATTTTGGTAATATTATAGTTCTTTTTGAGTGAGATATACTAACATTTTTTAAAGTATTTGGGATTGAACCCAGGGCCTTCCCCCTAAGCTAATATTTTGAATATTGTGTTGAACAGGAATGGTGATAGTGGACATCCTTTTCTTATTCCTGATTTTAGAAGGAAAACTTTCAGCTATTCTTCATTTAATAGTTTTGTCATAAATAGCATTATCAGATTGAAATAAGGTCTTTCTATAACTATTCTCTTCAGGTTTTTATTTTAAATCATGAATGGATGTTAGATTTTGTCAAAAGCTTTTTCTGCATCTATTGATGTGACCATTTCATGCAATTAGTTACTAAGGATCTTCTGTATTATAGGGGTATCCATTGTGATTTCACCTTTTTACATAATTTCTAATTACATGAATTTGTTCTTTTCTTTCTTTCTTTTGGTAAGTTTGGCTATAGATTTGTCTATTTTATTCTTTCAAAGAACCAGCTCTTCATTTCACTGATTCTTTATGTTTTGGTTTCAATTTTGTTAATTTCTGCTCTGGTATTTATGACTTTTCTCCTTGTATTAGGTTTGTTCTTGTTTTTCTAGGACACCGAGGCACACAAGCTCACTTTTGTTGTTATTATTGTTGGGTTGTTTGGTTGTTTTTTTTGTGTGTGTGTGGGTAACGGGGGTCGACCTCAGGACCTCGTGTGCCAGCAGGCACCCGTGCTGCTGAGCGATATCACCGGCCCTTTTCTCGTATGTGGGTTCCGGGAGTTGAACTCGGGCCCTCGTGCTTGCCAGGCAGGCGCTTATGCTGCTGAGCCATCTCACCGGCCTGGCTGGTTGGTTTTTTGAGACAGAGTCTCTCTTTATAGTACAGGCTGGCCTTGAACTCATGGTGATCCTCCTGCCTCAGCCTCCCAAGTGCTGGGATTACAGGCTCGGGCCAGCACACCTGACATGCTCTGTTTTTATAATGTGAGCATTCACAGCAATATACTTTTCCCTTAGGACTGCTTTCATTGTGTCCCATAGACTTTGGTATGCTGTACTGGCATTATCATTTGATTCTCAGAAGTGTTTAATTTCTTCCTTGATTTCTTCTGTGGCACACTGTTTGGGCATGTGTTATTTATTGTCGAGGGGTTTGTAAATTTTCTGTGATTTTTGTTGCAAATGATTTCTAGTTTCAGTGTGCCATGACCTGATAGTATACATGGGATGATTTCGATTCTTTTGTATTTATTTAAGTAGGCTCTATGGACTGGTACGTGGTCTACTTTGAAGAAAGTTCCCAACACTGCTGAGAAAAATGTGTACTCTGTCATAGTAGGGTAGAACATGCTGTAGATATCTATTAACTGTTTGTTTGAAGGTTTGGTGCAGGTCTGCTATTTCTTTTTAATTTTTTGTGGATTTATTTGTGAAGGTGGGGTATTGAGGTCATCCACTGACTGCATTGGTTTGTATTTGACCCTTTATGTCTAGTAGTGTTTGTTTTTGTTTGTTTTATGAAGTTAGGTGCACCAATATTTGATGCATATATATTTACAACTGTTATCTCTTTCTGTTGAATTGTTTCCTTAAGAGTTTGTGACCTCCTTTGCCTCTTCTGATCAGTTTTAGCTCGAAGTTTACTTTGTCTGAGATTAAAATTGTTACCTCTGCTTGTTTTCAGTGCCCTGGTATATTGTTTTGCATCCTTGGAATTTTAGTCTACGAATTTTTTGTATTAGATGAATCTCTTGAATGCAGCAGACTATTGAGTTTTATTTTTTGATCCAGTCGGCCAATCTGTGTCTTTTGATTGGGGAGTTGAAGCCATTTATATTGAACATTATTCCTGAAAAGTATTCAGTTATTTCTCTCATTGCATTCTTTTTCTGTTGCTGACCCCGTTATTTTTCATTCTTTAACTACTCACTTTTCTTGACAAAGTATTCATTCCATCTGATATTTTGGCTTCATTGACTTTGTTGTCTCTGTCTGGGATATTCTTGTGTATCTTCTGGAGTGCTGGTTTAGTGTCCATGAATCTGTTAAGATGTTCTTTGCACAGAAATATCCTTATTTCTCCACCAATTTTGAAAGTTAGTTTTGCAAGATATATTAGTCTGGGTTAGAAATTGTTTTCTTTTGGGGCTTGAAACACTTCAAAGTTCTCCTGGCCTTTGAAGTTTGCAATGAAAATTCTGCTACAATCCTAACTGTTTTACCTTTATAAAGTGGGTTTCTTTTTCTTTTCTCTGACAGCTTTTAAAATTCTGTCTTTGTGTTCACTTCTGGGATTTTGATTATGATGTGTCATGGAGAGCTTCTTTTGTCATCATGGTCATTTGACATCTTTAAACCTTACTTATCTGATTGTTGATTTCTTCCCCCATACTGGCAAAGTTTTCTGCTATGATTTCTGTAAACAGATTTTTTATTCCATTTGTGCTTTCCTCTAATTTCTCTTTAATTCCAATCAGCCTTAGGCTAGTCGTCTCACTATAATCTAGTAGCTGTTGGATGATTTTTCTTGCTCTAATATCATTTGTAAGGTATCTCTGCATACATTGTCATGTGATTCCATTTTGTCCTTGATTTTTGAAACCCTATCTTCACATTGGTCATTTTTGGTGTTTATAAATTTAATAGAATTCTTTATCTCTGTGATTTCTGTTTGGCACCTTTTCATGGAGTCTATTTCTTTGGTAAATTTGTCATGCATGTTTTGAACCACTTTAGTCTGCTCTTCCAATTTTTTATGTTTCTCTCATAATCACACTGTTTAGTTCGATAGTTTCACTTTCTTTTGGGTTATGTCACTTTTGAGCTCACTCAGTTTCTTTGCTTCCTCTTGAGTCATTTCATGCAACTCAGCTGTCTGGTGTGTGATTTCCTCTCCATTGGTGCCCCTTGGATCTACTTTGGGAGAGTTGGAAGTTGTTAGAGGCATTTTGTTGCCTTTTTTCATGTTCGTGTGTGTGTGCACGCACATGTGCATTAAGGGTGTGCATTAAGGGTTGAAGTCAAATAGAGTGAAGAGAATTTGTTGTTGCTATGAAGATATCTTCAGTTAGGTTCTGTTTTCCAGTGATGGTTCTTGGCTTTATCAAGAAGTATTGTTTACCATTTCAACCTCACTGTGTTGTAAGGAGAGAATTTCTCCTGGTTATAACAGCATCAACATATCCAACCATACATCAATCATAAACATTAAAACTTGTTTTGATAATTTCATCCTTTTGTCAATATCCTTTACACTGTATTATACTGCGGTTTGTGTTTTGTCTGGAATGTGGAGGGTTGGGGAAAAGACAGAGAAGGGAGAAAGGGAAGGGGGTATGTCAGAAAAGAAGGAGATAACAGAAATGTCAATAAGTAAAATATAGGAGGTTTGACTGTTGGAATTATTTTTATTGCTGGGGTTGAGAGGGTTTGAGAGAGTATTTGTGTAGGCAGGAGGGGGTATACAGATGGATGGAAATGTATTTCAAGATTCAGAAGGCTGTGAGATTGTTAGAATCTGTTAATAAATTTGTAGGTAGTTTTTTTTTTTTTTTTGGATCCTCTAAGCCCAATTTTGTTAAGGATTACCCCGACATGCCTTTGAATGGTACTGTTCAAATTATAGCACTGGTTAATTCTTATTGTCTATTGCACTTAATAATAACAAAACAATACCAATAAAGAAGGGAGAACTAGAAGAAAAAAATAGAAAAAAATGAAAACAGAAAAAAAAGATGGGCCGATGATATGGCTCAGTGGCATAAGGGCTTGCCTGGCAAGCGCGAGGTCCTGAGTTCGACTCCCGGGACCCACTTAAAAAAAAAAAGATGAACTAAATGAAACAAAGAAGCAAAGAAACAATATTTACAACCAAAATAAAAACAGAAATAAAAATAAAAACCTTCACACACTTGTTATACCAGCACTAACCCACATTGTCCACACAGCTCCCTATACACTGGAGTCATAGTCTGACTGTAAACAGCCAAGCAGTTTTCCCCTGTAGACCCATCAATTGCCTGGCCGACATTGAAGGCTTTTGTGCCCTCTGCACATGTGTCCTGGTTCCAAGCTGTGCTCTCACTGCAGGTCTCCATGGACCATATCGCCTTATCGATTTGGGGGTAAATATTGTAGACATTTCTGTGTGTTCCCTCCACAAGCTTTCCTTGCCTATTATATGGTAAAAAGCCATTGGCAGGCAGGGTTCTCAGCCCCACCCACAGAACCTAGGGTGACTCCCAGGCTCAGCAGAGGGCCCCCTTTGCCAGCGTGGGACATGAAGTGGTGGGCAAGACCTCAAGCCATCTCAAGCCTTTCCAGAGTTTGGGAGAACCACAGGAGTGCGCCTGCTTTGTTCTGGCTCTGCAGAATCACCCTCTGACCCTCACGCCAACATCTCTCTTTTCACAGAGCTCCCCTGTTCCACTCTGCTCTGTGTACCTGTCACAGACCAGTTTTCCCTGCCCTCTGCATTCCCCAGATAGGAGATCATGGGGGCCCCCAATGGGAACCCACTGATAATTGTGGGTAGTGCACTGAATGTCCCACAAACTCCCAGAAAGTCCCGCTTATTTTTTGCTATGCCAGTCAAGCCTTTTCTGTTCTCACAGACCCACTACTTACCAGCACTGGAGTGCTATTGATTACAAGATGTAGATGTGTGGCATTTTGTTCCACCCAGTTCTGCTGCTTTCAGGTTCTCTGAATCCATGGGGTTGTATATCTCACTCACAGTGGCTCACGGGGAGGTTAGAGTGTATATGAGTCTATTCCATCAACCAGGCTATCAATGAAGGGCCAGCTCCCTCCCTCAGTCTGATCTTCTCCCAAAATGGTATGTATGCCAGGTCTGGAGTAGGAATGGGGTGCTGTGATCCCTCACATATCCCCTAGATACTAGATTTTCTTTTATCTTTTCATATCCGATTTTTATCTTTCTTCCTTACCTTAGGGTACAGTATTTACCTTGCTCCAATACCAATTCAGAGACAGTTGCCCTTGCCACCCCCTAGGCAGCTATCTTCTCCCCTTTTCTTAGCATATTGATTTTATAGTGAAGGCAATGGTGCAGGTAGAGAGGAAGAAACCAAAAAGATTCAGGAAAAATAATCACCAAAAAATGAGAATACTCAGAAACAGTTATTTAAAGAATTTGTGCCATTGCTAAGTAAAAGGATATATTTTCCTACTGCAATATTATTGGATAATCAAATACGTATAAGAATAGTTAAGTATGTAAGTGGGAAGATTAGAGTGTTCCCAATTAATGATTTCTCAAGGAAGCAGAAGGCAAATTAATCAACTGAGAGAATGTAGAATGAATTTGAAGACTTTGTTGGCTCACTGAATAGCATTCCAACTGAAAAAATCAAGTGTTCTATAGGAACTATATTGAAGTTATTTCTTTGTTAAGAAGATAATTAGTACTTTGTGGCTTTAAAGCCGTATCTTACATTATGGAGTAAATCAAGAATTTCAAACTGAACAACTGTTAAGACTTCTAAGCAGATAGTATTCATTTACAATAGGACGTTTTGTACCTACTTACAAGAAATCCTATGGCAGAACAATGTTAGATCTCTATCTGAAATAGGATATAATCTTCACAACAAAATACCTGTGGCCACACATGTTTAATATATCCCAAGAGAGGAAACTTTTGCATGAGGTGCCGTGCCATGCAAGCTACATCATTCCCATTTCATCTACTCAAGTCTATGTCATCCTGTAGACTCACAGTTATATTTAGCACAAAACTTTGTACCTAGAAAAGGAATTGGGAATTAAAAACTCCTTCCTCCTGCAAATATATTATGTAACAGAGATCACTGCACTTAAGGTTCAACAAGTACATTACTGAAAGATGTCCATCACCTAGAGTATGCAATAATCTTGGCGCATTAATGTACTCCTTGTCTGGCAGGAACACTCAGAACTAAGTCTGAACAAAAATTGTAGTACTTTATTTTAGTCTTGGTTTTCTGCTATAATTATTCTCCCATCCCATCTTGTTTTTTACTAACTAGATATATGGGGTGGCAGGTTATTGCCTACTTTTGATGCAAGCCTTCATACTATTTATAAAAGTAGGCGAGGTATAAATAGTATTTATAGCAGTTCAGTTGTGCATCTAAACAAAATACCATAGGTTGGGTTGCTTTTAAACAACAGAAATTTATTTCTCACAGTTCTAGGGGTTATGAAAACAAAGATCAAGTTGCTAGTAGAATTACTGTCTGATGAGGGCCCACTTTCTGGCTCATAGACATCATTCTCATCTTTCTAGCTTCACATTTTAGAAGGGGCAAGTGAATTTTCAGAGCCATTTTATAATGGCACTAATCCCAATTCATGAAGAATATGTCATCATGGCATAATAACCTCCCAAAGGCCTCACAAATACCAAAATATTGGGGTTTAGGATTTCAACATATGAATTTGGTTGGGGGGCATAAACAGTCTATATAGCATTCTGCTCCTGGTATTCCACACAATTCACACCCTTATCATACAGAAAATGTGTTAATGCCATCCCAACAGTCCCAAAAGTCTGAACTCATTGCAGCATCAATTTAAAAGTCTGAAGTTCCAGGGCCGGTGAGATGGCTGAGCGGTGTAAGCGCCTGCCTGGCAAGTGCGAGGGCCCGAGTTCGACTCCTGGAACCCACATATGAAAAGAGGGCCAGTGATATCGCTCAGCGGCACAGGCGCCTACTGGCGCATGAGGTCCTGAGATCGACCCCCAGTACCCACACAAAAAAAAAAATAATAATAAAGTCTAAAGTCCCATGTCTCATATAAGTATCATTTAAATTAGATAAAAGTGTTTCAAGATATGATTCTAAGAAAAATTCTCTAGTTGTGAAGAAGTGAAATCTAACATGTATTTCCAAAATATGGTGGTATAATAGGGTTCCAGACAGAAGTGTGTGTGTGTGTGTGTGTGTGTGTGTGTGTGTGTGTGTGTGTGTTTCTGGAAGAGATCAGCAGTTGATATATATAGTTTGAGGTATTGGCTCACATAATTATAAAGGCTGAGTAGTTCCATAATTTGCCATCTGTAAGCTAGAGCCCAGGAATGCTAGTGGTGTACTCCAGGAGAACCAATGGTGTAAATCCCAGTCCAAGTCCAAAAGCTCAAGAACAAGGGGCACTGATATACGAGGGCAACAGAAATGAATATCCAGCTGGGCGTGGTGGCACATGCCTATAATCCCAGCACACAGGAGACTGAGGCAAAAGGACTGCCACAAGTTCGAGGGCAGCTTGGGCTACACAGTGAGCTCAAAACCAGCCTGGACTACACAGTGAGACCCTGTCTCAAAACAAAACAAAACAAAACAAAACAAAACAAAACAAAACAAAACAAAACAAAACCAGAATGGATATCCAAGCTCAATCATAAAGAATGAACTCAGCCTTCTGCCACCGTTTTCTCTTTGGGCCCAGAATTCACTGGATGATATCCATCTGAATTGGTGAAAGTGGTCTTCTGTACTCTGCGTACAGATACAAATGCTGATGTCTTCCAGAAACACTCACATAGACATACATAGAACATAATTACCAGATATCTGGGCACCCCTTAGTCCCATCAAATTGACATACAAAATTAACTATTACAATAGTGATAATCTCTGTGCAAAGTATTAAGATTTAATTTAAGACTCTCCTTAGAAAGTAGAATTCTTTTTTTTTTTTTTTGTGGGTACTGGGGGGTCGACCTCAGACCTCGCGCGCCAGCAGGCGCCCGTGCTGCTGAGCAATATCACCGGAAAGCAGAATTCTTAAACAAAGCCCTCTACATGGAATAGTGCAATGACTGTGAACTCAGAAAGTCCCTGACTTAGGAACATTTGAGTTGCAAACTTTCGTGGATACGAATGGACCTCGCATTAGGAACATCTGTAAATGCAAACAAGTCACAGAAGTAGCTCGCGTGTCTGCTGGACTTTGCCACAGTTGTAGTGCTGTGTGCTTACTGTACATGTGACAGTGTACAGTAGTACAGCACAGCTGGGGCCTTACTGTGTTTTTTATGCTTTACATTGGATATTGTATCAAAGGTGTATAAGGCTTATTTTGTTATTTTGACTTACGAATGAATCCAACTTATGAACATTCTCCCAGAATGGAACCTGTTTGTTAGTCGAGGCCTTACTGTATCTCATTCACCAGTGGATACCTGGCCCTTGGACAGAATGGTTGGCATGAAGTAGGTACTTAGTATTTTCTGAATGATTTATAGCTTAAATGTTGAGACATGTTATGGTAGGAGTATTTATTATTTTAAAGATAAAATTCCACCAAATTTCTCATTATAAGAAAAATTATAATATCCACAACTAAAATAGAAATATGTATATGAGCTAACACCATGTCAATGTATATACAGAAAACAGATATACACAAGATTTGATCAACATACATATATAGTGAATGTTTAAATTTTAAAATTTACTACAGTAACAGACACAATGCCATTAACCGCCCTTAAAATACTCCCCTTTGCTTCACACATTTATCTTTCTTGCCACTTTTTTTTTTTGTGTGTGTGTGGGTACCGGGGGTCAACTGAATGATATCACTGGCCCTTTGTTCGTATGTGGGTTCCAGGAGTCGAACTCGGGCCCTCGCGCTTGCCAGGCAGGCGCTTACGCCGCTGAGCCATCTCACTGGCCCATCTTGCCACTTTCTGAAGCAATTCTGGAAGCCCTCTTTTGTGTCTTTATCAGGTATTATAAAAAAAAAATATGTGAATGCTGCTGCCCAGTATTATCCAAAGGAAAGGCAGATTCATAAAAACATCTGTGGTGTGTCCTCATCCACTTTATTCACTGGATCTGATACTACATGACTTCTGCCTCTTCCTCAAAGTCAAAATGAAAGGGTAAACGTTTTGAATCCATTCAAGACACTGAGGCAGCTATGACAGTACAACCAAAGACATTCATGAAAGGACTTCCAGAACTCCACAAAGTGGCAAGAATGATGGGATAATCGTGTTCAAATCAAGGGGGAGTATTTTAATGGGAAGTAATGGCAACGTGTCTTTTACTGTAACTAATTTTTAAAAGTTTAAACAGTCATCATATGTTTCAATCATACCTTGTACATATGTCACAAAGCAAACATCATTTACTCTACGAAACTGAACAGGCATAAGATTTAATTCCTTAGACAAAATACAGAACTTTATTTCCCACAGGTGATATGACAGAATAAACATTCTGTGATGTTGGATAGACTTAGAAACCTAGATTTTCTACCTACAGCATTGGCAAATTTGTGGAGATTACTTAACTTCTGGCCTAAGTTTTCTTATCTGTAAAAGTAGGATAATGATAGTCCCCTTACAAGAGTTATTGTAAGGATTACATCAGATAATGCTTGAAAGCATACATAAAATATACTACCCACATCTAAAAACTTAGTAAAAGTTATGCTTTATTATTCAGTAGTCCCACCTCATCATTTTATCAACAAAATATTATTTTTAAGTATGCCTGAACAACATTTAGGTCTAGGCCAGTGGTGGCAAACCTGGCATGCATGCCGCCGCGGGCTGTTTGTATCACTGAAAGCTCTAAAAGGTTTGCTATCACTGGTCTAGGCCATAGGGCTAAACATAACATGTTGTATTCTCATCTTTCTTTCTTGTTGAATAACCTGGTTGAAAAGTACAGAAATACTGTACTTATTTAGGCATATTGCTTTATGAAAATAGTGAAAAGAAAACCACTTTGATTTGCATTTTTCAGCTGCAGCTTTACAAAGGAAGAGAAACAATATAAATGTATTCAACATTGGAGCAACTAAATATATACAGTGAATTAATTAATTTATTTATTTTGTGGTACTGGAAATTGAACCTAGGACCTTCATACTGAGCTACATCCCCAGCCCTTCTTCACTTTTTAAATTTTGAGACAGGGTCTCACTAAGTCACCATGTTGCCCTTGCTGGGCTTGAACTTGAGCTTCTCTTGCTTCAGCCTCACCGAGTGTTAGGATTATAGGCATTGCCACCCGGACTGGCTATGCAGTGAATATTAACAGAACTGAAGGAAGAAATAGCAATACAACAGTACTGAGGCACTTTGACACCCCACTTTCAAGAATGGATATATCATCCCAACAGAAACTCAATAAGGAAACAGTGGATTTGAACAACATTACAGACCAAACGACACGTAACACAAATATAATCAACATCCCATACAACAAAATCAGAATATACATATATTAATTTCAAGTGCACATTGAACATTCTCCAGGATAGGTCATAGGGCAACAAATTAATCTTAAATTTACACATTTAAAAAGTTTGAGATCATATCAAATATCTTTGTGCACCATAATGGTATGAGATTAGAAATCAATAATGAGGAAAACTGAAAAATTCACAAATACATGAAAATTAAACACAGTATTCTGAACCAATAGGTCAAAGAACAAATCAAAAAAGGAAATAAAATATAAATTGAGAGAAACAAAAAGGAAATGCAACATACCAAAACTTATGTGAGCGGCAAAAGCAGTTTAAGAGAGAAGTTTAAAGCAATAAGTGCTTATATTTAAAAAAGAAAGATCTCACCTAAAATACTTAAGTTTATACCTTGCAAAATTAAAGAAAGAAGAATATGAGCTAAAAATTGGCCAAAAGGGAGGAGGTAATAAAGAGGACAGTAGAAATAAGGGATCTAAAGATTAGGAAAACAACAGGTAAGATCTATGAAACTAAGAGGTGAATTTCTGGGCCGGTGAGATGGCTCAGCGGCTTAAGCGCCTGCCTGGCAAGCGCGAGGGCCCGAGTTCGACTCCCGGAACCCACATACAAAAAAGGGGCCGGTGATATCGCTCAGCAGCACGGGCGCCTGCTGGCGCGCGAGGTCCTGAGGTCGACCCCCCGGTACCCACAAAAAAAAAAAAAAAAAGAGGTGAATTTCTGACAAAATAAAATTGACAAACCTTTAGAAAGATTAAGAAAAAATGAAGGAAATGAAAGGAGATACATTACAATGGACATCACAGGAATACAAAGGATCATAGGAGAGTACTATAAACAATTATACACCATCAAATTGGATAACCATAAAGAAATGGATAAACTACTAAAAATGTATACCTCCCAAGACTGAATAATGAAGAAACAGAGAGCCTCAACAGATCATAAAGAGATTGAATCAAAAATCAAAAAACTCTCAACAAAAGAAGTCCAAGACATAATGGTTTCACTGCTGAAATTCTATCAAACAGTCAAAGAAGAATTCCCATCAATTTTCTTCCAACTTTATAAAATAATGAAGACTCTACCACTTCTACTCAGTATAGCCCTAGAAATCCTACCCAGATTAAGTAAGAAAAAGAAATATAAGGCACTCAAATTGGAAAGATATAAGAAAAATAGTCTCTATTTGCAGATGACATGATCTTAAATAAAGAAAACCCTATAGTCTCCACTACAACCTGTTAGAATTAATAAACATTAAAGTAAAAAGACACAAAACCAAAGTACAAAAATCAGTTGCAATTCTATACACTAAAAAGAAATGAACAAAAAAATCCATTTACAACAGTATAAAAATAAAATTTTAGGAATGAATTTCTAATAGGAGATAAAAGATACGCACACTGAATAATATAAAAAACTAATGAAAGAAATCGAAGGAGACACAAACAAATGGGAAGATATCTTGTGTTGATGGATTGAAGGAATTAATATTGTTAAAATGTCCACACTACACAAAGTCATCTACAGATTCAATACAATCCCTACCAAAATTTCAATGACATTTTTCAGAAATGAAAGAATTCTAAAGTTCATATGGAGCCACAAGAGATCCAGAACACCCAAGCAATCTTGACGAAGAAGAGCAACAATGGAAGCATCACCCAAATTCAAAATATACTACAAAAAATACTGTAATCGAAACAGCACAGTACTGGCATAAAAAAAAGACACATCGACCAATGTGTCTTAGGGTCTCCTTGCCCTGCCTGCCTTGTGGGCCGGTTTTGGAATGCGGAATGAGATTAGCACCCAGGTGTGGGGATGGATCTTGGCTTGTTTCCTTTATAATGTCAAACTTGCCCATTCTACCACAGCCTCTATGCTGTTCCAAGAAAAGCACCCTACACTGGCTAATAATAGTGACTGGCTTGGAGTGTCTTTGTCTTTGCCCATCCTGAGGCATTGACTTCCCAGCCCCCCATCATGCACTACTAAAAATGTCTCTTTTTATTATTTCGTCCTTTCACAGTACCCCTCATACAGGCAGTTGGGGATCTTGGCCAGGTCCCTGATGCCAATGAAACGGGATAAAGAGACCAGGAATAAATTTATGCATCTACGGTCAACTGATATGGACCAAACTGCCAAGAATGCACAATGGAGAAAGGAGAGTCACCCCAATAAATGGTGTTGGGACAACTGAATATCCACATGCAGAAGAATGAAACTGAGTGGAGCCTTATATCATATATCAACTGAAAATGGATTTAAGACTTAAAAGTGAGACCTCAGGATATAAAATTACTAGAAAAAAATAGGAGGAAAGCTTCTTGACATTGGTCTGGGCAATGATTTTTTGGACACTGATCACAAAGGCACAGGCAACAACAGCAAAAACAGAAATTGAATTCCATCAAATTAAAAGTCTTCTGAACAGTAAAGGAAATAATCAACAGCATGAAGAGATAATGAAATGAGAGAAAATACAGTAAGTCCCTGACTTACAAACATTTGAGTTGAGAACTTTCACAGATACAAACCAATCTCGCATTATGAACATTCATAGATGGGAACAAATCACAGAAGTAGCTCACATGTATGCTGGACATTGTCACAGTTGTGTTGCTGTGTGCTTACTGTGCTTAAAAGTAAAAATAGTTTATTTACAGTTTTTGTGTGTATTTGAGTTTTTTATGCTTTATATTGTATACTTGTATCAAAGGTGTATAAGACTCACTTTGTTGGACTTCCAAATGAATCTAAATTACGAACACTCTCCCAGAACAGAACTTGTTCATTAGTTGGGGACTTACTATACTTGTAAACTACACATCTGACAATTTGATAGCATTAAAATATATAAATGACTCAGACAATTCAATAATAAGGAAACAATCTAAGTTGAAAACTGGCATAGGATCTGAATAAACATTTTTCAACAGAAGACGCACAAATGGTCAACAGGTGCATGAAGAAAAGGCTTAACATGAGCAATCCTCAGGTAAATGCAAATGAAAACCATAATGAGGTATCACTTCATACCTGTTAGAATGCTGATTATCAAAACAGGTCAAAGATAAAGTTAATGAGGATGTGGGGATCGGGAAACCCTTGCACACTGTTGTGAGAATTTAAATTAGCATAACAATTATGGAAAACAGTATTGTGGTTCCTCAAAAAATTAAAATTAGAACTACCATAAGATCCCATAATCACTCTTCTGGGTATATATCCAAGAAAAATGAAAAGTGTTTTTAAGATATATCTGCACTATCCTGTTCAATGCAGTGTTATCCTTAATAGCCAAATATGTAACCAACCTAAGTGTTCATCATCAGCCAAATGGACAAAGAAAAATTCGGGGAGGGTGGGGGGGATTTGGTCTGAAAAAAAAAAAAAAGAAATTCTGTCATTTGCTACAAGAGGCGTGAACCTGAAGGATACTAAGTGAAATAAACAAGGCATAGAAGACAAATATTGCATGATCTCATTTATATAATTGAACTCATATTAGCAGAAAATAGAATGGCGGCTGCTAATTTCTTAATATTTATGTCCTCCCTACATTTATATGTTGAAATCTAATCCTCAGTGTTATGGTTAGAAGAGACAGAACCTCTGGGAGGTGTCTGGATTATGAGGATGGAATGCTCCTGAAAGGCATTAGTGCCCTTAGGAAAGAGGTACAAATGAGCTTGCACCCCTCTTCCACCATATGAAGTCACAGGGGAAAGTCACCATTTATGAACCAGAAAGTGGCCAATTAGTAGACACTGAATTTACCTGTGCCTTGATTTTGGACCTAGCCTCCCAAACTGTAAAATTTAAGTTTCAAGTTTATGGTATTCTATTATACCAGCTTGAATGGACTCATACAGATGTTGCCAGGGTTTAGGGTTGGGAAGAATAGGGAAATACTGGTAAAAAGTATGAGGTTCCAATTGAGAGGAAGTGAATGATCCCTACAATGAAAATTACAAAACACTAATAAAAGAAATTGATGACACAAAAAATGGAAGGAATTCCCTTGTTTATTGATTAGAAGAATTAATATTGTTACCATCAAATGTAATTTACTAAATCAACGTCATCCCCATCAAAATATCAGTGGAATTTTTCACAGAAATAAAAATAATCATAAAATTCAGATAGAATTAAAAAAGATCCTGAATAGTCAAAGTAATCTTGAACAAGAAAAAAGCTGTATGCATCACAACAACTGATTTCAAGACATACTACAGAGATACAGTAACCATGACAACATGATACTGTCATAAAAACCAACACTTAACACTAGTAGAAGAGAACAGAGAACCAAGAAATAATTCCACATATCTATGCCAACAGATTTCTGATAGAAGCATCAAAAACGTACTGGAAAATGACAATTCTTGCAATAAATGATGCTAGGGAAACTGCATATCCTGTGTAGAAGAAACTAGACCCCTATTTCTCATCAGTTAAAAAAATCAACTCAAAATAAATCAAAGACCTAAATCTAAAATTATGTAACTCCTAGAACAAAACAGTAAAAATGGTTAGACATATTATAGTGATACATGCATCCCCATGTTTATAGCATCACAATTACTAATAGCTGAATCTTGGAAGCAGCCTAATTGTCCACCAGCAGATAAATGAATAAAGAAAATGTGGTATACACAAACAATAGACTATAATTCAGTCATAAAATGAAGAAAATACTGTAATTTGTGACAAAAGGTATAGAACTGGGGTATATTATTATGTGAAATAAACCACATGTAGAAATACAAATACTACATGTTCTCTTATGGGGAAGCTAAAAAGGTTAATTTCATAGAAGAGTGTACAATAGTGATTACTAGAGGCAAGGAAAAATAGGGATTAGGGAAAATAAAGGAAGGCTGGATAAAGGGCACCAAAATATACCTGGATAGGAAGAATAAGTTCTACATCACAGTAGGATGAGTATAGTTTAGAACAACCTACTGCACATTTTAAGAAGAAACTGAAGGAAGAAGTTCAAAGACCAAAAACATAAAGAAATGATAAGGAGATGAAAATGCTAATTAAAATGATTTGGTCACTGTATGTTGTATGCATGTACTTAATTATCACACTGTACAATTATGTATCAATTAAACGAAATTTAAAAGATCATGTTGTTCATCTCAAACAAATACAATTTTTATTTGGTCAAGTATACTTCAATAAAGCTGGGAAAAATGAAATGGAAAAAATAAATAAATAGCATTATTTTTCAAAGAAATATAACTGTTCGAACCATCTAGCAGTAATACTGAATTACAAAATTTACTACTGGGAAGTATTTCTTACAAATTATGAGAATGAAGAATGATAAACTTTATTATTATGAATGTTAATATCTGTTTCAGCAGCCAGAAACCAGCAGCTGAATTACTTTATAAAGCTCTAAGCAAAAGGACCATCCCTCACTTATATCTGTATCATCAAAGCCTATAATAACAATACTTGGTATGTAGTAAGTATTTAAGTGCTTTAAATTAGCTACTTTATAATAATTTTTCTGAGTATTATAACATGACTCTGTTGTGAATAAAAGGTCATATATAAAAGTTTTAAACTTGAAGAACTTGGAAAAAACAAAAACCATACAAGTTCTAATTATAGTAGGTAAATAATCCAGGAACAGTTAGAAAAAAATAAAGTGCTTAAAAATTGTTCAAATCATAATTCTGGGCCTCAGCTACCTACTCTGAAGAATGAAAGAATGGTGATATAGAAATTGTAAGATTCTTCTTTAATGGTGCTAATTTTTTGATTATACATAGGAGTATATCATCAATTTGTCTTTATCTTATCCTTAGAAAACCTGGAAACTTTGGTGATAAAAAACTATAAATTACACCCATATTTAAAAATACAGGGGCCAGGGATATAGCTCAGTGGCACAAGTGCCTGTCTGGTAAGCACAAGCTCCTGAGTTCAATTCCCAGGACCAAAAAAAAAAAAAAACAAACAAACAAACAAAAAAAAGAACATATTTATAAGTATATGTGATTCACTAATAGCCATCATCGTATCCAAGTATGTAAGATTTTCAAATATACGTTATGTCATAATACTAATTTTTACTCAGTTGTTAATCTTACGTGTTAAAGATTATGAGTGACAGACAAACAGGTATAAATATAAAAGTTGCATTATTTATAATTATTAAAAAGGTATAGTTCAATTATATATAAGGTACAGTTAAGCTGTGATCACAAATCATAAATATTTAGAATTAAGTAAATATCTGTGCATTTCTATAGGTCTGCATTTAAACTCATCACAGCAGTCTGAAAATGTTTATACTTTCAATGTGAAATTAAGGGGAGATAATGCTATCTGGAAAGAGACTGGACTGACGTCAAGATCATGAGAAATTAATGTAGGTTTCTAAGCACTGCAAAAGGGGAAAGTATGCTTTGGTATTTTTAATTTAACGTTGTTTTAACTTGTCATATATATCTATATATAACAATCACATATTATTCATGTGAATAATTTCCTTTACCTTGAAAAATATATGGCTATGTGTTTTTAAAGCATTGACAGGGAATGAGGATATAGCTCAGTGATACAGTGTGTGCACGACATGCTCAGATCCCTGGGTTTTATCCCAAGCAGCTTAAAAATGTTTTTTAAAAGAAAAATATATGAAATACTACTAATCTCACTATAAATTACACTTGTTCAAACCATAAAGATCTTAAGAAAGTAGAACACTTTTCAGAATAGAGACCTATTTTAAAAGTTAGTTACATGTAAAGATCCTGAAGCATCAATTAAAATACTAAACTATTACTGTACAGTAAATTAATATTACTATGACACTAGAACAACTGTGAGGCCTATTACTGAAGTTCGTCACTGGACCAGCCACACGCTTGACCTGCTGAATCCATCTTTACTGGTTAACAAGACACTCAGGTGATCTACATGAGTCTTAAAGAATTACTGCCCTAAGGCATAATTCTCATCCCTAAAATGTACAGCACTGCTTTGTATTTATTTGCTTTAGAAATGACTGAGATATTTGAACGAAGATTTAGAAAATTCGATTCATTATTGAAAAATTTATTTCTATTTATGTATTTACTCATGTATAATTCCAATACACTACTCACCTACTTTGGTAGATAACTGATGCATATCAGTGCAATAGAGTAAAAACGAATGTATTTCTCCCCAACCTCATGGCAGGGTAATACAAATTATGCATTTGAGAAACAAAGAGCATATGTAATAATTTAAAATTTAAAAGTCACCACATTTTAAATAATTTTCTTACTTT
The DNA here is from genome assembly GCA_028451465.1 of Erethizon dorsatum. Classification (NCBI taxonomy): domain Eukaryota; kingdom Metazoa; phylum Chordata; class Mammalia; order Rodentia; family Erethizontidae; genus Erethizon; species Erethizon dorsatum. Next base: position 100,910,159 of record CM051842.1, read on the forward strand.
AGCAACTTTCAAATGATTCAATTAGCAATTTTCTATCCTGAACAACTTAGGTCAGAATGGAAAGAGGAAAGGAAGGAAGGGAAAAGGAAAAAAAATATATATATAAAGAAGACAGTTAAGATAGTTATACTGCTGCTTTCTCTTAGTTCATTGAAAAGAAAGGTTTGTGCTAATATCTCATGCCTACATCTTGTACCCTGAGTAACTACTCTGAAGATAATAATACGCAATGTATTATTGTTACTCTCCTATTATCTTGTTTTGAAATTCTGTTTTTTTCTTTTTAAAATAAAAAAAGCTATGTATGTCATAGAATTTTTCTTCTAAACTCTGATTTTCTAATGTAGTCAAACTTCGTTTTACTAAAGCAGGTAGAATCTTACATTAGATGCACAGACACACACAGACACACAACTGTAGAAATTGTACACTGTGTAAACCTCATAAATACAAGGATTATTTTATCTTTTAAAACACAGGAATATAAAATATTACACCTTTAATAAGCTTCTGATATTTTTCAAAGTACTAATTGCACAAGATATCTGGGTTTGCAAATTAATCTAATATACAATAATGACTTAGTACTTCAGAGTACTCTGAAGAATTCAGATAGATTCCTGGGATAGATTCCTGAGAATCCTAGAACCATTCCATGTAGAATATCAAAATGGTAGACTTCCTAAAGCAGAAAACAAGCTTACTATTATTACCTATTCATAATTCAAAATTCTGTGGTAAACTTAGAATAGTTTTCAAATACCTTATGCCAAAAATTTACTTAATTAAATATGTCTTTAAATCTGACCATTTAGGATAAGCAACTATAAAACAGGGCAATATTATCTTCAATAAAATTTACCCAAATGACGTTCTACTTTTAGTTCAATCAAAATGATAAACAAATATATTTTACTTTAAAAAAATTAATTATTTGAAAATTAAAGATTAAATTTTGTTATCACATAAAGGCAATTCAATCATATACTTAGCACTAAAATCTACAATAAAAATAATCACAATTTGACTTATTTTCTTTATTTTATTCTCGTAGTTATTATATAAAGCATTAATCTTATATAAAGGTGATATTATTTTGTGAAGATATTCTACAAAATTATTGCTTTTGAAGAAAATTTTGTCTACTGAAAATATGATATAAAGGGAATCTAGACCCTGTTTTTTGTTCCTGGTTTTGTTTGTTTGTTTGTTTGTTTGTTTGTTTGTTTGTTTTTGGAACTGGAGTCTTGCTATGTTGCTCAGGCTGGCCCTGTATCCCTAGGCTCAAGTAATCCTTCTGCCTTGGCCTCCCTAATAGCTGGACTACAGGTCCAGGTCATCATTTCTAACTAACACAACCTACTTTGAATAACATTGCAGAGTCTATTTTTCTACTCTTGGGAACATAGCCACAAGCTATCAAATACTGATTATAAAAAAAGATAAAAAGGATGCTGTGATAGTGAAAGAGGTGAGAGAGGGGGAGAAAATAAATCCAAGACTTAAATTTTTTTCATTGAACTTTATCCAAATTTGCATCAGTAATATACAGTGTTTTATTTTTAAGCATGTCAGGAAATCAATTATGAGGGATCTGTGACCAATACAAACCTTTCTGAATTCTTCAAAAATTTCAGTTAAAAAAGTCATTAAAGGTAATTATTAAACAAAAAGTAATGCATTTTTACTCCTTATTTCAATTATAACATATCTGACACCATTTCTTTCTTGTGCCATACAGTCATAAAATTTAACAGAAATAGCTGTATATTGAATTTTTAGGGGTCAATAAAACAGTGTGATTATTCAACCCTCAACAAATCATAAACACCTTCAAATAATGATAATCATTCTTAATTCAATAACTGCTGAAGTAATAATAACCATAAAACATTTAGAATAAATTTTACACTTAAAAACTACTAAAAGAAATACATCAGAGCTTTAGTACAATGTTATCTTTGGGGACTATTCTGTGAAACTGTTTTAGAGGTGGTGTAGCCTTTTGGCACAATAATAAATGAACTAGCATGGAATGGAACTCTGATGAATCCATGTTAAATGAACTTTTTGGAAAAAAGAATGCTACAGTTAGGTTCTGGTGTATTTTCTCTTTAAAGTAATAATTAACTGGCAAGTGAAATCTAATAAAGGAATAGCCAACAATTTCACTATTTCAATGATATGAAATAAAATAATACTAGATTGATTAATAAGAGGAATTCTACAGCATGATAACTAAGAAATATGAATGAGTGTTGTTGTTTTTAATGGTTTCTTAATTTGTAACACTGTCAAATTTCTAAAATAACAACTCAGTAACTAAGGTACTAACTTGTCATTTCTTAGGTACATTATTCAAGTTTTCACTAGGAATAATGTCAATGAGGTTCTTTTTTATCCAACTGAAAAATAAGTGATTAGCTCAAATATTTAAAGTAATAAATTACCAATAATTTAATTCTTAAACCTTATAGTCATAAGAAGCTTTATTCTTTAAATGCTCCAATTTGACCCTTAGGGAATGTAAAGAACACATCTGTATTCTAAAGCCAAAATTTAATTATATGGCTTCATGCCAAGTGACCAAAAAATGTAGAGTTGTTCCTAAATTAACTCTTACTATATCATTTGGCACACTAGTTATTACCTTTTATATATACCCTTTGAAATACCCAGGCCAGCATTTTTAATAAGTTGCATCCATATTAAGAGGTAACAAGTGCAAATGATCACATATTTAAAATATGATACTTGCTTGGCTACTACAAAAGTAATTACTAAGGTTCTTCTATAGGAAACTGAATTATCCATTACAGTAATGTTTTTGAAAAATTCCTGTACTACTACCAACATAAAATCACCCATCTCTAAATTAAACAAGGACTTTATATACCATAGTATCTCATGAAAATATTTATGGAACAGTCTATATTTAATTTAACACCAAGTTATATGAGGATCATAGGTAGACAGCATCCACAAATGGCCATTTCAATAAAAACCTATTCCTCAATGGCTGCTCTCTAAATATAGTTAAAAGCAGCCCTGGTGTAATATTCCTGAAAGTCAAGATACAAACCCAAACTTTAGTTTTATCAAAATGTCCTTGATAATTAGCACTTTACTAGTTCTCAAAAATCTTACTGCTTTGTTTAACATTTTCAATACAGAAATAAAATACTCTTCAAATAATAAGTTTTAAAAGATGATTAAGTTTTGCAAAATTAAATAGCATAAATTAAGCATATTAACATTGGGGTTTTTGACAACATGAAATAACCAATTTAAGGAGAACTGCAATGGCCTAACTAAAAAATCACAAATATCACAATGTGAGGTACATTTAAATCCTCACATATTACTGACTTTACAAAATCTACTAAAATATTTTAAAGTTCCATCAACTCTATTAATACATAAAAAGAAATTGTAAAAATGCTTAAGACTATATAAGATTCATCAATTACACAGGCACTTCACATGTAAACAATCTACTGTACAACTGAAAATATGTTGGCACCAACCTATAATACTAAAAGAATATAATGCCAGAGTTCTGTTTCTTCTACTCATTTTTTTCATAGAAAACTAAGACCAAAGATTGAAGAAATTGTGTATAAAGTAGAATTAGAAGTGTAATAAATAACTCAAATATAGAATTGTTTTAAATTGTTAAAAAATTATTACCTTCATCCAGATGTTCACTAGTATCTTATGTTAAAAAAAAAAAACCTAAGGTAATTATTAAATTGAAAGTATATTTTAAATTTAGTATGAATCTGTTTTTTGAAAAATAAGGTTATGAAGTGACTTTGCAAAAAGAGAATTTGAATTTATCAAAAACTCTTATTAAATTTATCCAGTTTCCCCCCAAAAGAAGTTTGGGCAATTCAAAGTTCAAGTTTGATGTTTTAATGTAATTTTTTAAAAACCCTAAGGCAAACTATTTTTGACTGAACATTCTTATTCATGAACTTGAGATATCTGAAATCACTTCAAGTAAATGAAACTGTACATGTATGACTTAAAAAATGTTATATCAAGCCACAGACAGCTGAGATGCCTTGGTTGCAGGTAATTCAAGGAGCGCCTGTACAGTAACACCAACTTTCACAAGGCCTCGTTCTTCCAAAATATGATGAGGCAAACAGAGTCTTTCCTGGGGGGGAAAAAAAAAGGTATTTGAACATTCATTTTTTTTTAGTAGTGTAGTAAAACTTTAGTCAGAATCAGATTTTTGAAACATACTTTCTGTAAAAGTTCAAGTAAAAGATACAGTTCTAAATTTTCTCTTATAACGATCATAAACTGAAATGTGCTTAGATTCTTAACTTACACTAAGAAAACAGGATAGAAATTGGTCTTGCCTAACATGCTGTCACTTTACACATGAACTTTTTTCTCTAACAGAAAACATTCATAGAAGGATAGGTTACTACTGCACTCACTACTCCATTACTGCTATCTTACAGCTTCCCCTAAAGCATCTGGCCACTAAAATTACTCTGGTAAAAATCACCAATACCTTCTTAAATGTCAAATGCTGCATATGGCTACTTGACTGCCCTGTCATAGCAACCCTTTAATAATGCGTTCCTTGGAACTTGACCTCTCTCTTGTCTTCTGTGACACCACTCTTTTTTACTTCAACTTTTCAGACAGCAACTGTGCATTAGCTTTCATTAGCCTTCACTAATCCTCTTCTAATATCTTATGCGTTTCCAATAATTCTGTCTACGTTTTTCTTGTTTCACACTGTATCCTCTACTTGGTAGTCCCATAATTTTAATGGTCCCTTCCATCCTGGTGACTTCCAAATTTTTATTTCCTCCCAAGAACTCTCTATCAAGCAAATGCCAATGGGACATAGCCAGTTGATATATACAATGCACATCAAAATCAATGTGTCTACAACAGAACTATTTTTTTTTACTAATTTACCCTGTCCTATATTCTACTAGTAATACACTGATAGAATTTTCACTCAATAATACACTATTCAGTCTCCATTAATGTAAGTGTGGGAATCATAAAAGCCTTTCCTTTTATCATTACTATAACCCACTCATCAAATACTACTGATGATATTCTTAAATAATTTTTAAAAAGTACCTCCTCATCTCCATTTTAACTACCACATTTGTTGCTGTCCTAGTGTTTTTGCTCATTTATTCAAATAACCACTGAAGTGTATATTAGAAAAGAAGAAAAGGTTTCAAATCCATGACTTCAGCTTCTACCTTAGAAACTAGAAAGGGAGCAAATAATACCAATGCCAAACAGAAAGAAGGAAATGATGATAGAGAAAAAGAATAATGTAAAAAACAGAAAAGAACAGAAAAAAATCAATGAAACAAAAATGAGCTCATTGAGCAGAATTTAAAAGTTAATATGCCTCTAGTTAAGTCAATCAGGAAAAAGACGAAATATACAAATTACCAATAGGATAACAGATAACAGGGATAACAGAATTGACACTGTAAGATACTCCACAAATACTAAAACAATAGCAAGAAAATAATACAAACAATGTTAAGACAATAAGTTCGATAAATTAGAAGAAATGGCCACATTCTTTGGAAGGTATAACATACCAAGATTCATGCAAGGAGAAACAGATAACAAGAATGTCTCTATATCTGTTAAATTTTTTGTGTGTTTAGGGCTGGGGATCAAACCCAGGGTTTCACCGTGCTAGGAAAAAGCTCTACCACTGAGCTAAATTTAAGTTGTAATTTGAAGTCTTCCCACACACAAAGAAGACCCTTGACTTAGATGGGTTATTAGCAAACTTGATTAAATAATTAGAAAAGAAATAATATTAATTCTGTCCAAATCGTTGAGAAAAGTGAAGAGGAAGGACTATACACACATGCTATTAGGTCAGCATTACTTTGTTACCAACATGCAAAGACATTTAAAGAAAACTAAGGTGAGGGTGGTGCCCCATGCCTATAATTCAAGCTATTATGGAAGCTGTGGCAGGAGGACTGAAAGTTTGAGGGCAGCTTGAGCAACTTAGCAAGACCTTGTCTTAAAATAAAATAAAATAAAATAAACTGGGAATGTAGCTCAACACTCCCTGGGTTTGCACCCCATTACAAGAAAGGACAGGGGAGGGGAACGGAGGGGGAAAAGAAAAGGAAAAGGAGGGAGGGGGGAAAAAAGAAACCTAAAAATCAGAGTTCTCCTAAAATATAAATGGAAAAAATCTAAAGTAAATTTTAACGAACTGATTTCAATGACATAAAAACAGTAGCAAGAATAACAAAATCCATCATGATCAAGACGGATTTATTTAACCCAGGAAATCCAGGATTGAGCTAACATCTGAAAATAAATCAATGTAATTCATAATATTATCAAACTAAAAAGAAAATAACTATGTGACATCAATCAATGTAGAAAAGGCATTTAATGGAATGCAACACCCATTCCTGATAAGAAATTCAGCAAACTAGGAGTACGAGAAAACTCCCTCAACCTGATACAGGTCATCTGCAGCAGATGCACAACTAATATCATACTTAAGTGTGAAACACTGAAATTTTCCTCCAAAAAAATAAGTCAGGACTAAGACAAGGATATCTACTCTTGTCACCTCTACTTAACATTATACTGGGATATCTGGCAAGGGCAACTAGGCACAAAAAATAAATAAAAGATATTCAAGTCAGAAAGAAAGAAAAACACCAGTTTCTATTTACAGAAAATATGAGCATCCATGTAGAATATTCTATAAAATCCGCAAAAAACTGCTAGAACTAATAAGTTTAGCAAGACTGTAAGGTATAGATCAATATCTAAACACTAATTGTATTTCTATATATTAGAAATAAAGCATCAGATATTAAATTAAAGCTAAGCACAAATACAACATGCAAAATATAAAAATATGAAATTCTTAAGGGTAAATATGCAAAATTTGTATAGTGAAAACTATAAAACATTGCTGAGGTAATTAAAGAAGATCAATTAAGAATATATTTTGTTTTTAGAAGAGAAGACCCAGTAGTATGATATAATCTTACCTATATTTTTCTATAAACTCAGTACAGTTTTCATAACAATACAATCTGGTTTTTCTTTTTCTGTAGATGGTGACAAATTGCTCTACATTTGTATGGAAATGCAGAGGACCCAGAATAGCCAAAGAGCTTTAAGAAATAACAAATTGAGAGCTACTACTACTTGATTTCAAAATCTATAGTAAGCAAGATAGTGTTTTACCAATGTAAAAATTGGAAAAAAGTAATGGAACAAATTAAAGAATACAGAAATAGGCCCAGAGATGTATGGACAAGTGGTTTTTGATGCAGATACGAAGGCAGAGAAATATTAAAAGAATAGGCTTGTAAATGTTGGCTGGACATGGAGGTGGACAGCTGCAATCCTAACTAGGCAGGAGGCAGGAGGATAGCAAGTTTGAGGCCAACCTGGCCAATTTAGTGAGACCCTGTTTTAAATTTTAAAAAGAGGGTTGGGGGAGCTGGGGATGTAGATCAGTGGCACAGCACCCCTGAGTTCAATCTCCAGTACAGCAAACAACAGCAACAGAAACAATAACAACAAAAAATAGCTGTGGGAAAGATGATACTCATTTAAAAAAAATTTTTGGAAAACTCTTCAAACTCCAAAAAAGCTATCTCCAGAAAACCATAGTTGATACCACACTAAAAGATAAAAGACTAAATGCTGCCCCAAACATCAAGAATAAGACAAGATGTCCACTGGCACCACTTCTATTCAAATTTTAATAATAGAGATTGTAGACAGGTTAATTGGGCAAGGAGTAACAAAAAGCATCCAGACTGAAAGGAAAGAATAAAACTGTATTTGTAGATAACACGATTTTGTATAGAGAAAATCCTAAAGCATGCAAACACAAAGGAACTATTAGAACTAATAAATGAGTTCAACAAGGTTACAAAATAAAATATCAATAGAAGAAACTCAGTTGTATCTATATAGTAGCAATACAAAATTTGAAAGTTAAATTAAGAAAATATTTACAGCAGCTTAAAAGAGAATAAAATATTAAGCACTTAATTTAACAAAAGCAGCAAAAACATGTTGAAAACTACAAAACATTATTGAAATTAATGTTTACAAATATAAGTAATGGAAAGACATCTCATGTTCATGGATGTCAATATTCCCTAAATTTTTTTACAAATTCGATGCAGTCCCTAACAAAATTCCAGCTGGCTGTTTTGTAGAAATTGACAAACTAATACTAAAATTGATAGGAAAATGCAGTAAAGTCAAAATAACCTTAAAATGGAAGAAAGCTGGAGGAAATGCAAAACATACTACATTGCCTGATTTCAAAACACACTACAAAGCTACAGTAAGCAAAACAATGTGACAACTCTCATTAGGACATCAACAGAAAAAAAAACTGAGAGTCCAGAAATGAAGCCTTACATTTATGGAAATTAATTTTTGACAAAGGTGCCAAGAAAATTTAATAATAAAAAGCCTCATCAAAACTTGGAAAACTACATATCCAAGTGTAAAAGAATGAATTTGGCACCCTACCTCACACCAAAACTAAACTAAAAAGATCATAAACCTAACTATAAAAACAAAAACTATAAAAATTTTAGAAGAAAATGTAGGCATAAGTCTTTATGACCTTAGATTATGCAGTGTTTTCTTAGATTTAACATCAAAATCATAAGCAACATAAGAAATAAAAAAGGGAGGGCTGGTGAGATGGCTCAGGGGCGTAAGCGCCTGCCGTGCAAGTGCGAGGGCCTGAATTTGACTCCCGGAACCCACATACAAAAAAAAAAAAAAAAGGGCCAGTGATATCGCTCAGCGGCACAGGCGCCTGCTGGCGTGCAAGGTCCTGAGGTCGACCCCCGGTACCCACAAAAAAAAGGGAGTAATGATAATAAATGTGGCTGGAAGTGTAGCTCAGTGGTACAGCACTTGCCGAGAATGCCGAGGTGCATGGGGTTTCATCCCCAGCACCACAAACAAACAAACAACAACAACAACAAAAGAACTAAGAATGTGAAAAGACCACACACAGGAAAAAATATTTCCAAATCGTATACCTCAAAAGCACCTTGTACATGAAATATGTAAAGAACCCCTACAACTCCATAAAAAGATGAATACAATAAGCCCCATCTTGCAAACTTTTGAGTTGCGAACTTTCACAAATATAAACAGACCTCGCATTACAAACATTCCTAGATGTGAACAAATTGCAGAAGTAGCTCTACTGGATGCAAACAAGTCACAGAAGTAGCTCATGTGTCTGCAGGACGTTGTCACAGTTGTGCTGCTGTGCGCTTACTGTACAGTGTGACAGTGCTCAGAGCCCAGGATGTCCAGAAGCAAAAGGAAAAGCAGTGGTAATGTGAAGGGGACTGCTAGGAAGTGCAAAGTGATGTGCACTGTATATTTGTGTCAAAGGTGCATAAGACTCACTGCATCAGAACGGTGAAGTGGAACAAGTTCCTAAATTGGGGACTTACTGTAATCTAATTAATAAGTGCAAACAGGATTTGAATAGAAATTTTCTCCCCAAATGAATACATATAGTCAATAACCACGTGAACAGATGTTCAACATCATTTACTATTAGGAAAATACAAATCGAAACTACCACTTTTCACCTGCTGGGATGGCTAGAATCAGAAAGGCAGACAGTAACCATTATTCTAGAAGATATGGAGAAATCAGAGCCCTGACACACTGCTGATGGGAATGTAAAATGCTGCAGCCACTGTGGAAAACATTTTGGCAGTTCCTCAAAAAGATAAGCTGAATTACTCTATGACTCAGCAATTCCTGAGTATATAACCAAGAGAACTGAAAACAAGTGTTCAAATAAAATCTTATTCACAAATCTTCACTGCAGCATTATTCATAATAAACAATCAGTGGAAACAAACCAAATGTTTACCAACTGATAAATGGATAAACAAAATGTGGTATATGCTTAAGATGGAATACCACTTAGCCATAATAAGTAATGAACTACTGATTTGTGCTGCAACATAAATGAACCATGAAAATAATATACTCTGTGAAAGAAGCCAAATTTTGACAACAGTCCTTATTATATGATTTCATTATACGTTAAGTCCAGAGTAAGCAAATTCATGGAGACAGACTAGGGAAGGGTCTGCCAGTGGGTAAGAGGTTTCATTCAAGGGTAACAAAAAACTTTGCTCTTAAAGATTATTGTGACTGTTGCCCAACTCTGTGACTATATTACAAACTATTTAATAAACACTTTAAATACGTGAATATTATTAAATATTAATTATATTTCAATAAGGATGTTTGAAAAAAATCAATTCATGAGCCCAATCTCAGTCTAAAAACAAAACCAGAACTGTGCCTTTCACCACATACAAAGATTAACCCAAAACTGATAGTACAGCTGGATGTAAAACCTAAGATTATAAAACTTCTAGAAGTAAACATAAGAAAAGATCTCTGTGACCTTGAGTTGTGCAAAGGTTTGACGCAAAAGATAATTCATTTAAAAAATAAATTATATGTCAAAAACTTTAATTGCTGCTTTTTGAAAGCCAATCTAAAAAGAATCAAAAAACAATCCAAAGACTAAGATACAATATTTGTGAATCAAACATCTGATAAAGAAATTTATCCACAATTTCTCAAGAAATCTCAAACTTAATCCTAAGAAAATGAATAACCCAATTAAAAAACAGAAGATTAGAAGATATACTTCAATAAAGGAGACGTGCAGATGGCAAGCAAGCCCTTGGCAAGTAACCCTCTGGAAAGATGATCAACATCATTAATCATCAGGGACATGTAAATAAAAGCTACATTAGCAAGTCAATACATACCTGCTACAATGACTAAAATTTTAAAAGACTGACTATACTGAACGAGTGAGGAGGGAGAGGAAATGAACTCTCATACACTACCGATAGCAATTTGAAATAATACAACTATTTTGGAAAATAATTTTGTACTTTCTTAAAATGATAGGCATATATCTATTATACATTCCAGTTATCCCACAGCTAAGCATTTATTCAAAACTAAAGAATAGGGCCGGTGAGATGGCTCAGCGCGCCTGCCTGGCAAGCGCGAGGGCCCGAGTTCGACTCCCAGAACCCACATACAAAAAAAAAAAAAGGGCCGGTGATATCGCTCAGTGGCACGGGCGCCTGCTGGCGCACAAGGTCCTGAGGTCAACCCCCGGTACCCACAAAAAAAAAAAAAAAAAACCTAAAGAATATATATCTTTGTATGGATATCTTTGTATATCCATACAAAGACTTGTGCATAGCAGCTTTATTTTTAGTAGTCCCTAAAACTGGAAACAACCTCTAAAATGTCTATCAAAGATCAATTGTTCAAAAAATTGTGGGATACTACACAGAAACAAAAGAATTACCTATTTATACAGGTAAAAACACAAAACTAGTCTTAATTATGCCAAGTGAAAAGTCAGAAAAAAATCAATTTTGATTTTTCAGATATTATGCTACTAAGATTTCCAATTTGACATTTTCAATAGTTTGAAATGCTGTTAGTCTGGTACAGCCTAATATTCCAGTCAGAGTCTGTCTACGAATTTACAAAGGAGTCTAAACGTGGAATAGTGTTATCATTTTACTTCCACGAAACTCAAGAAAATGCAAACTAATCTATAATGATAGAAAGCAGATTAGTAGTTGCCTGGGGAAGGAAGAATGGCAGGACAGGAGGAAACTATGGAGAATAATGGATATGTTCATTACTTCAGCTGTGGTGATGACTTCATGATGTATGTGTATATTAAAACCTATCGGGGCTAGGGATATGGATCAGTGGTAGAGTGCTGGCCTAGCATGCACGAGGCCCTAGGTTCAAGCCCCAGCACTCCCCAAAATCCAAATTGTTCATTTTACTGTATGTCAATTATACCTAAATAAAGCTGTTACAAATTAGAAAATATCTTACAACAAAAATAATTTTTTAAGACTGTATATTACTACTTTTGAGTTTATGGAAAAACACATTGAAATAAAAATAAAACTCCTAAAATAGAGCAAAACAAGTACAATGTCATAATAGCCAGGAAAAACAAACTTTCCCAAATTTTCTATTTACAATACTACTTTAATCATTGATTTTATAATACTGCAAGTGTCATGTGAAACATAAGCCAATTCTCACAAATTTCTAAGTTTGTCAGTTGCAGATATTATAATATGCTACTAGGATTTCCAATTTGACCTTTTCAATAAAGTTTAAAATGCTGTTAGTCTGATGCAGTCTCATCTTCCACTCAGAGTCTCTCCATGAATTGGCAAAGGAATCTAAATACCCTCCTTCCAATAGAAAAAATGATATGTAGCAATGGCATCACAACCAAGCTATAGTAATGGCTACTAACTTATGTTTGGTCAGCAATGTACATGATTAGTAAATTTTTCCATACAGGTAGCTGTTTTAGAAACGAATTTAAAGCAGCTTTAAACATTTATTAGATAGCTGCTGCAATTATCTACTGGAACTTACTTAGAGGGTATCAAGAGAAGGTATAAGATTTCATATTCAGAAAAGAGTATTCATTGCTATTGTGAAAACTTGAGCTTTCATGTAACAAATTAATATTTAAATGATCATTTTGTTAGATAAATAATTACCTGTGAGACACCCAGCTTTTTACAAGCATCAAGAAAATTTTCTACATTTCTTCGACATTTTGCCATGCTCAGCTTGGGCTGTAAAGAGGGAAAACATGCATTTTCAAGCATTTCTATACAGAAATTAATGAAAAATGAAAAGTGAATTTATTGACATACATTGTTTAACATTTTAAGAAGCTATATTTTCCTTTGGAGAACGGACAAACTATAGACATAACTTACCACTGCTGGTGATGGTACATGAATACTAGCCACAGAGCGTGGCCTTATGTGATTGGCTAAATGGCAAAGAACAACGCCATCCATCAGTGCAGCTCCAATGTCATCAGGCAAAATTACTTTTAACCTGGATTCGAGATTCTATAAAGAAATGAGTATAAATCACAGATATTCTATCTAAACATATGACAATATACTTATACTACTAATAGTTAAATAAAGAAATAGTTGTACCTCATCATTTTTCCAAGCTAACACAATTTCTAGAAAGCAGATCTGAAAGGTCAATCTGACTTACATTCCGAAGTTGTCGTATTTGCTCTCGCTCTTCCCGTAAATGTTCCATCTTTCTTCTCATTGTAAATCCCGGATCTGCTGCCCCATATTCCTGGCGAGATGAGCGGCTAAAAGCTTTATAAAAACAGAAATTTCCTAACTTGTTACAAAGCTAATAAAAGGAAAAGGCATTGATTGAGAAAGAGGAATGACAGAATCAGTACAAAATTACATAAAACACTAATACTTATTAATACAATCTAAGTATTTTTTCTAGTATATGTTTGAATTCTACACAATTGAAAGCAACAAGGAACACAAGAGTAATGATTTCTACCACCCACACATGTTCTTATTTAAACATATGGTGTTAAAAACTCATGACCCAGGTACAAAGTGATTATTGAACATGTCAATCGTTTATTTTAAAGAACAAAATTATTCTTCAAGGTCAATATAGTTATTTGGGAATAAAAACTATAATTCAATATCTTGCCAAGGAACATGGATCCATTTTCTTTTGGGCTTGCCAAATGTGAAGAGATACCTTTTTTAAAACCACAAAAAAAAAAAAAAAATGAAGTTCTACACTTTCAAACAGTGTTTGGTCTGCTGGCAGAGTGGTCATGCTAACAGCAATCACAGAAGAGTAGAACTAAGACTTCAGGGCCGGTGAGATGGCTCAGCAGCGTAAGCACCTGCCCAGCAAGCGCGAGGGCCCAAGTTCGACTCCCGGAACCCACATACGAAAAAAGGGCCGGTGATATCGCTCAGCGGCACGGGCGCCTGCTGGCGCGCGAAGTGCTGAGGTCGACCCCTGGTACCCACAAAAAAAAAAAAAAAAAAAAAAAAAGAACTAAGACTTCAGCATATCTAAGGCAAAAAGCTGAGGTTTTAGGAGCTTCAAGGTAAAGAGGAAGAAAGAAATGGAAATGGAAATTGGAAAGACAAATAAGGTTAATGGAGAGTTACTTTTAGGAGAAGGGAAAGAATCTATGTGTACTTAAAACCGTGAAATCAATGGCATTTAAGCTGGGAAAATTCAGTTTTAAACAAAAATAAATCTTTTTCAAAAATATGTATTTACCTGATCTAGGCTTCAATCCAAAGGGACCAGGTGAAAAAGCATCAGTTCTGTCATATTCCTAGAAAGAGGAAATAAGTAAAACTCTTCTTTCAGAATAATCAAGGTACATATACATATCCATTCCAATTTTGAGTTTTTTTTTTTCTATGATTAGTGGAAAAGAGAAAGGCAACTGCATTTCAATTCAAATCGGTAACACGCCACTTTTAAAAAGTCAGTACTTCTGACCAATAGGCTGGGCGTGGTGACACACTCCTGTAATCCCAGCACTTGGGAGGCTGAAGCAGGAGGATAACCACGAGTTTGAGGCCAGCCTATAAGGGCTACATGGTAAGTAAGTCCAGGCCAGCCTGAACCTATGTAGTCAATAAATGTTTGCTAATTGGCCTGACTGTGCCTTTAAATACTTCTCTCTCACAGTATGAGGAAAATGAAAAGATCATTACCAAAGTGTATAAAATAGATTTTTTTTGGAAAAAAAACAGATTAAAAATGGATTAGTCTCTAAAGTAATGAAGTACAGTATGATGTACTTATAGATTTATAAATTTACCCACACTTACTTCATATCTACTGTTGACTTGATACTTAACAGTACATAACCCGAGGCCAATCTACATATTTATATTAAAAGGGGTAACAGAATAATAGATCATGATACCTTATTATCTTCTATCTGAATGTACATTGTTTCAAAGTCCTTTCACACACAATGGCATGTTACAGAAGGTTATGTGTCATATGAAACAAATCTGAACTTGGGAATCAGAAATCTTAGGCTATGTCTTGAGCACAACATTTAATTTTTCTGTGACTGATTCTTCATTTTTCAAATGGGGGGCCGGTGAGATGGCTCAGCGGCATAAGCGCCTGCCTGGCAAGCTCGAGGTCCTGAGTTCAACTCCTGGAACCCACATATGAAAAAAGGGCCGGTGATATCACTCAGCGGCACGGGTGCCTGCTGGCATGCGAGGTCCTGAGTTCGACCTCTGGTACCCACAAAAAAATAAATAAATAAACAACAACAAAAAAAATCAAATGGGATTACTGTGAAGATTAAATGATGTAATTAAATGAAAGTTCCTTGTGAACTGATAAAATAATGTAATCTGTAAATAATGTAGTAAAATAATTAATTATAATGTAATAATGTAAATAAGCAGCATTTTAATTAATCTGTGAAACAACTCTGTTAAATAGGTAGGACCTAGGCTGTAGTCACTTCTCTGCTGCTATTTGTTGTTTGGGCTCTTTGGGAAAATTATCTGTCACTTCAGCTGTAAAATGATGAAGATGAAACTTAGTCATGGGACTACTTTTCAGTCCAAATGTAAGGGCAAGCAAATTGTTAAAGTACTACACTAATTGTTTTAACCATTTTTTTTTCACATGAAATTGAAGCAGGGCCGGTGAGATAGCTCAGCGGCATAAGCGCCTGCCTGGCAAGTGCGAGGTCCTGAGTTCGACCCCCGGTACCCACAAAAAAAAAAAAAAAAGAAACTGGAGAAATCAGAATTCTTGAATGTCTGAATCTTCTACTGATTGACAAGTGATACGTAGTTCAAGTTGGATGCTAGTTGAACTACTAAAACACATGCCCATCACCCTATCTGCCCACAGTCTTACAGTTTCTTTTCATTTTTTTGGTTAAATAGTTATGAATTCCTATAAAAAATTTGTACTTATCTGAATACAAGCAAAAATATATTATAAAAGCAACATAAATTATATTAGAAAATTGGCACTAAAAACTTTCCTCTGGAAACATAAACTGTAAAATTGTAAAGGAACTAGGAAAACAAGTAGTAGTCACTTACATACTTATACTTGTTATAATTTAAAGGAAGGATTTACAGAAACATGTGGCCAAGACTAATTTTGGGATATTTTAATTTAAATTATTTTCTAAAAGCATGTATAATATTTTACCTTCCAGATAAACAGTTCAGAAAACTCATGGCCCACAAATCTATATAAAAGTTTTATAAAGCAAATCACACAAAACAATAGAGAAAGAATACTGACTTTCTAAGAAAGTAATGACATTTAACATATAGTGAAATATTATCTACATAACCAAAGTTATACAGTGAATTTGGGCCATTTGAACATTTAGGTAAGTCCTGAATTCACCAAATGAATGCATAATAATTTATTTACTAATGCCAGTACACTTTATAATACCAAATAAGATAATCTGAAGTAGAAGAGATACTGCTTAGAATGTTTTAAATTTATATCTTTTGCTGTAAAGCCAGGGGTTAAAGTAAATTAGAAGAATTAGTCATTTAAACCACCAGAGTATTTGATCAGTCAAAATTTTGCAAACTGTGACTTTCATGTACTGGTTCTCCCCATGTTCACTGCCCTCTAAGATGCCAGGAAATGTGTAACCTCCTGTCGATAGGAACAACCCACTACAGGGATGTTTCTCGTGGAAAAAGGAAATTTCTCTTGCATTGCTTTCAGACCTAACTGGTTACAAGAAAAACCAAAGGCCATTGTAACAATGCTAAAGTGCCTTTTCAAATTAAAACTTTAAAGCTGTTGTTAAGATTCAACATTTATTTTAAAATACAGTGGTACCTCTGTTCACGAACTTGATTCTTTCCATGATTTTGGTAGCAAACCAAGTTGGACGAGAACAGAATCAAATTCAGTGGTTAGGTTCAATATTGACCTTATGGGGAAATTTGATTCGGTTCTCATCCAGTTCAGTTTGCGACCAGCATCATGGAGAGAATTGAGTTTGTGAACTGAGGTACCATTGTATAGATAAATTAGAAAGCAAACGTTTCATAGTGATTTCTTTTTCTGATCTATAGATACTTTC
Organism: Erethizon dorsatum; assembly: GCA_028451465.1. Taxonomy (NCBI): domain Eukaryota; kingdom Metazoa; phylum Chordata; class Mammalia; order Rodentia; family Erethizontidae; genus Erethizon; species Erethizon dorsatum. The sequence goes on from CM051842.1 coordinate 100,927,215, forward strand.
CACCTAAAATCACAAAAAAGAGATATTTAACATGAATATTTACATAAAAATATGGTATCCTTAAAATCTTTCATAAAGGTTTGTATACTCTAACCTACCATAGATTCTACAGTAGAAGTGAATAAGTTACTTTGTTAAAAAAAAAATAAAAAATAAAAGATGACAATAGAGAAGAGGCAAAGAAGAACCCTACATAAAATACGAAGACATATAAAAACATACAAGCATACAAAACATACAAAAACAGAACTTGTACCTCAGATGATACTGGAGATTGTGGTGACATATTAGCATTGTCACTGTCTTGCTAAAATATAAAAATAAAAAAATGAAAGATGAAATTAAAATAGAAAATGATGATTTAAACATATACTGTAAACGGAAAACTGAAAATTGTTTTGATCAACTGCTAAAGAAAGGGATCTAGATTATACTTCTAGCAGTCTGAGACTCAAAATGAGATTTGTGAGGCAACAGCATAGGCATCTTGGCTCCAACCAAAAATCACAATCTATATAAGATTTTAAAGTGATCCTTAAGTATTTTAAAGTTTGAGAAATACTGTCTATACATAATAGCAGTGATGTGTTATAATCTGAGACATGTAAATGAAGGGATGCAAAAATTCCATCACCCCAATAAGAACTTTTGTCAGGAAAATTATGTGAATCAATATAAGCTTAGAAAAATTAGAAAGAATTTGCTTGAAAAAAATTAAATGAACGACAATTTTTGAACGACTATTCTACTGCCAACCAAATACAAAAACTTGACATTTAACCTGGAATATACACACCATATCAAACATTTATTCATTCAAAAATAATTATTCACCACCCACTATATGTCAAACACTATGTAAGATATTGGGAATATTGAAATTTAGTAAAATATCATCCTTCAAGAATCTCTTAGTCCAGAGGGAAAATAGATCCATGTGTACTGATAATAAAACATTCTCACTCTATGATGGCATATTATGAGGCACAGATAAAACGATGTTAGAGGATGGAGGGGGGAGTGAGGGAATATGAAAAAGGCAAGTTTCCTGAGGAAGTAAAAACTTAATTAAAAGCTGGGCACAGTAGTGCATGTCTACACTCCCAGCTACTCCAGAGATTGAAGCATAAGAATTGCTTGAGCACAAGAGTTTGAGGGACAGCATAATCTGAGTGTTCACCAGAAAAAGATGGATGCAAGAGGATAATAACAAAGACACAAAAGCAATAACTGGAAAGATAAGGACAGAAAGAAAACCTTTGAGCAGTTCTTTATTCTAGAGAGTAAGATGAAGGAGTGCAACCTGTGAGTTGAGGCTGATGTGCTAAGCAAGGCCTTGATAAAAAAAAAATAATACAGAATTTACCTGTTAAGTTATGGGGAGAAACTGAAGATTTCTAAGCAAGTCAATGGCCCGATTACATCCGTGCTCTTTGAAACCTTTCTGGCTGCAGTGAGAATGGACCAGAGAAAGGAAGAAAAGCAAGGAAGCTACTGCAGCAATCCAGACAAGAAATGATGAGGACCACCATGGAAAGGAAGGTGGAGAATGCATGCAAAATATTTTAGTACCCCCCCAAAAATATATATATATATATTAGTACCAGTAAATAAATAAACAAATCAGTTGGTCTTGGTGATGGATTAGATATTGAGGCAGACAGAACAAAAATGAGTATAAGGGGACAAGAGTGGCCAAGTTGAACTCTAGCTTAGTGTTCAGTAAATGTTTTCTATAAAATGCTAGAGTAAATACTTTCAGTTTTGTGGTCCAAATGATCTCTGGGGCAACTACTCAACTCTGCTATTGTAATGCAAAAGCAATCATTGGTATGGCTCTTTCCCAATAAAACTTTATTTACAAACCCAGCAAGAGGGCTAAGTTTGGCCCTGGACCATAGTTCACCAACTCCTGGTTTAGTGGGATGATAGGTGGTAATTTCACCAACACAAGTCTCAACCTTGACTACACATTAAAATCACATGAGAAATTCTGAACAGTTCATTGTCCAGTCCACTCAACATTATTCCTGGGCCAACTAAATCTAAGCATCTGGGGATGAGATACAGGCACCAGTATTTTTTAAAACTCACAGGTGATTTTAAAATGCAGCTAAGGTTGAAAAGCACTGTACCAACTGAAAAAGTGTGTTTAGAAGCAAAAAATGAAAAAATAAATGAACATACTGAGTCCCAGGTAGGTGCATGAGATATATCCAGCAGAGGTTCTAAGCAGGTAGAAGACGGATATAAGATTACAAGGGCCTGAGGCTCAGGGGAGAAGTCTGGAGTAGAAATAAAATTGAGAGGTAGCAGCAGGTACACAAATGTTATTCACTGAAATCTTGCCAAGCTGATAAAGTCACCCTAGAGACAACACAGTGGGCTATCATTTGGAGAACATTATCTTTAAGGAGAAAAATGAGATTTGCAGATCTAGTGCAATGGAAAGCTAGGGTCAAGTATACAGGAATCGAATGTGTTCACAAACTAGGTAAGGCCCAACATGGTAGCACACGCCCGTAATCCCAGCGCTTGGGAGGCTGAGGCAGGAGGATTGCTGTGAGTATGAGGCCAGCTTGGGCTACAAAGTGAATTCAAGGCCAGCCTGAACTGCATAGTAAGACCCTGTCTCAAAAACACAAAAAATAAAAAAGAAACACACACTAGGTAAATATTACCAAACATACCCATACAAAACATGTCATTCAGGCTTAACCATAGATACCAACAGTAGAAAGATAGCCAGCTTTGGCATAACTGTCTTTTTATTATCCCAGTAAATTCTACTGGGATAAAGCACATGGAGAAATATCGGCATTTGAGCTGAGGAAAAAGAAATCATCTAGCTCTATTCATTATTTTTTGAGATTTTATTTCCTAAAAATAAAGGCATTTTCAGAAGCCCTGCAAAGTATCCAACATCAAATTAACTACCAATTTCCTCAACCAAAAAATACACAAAACTTAGGTATTTATAGTGATGAGAATGTATCATTTCAACAATGCTAGTCTGCTACACAGCTTAACCTGGTACAATAGAAAAGCTTATGGTAATGTATCAACTATATACATCTAATTAAAAATTTTAAAATACGGTACAGAATTTGTGCAAAGAATTTCTAAAAGGAGTTCCTAAAAAAGTCTCGATGGACTACCATGATGATTTAAGAAGCTAAAAGATGGGAAAAGGTAACAAATTTAAATTCATGGGTTATAGGCCTAAGACAAATGATAATAAAATTCTAAAATAATCTATTAGAAATTCTCTTTACAGGACCTACAGAAATTACATGATTAGATTAATAATTGTATGGTAATTCCCAGAAGTTTTTATTACTAGAGAAACCCATACACTAAACCCATAACAATGACACTAAAAGATAGATTGTGTTTAACTGACTGAGCCAACTAAACACGAAAAGTAAACATTGCAAATAATAATTAATATTACCCTCTTTTTCTCACCTCATCATTTTCATTGCCACTTGAACTCTTCCTCATTGATCTGTACTGAAAAATATTTAAAACACATACTTTATTTTTTCTTCAACATTGTCTACTAGGAAATTACATGTGAAGTTTATTCATATTTTGGTAACTTTATTAAACTACCTGATATTAAACTTAAGTATGTAACCAGTTGAAGTAGTTTTACTACTAACACACATACTGCTTTCTATGTACAAGGCACTGTTTAAAATACTTTCAACATATCAAGTAACATTTCCTTCCTAAGCCAATCCCATTTCCCATTCTTTCAAGTTTGCAACCTGTGGGTTGTGTTAGAGACTTCTTTCTTAATTCACTATATCCAGTATATCATCAAGTCAAATCTTTTACAATCTCTCTCTGACTTACCTATTCTGAATTCTTACAACTGTCATCCTATCCCAGACCCTCATTATCTCTCAGCTGGCCTGTAATCTCACTTTTCTAAGATGTCATCTATAATTAGGAAATCTGATTTCAGGTTTTAAAAGAACACTACATTAAACATATATACTGATTATATAATAATAGTAATAATGATAATAGCTAACACACTATTGCTTACTACTTACCAGCATTGACTCAAGTGCCTTATATGTATTAACCATTTAATTTCCATAACAATCCTACGAGGTAGTACTATTAACCTTGTTTCACAATGACATACAAAGATAACGTGCTCAGTATAAAAAATACTAGCTTGTGTCAAAAAGCTTCTTAGAATCAAGTAAATACAGTATGATAACCACTGGAGTTCTGATTCCTCCCCACTGGAAACAATCCTGAAAATCAGTGGTAGATTGTGCTTCTGCTTGCAACTCATGACTGCCCATTGAAAAAGTTACTAATTTTTAGATTATATCCAAACCTTTTCACCTTGTATTCAAGGTTTTATTTAATGGTCCCCTTTATTTATGCAGCATTATCTCCCATATTTCTTGGAAAAAATAATCTACTTGATATTGTAACCACAAACTGGGGAGTAAACTGTGATGGAATTACAATGACATGTGCTCTTTTACTGTCTCTCCTTTGACAACTGTAATTAAACTTTCCAGCTGATCCCGGACACAGCTTCAATATACTTGCAATCCATTGTTCCAGAAAGCCACAGAGTGAAGCATGAGCAAAAAAACAAAACAAAACAAAACAAAAACAAAAAAAGAAAGAAAGGAAACCAATTTACCATCCCTAGGCAAAATGCTTGCTGAAGTAAATTATTTTTGGTTCTATTCTACTCTGATGAAACAGTGACATTTGAGTGAATAATATGCTAATATTTATTAAATGATTATGCTGCTCCCAGTGCCATTGTAAGCACTGTATGTTATTAAATAATTTAGTAGATATAACAGTCTTATAAGGGAAAGTACTATTAGACTCATTTATAGATTGAAAAAAGTAATAGTAAAATCAGCAAGATTACATGACTTACCAGAGTCACGTGGTTAAGTATTCAAGTAATGACTAGGAGCTAAGTGATTTTATTCTAAAAGCTCAAGCACTATGCTATACTCTTATTTCTAAATCTCGAATGATTACTAGGAATACGCCAGGAATAAAAGGGCTAATAGGCATTCTCAGAAGAGGGAAGCACAAAGAAATAAAAAAGCATAGCCTATGTGGAAAACAGAGTATGTCAGTGAAGCTGGTGAGTAGAGTGAATCGTGGCAGGTAATGAAATATAGAGAAGTAATAAGGAATGCTCCGTGAAATTTTGAGAAGTCCAAATTTTATCTTATTGGTAATAGAGAGCCAATAAAGAAATTTATACCAGGGGTTGCTCCAAGGGATTTACGAAAAGGGAACTATTAAGAAAATATTACAGTTGTCCAGACAAGAAAGTATAAGTGTTCCAGCAAAGATAAAGGCAACAGAGACAGAGGTGAATAGGAAAAGGGTTACATATTATTAGCAGTGACAGTGACTGGGATAATCTTATTGTGAATTTGATTGGATTATGAGACTCCTACAGAGGTGGTTTGATTGTGAGGGTACTAACCTCTTCAATGAATTAATGCACTGATGAGTTCAAGGCTGAGTGGGCTATTGGGAGGTGGACCTACTGGAGTCATGGCTTTGAAGGGTGTATCTTTTCTCTGGCTTGTTTGTGCTCTCTCTCTGCTTCTTGGGTGCCATGAATTAAGCAGCTTTCCTCTGCCATGCTCTTCCAACCATGAAATTTCTGCCTTATCAAAAGCCTAAAAGCAGCGGTGCCCAGCTGACTAGGGATTGAAACCATGAGCCAAAATAAACCTTTCCTTCTCAAAGTTGGCTTTCTCAGGTACTTGGTAGCGGTGACAAAAAGCTGATTAATACAATGACCAACCAGATAAGAAGAATGAGAGAGGGAAAGAATAAAACAGTACTGAGATATAGAGCTTAGACAATGGAGGAGACATCACTACCACTAACTAAAATAAAGAACAGAGGAGAAAGTTTCATCCTATGGGGTGGGAAGAAAAGACACATTAAATTTAAGATACATGTAAGGCATCCAGACAATTAGAAACACAGGTTTAGAGAACTAGAGAACAGATGACGTTATGGGATGTGAATTTAGACTCAGTAGAATATAAGAAATATCTAGAGTCATTAACACTCCAGAGAAAGCTTTTAGAGTAATAAAGAGGACAAGACTCTAACAGCAAGCAAAAGAAAAGCTCAAGGACAGCAAAAGGATATCCAAAAAATCAAGGAAGATTGATTCATTCCTCCCTTCCCTTCCTTCTCTTTCTTTCCTTCCTTCCCTCCTTCCCTTTCTTCCTGGAAAGTAAACACAGGGCCTTTCACATGCTAGGCAAGCATTCTACCACTGAGATACATACCTGGACCTACTGTGGCTATAAGGACACCAAATTTTATATGTTAGAATAGTAATGTTCACAATAGTGGCTTATTCTCCTATTATGATTTATTTACTGAAATAATCTGACCCGATGTACCTTCTTGCTTACATACTCAGGCCAATAGGCTGACATGTTTTACTTAGTTTCAGGAGCTTACCTGAAAAAATATTACCCTACATTAGTCTTGGCAACTGAGAATTTAAAATGAGGAGCTGAATTATACACACTTACACACTCACACACACACCCATTGTATACATACACAAACACTTTCAGTACATGTACTGAAAAACAGCTCACAAATAATTTACCATGGGAAAGAAACAAAGAAATTTTGTGGCTTAGTCATTTATATATGCTAGGGTAAGTGGCACTAAAGCTTTGTATGTTTTATAACACAGCAAGCTAAAGGAGCCATCACTATCCAGCAATAATTTGGTATAAACCTCCTTAGTACTGTATTTTACTCTTTAATGAACTATAGATCCAGATTAGGTTCAGCAACAGATCCCATAAATAACCTTTTTGAGTCTCAGGAGATCTGTGGTTAAATTTCTTTTCTGTCTTTGAAAAAAGACACTTTACAGAAATTCGTGGATGATATTTTAATCATGAAAATACTGGCAATTCTGAATTATAGCTCAGATTTAATTTAGAAAGTAGTATCTTAGTGCTAAGCACATGGTCTACCACTGAGCTACCCCCTCAGCCCCACTGCATGTATATTTTCTTGACACAGAGAAAAACTGTTGACATGGTTCAAATCTTTCACAATGTGCTAACACTGACATCTTCTGACAATTGAGGAGAACTACATGGCTTCCTAAAACTGCCCAGTGATTGAAGCTTATGTTTGCACCAACTTTATCAAGAAATAAGTAACATTTATTGAATCATTATGTAATAGGAACTTCAAATATTATCACATTTGATCTCTTAACACTTTATAACATAACCAACGTGGTAGAAGAAATGTTTTAAGCCATAAAAAAATTAATAAATGATGCTATTAAACAAAAATTATCTTTTTTTTTTTTTTTTTTGGTCTTTTATGAGACAGGGTTTCGCTACGCAGTTCAGGCTGGCTTTGAACTCACTTTGTAGCCCAGGCTGGCCTCAAACTCATGGCGATCCTCCTGCCTCAGCCTCCCGAGTGCTGAGATTACAGGCGTATGCAACCACACCCAGTTTAGGGGCCTATTTTTTAAACAATGAAATTGTATTAATTTTAAAGTATTGTTCATTTGATATTAGGCTATCTACAGTAGATAAAGAAGCAGCATAACATAAGCTCTGAGTTCAAATCTTAACTCTGCTTATTAGCTAAGTGAGCATTCTACTTAGCCAATCTTTTTTTTTAAAAAAAAGAAAAAAATAAAAACAATGATACAAAATTTCAAAACAAGATAATGGGAGATTAACAATAGTTAATACATTGCATATTGTTATCTTCAAAGTAGTTGCTCAGATTACAAGATATAAGCATGAAAAATTGATCAAACAATATAAACACAAACCTTTCTTTTCAATGAACTAATAGAAATTAGTAGTACAATTACCTTAGCTACCTTGTATATATATATATATTTTTTTTTTTCTTTTCCCTTCCTTCCTTTCTCCTTTCCCCCATTCTGGTTGTCCTTTCCTTTTGAGCAGTTTCTTCCAATTTTGCAATATCTGTTGTACATTTTGGATCTTCTTTACTCTTTCAGTTTCTACTTAGCCAATCTTGCCTTAAATTCTCCATTGATAAAACAGAAATGGTAATAACTGTATTTGCCTCATAGGATTGTTCTAAAGATTAAATGAGTTGATTATTTGTAAAGCACTTAGAAAAGTGCCTGGTACTTCATATTTGCTATACAGGTGCTTTGATATGGTTTGATTATATTAGGATAAGGGAGATCAAATGAACATCAAATCTTTTATTATTCAGAAATACTAAATTTTCCCCCACATTACCAGTCATTTATCAACTTTTACCTATAAACACATTTTTTTCAGTGCCTTGGTTCAAGGTCCATGAACAACAAAAAAGAACCAAAAGCAAAACAGGTAAGTGCAGATCTGTAAAATGTTAGAATAAATACACTTTTGGGATTGCTGATGAGGATTCTTCTTAGAATGCCCTTTCCTTTTTCTTCATTTCTTTTATTTCTTCAGTATCTCTCATATTGGCCAATTAATACAAGTCCTATTAAAAGGGTTCAGCAATTATATGTTACTGGCTTAAATTCTTCACAGATTTGCTAAGACATGGAACTATTTTTTTTGGTTTTATGATACTACTTCTAAATACATGTTATATTCCCACATATGGAAACAGATGAATGTGCATAGAAAGGTATTTCTTTTTTTTTTTTTTTTTTTTTTTTTTTTTGTGGTTCTCGGGGGTTGAACTCAGGACTTCATGCACCAGCAGGCGCCCGTGCTGCTGAGCGATATCACCAGCCCTTTTTAGAAAAGTATTTCTATCAAAAAGAAAACTAGAAAATAAACCCTATTTACTAGTGACATTAAACTAGATATTACCTATAATTTAACTAAATACTATATGTTTAGATAAAAGTATTATTAGACAAGAATTATACTTTGGGAAATAGAAAAGGTACAAAGACAACAAAATTTGCTACTTACAGGGCAATAATAAGTTCGTACTGTTCATTCAAGTCAAATGCCAATAATGACTTCTGTTTAGTATTGAAAACCAAGATAAACATACTTACTACATTCAAATACTAAACTATAGTCCAGTTTCAACTAAAAATTAATTTAAAACTGATAAAATCAAAATTAATAAATAAAAGCAAATTTTAAAATTTAATGAAGTACCTTGAAATATTCTTTTCTAATCTGCTTGCTTCGCCTCCTCTCTTCACTTTGCCAAATTATAGGTTGAGATTCTGGCCACTGGTGTTCATCTATTTGATCCTTCTGATTTTCTAAGGGCTGTAGTGAGACAATTTCTTTTAACTAAACAAGTAAGAACAAGATAGAATATATGGTAATAATTTAATTTCCTCTTACCTGCCATGCAAGCGGTGATGATGGTGAATTAACTTCATCTGCTGAGACACTAAAAAATTATAAAAATGCTTTAGTATGTCTTAAAACATTGAGAAAAATTCTTAAATAGATATTATGAAATATCATAAAGTTGATTTTTTTGTAACAAGGAAGTAAAGATTTTATCCATGCCTATACTTTGAACTAATAACATAAAACTTAATGCTAACAAAAACATATTGAAGTACCCAATAACTGTTGCTCCACAGGAAACACCACAATGAGTTTATTTTATATCAACCTTGTGGATAGGACTACTCTAAGGATTTCGTAGAGGCCAACAGAAGTGTAAAGTTTAGAGACATACAGTTAAAGGACAGACAGAAAGTTTATTATATCAAAATAAATTACCAAAATAAAAAAAAAAAGAATCAACAAACAATTTCTTTTGTCTAAATGCCAAAGAGCTCAGAGAAGTATTTCTTTATTGCCTTCTGAATACAACGGAAACTATGCAGGAAATTTTTTGCATATACTTTTTCTGTTTCGATAAGGACGATTGTGCAAGGTCTTAGATGGTAGATTTGAACAGGATTTCCATTGTAAAAAATATATAGACAAAAGCCCAGTACAGCTGCAATTTTATAATATTTCTGTGGAACTTCTTACAGTAAAAGAAGAAAAAGACATAAAAATTAGAAAAAAATCAAATTTTCAAAATTCATAGCACATATGATTACCTGAGAGAAAAAAGAATCTATTATTATAAGAGGTAAGATTACCAATTAAAGAAAATGTACAAAAGTTAACAGCATTCTTATATATCAACCATAATGAGTTACACTGGAAAAATCCCACTCATAAAAGGAAAGTATAAAATACCTAGGTAGAAACTTAGCTACATATGTATAAGACCTGAATGATAAAATTATAAAATGTCTAATAGATGCATAATTTTAACATTCTTGGATGGACAAAGTACTGCAAACATAACTTCTGTTTCTAATTAACATCTGAAATGAACTGTAATAAGCATAATAAGGGTTTTTGGCTTACTTCAGAAATTTGACAAAAGAATTTAAAAATTAATTTGGAAGAATGGATGATCAGGGCCGGCGAGATGGCTCAGCGGTGTAAGCACCTGCCTGGCAAGCGTGAGGGCCCGAGTTCGACTCCAGGAACCCACACACGAAAAAAGCGCCGGTGATATCGCTCATCGGCACAGGCACCTGCTGGCGCGCGAGGTCCTGAGGTCGACCCCTGGTACTCACAAAGAAAAAAAAAAAAAGAATGGATGATCAAAAAGAGTAAAGTTATATAATAAAGGGGATATGCTTATCAGGTAATAAAATGTATTATATAACACCTTAGTAATAATGGAGCTGGGGTGTAGCTCAGTGGTACAGTGCTTTATCCTGCATGCACAAGACCCTGGATTCTATCCCAAACATACATACATATATACATACGTACATGCGTTTGCTCTGGAATCTGTAGATTTTTCAATGGAAAAAAAATGCAGTACTATAATCATAATAACTTATGATACCAGTGACATTTACAATCATTGTCAAAATGAAGGATTATATAACAAATACTATAGCGACTATTGGTTGCCCACTTGTAAAATATACACAGAAAGAAAGACAAAGAGGGAGGAGATAAAATGAGAAAAAGTGGAAGGGAAGAAAACTAGATTCCATTCCCATACCAAATATCAAAAAGAATGGAATAAAAGATTTATATATAAATAAACATTCAATTAAAAAGTATCTGAAAATTATGGGCAGTAGGTGGGCAGAGTGGTGAGCACCTGTACTTGCAGCTACTTGAGAAACTGAGGCAGGAGGATCACTTGAGTGTAGGATTTCAAGACCAGCCAAGGCAACATAGCGAGACCTCATCTCAAAAAAAAAAAAAAAAAGGAAGAAAAAATATATTGGCAGTAATTTTTAAATGTTGGGATGCAGAAAGCCTATGGTAGAAACAATCAAAACCAAACACTGACAAATATAAATATAGAAAATATAAAAATTAGACAATAAGGTTGGGCATGTAACTCAGTGGTGAAGTGCTTGTTTAACATATGTGAGGTCCTAAATTTCATCTCTAGGAGTGCAAACAAAAACAAAAGCAAAAACACCTAGATTTTGCTTCTGGTCAAGACAGAGTAACAGTGACCAAAAATTAAAAGAATGGACCAAATATATAAAAGTATGCTTTCTGAAAGGCATGGAATATCAGGCAAAAAAAGGATATTGTCCCTTAGAGATGGGTAGCAAGCAAGGTGAACCCCATGAACTGGCCAAATTGCTGCATGGAGAGAGTTTCCAGGCCACAGCCAAGGGAAGGAGAACTAAGACGGAGCCCAGACACTCCCTCAATTTAAGAGACAGAACTGGGAGCCAAGGAGAAAAGGGTACGATTCACAGAACAGAATAACAAAATAAAAGGTAATGCACAGTAAGTTATACAAAGGCTTCCTTCAAAGATTCAGCTGAGTTCTGATTACTTATCTACCTCTCTATATGAAGAAAGTCAAATAGAAATAATCAGAAAACTAACGTTTACTAAGCACTTAGGTGCTAGGCGCTAAGGCCGATTTAAAATTTTATACAAAGCCTTATAGCTAGTAAGTGCTAAAGGAGGGACTCAGATCCAAATCTGCCTGACTTCACGGGCCATGTTCTTTCACCTGTACCTGGCTATCTTGCCAACTCGTTTCTCAATAGTTCATCACAACTCTTTTGTATGCCTGTAATGACTCAGGCTCATGCTGATTGCTAGAAGTGGCTACAGTCCTTGGAGAGTAGCTCACCAGACCACTACCAGTACAAAGCTGTCCAGATGTTTCAAGAAAACTGACCCCTTTTCTAAAATCTAAGTACCCAGAATCTTTCCAGGTCATTCCTATAAGTTTGCATGTTGCCTAATGCCACCAACAGATAATCATTTCCATTAGTCGTGGATTTGCATATTCCGAATTCCTATTTTAAAATACAAGGACCGTGAGCCTGGTGTGGTCGCCCATGCCTGTAATCCCAGCATTCTGTCAGGTTGTTGCAAGAGGATCTCAAGTTAAAACTCAGCCTGGGCAACTTAGTAACTTAGCAAGACCTTGTTTCAAATTAAAAACTTGAGAAAGAGCTGGATGTAGCTCATTGAGAAAACCCTGGATTCAATTCCCAGTACCAAAACAAAACAAAACAAAAAACAGGAAAACTAGAAAGATGACCTGTTAGGGGGCTATTGTAATAATTCAAATAAGAAAGAGCTAGAAGTAGGGTGGCAGGATTTAAACTGGTAAAGCATGATCAGATTCTGGAAATATTCTGAAGGTAGTCAACAAGATTTGCTAATGGATTAGCAATGCGGTATGAGAGAAAGTGACAAATTAAGGATCACTCTGGGGATTTTGAGCTGATCAACTAGAAGAATGGAGTTGACATATTCTGAAATGGGGAAAAAAATCAGAAGATTTAGGTTTGAGGGTACAATAAGCGAGATTAAGAGTGTGGTTTTGGCTGGGCGTGGTGGTGCACACCTGAAATTCCAGCACACAGGAGGCTGAGGCAGGAGGATCGCCATGAGCTCAAGGCCAGGCTGGGCTACATAGTGAATTCGGGGCCAGCCTGAACTACATAGCGAGACCCTGTCTCAAAACAAAACAAAAAAGTGTCGTTTTGGAAAGTAAAGTTTGACATGCCTATTATACACCTAAGTGGAAGTGTTGAGTAAACTACATGGTATACAACTCTACAATGTGTATGTATGTACACACATACACATACACAAGTACAAATATTTGTGTACACATATAGAAAAAACGTATGCTAAGATTTCAATATGATCTGAGTGTGCTCCCCAAAGACTCCTATATTAAAAGCTTGATCCTCAGGCCAGTGATATGGCTCAGCGGCATAAGCGCCTGCTGGCAAGTACGAGGTCCTGAGTTCAACTCCCAGTGCCCACATTAAAAAAAAAAAAAAGCTTGATCCTCAGTGTGGCAGTGTTGAGGTTACGAGATATTTTAAGAGGTAGAGGTTAGCTCAAGGTAACTAAGTCATACGGCACTGTCCTTGTAAAGGCTTAATGCAGTTCTATGGGACCTTTGTTAGTTCTCAAGAGAATGGGTTGCTATAAAAAAAAAGTGAGCCTGAGCCCGAGCCTGACCTCTGAATCTGTCTGGCTTCCTGTCATGCCATGTGATCTCTTCGGCAAATGCTCCTGCCGCTGTGATGCCATTTCATGAGGCCCTTAACAGAGCCAAACGGAAGCTAGAACCATGCTCTTAAACCTCCAAAACTGTAAGTGAAATAAATTTATTTTCCTTATAAATTGCTCAGCCTCAGTTTGTCATAGCAACATAAAACACATTATTACAAGGTCTAAAAGGGAAAATACCAAAATAATATGACTTGTCAATTCCAGGGAGTAAGACAGTGGGTGATTTTTTTTTTTTAGTTTGCTAAATTTTCCAATATTTCAACCATTAACTATATTACTCTTGTAATCAGGAAAAACAAAAAGAATTTTTGGTTTTGTTTTTAAAGAAGGAACTAGGTGAGTATCTTGTAAATAAGAAAGAAATAGTTGTATAAAGGAAAAGCTAGGATTGAATATCACAGCTCTGAAGTTTGAGCAATTGGGGTTTTCTCAAGAGAAAGGAAGTTGGGAAGGAAGCTTAAAGTGAGAGTGCAAGGAACTGAAGGGAAAGTAAATAACAGGAACTTCAAAGCAACCTAAAATTTGAGATAGCAGAATTAGTAGTCAAAAGGAAAAAGAGTGGGTTAAATCTAATGAAGTAAAATTTGAGATAGGAGACCCCGGTAAAACCCAATGTTGGAGGGCATGCTTAGTCTGTATTTATAAGGCCCTGGGTTTGATTCTCAATATCAAAGAAAGCTGGGGGCAGGGGTGGCTCAGTGGTAGTGTTTGCCTTCCCAAAAGACAGACAGAGACTAAAACAGTAAGAGAGAGACAGACAGACAGACAGACAGAGACACAGAAACACAGAGAGAGAGATACAGAGAAACACAGAGACACAAACAGAGACAGAGACAGGGAGACAGAGACAGAGAGACAAATATTGAGGAGAGGGGAGACACAGAAAGAGAGAGAGAGAGAGAGAGAGAGAGAGGCATATTCCTATTCATCTCACACGTGAACTGAATTCTGAAAGACTAAGTAAAGAAAGCAGTAATGGCAACCTTAGCAGAGACAAGGACATAGAACACAGAGATAAGAAATCATGCCAGAATAAAGAAAGAAGTTCTGTTCCGAACTCAAAAGGTGCCAGTGGGGGAGGGGTACATGAGATGAGATTCTTAAATGAGGCTGAAAGTAGGCAGAAAGCCACTTAAACTGTACAGTGTAAGTGAAGCACTTTAAGCTTTATTAAAAAGTTATAAAGAGCCATTAGAAAATAATAAGTGGGAGTTGTACTATCAGACTTGTGCTTTAGAAACATAACAATTCATAATATAAAAGACAGATTTTAAAGTAGGCAAAAATAAACAAAAGAGTTATGTGTGCAGACTGTTGCAGTAACCTAGGTGAAAAATGATGGGGCCTGAACCAACACAACTGCAATAGGAATGGAGAGGCTGGATGGGTGTAAATGATGTTAAAAAGCTGTAATTTTCTGTGATTGGCTGGATTGAGACAGGTACATAAGGAACAGACCTTTCCAAAGACTTTAAAGTTGCTTACTTGAGTAATTATTAAATAGTGGCACCTTCACTTTGGCAGACTATATAGGAAAAGAAATTGATTTGGGGGAAAATAAGTTCCATTTGGACTGTGGGCTTATCTGGATAAAGATAGCCAGTGGGATGTGTGTATCTGGAGGAAGCAAAGTATTCTTGTTACTATATGTTAAGATTTGGGTTCTGGATTCAGATAAACCTAGATTTGAATCTGGGCTTTACTCTTTACTAGCTGTATGATCTTGAGCAACTTCTGATCATTTCTGAATCTCAGCTTGCTCATCTGTAAAATGCAAATACAGTGGTATCTCCATTCATGAACTTAATTCTTTCCATAATTCTTGTCACAAACTGAATTTGAAGAGATTTGATCAAATTTCCCTGTAAGGTCATCACTGATTCTGTTCTCATTCAACTTGGTTTGCGACCAGAATTGTGGAAAGAATTAAGTTCCTATCACTGTATCAACACTAACAATTTAATAATGTTACTATGAGGATAAAAAAGAGACAGTGCATCTAAAGCTCTAACAACAGTATACATGTAACAGGTATTCACCAAATTCAGAAATATTAAATCTGTATGGAATTCTGTACAGCCCCCTACCCTTGGAACATTACACTCCAATAGGACTGACTCAAGAGTTGAGTTCACTGTAAATTTTCAAACCATTAAAAAGAATAAATAAATAGGACAAGCTCTTCTAGTTCTCAGGAAGTCACACACATGGATTTAGATCATGTGTTCATAGAGAAGAATTTAATAACACCCAATTGAAAGAAATCAAATGTAAACAGTTATAGAAAATAAAACACAATGATGTAGAAACACATTATTCTTGGCAGTAATCACAATATCATAAATGCTGAATGAATGAATGATTCTATCATAAGACAAACTGCAAGTATAAGCAAAAAGACATTGAATCAGGATTTCTGGCTTTGTTCCTATCAAAAATAAGTTCAATTCATGCTGTGACACATTTCCTCTCTAAATTATCTAATTATATTACATCTATATCTTTTTTTCACTAAAGCCTATACACAGAAACATCAGTATCAAAAGTCAAGTCTCATTATGAAAAAGTAAATATATAAGGATTAACATATTTTTTTATGTTAAACACTCCACAGTTCATTTCAGCTTGTTTCTCATGACAGAAGCTGAATGATTAAGAATCCTAGAAGTAAATCAACACATTAATACCAAAATATAGTACAGCGAATGCGTCATACAAATGATATAAAATATCTCCAAAATAAACTGGATCTATCAATGAAAATCTTTGCTAGAAAACAATGTGTAAATGCTATTTATATCATGAGCCTATGATTTATGAAAGAATGAATTTTACAAACTCTTCCTTGTATCTTCTTTTATAAACGCTTTCTCAAGGTTTGGCTACTTTCTGGCCACGCTATTATTGCCTTTGGCTGAGACAGAAGATGTACACATACAGAGTTTTTAGGTACCACTACAAGTGATTTAGTTTTCCTGGCACAGCACATGATATGAGCTATGCCGACGTAACATATAATCATTTTGTCAAAAGCCAAATAATAAGCTTTAATTCTAAACGAAAAAACAGGGCTTAAAGTTCAATTTCATTTTTTAAAAAATAACAAGCTCCTTAAACTTAAAGTAGCCAAATGAAACTATATTTGAAGAAAACCACAAAAAATAAAACAAAAATTTAAAATTATAAACCATTTAAGAGAATTATTTGTCCATGACTTTATCTAATTCTAAATATTAATCTCAAAGTCAAAAGTATTGAATTATTAACTTTCTTTAACATAAGGAATTATAAATAGTTAAAAGTTTTTAATATTACTATAGAGGTAAATGTAACTTAATTTTTTAATTTTGAAGTTTAGTATTATGAAGGAGTAAAATCTACCTTTTACTCAGAGCAAATCTGCTTTTTACTCAAAATAAAATCTTGTGATGTCAGCTATCAAAAGAATTTAGAAAAGTACTTCAGACTAAAGCCATATACATAATGAACTAAATGTAACTTAGTAATTACAGAAATATGGTGAGCATAGAAAAATCCATCTCCATTATGCTGGCTGCCTCACTCACTAGCTTGGGTCTAGCAGAGCTTCACTAGAAGGAAGGCACAGTAAAGTGCAAAAGGACAATATTACATTCAAATCACTGTATTGGCCGAAACAATCTCAGAAATAAGGGTGTATTTATTCTTCTTTGTATGGCATACACTAAAATTTTCTTAAATCTCCAAATAGAGAAAAATAATGGAAACAAAATCTCTAAGACTATTAGGAAAAACTATATTTTAAAAGAGTGATTTTTAAAATAAAAGAAATGGCATTAAGTACTATCTTGGGAGAAATATCAGAATTTTTGAGAGTGGAAAAGTGCTCAAACTACAGTGCCCTTTACTACTGTGTGTTTCCTCTCCATTCCATATTCACTAGGGTCGTGATGACTGATGTTTATGGGGCGTACTGGCACAGAAAGAAAAAAGTTGAGATCCACTAACCTATAAAATGTATTTTACATATTTGATAATTCACCTATGTAAACTTTTGCTATGTACATTGATATTTTGCTTTACTCTGTTTTATTCTGTTAAACATCTATTTTACCTAAATATCTACTCTAGATTATTAACACTCCCTGATCCATTTCTCTATAGTTACTTTAAGTAAAAGACTACACAATTCAGCTGCACCAACTTAGCCCCTTAATACTTAAGGCTTCCACCAACTCCAGATAACCTTGATTTCTATCAGATTGCTTTGATCCTTTGGCAGAGTTTATTACTGAACGATCCCCCAAAACTTAAAGGCCTCCATCTATATTTATATTTCACATACATCAACTAAACAAAAAGATGGGAGAAAGCACATGTATTTGGAGAAGACAAAGAAGTCATTGGTAAAGGAAGCAGAAAAGAAAGAATGGCTAGATTTCAAGAGTTGAGAGAACTACCTACATAGTAATAACAAACTAGAGGTTAAAACAGTGCTACTCAAATTAAAATGTTCACATAATCACATAAAAATCACAAGAATAGGTAATGTATATAATTTCTATAATTCCAAACTATGTTTCTCAGAATCTTATTTTCTATAATCCTGAATTATACTTTAGTTAATTTCATAATTTTTTATTGTTTAGCTATGTCACATAATACTCAGATACATACCCTTCCACAACAAACAAAAAACCTTAGGACACACCTAAAAGCAAATTAAAAGGAAAGATATAACAGAAAATATTAGAAAGTAAGCTAACGAAAATAAATATACAATGGGAATCAGTCAACTGAAAGTATTTATTGCAAAGGTCCAGATATATTTTACTCCTTTCTTTTGGATGATAACCAAATGAAGTTTAAGAAGCCAAATAAACACCTGTTTATTAAGCCAAAAGAGTAGTAGTCACTTTTCTAATATTAACAGTCTAATACTAATTTCTAATATTAACATGTGAGTAGGAATCATAGAAATTTGGAGAACTGGCTCAATAATTTAGAGAACATAATTTTTTTTTTCAAAAAAATCCCTTTCTTTTATTTTCAAGTCAGTATTAAGAATATTCTTTTTGATCCCAGCACTGTAAAGAAATTTTTTGGTATTATTTTATTCTCAACTCATAGTCATAAGAGCAATAAAGATTAGTTTTTAATAATTCAACAATAAAGTGTCAAGGCAGGGGCCAGTGATATGGCTCAGCGGCATAAGCGCCTACCTGGCAAGCGCGAGGTCCTGAGTTCGACTCCCGGTACCCACATTTAAAAAAAAAAAGTGTCAAGGCAAAGTAGTTTAATCTGCCTTTTTTTTTTTTTGGAAACTGAATCTCACTATCTTGCCCAGACTGGCCTCCAGCACTGGAGTACAAGTGATCCTTCCACCTCAGAGTAGCTGGGGCTAGGTTCATTCCTGGCGCTCCACCCACATTCAAAGTACCTTAAACTATGCATTTCAATCAGACAAAAAGTTATAGTCTTCTAAATAACCAAAATTCAGACTTCAAATCCTTCTGCATTAGCTACCTGATAGTTCATTTGCTGACCTCTTTCCCTACCCATTTTGATTAATTCTATGCATTGACTCTGATTACTTTCCTAGAATAGTTTCATTCATCAAATAGTGATACAAACTTTCTTCAAGAATCAAAGATAGGGCCTGGCAAGCGCGAGGGCCCGAGTTAGACTCTCGGAACCCACATACAAAAAAAGGGCTGGTGATATCGCTCAGCGGCACAGGCGCCTGCTGGCGCGTGAGGTCCTGAGGTCGACCCCCGGTACCCACCAAAAAAAAAAAAAAGATTCAAAGATATTTTTAAAATAGTCTGAACTAAACAAGTGGGAAACTGCTACAAGAAAAACATCACTGAACTTAACATATAAGGTTACCTCTAGTTTTGGAGAACAGACGTGGCTTTGATTAGAGTGAACATTGCATTTACTTTCAACCAGTAGCAAGCTAAAGAAGCTTTAGTATACAAAATAGCAGTCCTGGGTGGTATTTCCTCATATGCTAGGGTAACCTTATTCCAAATAAATTATTTTAATCAAGACTAACAAAAAATTATAATGATTGTGTTAAAACCTAAAAATAGTTATATTTCTTTGCCTGTAACCTCAAATAGCATTTCAGTGCTCACTTCAGCAGCACATACACTAAGTAGCATTTCAGATCCTTCATTAATAAAGTTGGAATATAAAACAAAATAATACCCTGAAAAAGAAAAATCTACAACTAGAGACAAAGATTATATCAAATCCACTGCAAGATATATAGGATTATATGTAATCCTTATGTAGGATTACTCTTAGGTTTTTTTGGTATCATTCAAATTCAAGTATTATGACAATAAACAAAAAAGTTAATTATTATATCTAAGGGATCTGAGCAGTAGCAATATATTTTAAAAGGAAAAAAGAGATCAATTAATGGAAAAATACTAGATTCAGGATTAAAAATTATGAGATCCAGTTGGACACAGACTACACACTTGTAATCTTACCAACTCTGGGGGCTGAGGCAAGAGAATGGCAAATTCTATACTGGGCTGGGAAATCCTGTCTCAAAATAAAGAAATTAAAAGATCTAGGGATAAAGCTCAGTGGTAGAGCACCCCTTGGTTCAATCCCCAGCATTTAAAAAAAAAAAAAAAAAAACAGCAAAACAAATCTGAGATCCGGTTTAAGTTCAGTCATTAACAGAACTGGCTAGCAAACTAATATAAAATTAAATTTAAAGTAAAATTTGTTTTTTACTTTATGATCAGATTATTTGCAAATATTTCAATGCCTTCAAAAATTAAACATTATCACAACATTAGTCACTGTATATTAACGTTTTAAAAGTTCTTATTTTAATATGTGCTGACATCTAAAAAGGATGACGAAGAACAGGATTAGATAAAGACAGAAATTACTTTTGCATACATCTTGAAGAACAGCAGAAGTTACTTGGGAAGAATATTTTTAATTAAATCAATGGCTCCTATTAGCTTTACATTTGATTTAACTTTCAAGGAGTCAGTTAGCTAATAACAGTATAATTGAGTACCTACCATATATAAGGTGCAATGCTAGGTGCTATTTTGCACTGATTATAAAACTATCACATAAACAAAACCTATGAAAGATAACTATTCAGTTGATGCTGCACCTAGGCTAGAAAGAATAAATTACAGATAAGTGAAAATCTAACATGATAATAGAAATAAAAATATAGAAATATTATATATAACAATGTTAAAATCTAAAACTATGCACTAAAATGCTTTTATCTTAATACTATGAGAAAAATGGATATTACTGCAGATTTTTAAAAAAATCAAGGGGTTGCAGATGTGATTCAGTGATTGAGCACTTGTCTAACATGTGCAAGGCCCTGGGTTCGATTTCCAGCACTGCAGGGGAAAATAAAATCAACATTTTCTTCCCATAATAATAAATACAACAGTTTCACCTGCCAGGTAGAGGAGATAGAAACTCAACTACTGTTTAAGTTCCATGGAACAGTGGTGGCATGTTTCATCAAATCTCTTAAACCACAGAAGGCTCAAGATTCAATATGTATATGTACCAATA
The DNA here is from genome assembly GCA_028451465.1 of Erethizon dorsatum. Taxonomy (NCBI): domain Eukaryota; kingdom Metazoa; phylum Chordata; class Mammalia; order Rodentia; family Erethizontidae; genus Erethizon; species Erethizon dorsatum. The sequence goes on from CM051842.1 coordinate 100,948,346, forward strand.
TCCTATGATTAATGTATTCATTATGTTGTGCAAACATATACTAATAAAAGGTTTTTTTTTAATACATGTTACATTGGAGGCAGGAAACATATATGGCCTCATAAGTAGCCAAATATTTTTTTTTGTGGGTACCGGGGGGTCGACCTCAGGACCTCGCGCGCCAGCAGGCGCCCGTGCCGCTGAGAGATATCACTGGCCCCTTTTTCGTATGTGGGTTCCGGAAGTCGAACTCGGGCCCTCGCGCTTGCCAGGCAGGCGCTTAAGCCGCTGAGCCATCTCACTGGCCCAAGCCAAATATTTTTTAAAAGTCCATTAGAAACGAATCACTGGAAAAGATTAGAAAATAAATATGACAAAGAAGATGATAAAAAGTTAAACTAGAAATGAGGCTTCATTAGATATAGGAGGGATAAAGATCAGTATTTCCTAGTATGATTTTTAAAAATCTATACATATTGTAGCTGTGCAAAAAAGATGCTTAGCTTAATGGTTATTTATCTTATTAGTCGTTATACAGGTTTTCCCTAAAAAGTAGCCCTAAAAACTGCATTATTTGCCAGGTTTGGTGGTGTCTGGAGGCTGAGACAGGAGGATTCCAAATTCAAGCTCAATCTGGGCAACTTAGCAACCCTTATGGAGACCCTGCCTCAAAATAAAAAACAAAAAAGAGTTAGACCTGCAGCTCATTGTGAAGGCCCTGGGTCCAATCCACAGACCACACACACAAATTTTCATTTGATATGTTTTTATATTTTTGAAAGCATACTTAAACAAATGCCAGTATAATTAAATTTGAAATTTCCAAAAACTATGGTCATATTATCCCAGAGCATTTATTGTTCTGAATAAGTGAAATAAAATACTTAGTACTTATCTATGTTAAAAACACCAAAATTATTCTTTTAATTTCCTCAAGAACAACAAAAACCCCTCAGATCTTTATTATTTCAAAACTATAAATTTAATACTCTCAGTGCAGGAAGATGGCAAAAATGTCTGACCCTGAGTAGCACATGTGAACTTTTCACGTAATAAAAATGGATTTGCCTTGATTTATACATATTTACACAATGTCATTCTCAGTGACAATGATACACATGCAGACAAAGCCTAACCAGAAGGAGAAATAGTCATTGACTAGAAATAGACAAAAGTGAACTTATTATTCTTAAATCATCACTCTGGTTGAATCAATCATTATATAATTCAGTTCAATTCTAAGGAATTTATACATATTCCCAATAATTCAGAATCTGATGAGAAGCAAAGTATACTTGTGCTTGGAAAAATGCTTACTAAATAATACTATAGTGAGCTAAAATAAATACCCACAAATAAATTAGTTATTATGATTTGGCACATAGGAATAAAGACTACCTAAATATATATAGTGTCTATATAAGCATGAGGAATGATCAAAACATACAGTGAATGTTCACATTTTTTAAAAATTTACTATGGTAAAAGACATATTGCCATTAACCACTTACCAATCCAATTATTCAAATACAGATGACCAAAAACTGTATATTTTTTCATCAATCCAGGAAGTATAAAAATGATAATGAGGACATAGTAATGTTTCCATTTAATGGTACTCAGCAGCAGCATTCACCTTATTTTTTGCCATACCTTATAATGACACTCATGAAAGAGGTCTTCCAGAACTGCTTCAGAAAGCAGCAAGAAAGATGGGGTATGTTCAAAGTAAGGGGGAGTATAATGAAGGAAATTAATGGCAATGTGTCTTTTAGTGTAATAATTTTTTATTTAAACATTCAACAAATATTTTGCTGTACATGTAATTTTACATTTCATACCTTAGTATTTTCTATTGTCATTTAGTATTCTTTTGAAAAGATCCTAAGAGGGCCCCATTGTTTAATTGAAAATTCATATACTTTATTTGATAATCTTTAATCTGATTTAATGATTATAAAATTTGCCTAATCAAACTTTATTACTGAAAAGAATACCTGTTCTTCTGTTCTTGCTTTAATAACTGAGCAGCTATTTTCCTCAAATCAGTTACTTCCTTCAAATCATCTTCTTCTCTAAGTAACTGTTCTTTCTCGAGTCTGAAAGTTGACACAAACATGGTTATCCAAAAAGACAGACAGACTATTTTATGTCAGCTTTTAGAAACAGAAACCATTTTTGTTTTCTACACCATGTCAAAGCTAAAATCCCTTGTATTTAAACTACTAAAATAAGAAACAAAGAATATTTAAGGAAAACGCATCTACATTCTCTACTCAATATAAATGTGGCATACTAATCATATTAATATAATCAATGGCTAACAAAAAATGGTTAAGCATATAATCATTTCAAAAGTTATGAAACAATGTAATGGGCATACTAATTTAACAATGTAGATATCCCAGCCTTGAGTGCAGTAAGGACTACAAAGCTCTAAATGGCCCACTTTTATAAATAAATAAGAACTATTATGAACATTTCTCATTTTAATGAAACACACTGCTTTTATCAGTTCATTCATTTTAACTTTAAAAATCTATGTAAAATGTTTAAAGGAAATAAAAATAGGTTCAAATAATATTTTTAAATTTGCCAGAAATGCTAATTAAAATGTCATTTTTATTATTTAAAGAAAAAAATTTTTAAATAAATTATTCTCCAAACTCTAGTTATTTTATCTCAAAAAGAATTTCATTTAATAAACAATATTGCTGGGCATGGTGGCACACTCCTATAATCCCAGCACTTTGGGAGGCTGAGGCTGAAGGATTGCAAGTTCAAGTTCCACCTGAGCAACTTAGTGAGATCCTGTCTCAAAATAAAAATTAAAAGGGCTGGGGATGTAGCTCAGTGGTAGAGAGCCCCTGGGTTTAATCCTCAGTACTATAAAAAAGGAAATCAAACCATAAGTCTTTATATCTTTATAGCATCTTCCATGACACTGATGACTCAAATTTAGGTAACTCTTTTCACTAGATAAGGTTACGAAATAATAGAAGAATGAAATCTATAAGATGGGCTGGTGGTGCAGTTCAGTGGTACAAGGCTTGCCTCGCGTGCTTAAAGCTCTAGGCTCTAAGTTCAATCCCCAGTACCCCCCAAAAAAAAGAAAAAAGGAAAATAAGTTACTAATGAAGTCACTTAAATGAAATATGATGTAGAGAAAAAAGTATGGGGGTCAGAAAGGGCTTGGTTCATGCCCTAGGTACTAGCAGACGTTAACTAAGAGGGTTTAGGTAAAAAATAGAGTCTCTGAACTTCACTTTCCTCATTTGTAAAAATGGGGTCAATATCGACCCTGCAGAGCTTTAGTGAATGTTAAATGAGAAACATGAGAAAGCACACAGTACTGATCCTGGTACATAGTAGGTATTCAACAAATTTTCCTTCCTTCTTTCTTGCAGCTATCGGCAACCTAAAGGAATAACTAAAAACAATGTGGTAGGTCATATTCCATCATTTCATAAGGTGGAGGATAAAAAAATTATCCCTATCACAATTATTTTAATAAAATGTGGAAAAATTGCCACATGCAGTCTGAAAAAATGCAAAGTACATTAGATGAAGAGAGAGAGAACACCTGAGTTGCAGACATTTGAAACTGCAGGTCTCAGTTTCCTCACACTATCCAACACAATTTATTTTAAAGGATTGTTAAAATGCTCAGAGGAAGCAATGTATGTGAAGGTATAGTCTTCAGTATAAAATAGGAGACATTATTACTAAACCTCAGAGGGAAAAATAATGTATATCCTACACTTAAATGCTTATTATGATTTTTTGGTTTAATTAAGGAATTCAGACAGACAAACTATTTGCAAATTAATTAAACCTAACAGAAATGAAGAAAAAATTCTTTACTTTTTCAAGTAGAAATATATAATGAATAGTTCAAGTATTTATAAGTAACAGTTCATTTTGAAAATTCATATGTGCCTACCTTTTTTCATTTCTTAGTTCTTCATTTTTCTGAGATTTTTCAGAGCATTTTTCTTTTCCCTTATATAAAAGAAAATTATTATTTTAAATTTTATGGTCTAAGACCAAGGAAAACATGTTATGAACACTTGTTCACAGTTTTATTTACCTTAAGGAAAGAGACAAATGGTCCCATATGTGTATCTCCTTGTTCAGGAACAGTGACATCTTCTGTGTTGGGGTCAATGAAATCATATACCTCTTGGTCTAAGTATAGATTAGTATTTATTCAAAAATAGATTAGTAATTGCTGTGACACTGCAGTGCTTAGAATAAAAGTTTATTTTCTCAATAGAAGAGTTAAAGACACTATAATTTTTCAAAACCCATTTTTAATAAGGGCTATCTATATGAAATAAAAATAGAAGACATCACATAAATTACCTTTCTGAGAATCAGGCTTGCTTCCTGTTGTGTGACTGTCATTTTTTGATGTCTGCTCTCTATTTGATTCTGACACTTGAGAGTGAAGGCTGATTGTATCATCATCTGATGGCTGAAAGGAACAAGCACAAAGTATAAACAAGATATTAGATATATACAATAAAGATTACACCCTTTTAATTAAACATATTATAAAATATCTGCTTTACTTCACCAGTTTTCAAACCAAAAGTTAAAATTTTAAAGTTGACTGCTCTGTTCTTAAAAATTAGTATGTACTTTTTTTCATTTGAAGTCACAAAATATAACAATGATCACAGTTTCAAACAAAATAAAGTCAAACGTATGCAAGTGACTCTATTTCAAAGCTCTAATAAAACTGTACAATAAAATATTTATCAGCAATAGAAGACTCACTTCCGTTGTAGATAATCGTTTCTCTCCATTATCACTTCCAATTCCAGAGTCAGGGCCATGATTTTTATTTGGATAAAAATCTTCCATACTGTGGAAACAGAAATCATCAGGGCAGTTAGGATCTTGCTCTTAAATAATTAATTCACACTTGACCTAAAATTTCACTAGATAATAAAGAACATATATTTCCAATGTCTAAGATCCTTAAGGACTTGAGGAATATCAGAAATCTTCCTACAAAATATTTTATTCAGGGCCGGTGAGATGGCTCAGCGGCCTACGCGCCTGCCTGGCAAGCGTGAGGGCCCGAGTTCGAATCCTGGATCCCACATACGAAAAAAGGGCCGGTGATATCGCTCAGCGGCACGGGCACTGGCTGGTGCGCCAGGCCCTGAGGTCAACCCCCGGTACCCACAAAAAAAATATATTTTATTCATGTCCCTCATGCAGCATTTTTTCTATCATGTACTCTGTTACAAAGTATCAATTGTTAATAATAACTTACTATTTCTTCTGAGAGATTCAGAAAAGCAGGCTGCCCTGCTCAAAAATTATCTCGATGAAAGGCCTACTTTTCTCATTGGTTTGGCAAATTTCATCACCAGCCTTTCAAATATTTTTTTAATTTTATACAGTTTCCTCTTCATTAGCTCTAAAAACATGCTTTTAGTTATATAAATAATACCCATCGTATAATCAAGAAAAGAGAGAATGTAGGGAGGAAAAAAGTATGCAATGCAGCAAATGCAGTATGTTTTGGTGTGCAACTATAGCTATCCTTACAAATTTCTGAATAACAAAATATACCACTCAGGTTGCAAAACATTTTTCTCTTTAATTTACAAATATACCACACACTCTACAATGGCTGCCTAAAACTGTGCTAAGTGTTTTAAAGATAATACCTTTTATATTTCTTGTGAAAACTAGCAGATGGTGATGTTTTCTTATTTTAAAAGTGAGGAAACAGAGTAGCAAAGATGAAGCAATTTGCTCAAGGACACACAACTTGCAACAAGCAGTGTAAATGTGATCCCCAGATTAAAATCCCTGATCTAAATCACTGTGCTATAATTCTTCCCCTAAGTATAGTTTCATGCTGAAAAACTGATTTTTGTACTTTTCAGAAGTATATCTATAAATGTAAGGAAGCATCTACCAAATATCAGGCACTATGCTGAATGTACAACAAGGAGTTTACAAAATAGACAAGGCAAGGGAGGGCATTCTAGGCAGTAAGATTCATACAGCCAAGGGCCTGAGTGTGGAAGAAGAAAGCACATACAAGAATTTTCTAAGTAGTTTAATACGAGCCATAAGTGTATTGTCAGACCCAACAAACAACTCTGTATATCTGTACTGTACATTAAGTAGCCACTAACCACATATGGCTACTTAACATTTGAAACATGGATAGTTCAAACTGAAACACGATAAATATAAAACACACATCATATTTCAAATATTTAGTACCCCAAAAAGCATGTAAAATATCTCACTAATTTTTGTATTAATTGCATGTTAAAATGATAATATCTTGATATACTGAGTTAAATAACATGTATTATTAAAATCAATTTACTTGGGCCGGTGAGATGGCACAGTGGCGTAGGCACCTGCCTGGCAAGCGTGAGGGCCCGAGTTCGACTCCCGGAACCCACATACGAACAAAGGGCCGGTGATATCGCTCAGCGGCATGGGCGCCTGCTGGCGCACAAGGTCCTGAGGTCGACCCCGGTACCCACAAAAAAAAAAATCAATTTACTGTTTATTTTTACTTTCTTTAAAATAGGCTACTAAAGGCCGGGGGGGGTGCATGCCTGAAATCCCAGCACTTGGGAGGCTGATGCAGGAGAATCACCAAGTTTGAGACCAGCCTGGGCTAAAAGTAAGTTCAAGGTGAGCCTGAACTGCATAGTAAAATCCTGTCTCAAAAGACAAAAAAAAAGGCTACTAGAAAAATGAAAATTATATATTTAGCTCACATTATATTTCTATTAGCACTGCTAGAAACTATCTCCAAAATGTATCTTAATTCTTTCCACTTTTTTTCTTCTCTATTGCAATCACCCTGTTTAAGACCACATGCCCTCTGGGAAATACTACAATAACCTAACTGGTCCCTGTTCTTCTACTTGTGCTTATTTCCAACTTATCCTCCTAAAAGCCAAGTCATTTAATATAAATCAGGTTATGCTATCTCCTACTTAAAACTGTCCAAAGATTTCCCATTGCATTTTAAATAAAATTCAAACTTTTGGCTAGGCATGGTGGCACATGCCTGTAATCCCAGCACTTGGGAGGCTGAGGGAGGGGGATTGCAGTGAGTTTGAGGCCCGCCTGGGCTATATAGTGAGACCCTGTCTTACCACCCCCCACAAAAAAAATTCAAACTTTTGAGCACAGACCACAAAGCCGCCACATGCCTAAGCCCTAAATATCTCTCTAAAGGCAACTTGTCCCTATACACCCTTTAGTCACTCTACTCCAACTATGCTGCCCATCTTTGAACACACTAAGGTCCTTTCAACTTGCAAATATTGTAAGTCAAAACTGCATTTAACACATCTAATCTACCAAAAATCATAGTTTAGCAACGCAATACAGTTCACTGTACAGTACTGACAGTTTACCCTTGTTACCAAGTGGCTGACTGGGAGCTGCAGATCACTGCTGCTGCCCATCAGAGAGAGAAAGAGAGAATATGAATATGAATGATACCACATATCACCTACCCAGGATGGTTTCTACTGAATGTCTACCACTTAAGCACCATCATAAAGTAAAACACTACTAAGCTGAGCCATCATAAATTAGGGCCCACTTATACATGTGTGAATGTTGAGGTTTGAATGTGTTCCCAAAGTTCATGTGTTGGAAACTTAATCCCTCAAGCAAAATGTTGGGAGGTGGGCCTTAATGGGAGGTTATTTAGATCATAAGAGGTCTGCCCTAATGAATGGATTAATGTTGTTATTGCAGGAGTGGCTTTATTTTCCTGGGAGTAAGCATTCAGTCCCTCTTAACCTCTTTCTTTCTCTTGCCCATGTGATGAGTTCTCTCAAGCTGTGATGCAGCAGTAACAGCCTCACAATAAGCCAATAAGCAGAAGTGGTATCTTGGACTTCCCAGCATCCAGAACCATGAGCCAAATAAACTTTTATTGTTTCTAAATCACCATCTCAGGTACTTGGTTCTAGAAGCACAAAATGGACTAAGTCAGTCTCTCTCTCTCTCAGCTCCATGAGAACCAAGATCAACGTGTGTATACAGCATTCAACAAAACATACCATGAATCTACCAGCAAGATCTCAACAGATATTTGTAAAACAAATAACTGAAACAATGAATGCCACTACTAAAGTAAATTCAATTCAAAATAAATATAAATCAAATTAATAGAGATTAGAATAGGCATTAATTCTAACTTTCATAGAAATCCTTGGTCTACTACTTGTAATATTAACAAAATAATCTTTAAGAACTAAATCTAAGGTTTAATTCTTTTTGGGGGGGTACTGGGGGTCGACCTCAAGACCTCACGTGCCAGCAGGCGCCTGTGCCGCTGAGCGATATCACCAGCCCCTTTTTTCGTATGTGGGATCCGGGAGTCGAACTCGGGCCCTCGTGCTTGCCAGGCAGGCGCTTATGCCGCTGAGCCATCTCACTGGCCCCTAAGGTTTAATTCTTAGTTCTACTCAAACAAGAGATATATTCAAGAAAAAAGTCCCATTTGGGAATCCGAGAACTGGTACTGTTAATAGAATGCCTTCTTTAGTACTTACAAGACACATATGTACTGTAGGCCTTACATAGAGCATGATGATGATAGTTAATAACCATTAATAGTATGTAACAGAATAGTACTTACTATATTGCCATTCAAAATAATCTATAGCATATATGCAATAACAAACGTTTAAATATTTTAGGCAGGAGTGTGTTCTTCTATTATGTAGTCTGACCTTATTCCAAGTGATTTTCATCCATCAGCATGTAATTATACTTTCATTAGGTTTTTCAGACCAATCTATATCTTGAAAGGCTGAATTAGAAACAACATTGAAACCAGCATTTCAAAACCTCATGAAGAAAACACCAAAATCATGAAGAACATTGCCATGGTTTAGATTTGGGGTGACCTCCAAAAGGCTCATGTGTTTGGAAGGTGACTGTATCAGGGGGCCCTATACTCCTCAATCCACTGATGAGTTCACAGCTGAGTATGCTGTTAGGAAGTGGAGCCTGGTTCATTTTATGACAGTGACATTTAGCTTCAGCCAATTACTGATTTTAGCACTGGAACAATCAGTCTAGATATATTCAGTACTGTATACTCAAGATTAATAAATATCTTTCATAGAAAGAGAAAACAATTATCAAAAGAGATTGTAAGAGTATTACTTTACCTGTCTGTGAGAGGCTGAGAGGGCATTCTTTTGCTCAGTGATGGAAGATCTAGAGAATCTGGTTTCTTATCCATTCTACAACATGCTTGGATATTTAAGTACTTAAATATATGTATTTTACCTTTCAAACATATCTGTTAATAAGTAACAAAATAGATTTAGTTATACATTTCTGTATAGAAATAGCACCTATCAAGTTATTTATATATTTTAATAATCAGATTAATTATCAATCAAAACATCACAATTTTGATTGATACTTTGCATATATAAATAATTTGTACTTTTAACACTAGTTGGAAAAATCTGACAACACTGATACCAATCAAAATTCTGCTGCCATCTCTTCTTATTGGAAGAAGTTAATTTTCCTATGTATCACTTAAGTTTTCTTGAACCAATAAACAATATAAAACTCATGAAAGTTGCCTCTATTTAAAAAAAAGAAATATACTATTCATTGGATTGCTAAGAATAGAACAAATATGTAATTCTTTAAAATAATCTAAGATGTCTGGTATAAACACTGAAAGAAGTATAATAATAAAAATAATGTAAATATGTGGAAAATAAATTTCATGAAAGGCATAATAGTAGGCCAGTTAAAATATAATAATTAAAGAAAACATCAGACAATTCAATGAGGATAATACTCTGGAGAAACTATTTTTATTGAAGGAAAGGAATGAAACGGGGAAAACAATGTGAGAAGAAGGCATTTTGAGCTGGATCAGGTGGCACAAGCCTGTAATCCCAGCACTTGAGAGGCTCAGACTGGAAGATCCCAAGTTCAGGCCCAGCCTGAGCAATTTAGTGACTTAGCAAGACCCTGTCTCAAAATAAAATATTTAAGAAGGGAGCGCTGGGGATGTAGCTCAATGCAGAAGCCCTGGGTTCAATCCTCAGACTAAGAAAAAGAAAGTACATATTCTGTATAGAAAAAGGTGGGAAATGAGAGGAAAGAAAGTCAGCTTCACAAAGATTAATTACTATCACCAAGTGATATCAAATAAGTATTTCTCAAAATTTTAAATAAAAAATGTTTTGTTTTATGAAAACAAAAAAATTCACTTGCATGTAAAAACAACAAGGATAACAGTACAACAACTACATTAAAAGCAATTACAATTTCAAGTAAAAAGGAAGAATGTTTTTTTAGATAATTCGACTGGATAATAATTCTGACTTGACCACTGAAATTTTTCATTTAAAAGGAAAATAAAAATGTTTGAACTATTAGAATATAAATACATTAATTACTAATTAAGATGTACTAAAAAATAGTACAAACTACCCAAACTAGTTAAACATTTATCTTTCATTATCAAATTAAATGCTAGTGAATTACTTCTTTTGTAAATTTTAACAAAAAAGGTTTGTTTCGTTTTAGGTTTTTTCAGATAAGGTCTCCAGTCCAGGCTGGCCTTGAACTTACTATGTCCAGGCTATCCTCAAACTTGCAGTCCTCCTTCCTCAGCTTCAGTGCTGGGATTACTGTCATGTTTTTACCACATCACGCAAACCTTTATTTTTATTTTGGTAATTCATGCCCAAAGTTTAAAAAATGAAACAGAATTACAAAGCTAATAAAAAAAAAGAAGCCTCCATTTTATTTTCAATCTCTAAAACCCAATCCTCACTTTAAACTCTTTTAGTTGGTTTTGTGCTATTTAGCCCATATTTACAATTAACATGTTTCTATTGCTTTTTTTAACTTTTCAAATATAAATTCTATTACTTAAGTTCACTAAAGAAGATGGGGGCTTGAACAGTTTATATTGCCACTAGCACCACTATCACCAACACCATCACTACTATACCCCTTTTTCAACTCTCACTGACTCACATAATCATATTTCCCTTCTGTTCAAAAGCATAGCATAGTAGTTAAAGAGCATAACCTCTGGAGTCACAAAGCATTTGTTTGAATTCTGGCACTACTACATGCTAGCCATGCGATCTGGAACACGTCATTTAACTTGTATACTTCTGTTTCCTCACATATAAAATAAAGATGATGACAATACTTCTTTTATACAGTTGACATAAGAATTAAGTAAGTTAACATATGTATTTTCATCAATGTTTGGAACAAGGTAAGTGCTACATAAATCTTTGCTATTGGGCCTGGTGATGGCAGTTCAGTGGTAGAGTGCTTGCCTAACATGCATAAAGCCCTGGGTTCCATTCCCAGCACTGCAAGCAAAAAAAAAAAAAAAATCAAAACAAAAAGTCTTTGCTATGATTATAATGATGTTACAATTTTTCATTAAAACAAAATTCAATATTTACATTATTATAATCAAGAAAATAACCACACATGAACCCCTGTAGGATAATAGGATTACATTTATTTTCAACTTAATTTTTGTTTCTCATAAAGAGCCTCAATTTTGTTTTGCACAATTTTCTGTATACCTATCATTAATTGTTGTTATTGACTCTCTGACAGAACTGTAAAACATGTGGTCAAACACACCAATCATCTATAACTTTATTCCTGTTAGTGGGGGGACTCTACTACTCCAAACTGGCTGCTCTCTGAGCCTATGCATATCTGTCAATCTTGGGTGTGAAAAATTCCTCTTTTTTTAGTTCCCCATTTTGGTATAACACACTCTACTAGCTTTCTAAGAAAGGGTACATGGGGGTTAAAATTTCTTAGAGTTTGCATTTTTTTTTTTTTTGGTGGGTACCGGGGGGTCGACCTCAGGACCTCGCGCACCAGCAGGCGCCCGTGCCACTGAGCGATATCACCGGCCCCTTTTTCGTATGTGGGTTCCGGGAGTCGAACTCGGGCCCTCGCGCTTGCCGGGCAGGCGCTTAAGCCGCTGAGCCATCTCACCGGCCCAGAGTTTGCATGTTTGAAACATTTTTCTACCTGACATTTGCCTAATGCTTGAGTATACGAAGTTGAAATTATGCCCTTAGTCTCCGAAGGCACCATTCTATCACCTGCTAGTTTCCAGGGCTGCTGCTAAGAAGTCATTCCGATAATCACTCCTATGAATGTACTCCAATTTTCTCCTCTTTACTCTTTCCTTCTGGCTTTACTGAAGTATGAATGCCAAAAACTATATAAATCTAGAGTGTGTGATATAATGTATTGCTATATGTAGACATGGTGAAATGGTTGCCACAACCAAGCTAATTAATATATCCATCACCTCACATACTTATCTTTTTTGTGCGATGAGAAAATTTAAGAGCTATTCTCTTAGCATATTTCAAGTATATAATAGTTTTAACTAAAATCACCATGCAGTACATTAGGCCTATAGTACATATGTATCTTGTAAATACTAAGGAATGGCACTATTTAACCATTATCTCCCCTTTTCCCCTACCTCCCAGCCTCTGATAACCATTTTACCCTCTGTCAGTGTAAATTCAACTTTTTTTTAAGATTCCACATATAAGTGAGATCACGCAATATTTGTCTGTCTGTATGTGTCTGTCTGTATGTGGCTTATTTCTGTATGTGACTTAGCATAATGTCCTCAAGATACATCCATATTGTTGAAAATGTCAGCATTTCCTTCTTTTTTAGGTCAGAATATCCCATTACACACACACAAACACACACACACACACCACATGCATGTGTCACATCTGTTTTATCCATTCATTTGTTGGCAGACACTTATGTTGTGTCACTAATTACTGTGAATAATGGTGCAATTGTAGATAACTATTTGATAGAGAGATTTTATTTCCTTTCAATATTGTGATTTATAAGAAATATTTAATCATATCCCCATTTCCTGGCACATAGCTCCTAAACACCTTATAGAATCTCTTAAGTGATTAAGTGTCCTTTTCTATGGTAATGAGATGGCAGATGGCTAAGGAAACCAGGAAAGCTTCGGGATGAGCGGCCGGTAGTCAGGGAAAGCAACCAAAAGATTAGAAAGCTGGAACTTTCAACCCCACCACCCTCAACCTCTACCACCTGGGAGTGGAGAGAAGAGACTGAAAGGTGAGTTAACACCAACGGCCAGTGATGAAACCAATCCTGACTACATAATTAAGGTACCCTAACAACCCAAAAAGACAGGGTTCAGAAAGCTTTCAGACTGCTGAACATGTGAAGGTGTATGGAGGCTCACCTACCCAGAGAGGACATGGAAGCTTCACACCCCTTCTACACATACCTTTCCCTATGTATGTCTTCCACTATTCATTTGTATCCTTGAAATACCCTTTGTAATAAACCAGTAATAGTACGTAGTGCTTCCTTGCATTCTGTGAGCTACTCTAGCAAATTAATTGAATCCAAGGAGGCAGCCAGTGGGTCAGAATTATAAGTGGGCACTTTTGTGGGAGTGAGTCCTTAACCTGTGAGAGCTGATGCTATCTCCAGGTAGAAGTGTCAGTATTTAAATGAATTATAAGATATCCTATATGCTGTAAAACTGCTTGGTGGTCATGATGGTGGTGAGAAATCCCCACACATTTTAGTGACAAGAGGTTATGTATTCTGTGTTGAGAACTAGAATAAAAAATACTGGATTTTCTATCACTTACAGGTATATACTCAGAAGTGGATTGCAAAATCATATAGTAGCTCTATTTTTAACTTTTTCAGGAACCTCCATACTGTTTCCCATAATGATTACTTCATTTTATATTCCTGCCAAAACTGCACAAGGGGGCTTTTATCTGCATATCCTGACCAACACTTGTTACCTTTTACTTTTGATAACAATCATCCTAATAGGTATGACGTGGTATTTGACTGTGGTTTTGACTTACATTTGCATGATGCTTAGTGATGTCAAGCATCTTTATATAGAGCTACTGACCATTTGTATATCTTTTAAAAATATCTATTCAAGTCCCTTGACCATCATTAAACTGGGTTCTTTTTCCAATTGAGTTTTATGAGTTACTGATATATTTTAGATGTTAACCTCTTATAGGATATATGCTTTACAAATATTTCCAAATATCTATAAGCAAAAAAATTAGTGTGCCCTCTTTTGGAAGCCTTTCAGTGTTTTGGTCTCTGTCTTTCAATTCAGAGATTATTCCTGAAATTTCTAGTGGTCCTTGGTTGTCTGCTCATTTTCAAGAACGAGACAGTAAAAAGCCAATTGGAAGCTCTAAGTACATAGAGCTGATACTCTATATATTTATGGTGCGCTTTCATTTATCTGATGATTCAACAGGGGCTGGCCACTTCATCAGGTGACTCTGAAAGATTAGTATACAGATGAGTCTTTTCTCCTGATTCACTCAGTTTACCAAAGAAGAAAGCCTCCAGTCCTGCCTGAGGTATACATAAGAGGCTGCAGGCATTCTGAGACTCAAGCAAGAAAAGTCCACTAGAAGGTACCAACATTTAGTTTGCAATCATTCATTGTTTTCAGTATGGGGTGTCCCGCCCACAGCTATACCTATATAACCAAGCCCCATAACACAGTTAATGCATTTCTTCTCTTTTTTTTTGTTTTTGGTACCAGGAATTGAACTCAGGACCTCATGCTTGCCTGGGCAGGCCCTGCACCGCTAAGCTACATCCCCAGCTTCTTTTCATGTAAGTACCTTGAACCATTCTCCCTCTCTAGTTCAAGTTTAAAAAACAAGTGGAGCACATTCTTTTCTATGTACAACTTGAACAGACTCCCTGTTCCCATTCCTGTAATGATTAGTTGCTCACCCTTATTATCTCTGTTACAGAAGAATGAACTAATAGCATCATAAGATGATTTACAATTTTAATTTGCAGAACTGTAGATTGCTCAATGGTGCATCCAGATGTCCATTAGCATCAAGAAATCCAAAAAGTTGATTGCATCAAAAACCTATGAAACTACCAGTTTCTCCTCAAACTCCCCCTTCTGCAACCTTCTCCCTTATAACATCCCATAACCATGCTTGATGAAGGAAGGTAGATTTGAGTCTTTGTCCTCCACCTTCTAGGTTGGAATCTCCTTTGCTCCAAGCACTGATGTTCAGTGTTTGATGTTTGCTGTATTTCAGGCGCATAAATATGATTTGGGGGTTCAGTAACATGTGGAGCCCCTGACTCTAGTTCAATCTCTTTTATAGGTATGTTGTCCAATATAGTGACCACTGGCTACATGTGGCTATTTAAATTAAATCTGAACAAAACTAAAAATTCAAATTATCTGTCACCATATGCAACTTCAAGTACTCAACAGCCACTGTGGCTACCATATTTAACAGTGTAGAAATTGAACATTTCCATCACCACAGAAAGTACTAGTGGGCAATACTTCTCCTTAGAGTAAACTCCAAGCTTCTTCTGAAGGAAGAACTGAGTCATACGGCTACTGAGCTGAGGGCAAAATTTAAGGATCCACCTACTCCTTAGAGTAAATTCTAGGCTTCTGCTGAGGCAAGTGAGAGGTAGTCATTTGGCCATGGGGCTAAGGGCAAGAGTCTGAGGGTGCAAATTTTAGATCTGGAGTGTCCAGTGTGGTAGCCAACAGTCACATGTAGCTATTTAAATGTAAATTAAAATAAATCAAAATAAAATAAGTAAAAATATGGTTCCCTAGTTGTAATAGTCATATTCCAATCATTCAATAGCCACATGTGGAGGCTGAAGATATAGCTCAAAGACAGAGTACAAGATACTGAGTTTGATCCCCAGGACACCTCTCCCCTCAAAATATGCCACATGTGGCAAATGGCTACATTTGGCTAGCACAGATTACAGAACTTTCCACCATTCAGAAAGCTCTGCTGGACAGCACTGCCTTGCATAAACAGTCCTTCATTCCTACATGTTACCTACAATACCTGAGCCATTCCCAGGTTTGACACAGTAAATCAACTCACTTCTTGTTGCCTTCTCTCACTGCAAACCCAAGTTGAAGCTTTCCCCATTCTGCTAAAACAGCTACTCCCAGGACTTCAGCCAGCCTTTATTTGACTCACAAAAGGTACCCTCTTGGGAATGAGTGGAATGTACCTTTGGTGGAAGGAAAAGGCAACTTCTGGATTTATGCAAGCCCTGAGCCAGGGCACACAGCTTTGAGGTAGTGTGGGCTGCTGCTTCACTGGCAAGTGCTTCTCAGCCAGATACTCTTGTGCCATGAAAATAGAGGCAACAGTCCCACTATTCCATCTATTTTACATTTTCTAAAATTCTGTTGACATCTCTTCCCCACTGTCCCCTTCCTATTCTTTGTCATTCTGGGCTTATATCTCAGTTTATTCCTTAACTATCATTTTTGTTGATCCCCCAAGGATTTAATGGCATTAAACTATAAGTCAGAATTAGTATTTTCCATTTGTATCTTGTTCTTTTTGTTATAATTCCATCTCTCAGTGGCATGAATGTGTTGCAATCAATCCCACAACAAATCCCTAGTAGATTCATATCTGAGTAGTAGAGACTTCAGAGTCTATTTTTTAAGAAAACATTAATAATCAGAATTATCAGTTCATAAGCAGAAAGTCGATATCTGGGTTGTCCAAATGCTATTCTACAACCTACACTAAAATTCCTACCCAAGTCAAAAAGTCACTGCTTAGAAAAATTCCTTTAGATTATAGTACCTAAACAATCAAATTTACTCATCTTGGTGCTTTTTATTTAACAAACATAAAACACAACAATCATAAAATTATGAATGAAAATGAGAAGAAACGAGTATTTTTTGTTACATACCTGTGCTGGTGGTACTTGCAATGGATTGTTATCTAGAATTATTACTTGTAAATGATGCAGCTTCCTATAACAAACTGGAATTTCTGTAACTTTATTACAAGAGAAATCCAGCTTGACCAAGGGAAGATCTCCTAACTCTGTTTAGAAATGAAAAAATAATTAATTTAAAGGATACATAGTTACTCTTTTATTCACGTGAGTAGAAACAGTATACATCTTACCATCTGGCAAAACATGAAGATTATTTCTTCGTATGTTAAGTTCTCTGAGTGAATGTAATTTTCCCATTTGTTGGGGAAGGACCTGAATCTCATTGCAACTAATATCCTAAAGAAAATAAGAAAGTAAAACTTTAACAAAGTAACTGAGAAATATAAATATATTCTAATTTTTAAATTAGAGCATATAGTTAATAGCTAGCAAAAGTTACCTCTAATGTTATTTCTGGAAAAATTGTATTTATAATACATCATGAAGTCAACATAGTACAGTCAGCAGAATTTTTTCTATGTAAAAATTTGAAATTATAACTTGGAAACTACATAAGTCAATCTTTCAACAACCTCAACTAATGACCAATCCTCACCCATTAAAACCAAAAGTAAAGATGATACAGGTGCTCTTTATGCAGAGGTAAAATAAAAGACTAATAAGTATCAATCACTATGATAATTTATCAGTTACTATAGTTGATTCAAGATATTTGGGTGGGTAAAAGTTGAGAAAGTCAAGGATTTACAGATGTGAGCTGGAAAACTAAAGACTATGGTCAGGATCAATTTCACTAAATTGCTTTCCTCAAAGGAATATAAAATATGAGGAGTTGCAAACTCAAACATTTGTGGTTCAAATCACAACTCAAAGAGAGTCTAAGAGGTCAAAATCAAAATAAGAGGTCTCAGGATTAAATAAAAATGTAAGCCCTGATTTAAATGTGAACAATATCAAGTTATCATAGTAAGAGAATAGAGAATAGTTTAAGTTAACTGGGCTCTCCTCTCCCTGCCACTTTCATAACCACTTCAACAAATAAGGGAAGAGAAACCTGCAACCTGATCTTAACACAGCAGTCATTCCAGGCACATTGCAAATGCATCCAATTTCCAGCTTTTCCTGAAAATGATATTACCTTAGAGGGAGGGAATGGCATATACATTCAGTTTTATAAAGCATAAAAAAACAGGAATGTCAATTCCAATGAATATAAAAGCAATGTAGGGAAGAACCAAATAAATCTATTGATGAATATGAAAAATGTATCCTTCATAATTTTTTCAAAATATACTCAAGGTATCTTCTTTGAACAATAAATATTAATGAAATACTATTTATGAGACACTGTTCTAGAGGCTGGATACACATCAAGGAACAGAACAAAAGAATATTGCTGCACCCATACCCCTACATAGAGTCCGCAGTCTAGCATGGGGAGCACATTATAAAATATGGTAGAAGGTGATAAGTACTATTTAAAATAAACAGGGGGTAGAGTAAAGGAAAATGGTTGTGCTATAATAGTGGAAAGGAACATAAGCAATTTAGAATATCTCAAGGAGAAAGTGATGTTAAAGCAGTATTGTCAAGAGCTGAGAGAGGGCCGGTGAGATGGCTCAGCGGCATAAGCGCCTGCCTGGCAAGCACGAGGTCCTGAGTTCGACTCCCGATACCCACGTATGAAAAAAAGGCCAGTGATATCGCTCAGCGGCATGGGCGCCTACTGGCGCGCAAGGTCCTGAGGTCAACCCCCAGTACCCACAAAAAAAAAAACAAAAGAGCTGAGAGAGTAGGCCATGCCAATACATAAGAAAGGAATACGCCATACTGAAGGAACAATAAATGTAAAGCTCCTTAGGCAGAGCACATTTGACATGTACGAAGACCAGCAAAGATTCCGAGGTAATCAGAAAGAAATGGGCAAAGGAGAGAAAAGGACAGGAAACAGATATGACCTGCACTTTTACTGAAAGATATGGACAGAAACCAGAAAATTTTAAACAGAGAAATGATATGATTTGAGTTATGTTTTGACAGGATAACCTCAGTTGCTGTGATCAAAATAGACTATTATTCAAATGATGGCCAATAAAAGTTTGGGAAATTCCCTTTAAAATAAATATTATTGCTTCTTTCCAAAGGTGCCTGATACTGAATATTTCCATACAGAAAATCTTGAGAACATTGACAGCTAGCTGCCTTTTCCCAGAAGAAATAAACCCAGGCACAGGAAATTGATTTATTCCAAAAGTTACTCTATAAAATACCCTGCTGGGGATTGGAGGCCAGATAATATTTCCTATGTTTCTTATGACAGAATTTCATATTTCGTTGCCACATTCTTGTAGAAAAGTATCATAGGAAAAGATTTCAGTGACATAAAACATCCACAAATTCCTTATATGATTTACTGCTGTCAATTAGCCATCCTAATGCTATCTACCCATCTACTGTTAATTGATTTCAAGAGTTTAAAGCATAATAATTTTATAGTGCCGCATAAATTAACATTATTTGATATTTTTTAAATTCTACTAAAATTAAAATAATAGAAAAATCTAAAAGTCTTAAATAGTTTTGATATTTCATATACCTAAAATTATCTCATGTAATATAATTTAAAACATACACCCAAAAGCTGGGTGTGGTGGCACATGCCTATAATCCCAGCACTCTGGGAGACTGAAGCAGGAAGAGCACAAATTCAAGCCCAATTTGGCCAACTTAGGGAGACTTTGTCTCAAAAGAAAAGAAAAGTAAATAAAATAAAAAGGGCTAGGGATATAGCTCAATACAAAAGCCCTGTGTTGGGGCCTGGTGAGATGGCTCAGCGGCGTAAGCGCCTGCCTTGCAAGCACAAGGGCCCAAGTTCGACTCCTGGAACCCACATACGAAAAAAGGGCCGGTGATATGGCTCAGTGGCATGGGCACCTGCTGGCGCGCGAGGTCCTGAGGTTGACCCCCGGTACCCACAAAGAAAAAAAAAAGCCCTGTGTTCAGTCCCTAGTACCCCCCCAAAAAATAGGCCAAAAACTGAGTGAAGGACAAGAAGTAAGAGGAAGAAAGAGAGAAAAGAAGGAAGGGAGGTGGGGAGGGAACAGAGGAAGGAAGTATAATATTTATAAAACTTTTAAAAACATTAACAGTACACAGGAGAAAGTTAAGCACGCCCTTTTATTGTGAATTTGTTAGATTATATCTGGAATCTCTATTCATTTTTGAGTATAACATTATAAGAGACCTTTACCAAAAGGGAACACATTCAGAATTGAAACACCTAAAAATAAAGTCAGAGAAAGAAAGGTAATAACTATGTTTATGCTATAGAAAAACAGGTTTTTGATAAAATGGATGGTAGACACACACAAATTACAAGCAACCAAACGAAGAGAGGTCATCATCATCTGTATTTCTTCAAATGGTAGTCCCAGGATCAATACATAAAAGTGATAGGGGAATGCAGTTTGTGTCAAAATAAGAAAGATTACTATCAAAAAGTTTTGCAAAGAAAAACTGGGGTAGCTTAAACACACACAAAGCTGTCCACCATTGAAAATACATAATTAGAAGTGTGGGGGATTCCTGCATTAGAAAGTGGTTATATCTAATCACTTCTAAAATCTTTCACAACCTCAAAATTCTATGGTTCTAAAAGGTGAAATTCAAGAAAGTCTCTTTGCATCATAATCTGATATGCAAGTATTCCTTAATGAATAAAAGGTATTCCTGATTTCTATTTGTTTCCCTCTACTATAACAATAAGTTCTTGTATTAGTCATCTTTCCCATTGCTCAACACAGTACCCAACAGTCACAACTTAAAGGAGGAAAGGTTTAATTTAGCTTACAGTTTGGGAGGATTCAGCCCATAATCACCTGGCTACAAGGCAAGAACATGATAGAGGAAGGGCATGGTGGAGCGAAGCTGTTTATGGCAGCCAAGGAGCAGAGCAGGGGAACACCACCAAAGTGGAATGGCTGAGGGAGCATATATAGTACCCAAAGTCACACCTCCATGACCCACTCAGACACACCCTGGTGTGTGCTCTATTAATCTGCTAGGCATTTCTTAATCCAATGAAGTTTACATATCAGGATTAGCAATCACAATCCACCTCTTGCTAACTTCACACCCAAACACATCTCTTTAAACTATACTTAATCTCCACATAAAGACAATAACAAGTTCATAATTCTGCCTAACATAATACAACTATCCTGAATACAATCAGAAATGCAATAATCCCTTCCCCAAAGTTTCAACAATTCCAGCATTTTTCAAAAGTCAAGTTCAAATCTCTTGTGAGACACAAGGCAAACTCTTAACTGCAAACCTCTGTGAAAATAAAAAATACGTTACATAATCCCAAGTGACACCTCAGTTGTTCAACTCAATTTGTTCCAAATTTGTGTTCAAACACAAAAAAGTAGCCAGGCATGGTGGTGCACGCTGTAATCCCAGCATTCAGGAGGCTGAGGCAGGAGGATTGCTGTGAGTACTAGGCCAGCCTGGGCTACAAAGTGAGTTCCAGGCCAGTGAGTTCACTGCATAGTGAAACCCTATCTCAAAAAGAAAAAAAAAAAAAAACCCACAAAAAAGTTCAAGAACTAAACATATTTTCCCCATAAGAAATAATAGAAAACTAAATAATTGGTTCTGAGGCCCCAAAATTACACTTATAAATTCATTTTCCCAGGACTTTAACAAATTTCACAAAGATTTCTTTGACTCTATCATGGTTCTCACAGATTTCCTCTTAGCTTTATGGCTGGTATCACTAACTTTCTTTGGAGCCATGGTTACGATATTTTATGCAAATAAAGTGCAAAAAAAGAGCACAGTGACAAATGTTCTGATGCACTAACACAAGCACAATATGTTGTCTGGGCGAGGCAGTGCTTAGACTGAAGTGTCACCCCCTTCGTGCTCACAGCAAGATGCAATGCACAACTCACTCTCAGCCCATATATGTTTTTTCAAGTCAGATTTTTGGCTCAACTATTGAGCAAAGTTATAAACACCAAGCATATTTTTTTCGAACTTTGCCATTCAAATAGTGGGAAGTTCAAGCTTGGAGCTGTTTGACAAACAAGGTCTCATTGTATAATGGCACACGGTAAATACTCTCATTCCAAAAGGGAGGAAAAGAACCCAGCCAAAGCAAAAGCAAAAACCAGCAGGGCAAACATTAAGTCCTGTAGCTCCATGTCCAACATCCTGGGCACATGGTGGTAAAATGTGAATTCCAAGGAGCCTGAGTGGCCCTACCTCTACGGCCTTGCTGGTTGCAGCCCTCAAGGCCCCTCTCTTGGGCTGGCTGCACTCATGACCTGAGCCTTTCCTTGGCAGATGTTCCACATTCCTGGCATCTCCAATTTCCTGGGGTCTCCAATGCACCTTTGCCTTCATTCCCACAACTTGATATATTGTTCTCCCAGGAGCTCCTTGCCTGGCCTCCCACGCATTCCTCTGATATCTGGATGGAAGCCTCCTGATGCCACATCTTTTGCATCCTACATGCCGGTAAAACCAGCATCAAATGAATGACAACACCAAGGTCTGCTGTTCGTGAAAGCAGTTGCCAGGCCTCCTTGGACCATGGCTGTAGCAGCCTCTGAGTGTCTGGATTGCTGAGCATGGTGAAATGGATCCCAGGGCACTAATTTCCTAGGAGGAATGATTTCATCTAGCTCACAGTTTGGGTGATTTCAGTCCACAATCATCTAACTCCAAAGCAGGAACACCAGGATTGGTGGGCATGGCTGAGCAAAGCTGCTTAGTTCATGGTGGCCAGGGAGCAGAGCAGGAAAACAATGTCAGAGAGGGATGGGCAAGGGAACACATATAGTACCCAAGGGTACACCTCCATGACCCAGCCAGATACACATTACTAATGTGCTAGGCATCTCTTAATCCAATGAAGATGACATATCAGGATTAATGGTTGCAGTTCTTGTTAAAAAGTTTCAGATAAATCCCTCAAGAAAACTGTTGGCCCACCAGACATAATAAAATCATACTTAAGAATACTTTAAAATACCTGTTCATTAGAAAAGCATTATTCAATATAAAACAGAAAATAAAAATAAACACACAATGGTATATTGTGTGAAGTGGGGGGGGGGGGGACCAAAAGATAGGAAAATAGTTCAATGCTCTGAGGATTCCATTGGGTTTCTTAGTTCAACTTCCTAAAATGTTACATTCAAAGTAATTACTTTAAATCATTTTGCTTCTATAATCAGTTATACATAGTGGCCTCTTTTCATTTAGCTTTGTCCCAAAAGTGTTATAAAATCACATGAGCATATAGTAGAAGAGACATTATTTTGTTAATTGAAGTGTTCAGAAGCATTTTACTCTCTTGTCTCCATTCTACAGCTCTAGAGTACCCATGTAAAAACTTTAAAAAAAAAACAAACAAACAACTTTTCCAGCCGGGCATGGGGCACATGCCTGTAATCCCAGCACTTGGGAGGCTGAGGCAAGAGGATTGCCATGAGTTCAAGGCCAGTCTGGGCTCTGCAGTGGGTTCAAGGCCAGTCTGAACTGCACAGCGAGATCCTGTCTCAAAAAAACAAACAAACAAATAAAAAACCTTTTCCCTAAGAATTTTAGTGACCACAAAAATGAATAAAAAATGCTTATTCATTTGAAAAGCATATTTAAAGCTCATAAGCAAGTCTTCTGTCTTTTCTAGAACTAAGGAACGAGTAGGCTTTTTCTGGCTTGGAGCCAAAATCAGACACAGAGATACCTCAAAATTTACTAAAGTGAATTTAAACATATATCAAAGTATTTCTTTTTTTAAAAATACATTGAAATTCTATAAAGGAATGAGTAGTCTACCAAAATGTTAACAGTATATATTATGTATATTATCTGTAGATACATATAAAAATACAACTATTTTACTCACCAATTCCATTAAATCTTTTAACTTCCCAATTTCTTCTGGAATGGATACCAGTTTATTATTACTGACGACCAAAACTTTAAGGGGAAGATCAAATAGGTATTTTGGCAATGTTGATAAAAGATTTCGACTGAAAAGAGTAAGAAAGTCTAGTTATGATAAATATGTCTGAAATTTGACATGCTATTTTGAAAAAGAACAAATTGCCTCAAAGGTAAATAAAAGCTTTCACTAAGTAACAGCAACTATTTATTGAGTGCTTACTTTGTACCAGGCACAGGTAATTTCCTTACATGTGGTATCTAATTTAATCCCCACATTTAACCCCACAAGATAAGATGGTATTATGTCCATTATACAAATAAGAAAATGATGGTTATAACTGGTTGTATGACTTGCTCAGACATAAAAGATATTCAAATGGCAAATCTGACTACAAAATTTGTGCTGTCATCTGTGATACTGTCCTCCACACCACTAGTACTCAAAAACTTAGGGGCCGGTGAGATGGCTCAGCGGCTTAAGCGCCTGCCTGGCAAGTGCGAGGGCCCGAGTTCGACTCCCGGAACCCACATACGAAAAAGGGGCAGGTGATATCGCTCAGCGGCCCGGGCGCCTGCTGGCGCTCGAGGTCCTGAGGTCGAACCCCCGGTACCCACAAAAAAAAAAAAAAAAACTTAGAATGATTCTTCTGAACTAGATTATGTCAGAACCTTGCACTCAAGTATAATTTCGGTATATTCAATATCTACATTCTTGTAACCAGGGAAAGACTTCAGGAATAAAGTTCCATGTACTATATTCAAATTTATGAAAACAATGAATAGGATTGTATCTTTAAAAACATGCAGTAACTCTAACCCACCGCCTTTTGTTTCAGTTTACAATATTACCTTTATCTCAGCTCAATGTTAAACAACATTCTTCTCTCTGTGGATATATTTATAATATATTAACGACTAACACTGAGTACTTACTTTGTTCCAGGCAATGTTCAGAGCACTTCACATGAATTAATTCAACCAACCCTCATAATATCCTACTTTAGGAAAATAGATACTATCATGATCCTATTTTACAGATGAAAAAAGTCTCAAAGAGATTAAGTAAACTGCTAAAAATCACAGCTGGAAGAGGGCTAGGCAGGATTTAAACCCAGGTAATATGCTTCTGGAATCCTTGTCCTCAAACTATTAGTCTGATGTGAACTGATGCAAATGATCCCACTATCAAAATATACATGGTCCATTTACATGCTACCAAGTGGCAAACAATGAGCTATTATCTTTCTTATATTTCAAAGTAACATTTATAGACTTGTGCCTAGCATTTTGTGTAACGTGCACAGCAACAAAAGCCTAGTGTTATTCAAGGGAAGGCTTTAAGACCCTTCATATCATCTTGTCCCTGAAAAGGACATCTAGAAACAGTAGACAGAATGCCTTTAATAATATGGCACAAACAGAATTGAAAAAAAAAAAGTCAGTGTCCCTCAACTAGTAATCCTGGTCAGGTTACTGGAATGTCAAATACACTGCAGGGGTGGTATTACCAATCCTTCATACTTTCAAAATCAAGCAGGCTTTTTGAGAACATGGTCTGTCTGGCCCTTTCACATTGGAGCACATGGGATCTTTGTGTAAGGTGCTAGTGAAAAACAGGAGTATACACAGGAAAAGAGTTGAAAAAATCATCTTAAAACTTATTTAGATATTTTCACCAAAATAAAATAATAAATGGGAAAGTAAGAGTAAACTCATTCTAATTCTCCCTCATGCTAATATCAGTTTATTTTATCCCATTAAAAGAAGCTTCTCACCACCCCCACCCCAGTACTGGGGATTGAATCAGAGCCTTCACTCTGAGCTATATCCCCAGGCCTGCCTATTTATTTTTATTTTTATTTATTTATTTATTTTTTATGTGGGTACCAGGAGTCTAACTCAGGACCTCGTGCTTGCCAGCAGGTGCTTGTACCACTGAGCGATATCACCGGCCCTTTTTTCCTTTATGTGGGTACCGGGAGTCAAACTCAGGACCTCGCGTTTGCCAGGTAGGCGCTTATGCCACTGAGCCATATCACCGGCCATGCCTATTCATTTATTTATTTATTTATTAAATTTTATGCCACCATCTAAGCCACTAAATTGCCCAGACTAGGCTCAAACTTGCAATCCTCCTGCCTCAGCCTCCCAGAGTGCTAGGATTACAGGTGCACACCACAACACCCAGCAAGAAGCTTCTTAACTGAGTTATTAGCACCGTCATCTTTCTCCAGAATCTGATTTCTTCCTACATGATAAGTCAATAATCATCACTTTTTTTACTACATTTTTTTAGAGGGAACCAAAGGAAGCCAGTCACTACAACAAATGTTACCTGAGTAGAGTTTGTTGGAAAATGTTTGTGACTGTAAACAAAAATCAGGAGACAACTTTTAGATATCAAAACAGGATAGAACTGGAGGAAGATTTTAGTAAAACTACTCTAAGATATATCATACATGTTAATGTAGAAATGTCACTCAGTTTTGGACGAATCACTTTTTTCATAAAAGAACAGATTGAAACAAACACAAAGACAAAAAACTTGAAAATATTCCATTTTCTTCAACCTCTAACCCAGGCCAAGGAGTACAACCTAAATGACTGATATCAACAGAAACAAATTGCTCTCACACATTTACAAGAACAAAGTAGTTTCGGTTGAAATAGTATGTATAGGAGGTAGCACCACTGAGGACATAAAATAATTAAGTTATCACTGTGAAAAGGGAATATTATTATTTATGCACATTAATTACGTTTGTTACTTGTTATTTATATTTATTTGTTAATTGCTAATTATTTTTGTTATTTGTACTATATGGGAACTTAGACAAGTAATTGGGTAATGAGTGAGATGAAACTTCCTCTTCTAAATCAAAAAGAAAAAAGAATTCTAAAATTAAGTCACAATATATCAGTCATTGATTTACTAGAGTAATATTTTTATTATACTTATTGAGTGTTCAGTCTTTTATAAATATAGACTAAGAGCTAAGAATGAGAGCACTACAGCCAGGATCACTTGCTGTATGTACAGTCAGCCCACACTATTCCGGGTTCTACTACTTCAGTGGATTCAACCAACCAAGGATCAAAAATACTTAGGAAAAAGAATTTGCATCAGTATTGAACATATACAGAGTTGTTTTGTTTGTTATAATTCACTAAATAATGCAAAGTAACATCTATTTGCATAGCATTTACATTGTTGTAGGTATGATAAATAATCTAGTGATGACATCAAGTATACAGGAGTATGTGCCTAGGTTATATAAAACACTATGCCATTTTATATAAGGGAATTGAGCATCCACAAATTTTAGTATCCATGGGGAGTCCTGGAACCAAGCCCCCACAGATACCAAGGGACAACTGCATATATGATTTTGGACAAATAGCTTGACACTGTTTCCTCATCTACAATACAGGGATAGCAACAGTACCTATTACAAAAGCTACTGTGACGATTTTTTAAAATTAGTACATGTTTGCAGTACATAATGTTTACATTTATTGTGGGGGTTTGTACATGTACATAACACATCTTAATTCTTTTTTCATTCCTTGACCCCCACTTCCTCCCTACTTCTTCCATCTCTAGGTTCCCTTTCCATTTGTAAAAGCTCTATCTCCAGTTTTTTCCAATTCTTTTTTTATCCCCTTCCCTCCCCTTCCTCCTCCCCTCCATCTCTTGTTCCCCTTCCCATTTGAAAAAGATTCCCATATTTGTATTACTTATCTTTTATTTTGCTCTTTATTTTTATTCTGGGTTTCTTATATAAGAGAAACCTTGTGATATTTAAGCTTGTGCGTCTGATTTATTTCACTTAACATTATGGTCTCAAGGTGCATCCATTTACCTATAAATGACTCAAGTTTATCCTTCTTTATGGCAGAGTTATACCAATGAAATAATATGGGCAAAGCATCTGAAATACTGCCTGGCATGTGGTAAACACTTAATAAGTATAAAGATCAACTATCATTAACTTCCAAATGTTCTAACATTCCAAACCCAATCTATCTACTCTTGAAACAGCAACAAGTCATAAGAGTGATAAAAAATAATTTAAGAACTGTATATAATGTGTCACTGTAATTAAGGACACATGAAGGTATCCCTGTATTGTGATACTATGAATTCAGGAAAAATAATTATGGTCTAAAGCCTTATTACTCAAAATGAGGTCTAGGGACCAGCAAAGAAAAGTTATCAAGGACCTATTAGAAATGCAGGCCCCAGAGCAGACCTAAGGAATTAGAATGTGCTTTTAATAACAAGCTCCCCCAGGTAATTCCTGTGCATTAAAGTTTGAGAAGCACTGCTCTCAAGAAGATGAACAAAACCCTACAAGGTAATGTAAACACATAAAAAACACAGTAAGATATGAAGATAAATACAGGCTACAAAGACAACCCAAACACATTCTTTTGCTACTAAAAAGGATCAGAATCATAATAAAACCCAAAATTTATTTTAAGAATTGTTTCCTTACCTAATGTTAAGGTATGTTAACATCTGCAGGTTTTTAATGGCTTCAGGAATGGTTTTGATGCAATTATGATATAAATTTAATGTTTCAAGAGGTGCAAATAACCAAACATCAGAAGGAATTTCTGTAAAACGATTTCTGGAAAGATCTGAAAAATGAAAATAGCATTTGAGTGTCAAACACAAATCTATATCCATGGTAATTAACAGAAATATTTTCATACTTGCTGAATCACTCAAAATCTAAGCAACCACTTAAAATATTTTAAAGTATTATCCACCAATACCTAGGAAAAAAACATTATTTAGGAACATATTCATAGAAAGCATGTTTATTAACAAAATGTAGTGATATGCTTCAACACTTCTAAAATCCTAATGTTATTTCTTTTTTAAAACATAAAGAGGGGGCCGGTGAGATGGCTCAGCGGTGTAAGCGCCTGCCTGGCAAGCATGAGGGCCCGAGTTTGACTCCCGGAACCCACATACGAAAAAACGGGCCGGTGATATCGCTCATCGGCACTGGCGCCTGCTGGCGCGCGAGGTCCTGAGGTCAACCCCCGGTACCCACAAAAAAAATAAAATAAATAAAATAAAATAAAATATAAAGGGGGCTGGTGATATGGCTCAGAGGCATAAGCGCCTGCCTGGCAAGCGCGAGGTCTTGAGTTCGACTTCCGGTACCCATATATTAAAAAAATAAAATAAAATAAAATATAAAGAATTCTAGAAAAAAAGAATTATCCTTGATCTTTAAAAGCAAACCATAAAAAACCTTCTATAATCCTAAATCCCCCACCTCTTTCACCTTCCTTCACTGCTAAATTTAGATAAATTTACGACAAACCTAAATGTCTTACTTACCATGGACTTAACCCACTGCAATTTGGTTTCTATTCACTCCCACATCCACCAAGGTTACTAACATATCAACAATCATTTGATTCATCTGGAAACATTCTCCTCCTTTGGTTTAGAAGACTACCCTTTTTGGATTTCTTCAGATTATCTCTCTGGCTACTTCTTAGTTTCTATTGGCAGATATTCCTGTACCTGTATCATAATGATGGAATTCTCAAGTGCTGTGACATAAGGTACTCTTTCCTTCTTCAAATACATAACATACTAGGTTATTTCATCCAATCCTAGAGCCAAATTATATACTGACAAATTACAAATTAAGAAAATGTCTAAATACCTATTTTCTGATCTTCAAGACTTCCTCTTTTTTATTTGTCTGTTTGAGACAGGGTCTCACTATGTAGCCCAGGCTGACATCAGTGTTGCATTCTTCCTGCCACAGCATCAGTGCTGGGATTACAGGCATCCTTGGCTCAGGATTTCCTATTGATTTCCCTCAGACACCTTAAATTCTACAAGTGTAAATTTTGAACTGAAGATCTTTTTCTGCACACCTATTTTTTTCATCTCAACAAACGTCACCAGCATTCTCTTGGGGAGTTGTTCAGGTCAGAAACCTGGCATCCATTCTCCATTCCTTCCTCTCCTAAATTATCTCAAGCACACACAAATATACTTCCATTCATTTAAGTTCTAACAAAAATAATATCATTGGATGGGACTATTACAACCGTTACTACTCTATGAAAGGTTTATTTGTTAAATAAAACTGAAAAAATTAAGGACTGCACATAGTAGGTTAAAAGAAATAACCTCGCACTCAGCAGTATGGAACTTTTAGGATGGATTACTGCTGTGGGCACATTAAGATCTTTAGTGGCATCCCTGGTATTTACCCACTGGATACCTTAACACCCTCTAGTCCCACCAAAAGAATATCTCCTAAGATGCAACCTTCCATCCCTGTTGAGCACCACTTCCTGAATAATACCAAATTAGTTACCTCATCATAGAAATATATTTTGCTTACATTAGTTTATTATACTTATTTGGTGTTTTGTTTTGTTTTGTTTTGTTTTGTTTTGTTTTGTTTAATGTGGGTACAGGGAGTCGACCTCAGGGCCTCGTGCTTGCCAGCAGGCGCTTGTGCCACTGAGCGATATCTCCAGCCCTTTTTTTCCCTTTATGTGGGTTCCGGGAGTTGAACTCGGGACCTCACGCTTGCCGGGTAGGCGCTTATGCTGCTGAGCTATCTCACCGGCCCACTTATTTGGTTTAAGACATAAGAATATTATGTACCTCAGTCAGGAAGACTATCTACAGTCCAGCTTAGCCCATTGTACCTCGCTTACCATCTGATCTGCTCTTATAAGAATAACTACTTCCTCCAATTACCTCAATAATGCTCAGCTTCCTCAGTCTGAGGAATGAGATCTATGTACTTACCAACACAGTAAATTCCATCTTCAGAATATTAATAAACATATGTTTACATATAGTGTATATGTATTAATATATATGGATAGAGAAGGGGCAGAGAGCTGATTGTCATTCTCACCTAAAGCAAAATGTTATAATTAGCAAAAGAAAATATTAACAATTATTATATAATATGAAAATTCATTTGGATTCTTCTTACTCCCACCATAGGATTCTGAATAACTTAATAAAATGATAGAATTGCCAGAAACTGCAATCTGAACTTGACATAAAGTTTCTCAATATTCCGGCTTATCTCCTCTGGACACCCATGGATCCTATAGACTACTGATGAGGAAAATGAAGCCATTGTTTTGAGTTTAGGAATTTTTTTAAACATTTAGGGTTTGCTTCTTATTCTTCTAATTTCAAAATCCTGGAAGTTGAAAGATCACTGTTTGCAATTAATTTGAAATCCTAAGAACAAATTTATGCCCAGTTTGTTATTCTGCATAATATCTAGTATTAAATACTCATAAATAATACGGTGGTCCCAGAGATAAATGGTGGTAGCTTGTATTAAGATGGCAAGAATAGAGGTTTTTAAAAAGTAGGCAGAATTTGAAATATATTTTGGAATTACTAGTTAAGAAGGAATGGCAAGGGCCGGTGAGATGGCTCAGCGGCTTAAGCGCCTGCCCGGCAAGCGCGAGGGCCCGAGTTCGACTCCAGTAACCCACATACGAAAAAGGGGCCGGTGATATCGCTCAGCGGCACGGGCGCCTGCTGGCGCGCGAAGTCCTGAGGTCTACCCCCGGTACCCACAAAAAAAAAAAAAAGAAGGAATGGCAAGGGGCGTGCTATGTGGGATAAACAAGCACTAGGACTCAAGGATGGCGTCAGGATTCTGGCCCAGGCCCCTTAATGATGTTATCCAAGGAGTAGGGGTGGAACTAGGTTTTTGTTGTTGTTGCTACTGATGGGGTTTTGTTTTGTTTTTTTGAAGCAGAGTTGCAATCAAGGGTTCAGCTTTATCTGAAAGACTCAAGAGGGGTTGTTAAATGGACATTAATTGAGTTTATATCTCAGAAGTAAAGTCTGAGATGAAAATATAAAAATGGAAGCTGTGGGAATATGGTTAGTACTATAAAATCATAGAAATGGAAGATACCATCTAACATGAGAGTACTGAGTTAGAAAAAGAGATCAAGAATCGGCCATCTGTTGGGCATAGTAGTGTGCACCTGTAGTCCTAGTTACTTGGGAAGCTGAGGGACTAGCATCACTCGAGCCCCAGAGTGAGAGCCTGGGCAACATCTCAAACAAAAAAGGGACCACCGGGAAGGTCAACATTTAGAAGTTGTGTAGAGAAAAACAAAAACAACAATAAGCAGATAAGACTGAAAATAATGGTCAAGAGAAAACACAGCAATCATATGAAGAGATCAAATAAGTTAAATAAGGGACAGAAGAAAAACAAATACTATCATTAATAAGAAGAATGATTTTAATAAAATAATTTAAATATTATCAATACATCATTCTACTAACTTACATATTTTTGTCTGATGCTTTATGTTCTTTCCATCCCCCCCCAAAAAAAGATTATTTAGTGAAATCACAAAGTAATAGCACAAATGACCTTAGGGAATTTAATTAAATTTACATCAATAAACTATTTTCTGGATGAGTTCATATATTTATTTAGTAAACAACACTTAAAATCACAATGATTATTATTCTAATTGAATAGGGTTAAGTCAAATAAAGTATAATAAACTCAAAATTAAACTCAAGCTATTATAAAGCTTCTAATTAAGGAAATCTAGTTGTGGGGTATTTCAGATTTTATATCAGTATAAACATCCTTTTTAAGCACTGGGTAAATAGAACAGTGCCAAAAGAAAAATACAACCATGGAAGGAAAGATGGGAAATAAAACAATTTGTGTCCTAATTTTGTGAGCTATCTCACACGAATAGCATCTCATATTTACACTGAAAAAAGTGAAAATTAACTTGTATATATAGATATAAAAGATAAAATTTAAAGTCTGATTTTAAAATTTCGTCTTGTGCTGAATACTTAATAAAAAAGATTTTATGACATAAATTAACATGTACACTCAGGCAACCAGAATACTATGACTAAGAATGAACATATTTTACTTGAAAAATACATGCAAAATTTGTATTTTAATAAAGTTCTTGCAAAAAGAGAAAAGTTCCCACCTGAAGACAAGAAAACAAACTGTGGGCCGGTGATATAGCTCAGCGGCATAAGCGCCTGCCTGGCAAGCGCGAGGTCCTGAGTTCGACTCCCGGTACCCACATATTAAAAAAAAAAAAGAAAGAAAACAAACTGCTAAATTATTCCTTATTGGGAAACTCATTTCACAACAGTTTCAAAGTTTACTTTCTTATGGAACAAGTAGGATATGGGGAAAGAATATTAAAAAGATTGTTCACCTTGTCCACACTACAAAAAGAGATTACAACTTATTATTTTCCTGTACTAGGCTGAACACTGACACTTAAAGATAATCAGTTCCTAATTCTTGGATCCCATGACTATTACCTTTAGGGCAAAATTTTTGCAGATAGAATTAACCCATTTATGCTGAAGGCTGCAATTTTTTTATTTTTTGCATGAAATTCATATGTTACCTAGAAAAATTCAAGGACCAAGAATTTGAAGCGAAAAATTTTTACTATGTTCCATTTTTTGTGGCATTCCAAAACTGGAATACGAGGCATAAATGGGTTAAGAATTTCGGGATGACATTATCCCGGATTGTCCATGTGGGCCCTAAATGCCATCTCATGTATTCTTATAGGAGAAAGGCAGAGGGAAATTAGACACACTGAGAGGAAGGTCACATGAAGGCAGACTAACAGGGCCACGGAATGCCAGCAGCCACCCCAAGCTGAAAGAGGCAAGGAATAGATTATGTCCTCCTCTGAAGGGGGTGTGGCCCTGCCGAAACCCTAATTTTAGCTCTGTAAAACTCATTTTAGACTTATGGTCTCCAGAATTATGAGAGACTGAATTTCTGTTTTATAAACTATTAAATTTTTGGTACTTAGTTACAGCAGACACAGGAAACTAATACACTACAAAATAATTATTTATCAAAATTAATAAGAATGACTGTAACATTTTAAAATTTTAAATAGCTGTGTATTTTTTCTTTTACAATAAGATGAAACCTCAATCTATTAATAACCTTGGGATAAGCACCTTTATAAGCACTGAACTATTTTTCTTTTGTCGCATCTTTAATTACAAACCATATCAAGCAGTATTGGCAATAAATCAACAGTAGACAGATTGCTGTGTACCATTTCCTGCGTTCCTTCAAGACACTCCTTATAAAACTTCAGGGAGCCTGTTAGAGATGGTAATAGATCATCTTAATCTTATCTAAATTACGTTTTTTACCACATTTGTACTTTAAGGATCAAGAAAGCTGGGGAAAGGGAGGAGAAAAGTCAGACAGAAGGGAAATCTGTTTGCTGCCTCCCAACATGCAGCTACAAGCACCCCAGATGGTTCCATCTGCTGCCCAGTGTAATTCCTGGCCCAATAGCTACCATTTCTACCAAAATATAGAAAATGACTTTCAGAAATGATGCTATTATACTAAATTAATTATACTAATTATAGTTTTATTCAGTGTACAAAAGCACTTGAAGTTTTTAAGGTGTGGAGGTTTTTTGGTACAAACTGTCAAAACTTACACTAAGATGCATGTTTCTTCTTTAGGTGCTACTTAAAAATACATAGTCTCTCTTATTTAAAAAAAAAAATCCTAGGCAGTATTTGAAAGCCTCTGGTAAAATTTCTAATAATGAAGTATGTTGTTGGAACACATCCTCATCATTAATAAAAATAGCGTGATAGAATTTTTTGCTTGTAGGGTGTTTGAGACCAGTCTGGGCAACATAGTGAAGCCTCCTTTTCAAAATTTTAAAAAAGGGCTGGGAGTGGGGTTTGTTGAGTGGTAGAGTGCTTGCCTAGCATGCACAAGGCCTAGGTTCAATCCCTAGCACCAAAAAAGAAAGATAAGAATGAAGGGAGGGAAGGAGGGAAGAAGGAAGGGGAAAGAAAAAAGAATTTTTGCTTTTTTTTTTTTTTTGTGGGTACCGGGGGTCGACCTCAGGACCTCGCGCGCCAGCAGGCGCCCGTGCCGCTGAGCGATATCACCGGCCCCTTTTATCGGATGTGGGTTCTGGGAGTCGAACTCGGGCCCTCGCACTTGCCAGGCAGGCGCTTACACCGCTGAGCCATCTCACCAGCCCAAAGAATTTTTGCTTAAAGGAACATGGAGGTTAATGGAAAAATTATTTTAAATCAGAACTCTAAATTCATATCAACAATAACCTAAGTGGAGCCAGGCATGGTCGCACATACCTGTGATCCCAGAACTTGGGAGGCTAAAAGGAGGAAGATCACAAGCTCAACTTCCAGCTGGGCAACTAAGAGATCCTATCTCAAGCTAGGGCTACAGATGTACCTCAACACAAAAGCCCTGGTTCAATCTGCAGCACTGGAAATAAATATTAACTAAATAAATAAACAACTTTAGTGAGATTGAGTCAACTATTATACGTGCATGTGTACATGCATATGCATATATCAGAATGCCGTGAAATGTGCATAGATTATTTCTAATCCTTATAACAACCTTGTGAGGTATCTACTCTTTACCCTGTGAAGCAAGGAAGACTGAGTGACATGCCAATGTTAAATACCAGAAAAATCTAATAGGCTAAGTATGCGTGTAATCCCAGCTACTTGGGAGACAGAGGCAGGAGGATCACGAATTTGACACCAGCCAGGGCAATTTAGCAAGACACTCTCTCAAAATACAAAAAAAGAAAAGAATGTTTGTAATGCAGGGATGGAACCCAGGGCCTCACACATGCTAGGCAAGTGCTATAACTCAGTGGTAACTCAGTGGTTTTACACCCTAAGCCCCCCAAAATGTTTTTTTTAAGGGCTGGGGACATAGCTCAGCAATTCCCTGGTTCAATCTGCAACACCAAGCAAAAAACAAACAAACAAACAAACAAACAAACAAAAGTAATAGCTGACAGCACTGGTGGTTCCAAACTTAGGTATGACTTGAAAAGTCCATGTTCTATGTGTGATTTTCCACTCCTCTGCTATTATGACCTCCTGCCCTGCATTTAGAATATCCTGGGTCAGAGGAATTCTGAATTTCTTAACCACCTACATACCAAACACTGCTTCACGCAATAAGAAGCAGAGCATAAATATTACTTCAAGTCCCAATTTTGGGTTCAGAAATTAATTAACACTATTATAAAGCCCTCAGCTCTTCCTAATTTGCCAGTTCAGAATTGTTTCATCTGAGACAACACATAGCTCTTCTGTTTCCTTAAAGAGATGAGCCTTTATTAATTTTGCAATACTTTAAAGCAATCAATAAACAAAAATTAAAGAAAATTAAACAAGTTTCTTCAAAAGCAGGTAACATCTTACAGGCAAAACCACTGTGCCTTTGCTGAATACCTATCAAGAACTCTGAAGGGTCTGAGATTTTACCCTACTTATAAGCCAGCATGTTAGCTTAATTCTGTTGTATTGATGCTAGCACAAGACATGAGACTCCTGTGCGAGAGATGAGGACTTTATTATTCACAGCACAGCTAGTGGCATAAACAGTATA
Organism: Erethizon dorsatum; assembly: GCA_028451465.1. NCBI lineage: Eukaryota > Metazoa > Chordata > Mammalia > Rodentia > Erethizontidae > Erethizon > Erethizon dorsatum. The sequence goes on from CM051842.1 coordinate 100,984,585, forward strand.
TTTGTATCAATTCCACTTGTCCCCCAAATCCTATGAGAGCAATATAGATGGGCCCAGATGGATGCGTACACATACATCACATTATAGGAGAGGAACCTAGGCATAGGGAACCCAAATCTTTTATAATAGTAAGCGCACCCGCCCTTTGTTCAAAGAGAGACATTATCATTATTTTCCTGGAGACTAAGCATGACTGTCTCTTGTTCTAGAGAGACACTATCTCATTCTTCCAAGGATGCAAGCAAATCTGACCTTTACTTTGAAGGGAGACATTATGTCTATCTTGCAAGGCTATTCACTGTACAAACATTCTTGAAGAGTTCAGAACACAGGACACTACGTGCCTCACTTGTAAGATTTGCAAAACTGTAAGACCCCTGGAGAACTGTCTCCCAATAGTACCCTTCCTCTTCCAACAAGGCTTAGAAGTTGTGACCTAACTACAAAGAATATACAAGGTAAAATATTTAAGTATCTTAAGTGTCAAATTCTCTGCTCTCTGCAGGCAAATCCTCATCTTCACCTTCCAGTCTTATTCTCCTTATTTCCCAGGTAACATACTGACTTGACTCAAGGCCACTATCTTTCATTCAAGGAAATTATATTTAATATTAACTATAGATTAGGCACAAGTTGTTAGGGTAGATTAAAAAGCTCAGACACCAACTCTAGATATTATCAATTCTTGTTCCACTCCAGCACCAAATAACATCTGCTTAGAGAGTGACACTTCAGTGAAGCAGATAAGCACTGAATTACATTTCTGATTCCCTCTGATTACTACCTATAAAACATTGCCAAAATCATTTAATTCATCATTATTCCAGAGCAACTAAAAATAAGTAAATATTCTGCAATGACCTAAAATCCTTAGAAGAAATGAGCAGAGAAATGAAAGGAAATTTACTGATCTATATATAATAAATAATAATGTTCATAAAAATATAAAATAAAATGACAGACACTAGGCAATTACACTCATTTCTTATGACATGCAATACATGTACCAGAATTATGGTTTAGGAAAGTGCATAAAAATGAACAAACTGGGGCCGGGGATGTAGCTCAGCGGCACAGCACCTGCCTGGCCAGCATGAGGTCCTGATTCAATTCTCGGTTCCAAAAAAAAAAAAAAGAACAAATTTACATACTATTTTCCTTATATGAAAATAAAAAATTAAAATGCCTGTACTACTTGAGTATTGCTATTACTTACACGTGAGCACATTTACAGTATACAAAATTTGGTTAGTATGCTCTCACATTTTAATGCTTCCTTATCTATTTTTTTTTAAATCTAAAAACTGGCAAAACTAGAAACAACAGCAAAATGAAAACAGGAGGCAACACAGCTGTCTGTTGATGCAAGAATGGAGTGTCTTTGAAGTATGAGAGAGTCTGATGTGGGAGTCTGATGGGAAATGACAACCCCAGTGCTCGGGCATTTGCTTTCAACAGATGCCCTCTGAAAGGACAGGTGATTTCTTCATTCAGTATTCTCTAGAAGGGTGCTGTGCTGTCATTCAGGGCAAGATAATGAACAGTTTATAACACTGAAACCTTGCTGAATAAGATGTCTGAGTCACAGAATTTCTAAGCTACTTCATGATGAATTAAAATACAAAACCATAGTAGAGAGTAAAAAACTTGTAAAGTACATATTGGACAAGATGAGAAAAATGTTTTAAAACCAACAATTATGATAAACAATAACAAGCAGATCACACTGACCTGCAGCAACCAGTGAAGGAAGACTCTTAGAGCATAGGCACTTTGAGAAGAAAGGGTGCAAATGAAAACATGCTGCAAGGAGATACCACAGATGCTAACCAGAGGGCAGATTACATATATGCAAGGTGATAAAAGGCCTGTGAGTCATCCAACAATTAAGCCATGTGGAAGTACAAGACTTGACTAAAAAACAGGGAGGAAGGGGCAGCTCTATGCAGAATTGTCTGTAAGAAATTCTACAAAGTTTTTCAGTTTCACCAAGAAATTATGATAAATGAATCAGTGTAATGGCATTCAAACATCAAAACAATGTTTAAGAATGGCACTATAATTCTTATACATTTTATATATTGTAAATTTGGCATTTCTAATCAATATAGTATTTATTAAGTGGTTCTTGAATTGACTTTTTATTTTCAAAAGACAAATATTATGACATCATAATTTCTATTAAAATAAAATCCAGATGAAAAGATAAACATGAAAATGAGCCACACAAAAAACAGAAAAACATTTTATCTACTGAAGTCATCTAATAGAATGGGGAGGAACTTTCAGAATATTAAAGGAAGAAATTACAAATACAAAATTTCTAGATTTAGCTACATAAGAAGAAAAAAAACCAACCTATCCAAAAGCAAAACGATAATTCATCACTGAAACTTGGCCAAGGACATAAACAAATTAAAAAATGAAAATTATCAATGACCAACACATATGAAAATATATACAATTTCACTGTTCTCAAAATAAATGCAATGATTAAGATACCAAAATTAATCCATCAAATTTAAAGGATTTTTAACAACATTCCCAAAATTATTCTGAATCAGGCACTTCTGCACACCACTAACGGGAATACAAACTGAGGTAACTTTTCTGGAAAATAGTCTGGCAAAATGAATCCTTCTATATGTTCATATCTACTGATACAAGAATTCAATCTTGGGGGCCAGTGAGATGGCTCGGCGGCGTAAGCGCCTGCCTGGCAAGCGCGAGGGCCCGAGTTCGACTCCTGGAACCCACATATGAAAAAAGGGCCAGTGACATTGCTCAGCGGCATGGGCGCCTGCTGGTGCGCGAGGTCCTGAGTTCGACTCCTGGAACCCACATACGAAAAAAGGGCCGCTGATATTGCTCAGCGTCACGGGCACCTGCTGGCACGTGAGGTCCTGAGTTCGACCCCCAGTACCCACAAAAATAAAAGAAAAAGAAATAATAATTTGGAAGAGGAGGACACAACAGAGTACAATGGGAAGAATTTAGAGGCAACAATATTACTACATAGATAAATTTGGGAAAACTCAGTCATTGGGTGAGAAGACTGTATAGAAGTGAACCTGTAGAGCTATTGATATCAGAGCCATTAATCTCTGATACAACTAAAAATGACAAAACTCTGCAACTTGAAGGTAGTAGATTCATGATCTTAACTGTGCCCATAGCAAATGGAAGACAACAGACCAACATAAGAAGAGAAAATTAAACCAAGACATGCTAAAACACAAAAGGAAAAACTCCTAAACCTAACCACAAAATGTGCATTTATTTCCCAATTTTTCCTGGACTTCATTTACAAATATGACTTTCAAGATTAAATCTGTTTAAAGAATACATTAATCCTTAAAACATTTTATAATTTACTATTTTCAATACAAACATAGTATTTAATGTCATAAACATTATTTACAAATTAATCTCATTGAATATTTAACCTATTTCAAAGTAGCCAACCATGTGGGTATGGTGGTACTATGCCTGTAATCCCAGCACTCTATAGAAGGCTGAGGCAACAAGATCGCACATTCAAGCCCAGCTCAGGCAACTTAGCAAGACCCTATCTCAAAACAAAAAATTAAAAAGGGATGAGGATATAGCTCAGTGCAAAGGCCCTGGGTTCAATTCCCAGTACCACAAAAAAGGTAGCCAATTACTCTAAAATAAAAGTATATCCAATGGTGCAATACAGAATGTCAAAGTTACAGCTGATTTCCAAATTGCTAAAGTTTAATAATTCTATCTCTGCTTATGAAGCAATAATGTGCTATTTCTTTCTCCATTCCAGTACTTTTCATTACTTAAAATATAGTCCTATAACAAAACAAAACACAGTGCGATAAACCTATGATGATTTAAAAATTATATATATATATATATTTTTTTGTGGGTACCGGGGGTTCGACCTCAGGACCTCACGCGCCAGGAGGCGCCCGTGCCGCTGAGCAATATCACTGGCCCCTTTTTCGTATATGGGTTCCGGGAGTCGAACTCGGGCCCTCGCGCTTGCCGGGCAGGCGCTTAAGCCACTGAGCCGTCTCACCGGCCCCCCAAAAAATTATAGTAAAATATACATTGCTATAAATCTCCCTCAAAGTAATTCCCCTTCACTTCTAACTTATTCCACTGTCCTTGCCACATTCTGAAGCAGTTCTGGAAGTCCTCTTCTGTGCGAATCTTTAGTTGTGCTGCTGTGTCTGCATTAATGCCCTGAATCAACTAAAAACGTTTAGCTTCCATAATTATTTTGAATTTAGGGAAGAGCCAGAAGTCACACAATGCCAGCTCTGGTGAATAAGGCAGATAAGGACATACCATAATATTTATACCAGCCTGCCTTTCCACTGGATGGCACTTAGTAGCAACATTCACTGTATTTTTAATCACACCAAGATGACCCAGAACTGCTTCATGAAATAGCAAGAACTATGGGACAAGTGTGTGCAAAGCAAGGGGAGGTATCTTGAAGAGAATTAATGGCAAATATGTCTTTTACTATAATATTTTTAAAAATTTAAACACTCACCAAACATATACTTTGATCACACCTCAAAAGCAAACCTCAGAAAGACAATGAGAGGTCCAATCTGACTGAACTACAGGGTACATATGTGAGAAGTAGAGAAAAATACAGAGGAAAGGCAAAGAGACAAATTGTGGAGGAATTCAAAAAAGCACCAAGGATAAGAAGCAGGCTTAATTGAACAAAATGCGTTAAACAAATTCTGTGTGCCACGCATTAGTGTACTACTTATTGGAATGACAACAAAGTCACTACATGCAACTCTAAAGCCAATAAAAAGAAAAGTACACATTTTCTTCCAGTGTTAACATTTCTGAAATCTATGTATGCATTTATTGTAGTATTGTTTATTTTTTTTCAGTAAAGTGATTAAACTCATGGTTCATGGTATAAGGAATGAAAAATATTAATCACAATAAACAATCATAGCTGTTACAGTATAATAGCAGTTCAGAATAATCATGTAGAGGATGAGGGAAAAGGGGAGCAATAAAGAAATTCCTAATCTGGGATACAAAGGGTCAACAGAAATTCATAATATGGAATACTGGAAGAGAGACATTAACTGCAGGGAAAAAAAAAAAGTATGGAAACATGGAACAGCAGGACACTTTTAAGGACCAGGACATGAAATACAGTTTGGAGACAATATGAGACTAAACTGAAGTGTGGTAGGCCAGGAATATAAGGTGAGTTCATTAGAAAACAAATTAGTGTTTTATACCTCATTAATGTAATAAAAGACAAAAAAGTATGATCATCTCCATACACACAAAAAAAGCACTGGAAAAAATCCAATACCTTCTTTATGATTTAAGAAACATTCAAAAAACCCATTATAAATAAATTAAAGACCAAAATAAAGGGAGACTTTTTGGAATCGGAGAACAAAGGATGAGGGGAAAGGAGGGGGAAAGTGGATCTAAAATAATTAAGGTATTTCATATACATTTACCAATCCCCCAAAACAAATGTAAATTTCATGTATTGCAAACATATACCAATAAAAAAAACTAGGTGTGGAAGGGAATTTCTTCAACCTGATAAAGCCATCTACTAAAAAATCAGAGTTAACATCATATTTGATGGGTTACAAAAAGGCTGAAAGCTTTCTCCCTAAACTCAGGAAGAAGACAAGAATGTCCACTCTCACAGCAACTATTTAGCATTGTTCTAGAATTTCTAATCAGGACAATTAGGCAGGAACCAGATATAAAGGGTGTCCATATTCAGAAGGAAGAAGTACAATCATCTCTATTTGCAGATAACATGATCCTGTATGTGCTAAATCCTAACAAATCTACTTAAAACCTATTAGAAGGAGCCAGGGCTGTAGCCCAGTAGGAGAGAATTTGCCTGGTATGCTCAAGGACCTGAGTTTGATCCCCGCATCACAAAAAATAATTTTAAAAAAATTTTTTAAAAAGTAAACAACCGGGCCGGTGATATGGCTTAGCAGTATAAGAGCCTGCCTGGCAAGCGCGAGGTCCTGAGTTCGACTTCTGGTACCCACATAAAGGAAAAAAGGGCCGGTGATATCGCTCAGCGGCACAAGTGCCTGCTGGCAAGCGCAAGGTCCTGAGTTCGACTCCCAATACCCACATTAAAAAAAAAAAAGTAAACAACCTAGTTCAGCAAGGTTGATGGATATCGTTATATAAAAATTCAAGCGAGGCATGGTGGCATACACCTGTAATCCCAGCACTGAGGAGGCTGAGACAGGAGGATCACTGCAAGTTCGAGACCAGCCTGGACTACAAAGTGAGTTCAAGCCCAGCCTGAACTGCATAGTGAAACCCTGTCTCAAAAAGACAAAAAAAAAAAAAAGAAAAAGAAAAAGAAAAGAAACCCAAAAATCAAATGGAAGCTGAGCATGGTGGCACACACCTGTAATATCAGCACTTTGGGAGGTTGACAAGGGGGCAATGGAGTTAAAGCCCAGCAGGAGCAATTTAGTAACTCAGTAAGATCCTGTCTCAAAGCAGAATTTTTAAAAATTTAAAAATAAATGAATTGAATAGACATTTCTTTTACAAAGATGTATAGTCAATAAGCATCTGTCACAATACTCAACATCATTAGTCTTTAGGGAAACACAAATCAAAACCATAATGAGATACCATTTCACATTCACTAGGATGGCTATAAGCAAAAATACAATAACAAGTGTTGTTGAGGATATAGAGAAATTGGAATCCTTATATAGTACACCATTAACGGGAATGTAAAATGGTGCAGCAGCTCTGAAAAACAATTTGGCATTTCTTCGAAACGCTAAACACAGAATCAACATATGACCAGTTATATATACATATAGATAGATAGATAGATAGATAGATAGATAGATAGATAGACAGATAGATAGATAGATATAGATAGATATATCTCCAAGAGAAATGAAGACATACATGTACACAAAAACCTCTACATAAATGCTCACAGCAGTATTGTTTATAATATCCAAAGAGGGGAAACAATAATGGAATGCTATGCAGAAATGAAAAGGAATCTACTACCGATACATGCTACAACATAAATAAACTTTGAAAACATGGTATATGAAAGAAGCCAGTCACAAAAGGCCATATATTGTATGAATCATTTATAGGAAAGGTCCAGAATATGCACATCTATAGAGACAGACTAGTGGTTGCCTAAGACTAGATGGGATTGGGAAGGGGTAGGCAAAGAGAAGAGGGAGGGACTTAATGGATATGGATGTCTTTTGGGATGATGAAAATATTTAAAATTATATTGTAGTAACGAGCATACAACTCAATAAGCAATACACTTCAAATGAATGAGTTTTTGGTTTGTAAATTCTATATCAATAAAGTGTTAAAAAGAAAAGTAGGCAAGGATGTACCTGGAAAGACAATTTATACATTAAAACATGAAATTGGACCTTTACTCTACATCATATTTAAAAATCAATTCGATAAGGACTTAGAATTTAAACATCAAAATAACACTTTAAAACTCTGAGTAAGCCAAGTGTGGTGGCTCATACCCATAATCCTAGTACTCAGGGAGGCTGAGGCAGGAAGATCACAAGTGGGAGCCCAGCTTGGGCAACTTCACGATTTAGTGAGAACCTGTCCTGAAAAGGACTGGGGATGGTGCTTAGTGTGAAGGTCTTAGGTTCAATCCCTGGTACCACAAAAAAAAAAAAAAAACTTAGTAAAAATGTAGATTAATAATTTTACACATTCTAAAACAAGATAAAAAATCATTATAAAATTAACAACTGATAAATTGTACTGTATTAAAATTTCAAAATTTATTCATCAAAAGATACCCTAAAATATAGTCAAGCAAGTTATAAACTAGGAGATGATATCATAACATACAAAACTGACAAAATTATTAGTGTAAGGAGTATTACAGAATTATAATACATTATACATACATAATATAGTACATAATATTATAGAGTTCTATAAGGAAAGAACAAACATCCAATAGAAAATGGGCAAAATAAATGAAAAGATATTTTCCAGTATAAGAAATATATATGGCCAATAGGCATTTCAGCAGACATGGTCACTGATGATCAGAAAAATTTAAATGAAGAAAGATTTCACTGAAATAGCATTTTAAACTAATTTGGCCAAAATTTTTACATCTGACAATACTATGTATTTGGATGGGATATGGATTCATAAGGCTCTCTTACACGTGTCCATGGAAATGCAAACTGTAAACTGGTTTGAACACTGACATATCATATAACCTAGCAATTCCACTTCCAAGTATATAAAAAGAAAAATTTTCACACCTACAATAAGAAACATGTACAATAATGCTTATAGCAGTACTGGTCACAAGGGAAAAAAAGAAAAATGGCAGCACTGTTCACAAGAGAAAAAAGTGGAAACAATGAAAATAGCCGTCAGTGAAAAAGTGAATTGAGTGTGGTACATTCACACAATGAAAGACAATGCAGTCATCCAAAATAGTTAACTACAGCTTCACACAATTTGGATGAATCTTAATAACTTAATACATATTGAATAATAAAATATAAAAATGACCACAGTTAAAGCATAGAGAGTATATTAGATATTTTTATTTTTGAAACCAAGAATAAAGAAATAGAATTTTGAAATGTATTGTTAGAGAACTGGCTACTATTTTGAAGGTGTTTAGCAACAAATGACAATCAGAGTCACAATTGGAGAGAGTAGTTTAGCTAGCTAGTGTGGAGGATTAACTGTGAAGCAAACTTGAGGCAAAGAGAACAGAAACTGGGAAACTGTTGACAGGTCCAGTTAAAGGTGAGGAAGACAGGAGACAATGGCAGTGAGAATGCACAGGAAGGAAACAGATCTGAAAGCTATTCAACGAGCTTTGACCAACAGGCTTTAGTTCCTAACTAGATACAGAGGATAAAGGAAAAGGAAGAGTCGGAATAACACCTAAATTTCTGATCTAGGTGATGAGGGGGCCTAGGGTTATTACAAGAGTTGATTATTTGACTCAGGGAATTTGAGAAGACTCTAGGATGGCAATATTCATGTAGTTTCTTCCCGCTATGCATAACTACAAAATTTGATGCCTGGCCCTTTAAAGCCAACCTTTCACCTTCTTATAAAGTTCCCTCTGATATTCCAATGATTCAGCTGAATGTCATTCATTCCCTCTTTGAACATGCACTGCATTTTGTTTTCAGTTATGATGTTTATCTTTATCTATCCTAGGGTCTCTAAACCTTGGGCCCATTAACACTGTGAACTAGAAAAGTCTTTGTTGGGGAGGGCTGTGCTTTCCTTTTTTTTTTTTTTTTTTTTTTTTTGTGGGTACCGGGGGTCGACCTCAAGACCTGGCGCGCCAGCAGGCGCCCGTGCCGCTGAGCGATATCACCGGCCCTTTTGTCGTATGTGGGTTCCGGGAGTCGAGCTCGGGCCCTCGCGCTTGCCAGGCAGGCGCTTAAGCTGCTGAGCCATCTCACCGGCCCCGAGCTGTGCTTTTCTAATTGAAGGATGCCTGAAAGCACCCCTCACCTCTACCCACTAAATGTCAGCGGCACCCCCAAATTGTGGAGAAAAAAATTTCCAGGGCTGGGATGTAGTTCAGTGGTAGAGTGCTTGCCTAGCATGCCCAGGACCCTGGTTTCAAGCCCCAGGACAGTCAAGATACTCAGACAGACAGACAGACATTTAGTAGATTGAGTGAACTAGTTGTGAGACTAAGCACAAACTTGAACTGTTATAAAACTGCCTCGTACAATTTTCTTTTATTACATTAAATGGTTCCCTGGAGTGTAAGGTATTTTTCACATAAAATAGAAGCAGACAACTCTTTCTGAAACTTTTCTGAGAACTGATTTTGTAAGAGTACTATAATGCTTCAAGAAGTATCTGGATATATGCAAACTGTAGAGCTAGCTCAAGATAACAACCATCCTCTGTAGAATGAGGGTGGGCATCACACAGTATAAACATTACTCAGAGTGAGCTGCTGGGCTCGGCTGGGAGAATGGCATGCCTTTATCAAAGTCTCAGAGTATGCCTTGAAACTTAAACAAATAGCACCCCCACCCGGGAAATCAATATGCTATAATTTCCACTCCCCAGAAAATCAATATGTTATAAGTTTTCAATTACTGTTGTTTGTGAAAAGTGTTCCTAGCATTACCTCTTAGGTTGTCAATGAGGCTCTCGGATCTTGTCCACCTTTATGCTTTTGATGCCAAATAAGTGTTTCGGAGTTTATACCACAAGTAATCTAAATTGAAATACTAAATTTCAAACCTTAAGCAAGGCATTCCACCAACTCCAACTGTAAAATATCTTAATCAACCACATCTGTTCTTATAACTGCCATGTTTCAAATATACAGCTGATTTTTTTTTCAGTGCTGGGGATCAAACCAGGCCTAGTGTATTCCAGGCAAGTGCTCAGTCACTGAGCTATACCCCAACCCTCTTTCCTAAATTTTCAGAAGTTTTTCCAAACTAATTTAACCCCCAATAAAATTAAGCCTTATACAACACGCCATATCACTTATTTGTGCAATTTATTAAAGCATACTTGAATGTTATTAAATGGTATAATGCAATTCTTTTCTAACTGTAATACATGCTACATATACGCATTCAACTATTTATAAATCCTTCAAGAACAACAACTATGTCTTTTTCTTTTCTGTTGGCAATAATCATGTTTCTGAAGATGGAGTTCAATAAATGCTTGTTCAATGAATATCTATTTTAAAACTTTTAGACAGAAAGGAATAAAAAGCTATGCAAGTAAACAAAACACAAAATACCACAAAGAATGACTATAACCTATGAAGTTAAATAAGCATTGATTTTTCAGAATAAATAATTTATTGGTTGAGTGTTTAATAACAGCTTTGTTATAAAGAGAATCGTTACAATAGAAACAACACTGGGACAATGCTAAAGCTGAAAAACCTAGGCTCTAACCCACACTCTGCTATTCACGCCAGCAAATTACTTAACCTCTCTCAACCACAAGACAAAATTACTATGTACTCTGCCAAGTTCACAGCATTACTTATTAGGATACAATAGAATAATGTATATATACGAAAGTACTTAGAAATTTATGAAGAGCTATATAACTGGTATTATTCTAATGATGAGTGTACCCACCAATTTAAGCTAATATTTTATTTTAAGGAAACTGCAAGAGAAAGAAATTAAGGGACAATTATTTACACTACAGAATTCATCCTTGCATAAATCACTACAGGGTTCAGTGACTAAAATTTAAAGCACAGCAATTAAAATATGCATCAACTGAAAAAGGTACTTCACAATTGATTTTCCAGGAAGACACTTATTACATCAAACAAGGCAAATATGTGAATCAGGCCAAAAAATTACAATAATGAGCACATTACAGTAAATTCACTGAGAGGACCTTCACCTATGTAAACAAATCAGATTCTGTATTTATCTGGTTCCATTTTACAACTTGAGACAAAGCGCTGTGTCCCACAGTTGAAGAGGTGAACCAGCATATGTAGGAAATGCTAGAGTTGACTCCTGATTCGCAGGAAGACATGTGATTATCCAATATACAGCACAATCTGGTTTGTGTAAAAATTGCTAAATCTGTTTATGGGCTGGGATGGAGCTCAGTGGTAGAGTACTAGCCTAGCATGTGATTACTCAGGTTTAATCCCAAGCATGAAAATAAAAAAGAATACCTTACAAAGAAGCAGACTGCAAGTAGACTGAAACGCATCTCCTTATTTGTAGTACTATGAAAAACTCCAGGATTTGTTTGATATATTAAATTCATTTTCAAATCAACAAATTATCATATCCAAAAAGTTCCTGCCCTCGCTCTTGCCAAGTCTATGTACAAACCATCTCAGTGTAAACATTACAGCAAGAGTTGGCTGCCTTCCTAAAATAGGTTACCAACTTTCTGATTCTTGTTTATATGGCTTTTTGTAGGTGAGAATTTTATTCAAGGAGTTTCTGGAGGACAGATACTCCAAAAGGTTGAGCACAAACCAACTGGCTTCAAATAATTCCCCCTTTTAAATGTTACTCTCTTCGATGGGATGCCATAATCATTTAGATTTGAGCTCCATTCCAGTAAAGAAAGGGAAGTGAGGCTGGAGAGGAAAAGAGAAATAAGGAGCAGCATGATGACAGCAGGTGAGGAGGGCTTATGAAGGAGAACAAGCACCAGAAATACAAAGAGAGGTAAAAAGATACCAAAGATAAACTTTGCCAACAGCTGCTTACTCTCCATTGTCCCTCATAGCAAAGATTGTTACAGATAAAACAAGATTTTTGGTGATATGTTTTGGGGGCACTATTTTTTTGTTTTGTTTTGTTTCTTTGTATTTTGAGTCAGGGTCTCACTGTGTAGTTCAGGCTGGCCCTGAACTCACTATATAGCCCAGGCTGGCCTTGAACTCGCAGGGATCCTCCTGCTTCGGCCTCCCCAGTGCTGGGATTACAGGTGTGCACCCTGCAAGGAGTCACTATTTTCTTAACACAAACATAATGTGAAATGTAAACTAGGGTCATGCATAAATAAACTATAGGTTAATAGTAAGTTTCTATTCACAATATATGATAAATAGACACAATATGATAAAAAAAAATGAGGCTCAGCTTCACCCAAATCTATTAAAAAGAACACTTAACTAGAACTTGAACGCTTAGTTCCTGGTTTTGGTTTTGACCCTCCGAACAAGGGGCTTTAGGTTAATCACTAAACATTTATCAATGTTCTCATTCACTCAAAAAAACAAATATCTCTTATGTGCTTTTTTGTGTGTGTGTGTGGGTACCAGGGGTCGACCTCAGGACCTCGCGCGCCAGCGCCACTGAGCAATATCACTGGCCCTTTTTTCGTACGTGGGTTCAGGAGTCGAACTGGGGCCCTCATGCTTGCCAGGCAGGCGCTTACACCGCTGAGCCATCTCACAGGCCCCCTCTTATATGCTTTTAAAATGAGCTATTCTGAGGTTTCCTCAACCTTGATTGCACCTTAAAATCAGGTGGAAAGATTTTTTTTTTTACAGTATCTTGGCCCCTGAGATTCTGATTTAATTGGTCTGGGTTGGGGCCCAGGCATACATTTAAAAAGAAAACTCCCTGGCAATTTTAATGTGCATCCAGGGCGGGGAACCACTGGTCTATTTCGTCTTTTATATATGTGGGGGAAAACAAATATTTTTAAAAACTCCCTGTTTTATTGTTTCAGCCCATTTTCTCACCACTGCTCAGCTAGATTTACTAGAATAGCTTCTTAGCTCTTTTCCTTCCTCCAGTCTCTTCCCAATCCAATAAACCATTCTATAATTCTCTGGCTAGTCAGTTTGATTCTGAAACATTATCTCACTGAAAGTCATTTTAAGTACCGTATAACAAATCACCAACACAAATGTTTTCATCGAGTAGCAGATATATTGTGTATATAGGTATGTGTATGTTTGTGTGTTATGTACAACCTCAAATACAGTTTATTTTTCTTCAGTTCTGGTGTACTGATCTTCATTTATATATAATGAATACTGATGTCTTTACATTCAATAATATTGTCCCTAAATAGTTCATGGCTGAATTTTGTCAAAAACAAATGACAAATGAGTCACTCACAGACATATCATTTAAATGGAAGAAAGAACAGCACATGATCTTTCTCACTCTATCTAATCTTGAAGTGTTCCCATAAGGAACACACAGTGAACTGGAAAAAAATATTATTTCAAGAAGTCCTGTGTTACTGCAGACACAGATGAAGATTATGATGGGGGTTGGAAGTATATAGCTCAGTGGTCAAGTGCTTGCCTAGCATGCATGATGACGAGTTCCATTCCCACTCCCAACACAAAAAAGAAAGAAAGAAAGAAAGAAAGAAAGAAAGAAAGAAAGAAAGAAAGAAAGAAAGAAAGAAAGGAAGAAAGAAAGAAAAAAGTTTGATGAATGAATGTTTACCAAAAACAAATATGGTTCTGGATTGTGTTGCAGCTTACCTCAGGAAACCAACTGAAGACTTAAAGGCCAAAGGTTATAACCAAATAAGATGATACTCCTATTTATAAGAAATATCAAATACGATAAAAGGAATATAGAATGAGAAGACTAAACAAGTATATGACTTTTCTCTGCTTTGAAGGGCTCTTTTTAGGGACAGCAAGATAGAGACATAAAAAGAAAATAAAGCCAGCAGTGCCAAGTAGGAAAGACAATAAGTATCATGGGAATTCAAAGAAACAGGAGACTACTATGGATTAAGGGAGTTGGAGACAGCTTCTTGGAAAAGCTGAGGCTTGAACAAAATTAAGTGGAGAAAAGAAAGCAATGCCAAGCATGCAGATAACCTTGTACAAAGATGAGACAGAAATGCACAAAATACTATATGTGAGGGACAGGGGACTGACCTAGTTAGAAGAGAAGGTTCTGTTTAGGAGGGTTTGTAGAGACAAAATTGCAATAATAAAGGAGAACCACACAGTGAAAGCCCTGAATGCCAAGCAAGGATGTTTAACTTTGTCCCACAGATAGAAGGATCCTTTATAGGCCCTAAAGAACAATAAGAAAAAAAAAGTAACTCTAATGATGCAATTTGAAGCCATTTTTCTTGAAGCCTTTGACGAATACATCAAGTAGTGTAATACAGTATCTTGACAATAGAATCACAAACATATGAACATATTGTTTAGGAAATCTGGTCAAAGTGAAGGAGTAAACACTCAAACATGCTTTCCAAAATACAAAACCAGGTATTGATTATGCATTCATAGACCTTAGGAAAATGCCTAAGACAATCACTGACTGGAAAGCTTTCTTACTAGGTTTTCCACCTCTCTCCATCCTCTTCCAACACACATATCTTCCTTTAATCTCTACAAACAGAATATGCTGAAATTGTCCCGTCCTGAAGAAAAGGTATTTTACTACTTCTTACCATGGGTGAATTTACTTACTATATCCTTTTAAAATTACTACATCTATAAAAATAATTTTCCATGATTTATTTCAGCAAAGTAAATGAAACGAACACATAAATAGCAAATTTAAAGATTATGAAAAGCAAAAAACCCTTTCATCAAACCAAAACATAGCTAAAACAAGCAACATTGATTTGTAAAGCAGAGGGGAAAGACAAGTGTGTTCCTATCAAAAATGCCAGCCACAACAAAGACTAACCCAGACTATATGAACAACATTACAATAGCCAATTTCTTACCTAAAATGACAAGCCATTAATCCACAACTCCATAACGAATGGAGTTGATTTTTTTTTTTTCAAAAAATGCCCTTAAAATTTTTGGCTCTTTCTGCTGTAAAAAATAAAGACTCTAACATAACTCAAAACAAGGATTATCTTCCCCCATAACCAGTCACGTAAGTGATTGATGATTTAATTTGCTACTGAAGCAAATACTAATTTAACCACCACTACCTTCTCAACACTAGGAAAATTTAAAATCTCAGTCTTTAAAGGCATATGTGACAAGAAAGAAACCAAGAATATCCTAGGATGATTAAACCGTATGCAAAATAAGAACACAGACAAACCGTAGCAATATTGTTGTTGTACTCCTAAAAGGGCTAAGCCATTCTCGCAGGCTCCTATGCCTTTAAGGGATATGCAGAGATTATGACTTTATGCATTGTCTTTTCCCCACCCCCCAACCCAGAGGAAAGATGGGAACATCCAGGAGAGTTGAAAGTGTTCTAAGGAAGGTGTCGATACGTCCCTCCCACCCGTGCCGGGAGACTCGCTTTAACAACAATGCTCTCACTCCTAACATCCCACCCAGTTTCCACACATCTTTCAGTCACCCCCCCCCACGCACCCCTACTCCCTGCTGTGCTGCTCGCGCTCAGGAGAACGGACCGCTCGGACTTTGGCAATCTCGCCGCTCCCGCGAGCCCGCCCAGACGAGTAACAAGGCGGCCACGCTGCCACCCACCACCCCAACCTCGTCCCCCGCAGCCCCGCTTCCCTTCCCCCAGTCCTGTCACCTGCTTCGGTGGTGTCGGTCAGGTCGTAGCCGCTGCCCGGGAAGTCTCGGAGTTTCCTGCCACTGAGACTCAGGATGCCGGAGTTGCTCGCCTCCTCCAGGGCCCGGTCCAGGCTCCTCACCGTGTGTTGAGGCTGCAGGCTGCCCGGGTTCCACTGAGGCCCATTGGGGAACGGCTGACCGAAAAGAGTCGGTACCGGGATGGGCACCACCAGGGTCCCGCCGCTGCTGCCGCTGCCGCCGCCTCCCCCTCCGGCCCCGCCACCTCCTCCTCCTCCTGCTGCGCCACTGCCACTGCTACTTCCACCTCCACCACAACCGCCGCCCCCACTGTTACCACCACCTCCCTGACTCGCCGCCATGTTCCTGGGAGAGAGAATAGCCCCCGACAATACTCTCAGCCTGTGCTGCGATTGTAGGGGGTTCTTAGGACGCATGCGCAGAATGGGGGCGGGTGGAGGGGCGAGGTAGAAGGTGGGAAGGAACCAGTGGGCGGGCTGCGAGGAGGTGTTGAATTGGGAAGAGATGATGTTCGAAAGTGCAGAACATTTGCTTTAAAAAAAAAAAAAAAAAAAAAAAGTGTGACCAGAGGAAGGATGCTAAGTCCCGGTTCCGCTACTTTGGGTACCAAAATCTCGAGTTGTTTCGCCTTTTTCGTTCTGCAAAACAAAAAAAAAATATATGCGATAAGGATGAAAAGAATTCGTTTCAGAATGTATAGAAACAGCTTTCCGAAGAACTATAAGGCAGTTTGCTGAGAAGCTTATTGCAAATGCCTCAGGAGCAGAGAAACGCTGAGGAGTCATTTGAGGAGGGAAATTAGTGCAGTATCAAGTTTTAGGCATACATGAATTTTGCTATCGTTTAGCATTCCAAAGTAGGAAAAGACTAGATGTTTTCAAGGAAGCCTCTTGTTACAGTGTGTCAAGAGTTTCAGCCAAACTGCTGCCTTCCAAAACTTGGAAGAGTTCTCCACATTCTGTTCTATCACTCTTTGAAGCTGTGCCAAGATCTCCAGAACATCTACAGTTTCTTCTCATAATGTCAGTATTGGATAATGAAAAACGCTTTGATCGTCAATCTTAAAGGTTACTTTTGAAATACAGGTTTTGTTTTAAGTGAAATTCTGAAGATTTAATGCTGAGTATGTGAAATTAATCAATCTTAGATTTTAGTTCTGTTCTTGGTACCCGAAAACATATGCAATATAGAGGACAAAGAGATGAAAGTTTACAGTCCTTTATCAGGCACTCAAGGCCTCCAAAATCCAACCCCAAGCTACCTAGTCAGGTTTATCACCCAGCTTTTCAGACTACCACTCTTCCACCCATCTCAGAACTCCACTCCCAGTCACGGTCATTCAGGTCTTTCACTAATATTCAGTAAGTTACTGGAGAAAAATATCAGAATGGTTGGGAGTATTCATTTATCATAAATTTCAATATCCTATGTATCTTTTTGACATCTTTTTGAACTTGAACAATGTGTCAACGGCCTCATTTTCTTAGAGAAATCATTGGTATGCAAAAATTTATTTGCCATAAGCTATACTTTGTGGAAGAACACAGGAAAAAATTACAACTTGTCTGAATTGCTTTCTAGCCATATTGCTTAATTAAAATGATTATGCTGTGAGAAATTCCATTCACCGTATTCATGAGCCACAGAAGAGCAGAACTGAGAATCATTCTATACAGTGAATTAGCAAGTGAAAATAAATTATTAAAACCCCCCTGGTGTGAAAAGGGAATGTACCTTATAGCTCACCTCTCTCATATTTCACACAAAATCAACTACTTATTGAGAACTTCTTGAGTTAAGAGGGGAAAAAGAGAAATTAAATTTATTAGAGAAAATATGTGGAAAGGAAATATTTTAATAATGAGCCAGGGGCTGAGGGTGTAGCTCAAGAGTAGAGTACTTGCCTAGTATGAGTGATATTGTGGGTTCAATCTTCAGTACTGCAAAAATAAATAAAATCATAACTAGCCAGTGAGAATTTTTGCAATCATTTAAAACGATGTACTAAACTTCAGGAAAAAGACATCCTGAGAGTCAGTATAGTCGTCAAGTGAAGAAAGGCCATGTATAAACAAATTTAAGAAAGAAAATAATCTTTCAAAGAATTTAAAGATAGTCTAAGGAAGAAAAATGGAAAGCCTGCAAAGTAATCTAGGTATGCATGAAAATCGGGCAAAATAACATTTTGTAGAACTCTTTAGCAAGTACACCCAGGTCAAAAGAACTAAAAGATTTAGAAGAAAGGGCATGAAGTTTAGAAATTTGTTCCAGCTCCTTAGCTCCCTCTGTGATATTTGGAAAAATGACTTAAAATATCTGTACTTCAATGTCTATAGGTAACACTGGAAAATAACAATAATACTCAATAATAATAATGTTTATATAGAACTTATTATTTGCCACAAACTCTTCTAATTATATTAAGTCACTTGGTGTTCCTAATATTCCTGTAATATAGGTACTATTAATCTTATATTTTATAGATGAGGGAAAATAGTACATATCTCATATAAGATTGTTGTAAGTATAAATAAGGTCACCTATCTAAAGTGATAAGCACAATACTTGGCATTCATTCATTTTGTAAGCCTTTATTGAGCAATTACTCTGTGCAAGAAACTTCTCCATGTAAGTAGTATTACATAGAATTAGGTACTTAATAAATGTTAATCTCTTTTCTCTCAAAAAATAAAATAACACATAAAATGTAGAAAGTGAACTCTTTGATAATTGTGGGTAAAGAGATATCTGACATGTTACATAAATCCTTTTATTCAATCTATACCAGAGGATATTTTATGGTGATTACCCTTTTAATGTTTTCCCTGAAATGATGCATTGCTGATTGGTAAAATCAGAGCCAATACTCAGAATTATTCAAGCCAAATGTACATAATTAATGTTGATAAATCATCAAGACTAAGTGACATATATCAAAGATTATAGAAGGAAAGCAAGGGGACAGTAAGAAAATTTTGAACAAAATATACATTCTGTATTAAAAAACTTTCAAGTTGCAAATGTAATTTCTGTTCAAAAGAGCTCAAGGGGACTTCTGAAATTCCAGGCCAATTTAAAGTCAATTTATTCCAAACAAACTGGTAATTCCCCAACAGTTACAAATAATACGGAGTAGAAAAGTCACAGTTGAGTGTCCAAAGCTACAAATTATTCTATTAAAGATCAAGATCAGTGGGCTAGAGTACCAGATGTTGTTTCCAATTTATGACTAAAGCAAACATAAGATATATTTTTATACAGGATCAAGGACAAGGCAATGAACTAATAGCTCAAAGTATAATATGAATTTTTTAAAATGCTGATCAGGATCCAGGAAAGAGTGATGAGAATTTCTGGTCTGTTTCCCCAAAACATCAGCTGAATTAAGTTCTAAATTCAGGAGAAATAAGTAAGTAGTGTACTTCAATGGTAGAGTACTTGCCTGGCATGTGTGAGGCCCTGAGTTCAATCCCCAGAATTATATACCAAGTAAAGCTAAATTCAGGGCAAAAATAAGGAGCAATGAAATATTAAGTATCATTAAGACATGTATAAGGGCAAGCACAAGGGCGCACACCTGTAATTCCACTACTCAGGAGGCCGAGGCAGGAGGATCAGACCAAGGCCAGCCTGAGCAATTCAGGAAGAACTTGCCTCAAAATAAAATGTAAAAAGGGCTGGGGCTATAGCTCAGTGTTAGAGTACCTCTGGGTTTGATCCCCAGTACCACAAAAAAAGTATCAGAACCCCAAAAGACACATTAATTTACCCCAGAGTAAACTATTTTACAGCTGCAACTGGAATGAGATGTGTAGTTCCATTCACTCCAATCTGAACACCAGGCCTGAACTAGAGAAGGCTCTGAGAAGTACATATAAAATGATTAGAAAAGTGGGGGAGACTTTCCTCTCACTGATAACTTGATCTTCAGTCTCTTCTAAAAATTCCTGTTCCTAAAAAGTGACCAATAAGCTATAGAATATGCTCAAGGTGTCACTTAAAGACAGGAAAGAGAAATTCAACATAGCAAAATGAAAGGGGTAACTTGAAGACATAGATTTGTTATTCCCTCCAAATTCTAACTCAGATCTGAGCAGCCCTGGAAAACTATGTTCTAAACAAAATAATCCAGGTAGTGTGAATATCAGATATCTGGTATTGTTAAGGATCTATTTGTTTAGATGTGATAATGGTTTTATGGTAATTTTTACTTTTTTTTTCAGTGCTGGAAATTGAACCCAGAACCTTACGCATGCTAAACAAGTATTCTACCATTTAGCTACATTCCTAGCCCCTATTGTTTTTTTTGTTTGTTTGTTTGTTTTTGTGGGTACCAGGAGTCGAACTCAGGACCTCACACTTGCCAGCAGGCACTTGTACCACTGACTGATATCACCGGCCCTTTTTTTCCTTTTTATGTGGGTACCGGAAGTCGAACTCAGGACCTCACGCTTGCCAGGCAGGCGCTTATTCCGCTGAGCTATCTCACCGGCCCGCTATTGTTATTTTTAAGTTTCTTTTCTTTAAGAGATATATACAGTAAAGTATAAATGAAAAAAAAAAAAGCTCTATTCCTCCATGGGGACTTCCTGCAGTTATAGTACATCCCTGACTCTCCTTAGGCTGCTTTTCCTTGGTTCTAATCTTTTGGAGAACTCTTTGCACTGCTTTAACCAATCCGAACAACCTCTTTAATTTTAAAGTCAGTATTGAATCAAAAGGGATTTGGAAAAATGAATGATGATTAATGAAAAGAAAGTATTACAAACCAATTTTAAATGTTAATATCAATAAGCAATATTATGTTCTATGTATCTCAGTGAGAATCCCTGCTCCAAAACCTACAAAAGTAGATGTTAGACAAGTCATTTACTCTCTCAAACTCTCAGATTCCTCATCTATAAACCGGAGGTCTCATAGGATTGTAGTGAGGATGATGTGAGATAATTATATAAAGTGCCTAGCATACTGTGATTATCATCATTTCTTCTAGGTTCACCTTGCCAGAAGAACACTGAGCTGAGTGGACCAAGAGTAATCAGTGGCAATTTTTTTGTGTGTGCTGTGGATTGAACCCAGGGTCTTCGCACTGAGCTGCATCCCGAGCCTGTTTATTTCTTACTTTGAAACAGGGTCACACAAAGTCAATAAATTGCCCGGGCTGGACTCAAAATTTTCCACCCTCCTACGTCAGCATCCCGGAATGCTAGAATTACAGATATGTGCCACCATGCTGTGTCCAGTGTAATAATTCTTAAACTCTTCTGTAATATTGTATTGCCAGCACTAATAGGCACTTTTTCTTGTGCTATTGCTACCGCAGTTACATCCTTGTTAATTCACCCTAAGTTTTTGCCTCAGCAAACCTTTGTGTTTTCAGTATCTGTTGGTAACTTGACTCCAATTCTTGCTTATTGCCTCTAGAGCAACCCCAGATTTTGACCTCTGTGTTTCTAGTATGTTAACGTGATATAGCCGAATATATTTAAATATCCATTCCAAATCCTCCCTACAAATATGGGGGTGGGGCCTGGGATTGTAGCTGGCTGGTGGAACACTTACGTAGCACTCATGAGGCCCTAGCTTAAATGCCTGGCTTTGTGTCAGCAACAAGAGTCTAAGTTCTGAAGAATTTTCTTACTAGAGTAATACTTAAAAGATGCAGATTGATGAAATTTTATTTAATTTGTTTTTACATTTTTACAGTGCTAGGGATTGAACCTAGGCCTTGTGAATTGTATGCAAGCACTCTACCACTAAGCTATACCCCCAACCCCAGATTGCTGAATTTTGCCAAATTTAGCTTGACTAAAGAAAAGTAAATATTAGGGTGTGGTGCCCCGCCCCTATAATCCCAGCACTCTTGGAGGCTGAGGTAGGAGGATTGCAAGTTCAAGGCCAGCCTGGGCAATTTAGTGAGACCCTGTCTCAAAATAAAAATATAAAAAAGTGAACTGGGGTTGTAGTTCAGTACAGAGGCCCCTAGGTTTAATCCCAAGAACAAAAAGAAAGGAAGGAGGGGAGAGAGGGAGGAAAGGAGGGAAGGAGGAAAGGAAGGAAGGAAGGAAGGAAGGAAGGAAAGAAGGAAGGAAGGAAAGAAGGAAGGAATATGAGCTGGGTGTGATAGCACAGCAATGGGGAGGCTGAGGCAGGAATATCATGAATTCGAGGCCTGTTTCTACTACATAGTGAAACCCTTTCTCAAAAACCAAAGAAGACAAGAAGGAGGAGGAGAGAGAGGAGGAGGAGGAAGAAGATGGAGAAGGAGACGCATTACATGAAATAATTTCAAACCTATTATATCCCATTAGAAAATATAGCGAAGCTGGGCATAGTGGTGCACACACACCTGTAATCCCAGCACTTGGGAGGCTAGGGCAGGAGGATTACAAACAAGTTCAAGCCCAGCCTGGGCAGTTTAGTGATTTAACAAGACCCTGTCTGAAAATAAACAATACAAAAAAGAAAAAAAAAAGAGTGTGGGTGTTGCACAGTACAAAAACCCAGGGGTCAATCCCCAGTGGGAGAGGGAGA